>CM039120.1:21337328-22058379 GCA_022036555.1 Microstegium vimineum | reverse complement strand
GTTGAAGAATAATTTTATGGGATTAAAAAAATTAACCCTAGTTTAGTAACATGTTGATGCATACATGCTGCTGCATATTTTTATTGTGATGTTTGTGTTGCAAAGCAAAGTTCAAACAAATTCAAATTCAATTTTGAAAAAGATTTTAGAAAAGAAAAGAAAAGGAAAAGGATCTTTCTCTCTCCCTTTACTGTTTTCGGCCAAAGGCCAGCCCAGCCCGCACTCCCTCCCACCTTTCCCTCGGCACAACCCAGCAGGCCGGCCCAGTGGCCGCAGCGCGCAGTGCCCCGGCTGACTAGCTGGCCCCGCCAGTCAGCCTCTTCCCTCCCCTCTCTTTCCCTTCTCTCTCTCTGCCAGCTCGGCCCCACCCGTCAGCGCCGTCTCCCTCCTTCCGCGCCGTTCGGAGCACAGCGCAGCAGGCGCAACCGCCTGCGCGTCGGCCACTCCCGCTCCCGTGAGACTTGCCACGACCTTGAACTTAACCCCCACACATCTAGTATCTCCCTCTCCAACCGGTGCTTTAAAGAGGAGCGCCGCATCCTGTTCTCTCCTCTGTTTCTCCCCGCCGCCGCAAGCTCTGAGCCCACCGAGCGCAGGTTTGACGCTGCCATCGCCGCCGTGGTGAGCTTGGTTATCTTTCTTTCTGTCTTCCTCTCATTGATTCGGACTCTCAAATCCTTTTGGTTCTGTGCAGTCGCGACGTCGCCGCGAGGACTCTATGCACGAACACCGCCGTCCGCCATTCCCGCGTCGCCGAGACCTCTAAATCGTCGTCGTCACATCTCTGTGCTTGGTGAGCTTCGCCTAT
Source organism: Microstegium vimineum (assembly GCA_022036555.1). Taxonomy (NCBI): domain Eukaryota; kingdom Viridiplantae; phylum Streptophyta; class Magnoliopsida; order Poales; family Poaceae; genus Microstegium; species Microstegium vimineum. The sequence goes on along the minus strand of CM039120.1, from coordinate 22,057,571 downwards.
CTGCCCTCATTTCCCCAGTACCTTCAATTTGGCGAATCGTGACCCCTATGGCCCTGCCCGCGTGCACGGTACGCCGCCGGCAGTGGTGTTCGCGGCGGCCGTCTTTCTCCCCCGCGCTGCGATCAATTAATGTCACTGTCGAGATCGCTTGGGTCTCCTCTTCCTCCCCATGCCCTCGGCTCAGCAAATCTTGGCCCCAAGAGCCTGTTCTGTGAGCACAGCACGGCGCCGGCCATGGCGCGACGTCGCGCCGCCTTTGCTCTCCTCCCAGAGTTCGTCCGAGTGCACCACCGCACTCGCCTCGCTCTCCTCTTCCTCCCCATACTCTCGGATTTCGAAAACGTGCCCGGAATCGCCGTGGCCGTGAACTCCGGCGAGCTTCAGGCCGCCGGCAATGGCAGCCGCAGTGGAGTTGGTCAGCTCCTCTATTCTGGCCGGCACTCTCTCCCTCTCTTCCCTCAATCCTTTCTCTACCACCAGATCTTGATCCAACGGATCAAAACAGATCATACGCCTTCGCCGGCCATTTTGTTAAAGAGACCCTGCAATTTCTCTGAATGAACCCGCAGACCTGGACTGTTTCCAAATTCAGAGAAAATAGAAATTCGTTTAATTCAAATCCATTTCAAATTATTTTCAGTTTTGCCATCCATTTTCAAAAGCTTATAAAATCTAGGTTTTAACTCCGTTTTGAACGATTTGAGTTGCGTTAGATTCATAATGAAATTATCTTTATGTTAAACCCACTGTTAGTTCTGTTTGTAACCATTAAATTTCGAGGTTAAGTTTAATTAATGAAAATGCTCTTAGAGAACTAGATTAATACATATCTTTCACGTTTTAAATCCGATTTTCGTGAAATTCGCGTTGAAATGTTCGTAGCAGTGCGTAGTACCTTTTTATAAATCTTTTGCTTCTAATTACTGTTCCTGGTGTACTGTTCTAATAGTATCCTTATTTGCTTGGTTGTTGACACAAAAAGTGTCAGGATCTGCGAACACCTCGGGCTATTACCCGAATTCGATATCCAAAGGTGTGCCAGTCGATTTGACCAGTTAATCGACAAGGGCGATAACTAGAACAAGCTTTGAACAAGACAACGGCGATACGGCCAGGTGTCAAGATTCAAACTTGATCAGGACAACTAGAGCAGAGCTGAACGAGACAACAGCGATGCGCCCGGATGTGAAAGCTCAGATTACTCTGACACGGAACTTGCAAGGGTTTGACGGAGATCAAGGAGATGTAGCCCGTCGAAGCTTGAAGATCTCATAGATAAACTAAGGCTAATGCAATAAAAGGGTAAATTGCAGTAAAGATAAATAAGAGTAGTTGATTTGTTTGATGTATTGATTCATTCTCACGACCCCTAGGTACATATTTATACTCCAGCAATAGGAGTTGTAAACAGACCCGACTCGTACCTTTCCTAAACAAAACAAACTCCTATTTTAAAGAAAATAACTGACTCGCGTAGGAGTCGGACCCAAATAACAATATTATTTTCCTAAACGGACACCTCTATTCTTAAGGAAACAAACGACTCGTGCAAGAGTCAGACTCAGACTTCTATAATGATACTAGCATAAGATCACCAGTTTCCTTATATCTTTTCTTCAATGAAACTTTCCATCGGCAGACTCTTCAATCCGCAACTTCTTTTTATTGCTATCGGCAATCCCTTGCTGACGTCAACCGCCACGTTACCCTATGCCCATCGGCACTCCATGCCCATCGGCATCGGCAATACTTCCCAATCGGCAACCTTGCACTTATGGTAACTTGTCTTCACCAATTAATTCTTATCGGCAAGAGTCATCCAACTCCCATCGGCAATAAACTTATCTTTCTTGCAGCATTCATTCTCATCGGTAAATTTGACCGATGACTTTCCGATGCCGATAGAAAATGGCTACCGATCAACGCAAGTCTTAGTTCATTTGACACATGCCGAAAAATGGTGTCAACACATGCCCCCCAATTTCGGAGTGTAGAATATTTTACGCGCTGAAATTTTCTCTACTGTAACTGCTCTCTCCAAGATAACTGCACAACTTCCTCGATTACCGCACGCAAAACCGCAATTTATTAATAAAATCCTGCGACCACAGCGCAAACAGTTGCAAACCTAATCATATCTCCTCGATTGCTGCGCATACCTATTGCATACCTCTCTACATTCCTGCTTAGTGTGAAGAAAATTCCAAAATACCCCTGACCAGGCTTATAAAAGTTACCACCATCCAATCTGTTTTTACCCCGAGCCTACTTTTACTTTCACCTGCCCTCGTCTTCAACCTCGGCGGCGACTCCGAAGAACAGCTCCGTGAACTCAAGCAACAGTAATTTCTTCAAGCAGAAAACAAATCGCAAGGATTCCCCCAGCTCCAATGGCGATCCACTTCAACGTCCCCAAGGTAAATCTGTCCCCTTCTCACTTCATCGTAAATCTGTCCCCTTCTCACTTCATCTTCTGCAAGTTCCTCTTCCGTATCAATTTTATAATCCTCTTTCCCCCTTTATTTCTTTGATTTTTTCCGAAACCTAGGAACTGTACAACAAAGTAGTAATCCCCATTGAGCAATCCAATTTCAACTGCCTGGGCCCAATGGGACACCCTGATCCCACCAATCTGATCAATGCAGAGACCAACCACATCCCCTTCAGATTTGAATGCTTTAGCCTAGGGTTATGGAAAGATGCTTTCCGTTCATGGCCCAAATACACCAAGGGATGGAAGAACTGGTACCTTAGAATAATCAGAACACAGCAAGTTTATTGGTCAGAGCATAATCTAGATCAGTGCATCAGGCTCTCCATTGCCGACATGGAGAAGAATGAGAACATGATGATGGCAGCTTCTTATTTCTGGTCCGATACAATGAATGCCTTTTTATTCAGACATGGACCAGCCACTCCCACCCTTGCTGATGTGCATATGCTTACCGGCCTCGATGTCTCCTCTGCCGATACCCCCACCCTGTTTAATAGGAAGGCTGAGTATAAGGTGAACACACGCAATATCGGCGGCTAGACTGGTTACATCCAGGAATACCAAAAAACTGGATCGATAGGTCAGAGGGAGCACGCCATCTTTTTCAATATGTGGCTAGAAAAGTTTATCTTCTGTGGCAGAACCGTCGGACCTACTACCATGTACCTCCCTACAGCAGAGCTCCTGGTGGATGGAACAAGACTCCCTCTTGGCCGATACCTCCTTGGATCGGTATACCATCTCCTACACCAAGTGTCCAGGAAGTTATTATTAGGCGAATCCATCGGCAACCTCGGGGGTCCTTGGTGGTTTATAAACATGTGGTTAAACGCACACATGTACAAGGCCCTCCAATTTGACTTGTTCAATCAGCAATTCCCAAGGGATATATTAGAAGATTATGTATTTGATGATGATGAATCGGCAACTCGTCCCCCTCTCAATTTCGGGGAGGCTATCATAGTGCTACCAGGAACCGATGCCAATGCAGATCAGTTTGGCAGATTCTTTCAAAAGCTTTATAACGGAATCCCTGCTTCAGAACGGCTTTGGTGGCCCTACATTGATGATGACAACTGATTTCCTTTGTTATTCAACATTACCGATTGGAACGTGCCTCAGAATGAAGTAATCATGAAGGCCAGTATTGTTCCCCGAGCTATTCCAGTCAACATTTTTGGAATTGGGAAGAATGCTCCTCCATCTTTTGAGTTTTATTACCCATCGACAGCAGCAAGACAACTAGCATTCGGCCAATTACCGATCAAACTCTGCTATGCCACGATGATAAAACCAAGTCAAATTATCTCCAGTGCTATGGATTGGAACAAGGTTGTCAATCTCCCTCCCGATGCCGATACATCAGACATCGACCTATCTTCCTGGGCACCAACATCTTTCATCACGGAGGAATACAAATTTTGGTGGCAAGAATGGAGAAGCCAACTGTTCGCCAAGTCATCACACTACTATCGGCATTTGATCGACGCCAATCACGTCATTCCCGATGATGCAGTAAGTTTTTTTTATCCCAATGCACTTCTTATTACTTATCCCTATCGGTATCTGACCTTCTTTTGCTTAACAGGTTGACGATCCAATCCCCAAAACGAGCAAGAGTGGCAAGCCTTTCCATCTTCGAGTAATGAGCCCTGTATCAATCATCGGTAACAAACCTCCTACACTGGCTGCCTTCACTCCTTAGAGGGTACCTAAGGTCACCCTCAAGTCCAAGCCGATGCCTACAAAGACCATTACTACTCCATCGGCTGCTGCCGCCATCTTGGTGCGGGCTTTTGCAGCAAGTTTTCATACCGATTACAAATTCTCATCGGCAACATTTACTTTATTCAACTTACACCGAATACCTTTTATAGGTAACAAGGTCATCGGCAGCTGCTCCGAACGTACAAACCTCTCCAACTCATGCTGCCGATGCCCCCCAAGCTTTGCAACCCAAAAGGTCCGGTTCACCTACTGCCGCTCCAAAGAAGAAACGCTTGAGGCGAGCCACTCCAGCTGCATCACCAATTCCTACCGATGCACCAATAGTAGAGCCATCATCGGCGCCTGTTCCTAACCAGCCAATGGATGAAATCCGGGACCAGGAAACAATACCACCGCCACAGGAGCCAGATGCACCATCGGTACCCGCACCAGCACCTACACCAGATAACATCCCCGACCAGAGGATGGCATCACCATCACAGGAATCAGCCACCGCAGCAGAGACAGCGCCAGCAACAGCATCAACAGCACCGACTGCTCCTCCTACAGAAGCGTGTTCATCGGCAACCGTTGCCGATCTCCAGGATGAGGCCATACCAGCCAGCTTCCCAAGCCCCAGGCAAGAAATCCGCTTCAAGATGGTAAGTCGATTATCTAAAAACTTGCAGTACAAACTTATGATCGGCAAATTTTAACTTTCTCCTTTTTAGGCCCAAGACTCCCCCGATAGCTTGTTCTCCTTCGGTGTCAACTTCCCTAACGAAGACGAAGACAAAGAAGGTTCTGCTCCAGCGAATAGCTTGTTCTCCTTCACCGTCAACCTTCCCGATGAAGACGAAGACGAAGACGAAGAAAGCTCCGCTCCAGCTTTATCGGCAGATGTCAAACTCAAGCTTGAAACATTGCTATCTTTACTGCAACAAGACACATCCCATATCGTCCAAGACTCCACTGCAGTAAAGATAGCTTTTAAAGACATCCAAGGCCACCTGTCTGCCGATACAGAAGAAACACTCTTCTAGGCAGCGTTTCTTTAGAGCAAGCAACTCCAGTATCAAAGACTCTCTCGTCGCATAGCCGATAGGACTGCTCGATCAAAGCTTGAAGAAGAAATGCTTAAGTTCAAACAAGTTGCCGATGATAAGGCCAACTGCCCGACGCCATTAAGGCTCTGCGACAAGAAAGAGACAGAAAACGCCTGACAAGCTATCCTGCTGAAGAAGAAAATCAAGCCAGTTGAAGGGTCTACCGATGATGATGCCAGGGAAATGGAGGAAATAGAGCAAATTCGCCTGCGTGCGATATCAGCTATTCAATCCTTATTGTAATTTGCTACAATTCATCATATCGGCAAATGTAACACTTGATTTTGCTTTGTAATATAACGCCAGTACGCTTTTTACCGATGTCACATAACTTATTCTCTCATCGGCATTCGAACGGGTACTCTATGCGTCTACCCAAATACTAGGGTAATATTTCTTCAAGTATTTACCGTTGATTGCTCTGGAAAACTCAACCCCTTCTAGGGTTTCTAAAATATAAGCATTGCCAAGAGCAGACTACTTTATCCAATAAGGACCTTCCCAATTAGGAGACCATTTTCCAAACTCTGAACTCTTAGTCCCAATCGGTAAAATCAATTTCCATACCAGATCGCCATCACCAAATTCCTTCACCTTCACCTTCTTATCATACCATTTGACAACCCTTTTCTTATTTTCTTCAATGCTGATCAGAGCCCTCAACCGATGACCTGCTAAGTCTTCTAATTCATCCTTCATAAGAGTATCATACTCATCGGCTGTCAATTGATCCTAAGAAAACAATCACCTAGAACCAGTTTTAATTTCCCAAGGCAGGACAACATCGTGTCCATAGACCAACTGATACGGCGAAACTTTGGTTGCACCGTGACACGCCATCCGATATGACCACAGGGCTTCATTCAACACTATATGCCACCTTCTAGGGTTTTCCTCAATTTTGCGTTTGATAAGCTTAATGACTCCTTTATTACTCGCCTCAGCCTGACCGTTAGCTTGGGCATAATAAGGAGAAGAATTCAATACCTTGAACCCCATACCAGCAGCAAACGCATCAAACTCTCCCGATGTGAACATGGTTCCTTGATCGGTGGTAATAGTTTGAGGAATACCAAATCGGTAAACAATATGTTCCTTCACAAAATCTATCATGTTTGCCGATGTCACCTTTTTCAAAGGAATCGCCTCTACCCATTTCGTGAAGTAGTCGGTAGCAACGAGTATAAACTTATGCCCCTTGCTCGATGGTGGATAAATTTGGCCAATGAGATCAATAGCCCATCCTCTAAACGGCCAAGGCTTGATTATAGGATTCATTGCCGATGCAGATGCCCTCTGGACATTACCATACCTCTGACAATCCTGACACCCTTTAAAATAGTTGAAGCAGTCTTCAAGAATTGTCGGCCAATAATATCCATTCCGCCTAATCATCCATTTCATCTTGAATGCCGATTGATGTGCTCCACACACACCTTCATGGATCTCGCCCATCAACTCCTTTGATTCCTCTCTACCAAGGCATCTGAGCAAAACTCCATCAATCGTTCGATAATACAATTCATTGTCGAGGAGCACATACTTAGTAGCCTGGAACCTTAGACGCCTTTCAACCTTCTTAGACGGATCTCTTAAGTAATCGGCGATTTTCTTTTTCCAGTCATCGACAACCATTACCGATGTCATGACTTCTTGAATCGGCTGATATCCTGAAGCATTCTGTGCTAACCGATTGACCTCTTCATTATGCAACCTAGGAATATGCTCAAGGCGATACTCTTTGAATTCTTTCAATAATTGTAAACATCTCTCATGGTGTGCAATCAACACTTCACTTCGGCATTCATATACTCCAGTCAATTGATTGATCACCAACATAGAATCGCCAAAGATTTCAACGGCATCGGCACGTACTTCTCTGAGTAGTTTCAACCCTTTTATTAAAGTCTGATACTCAGCCTGATTGTTTGTCGATGTAGCAACAATCGGCAACGAAATCTCATACTTCCGTCCTCGGGGTGAAATTAAAAGAACACCAATACCTGCCCCTTCTTTGCACGTAGACCCATCAAAGAACAAAGTCCAAGGAGCAATCTCTACAGAGCTTACCAGATTGCAATGTTGAGTAATAAAATTGGCCATTACCTGACCCTTAACTGCCTTAACCGATTCATACTTCAAATCAAACTCCGAAAGTGCTAGAATCCATTTGCCAATTCTCCCACTTAATACCGGCATCGATAGCATATACTTAACCACATCATCTTTGCAGATAACAGTGCATTCAGCCGACAACAAATAATGCCTCAATTTTATGCAAGAGAAATATAAACATAAACATAATCTCTCTATGGCCGAATACCTTGTTTCAACATCTACCAGCCTTCTGCTCAAATAATATATCACACGTTCTTTCCCTTCAAATTCTTGAATTAAGGCTGATCCGATAACACCGTCATCGGCACACAAATACAACCTGAAAGGCTTCCCGTGCTGAGGTGGAACCAAGACTGGAGGGTTTACCAAATATTTCTTGATCTCCTCCAAGGCTAACTATTGCTCCTCTTTCCATATAAACTCTTGATCGGCGTTTAGCTTTAACAATGGACTAAAAGATTTAATCTTACCAGATAAGTTGGATATAAATCTTCTAATGAAATTAATCTTGCCGATCAAGGATTGCAGCCCAGTCTTGTTTGTAGGAGCAACTACTTTGTTAATCACATCAATAGATTTTCTGTCGATCTCGATGCCTCTCTGATGCACCATAAAACCCAAAAACTGACCTGCCGATACACCAAAAGCACACTTGTTAGGATTCATCTTCAACCCATGCTCCCTTGTGCATTCCAGGATTTTTCGCAAATCGGCAAGATGCTTTTCAAAATTTCCGGATTTAACCACCACATCATCAATATAGATTTCGACTATGGTGTCGATGTACTTATGAAAGATAAAATTCATTGCTCTTTGATAAGTAGCACCGGCATTCTTCAAGCCAAAAGTCATGACAACCCACTCAAATAAGCCAACATGACTTGGACATCTAAAAGCAGTCTTGGATATGTCTTCTTCAGCCATGAATATCTGATTATATCCAACATTGCCATCCATGAAGCTAATGATTTGATGTCTAGCAGCAGCATCAATCAGCAGATCGGCAACGGGTATCGGGTAACCATCCATCGGTGTAGCCTTGTTGAGATTCCTGAAATCAATACAAACACGAAGTTTTCCATTCTTCTTATATATAGGAACCACATTAGAAATCCAATTGGCATATCGACACTGCCGAATAAACCCAGCTTCAATGAATTTTGTAATTTCAGCTTTAATGTCAGGCAACACCATAGGATTGCATTGGCGCGCAGGTTGCCGATGTGGTTGGAAACCAGACTTAATAGGCAACCGATGTTCGACTATTGATCGGTCTAAACCAGGCATCTCTGTATAATCCCAAGCAAAACAATCTTTGTATTCCTTTAACAAATCGGTCAACTGTTGCTTACATTGGGAATCTAACTTAGCGCTAACAAAAGTAGGCCTATGCTTACTACCATCGCCGATATCTATTTCTAATAAATCATCAGCCGATGTGAACCCCTGTCCCAGTTTTCCATCATCGGCGAATCGATCCATTAAAACTCTTCTTCAGGACCGACTGCTTGGATTGGTGTAATGCGGTAATCGGCAACTTTGAGGAACTCCGTGTCCCAAGCTTCACCCGATATGCACCTGGTTTGCTCATAAGTTTCCGATTCTGCCGATGCAACAATCGATGGGGCATCACTTCGGACGACTTCAATCTTGTCTCCAACCCATTGCACAAGGCTTTGGTGCATCGTAGAAGGAATACAACAATTAGCATGGATCCAATCCCTTCATAGGAGCAAGATGTAGGTGCCTTTGCCACTAATCACAAAAAATGTTGTCGGCAAAGTTTTACTGCCGATGATTAATTCAACACATACGGCTCCCATAGCTGGCGACACATTGCCCTCAAAATCTTTAAGTTTCATGTCCGTCTTGACTAGGTCTTGGTCGCCTTTTCCAAGCTTCCTGAACATGACATATGACATTATGTTGATTGATGCCCCACCATCCACCAGCATTTTCGTTACAGGCTGTCTATCCACTTTGCCCTTAACGAACAGAGCCCTTAGGTGCTGCCTTTCACTATCGGTAGGCTTCTCAAAGACAACTGCCATCGGATCCAACACCAATTGCGCCATTTCAGCAGCCTCTTCGTTGTCACTGACACGTGCCATAAACTCCATCGGCAATATGACGACCATATTGATTTCTGCCGATGGATCCCTATCCTTGCGCTTTGGCCTCCACTGCTTTTCCCTTGAAGGATTTTCCCTGTCATATAAGTCGTTCTGACGTTCGTGCTGCATCCTTCTTTTCTGACTCTTGGTCAGACCCTTGGGGCACCATTGAGGAAGCTTGGTTTTCCAAACGGGCTAGTGCTGCTTTTCACTGCTTGCATCGGCACCACTCCTGATGTTTGGATCTCTGGAGAATATTTCTTCATCAGGCACTCTTGCATTGGCCATCTCCTCAAGCTCCTCTTGATTAACACGCCTGCTAAGCCTGTTATGCGCGCTGAGCTTGCCCCCCAGTCGATCGTGCGCCGACTTCTTCTCTCTGAGCGGTCTAGCATACCTGGATGTCTAATCGTCAAAACAAGGCTTCTTTTCGGTCCGATCGGTAGGGTAGTATCCATTGCATTCAGGACAATTATCGGCAGTAGGTAGCTTGATGCCTTCTTCCCAGCAGTGGACGAAGAAGGGACACTTCCAATGGTCCTTATGCCGAAACCACTCTTGGTGCTCTTCTTCTTCTTGCCGACGTTGCTCTTCTCGTGATTGCCGATACTCTCGCCTTGGCTGCTTATGCGTGATTATAACACCAGGAGCCCTGTTGGCATTGCTACCTTCATCGGCAACTTTCTTGCCCTTTCTGTCATCGGCAAACCTCCTCTCATCACGCTCAGCTACTTGATGGTCAGGATCTACCGATGCATTCTTCCTGACAGCTTCCGATGTCAGCACTTTAGTTTTTCCACTAGTTTCCACCATATTATTTGGAAATGGGTGCTGATCAATCTTCATTGGTTTCTGGGCTTTAGAATTTTCAAATTTAATTCGCCCGGATTCAATTTCTGACTGCAACTGCTGCCTAAATACTTTGCAGTCATTGGTACTGTGGGAAGTTGCATTATGCCACTTACAATACCTGATCCTTTTGAGTTCTTTGGCCGATGGAATTACTTGGTTAGGCACCAACTTGATCCGCCCCTCCTGAAGTAACAAGTCAAACATTCTATCGGCCTTGGTGATATCGAAGGTGAACCTTTCAGCCTCTTTCTAGCCAAACGGACAAGACACAAATTTCTTATCCTTCACCCATTCGGCAACGCTGATGTTTAGCTCCTCATCGGAATCCTCTTCTTGCTCGATGAAGGTCACCTTCTTATTCCAAGTCTTTCTAGGCTCAAAATTCTTGACGTCTTGATCGGCAATTCTCTGCACAAGGTGGCTTAAACTTTCAAATTCTTGAGACGCATACTTATCTTTGATGTGCGGCAACAATCCTTGGAAGGCCAAATCTGCCAATTGCCGATCATCAAGCACCAAGCTATAGCACTTATTCTTCACGTCACGCATCCTCTGGACAAAGCCCTCCGCCGATTCGTCATTACGCTGCTTCAACTTGACCAAATCAGTAAGCTTCTTTTCATGTACGCCCGCGAAGAAATACTTGTGAAATTGTTTTTCTAGATCGTCCCAAGTAATCACAGAGTTCGGAGGCAACGAAATAAACCATGTGAACGCCGATCCAGATAATGACGATGAGAACAATCTCACCCTCAGTTCCTCTCTACTGGCAGCTTCTCCACACTGGATAATGAAGCGGTTGATGTGCTCCATTGTTGACGTGTCATCTTGGCCAAAGAATTTGGTAAAATCAGGCACTTTGTACCAATTCGGGAGAGGAATTAAGTCATACGACGGAGGATATGACGTCCGATAAGAGTATGTGTTAACCTTAGGCTTAATGCCGAATTGTTCCTTCATCACTTCGGCAATCTTATCGGTCCAATATGCATCCTGATCTTGCCGACTCATTGGCTGATTGTTGACTGGTGGAGTCAGCAGATGCGCCCCTTCAGGTCTTGGTTGAAGATGATGCAGAGTAATTGAAACGGGCGCAACACCAGTCATCTGGACATTATGCATCGGCTAACTTACCGATGGATAATTTTGCACACTTACTGGATTAGGTTGAGTCATCATATTCATCGGTTGCTGTACCGATGGTCCACTCTGAGTGTTTGCTGGACTTCCATATTGATACATTAGTACGCCAGGCTGTTGAACCAGCAGCTGACTAGTCCATCCAGGATTATGAATCATCGGCATGTGACTTACCGATGGCTGATAGCTAACTGGCACCTGCTACTCCTGCACCTTAGAGTAATCAACAAATTGGTTACCTTGATGTGCTGGTACTCTGACTTGAGGATTTACAACCACGGGTTGACTTCCAGGTACATATTTATACTCCAGCAATAGGAGTTGTAAACAGACCCGACTCGTACCTTTCCTAAACAAAACAAACTCCTATTTTAAAGGAAATAACTGACTCGCGCAAGAGTCGGACCCAAATAACAATATTATTTTCCTAAACAGACACCTCTATTCTTAAGAAAACAAACGACTCATGCAAGAGTTAGACTCAGACTTCTATAATGATACTGGCATAAGATCACCAGTTTCCTTATATGTTTTCTTCGATGAAACTTTCCATCGGTAGACTCTTCAATCCGCAACTTCCTTTTATTGCTATCGGCAATCCCTTGCTGAGGTCAACCGCCACGTTACCCTATGCCCATCGGCACTCCATGCCCATCGGCATCGGCAATACTTCCCAATCGACAACCTTGCACTTCTGGTAACTTGTCTTCACCAATTAATTCTTATCGGCAAGAGTTGTCCAACTCCCATCGGCAATAAACTTATCTTTGTTGCAGCATTCATTCTCATCGGTAAATTTGACCGATGACTTTCCGATGCCGATAGAAAACGGCTACCGATCAACGCGAGTCTTAGTTCATTTGACACATGCCGAAAAATGGTGTCAACATTGGTATGTATGCAATTGGAATGTATGTTGTTGTTGTGTGGTGATCGAGTTCAGACGGTAAGGAGTTTGGTTGTGATCAGGAGTTCTACGACCAGCAAGAGTTTGAGAACCAAGGCAAGTATAGCATGGGACCCACCTTGTTATCCTATTTACCATAATCATGATTACATTTGCATGTTTTTAATTTGATACCCGTAGTATGTTTCCCTAGTGTTGATACCTTCACCTTGTGTCCTATGGGTTATGCATATGGGTAGATGGCTAGTGCAAATATATGAAATGATACATGATCCCTGCCAAGTGTTATAATGCTTTGAATGTGTTGGTGAACCTGTTTATGACAATTGGAACATAACCTTTTATAACAACTCACTGTTGGCAAAAGCCGGGACTGATAGTGCAACTGTGAGAGCTACATGGCTCTAGCTTTAACCCAGTAATAGACTCTTTTCTAGCTCATTAGCGGTTACCCGAAAGGGCGCATTAGGCTCTTGCCGAGCTGGTTATGGTGCGGCCTCTGTCCGGGTTTGAGCGTAGGCTGCGGTCTTTATGCTACTCGGAAGGGGGGCTCTATCGCCCCTTGCAAATCCTAGCGGCCCTAATCTTGTTAGACGAGATACTATGAAAGGTTTCATAGTGAAGTCTGCCCACTCACCTTGGCAGTGTTTATGGGAGCAATTAACCCGGGCATTCGGGGCATCACTCACGGGTAAAGATGCACAACCTCTACAGAGTGTTAAAAACTGATATATCAGCCGTGCTCACGGTTACGAGCGGCCTGGAAAACTGACGGTTTAATTATAATTAACTTGATCAATCTTTATGTTCCTATTGCCACTATAATAATGATGTTTATGTTCTTCTTAATCTTGGCAATGATGTAAATGGGATCATTTGGGGCTTAAGCATAACTTGATGTTACTTAATAATAAAACTTTGACAAACTAAAAATGCCAAATGCAGTAAGCCAGAGTCAACCTTTTGGAGCTTCATAACCCCATGTTAGCTTGCTGAGTACGAAGAGTACTTACACTTGTTTTACTTTTCAATCAATTGGATAAAAATCTCGGATGGGTAACAGAAGCAGGAGGCTATGGGGACTGTCCTAAAGATTTTTAGGCTTGGTCAACCAGTTGACCTTCCCTGTGAGATGAAGGTCCATGAGAGCTAGTTGTATCTACCGTTTGTTTTATTTATTTATTTATGTAATGGAATTATGTACGCTATGTATTAAACTCTGTGATGGTACTATGTAATTTGTGGACTTATGTGTGGATTGCTTCCTGGGCACACATAATGTTATGCATCCTATTTCGTCCTTGAAATTTGGGTGTGACAGCTTCCAATTCTTGCCTTAGAGCTGATTGATGTAAGTAGAACGGCTTTTTAGCTTCTTTCCTTGCTTTACTGTCGTCTTTAATTTTTTGGAAATGTGCGTCCACTGAGGCCTTTACTGAAGCGTCTATTTCTTCTTCTGTCTTCTCATACGGAAGTTTCTGAGGAATCCTAACTTTCGTTGTAGCTTGCCTCTTTGGTTTTGGTGGGGCGGCTGACACCTTTGTTGTGGCGGTCCTCTTCTTTGGCGATGGGGCGGTAGGTGTCGGCGTTGGAGACCGTCGTGGAGGTGATGGGGCCGGTGTTGGCGTTGGAGAACGTCGTGGAGGTTCTGGGGCCGGTTTCGGCGATGGAGACCGCCTTGGAGGTTATGGGGAGGAAGCCGTGTTGTGCATTTCACCATCATCATCCCTCGCAACACTATGACCAGCAGGTGATGAATGCAGTTCAGTAGCATAATGATCTCCCAACCAATCCCAACTAAAGCAGACAAATCATCATTCGTCTGCTCAGCATCGACAGACTTCTTGAGCTGGCTCACTGCCTCATCAGCCTTTGTAGCCTTCGTGACGTGTGTAACATACTCTTCCTCCCAGTACCAACCGTGGCATCCAGTGCCATCCCACTGAAAATAGAAAAAAAATCAACACTTTAATCAAAATCATCAGGAAATATAGGTACAAATTAACCATAACCATCAAATATGTCAAAATATATAACTCACATTGCGATATGGACACTTATAGAAGATCCGACCGTTGTTGGGACCCAGCTTCCCCACTCGGTACTCTTTCACAGTCTTTTGCATACACTTGCCACAGGTAATGAGAGGGAGGTCTGGCCTTAGCCGCTGTCCCGAAGCAGTTGTCATCTACTCTCTATACTCATTTTTCAAACTAGATATTATAAATTCCTTATATTCTATACAAAGAAAATAAAACAACTAAAATTTACATTTCTCTAAAATCATCAAATGTGCCATGTATACAACTAAAGTATTCTAGGTAGCTACCTTCTTCATCTAAATATATAATTATTTTGAGCTCAAGTGGCATATATATAAATCAAGAACAATCCACCATAAATTCATCATTTAATAATATCCTAATAAGAATCTATATTTCTCAAACTAAGCTAAACTAATCTTGAAATGTGGAACATATAATACCCTAGAAATGAAAGGTGTATACTTAGAATACTAATTTTAGTTGCCTTGTTCAAAATATTCAAACAATGTCAAGTGAATGAAACTTAAAATGGCATGCATATAGAACAAGAAACAATATATGTTGCCGCTAAAACATGAGAGGTTGAAGATAGTAACCTTTCAACAAGTCGATGGAGACGTAGAAGTAATCAAATGAAGCAATGACCGAAGAGGGGATGAAGAACAATGAAGAACACTAAGAACAAGAGCAAGAACAGAGAGGGGAAGAAATGAGCTCTCGGGCTCGGGCAGGGGGAGGAAGAGAGTTCAAATAGGGGGGGGACCTTTAGTCCCGGTCCATAGAACCAGCCAGGACTAAAGGCCCAGAATTAGCCTCGATTTGTCCCTAAAACCGGTGCTAAAAGTTTAACCCCGGTTGGTAATACCAAACGGGGCTAAAGATGGACCTTTAGCCCCGGTTGGTAACACCAACCGGGACTAAAAGTCCCCCCTGACAATGTCTGACCACCGAGCCATTGGGAGGGGACTTTTAGTCCCGGTTGGTGTTACCAACCGGGACTAAAGGTGCCTTTAGCCTCGGACGCAAATTCCACCAGGGCTAAAGCCGATTTTTGAAACCAGCCAAAGGTGTGTTCTGTAGTAGTGATCATTGATTTAATTTTAAAATAAAATTCAAATTTAAAGCATGCATGCGCACATGCAGAGAGAGACATAGAGAGATCTGTACATTCATTTTGAACTCAAAACTATTGCAGAAATGTTTTTTGTACAGTCAGAAATAAAAGACTGATGAACCAACGGTGAATGTTCGTTTTTGTGCTAGTGTTGTTGGGTTAGGCATGCCACATTTCGAAACCTGTAGGGCAGTCTGATGATGTTCTAGTTAATATGCATGGTGACTGCACATCCTTTTATTAGTCAACAATGCAAAAAACTACGATCCTTACAATTAATTAGTTTTAAATTATTGTGCTCATCTGGAATGGAGAATTTATCAAGAATAACAAGCTAGCAAAATTAAACAGTCTATAGACTTCTAGCAGATGTATAGATGTCAAATTTTGCTTCCGAATTCAATAGGGTCCGTAAATACTACAATGAAGTGAAGACATTGCATGCTACACAAGTATCTGCAGAAAGTCAGAGCATTTGTTAATTACCACAATTTCATGTTAATGTCAACTGAAACCCTGGTCGGCTGCTCCCAACTCACTGGTCATGTAGACAAGCAAACTATAAAGAAAGGCATACCAAATGGGTAATGGACCTGCAGCTGAAAAAAACGGCCAGATGTTGCTCATCTTCTTGGTTCAGCTATTCATTATAATTGATGAAACGAATCTTAGACACAATCTAGGAGGCAACAGATGTTGTTTTTTTAAGAAATGTGGAGTATGTGCAATAAACTCATATATTGGATGGCTTACAAAGAACATGAGTAAGACTTTCATGGTCGTTATCGTTGCTCAAAAGTTGGAAGAAGCAAAACAAGAAACATCCTCGCAAAGGGAAGCTATAAATAAAGGAGAAAAAACAAAAGTGAGAGCAAGACAATCTTAACGTTCCCCTAAAATAGGTAATCCTTTTATAGAAGAAAAGATGTGTTATCCTTAATATAGAACATAAAAAGGAAGAAATAAATCTAAATGAGATTAAGAAAGTATTGAGTGATCTTAATCTATAGTTATTCCAAACTGGGAGGTGTTCACCCACTGACGTTCAGTAAAAGTGCATGATGAATGCAAATCTTATTTGTCAACCACTACAAATGACTGATCGTTATAGGCTATTCATCAAATATGATCATCTCAAATGACATCCTAGTGTGGTTCATGATCATGATGATCTAGGATATAGCATCACCATCACAATCTAGTGGATCATGAGCTAAATCCAACGAAACCATGCCAAGAAAGTATTGCAATGTAGCAAGTGGGAATTGCACCACTAATTGCAGATACGTTTATCCAACAAAGGGAATCCACATAGTTGTGCCAAAATAGTGATCAAAGGTGAAATATCTTGATTAATTGTTAGGTACCAAATTGACATGTCACTACTACAGAATCAGGCATCAGTGTCGGCCCATCACTGCCGGTTTTGTTTGGGCCGGCGGTGATGCCGCTTCACTACCGGTTCAAGATCTAACAGACCCCCAATGTTTGGGGGCAGGGGCAGAACCGACAGTGAAATGCATCATCACTGCCGGTTCATGGCTTGAACCGGCATTGATGCCTCTCCGCCGTATCACTGTTGGTTCAAGCCACGAACTGGCAGTGATTATGTGTTTCACTTCCGGTTTGTGGTTGGAACCGATAGTGAAACCTCTACAGTATAAATATCTCGATCTCCTCTCCCTCCTCTGCCCCAACGGAAACAGAACAGTGAGGAGCTCCTCTCCATTGTTGCGGCTGCTGGATCTCTTGACCTCCATTATTGCGGCTCTTCTTCACTCTTGGATGCTTTTGGATACTCACATCTTCTAGCTCTTGGTTAGTAACAAGCATACTTCTTTAGAATTCTAGGTTTATATTGCTTTTGTGTGCAAATCCATAGTTTGGAGCTATACTATTGTTCATGATCAAGAAGAGGGTTGTTGCAATTTCAGTCTATTTTTTGTATCTTTTAGATCCAAAATTACTTGGAAAAATTGTAGCACTTCATTTTTATTGGGTAATTATTGTCCAATCATTGAGTAGCTAGGTTCAAAAGATTCATCCCAAAAATTATGGATAAAATTTGTAATTACTTATATTTTTTACATACATTTAATACTCCATGCATACGTTTTAAGATTTGATGGGACGTGGAATATTGTAAAGTTTTGGAATTTGGAAGGGAATTAAACAAGCGCCTACATTGTTGTTCAAAAAGGGTGTGCAATTAATGTTATTTACGATGAAGGTTCCATTGATTTGTATTTGTAGTCTCACTTTTTATAGCGCGGTCAATTTCAAATTATATCGAAGAATACATTATGCTCATGTGCTTCAAATAATATTGTTCAAAAACGCTCCTATTCAAACCATAAACCCAAAATGTCCCCGACAGATCATACATTATGTTTATGTGCTTCATCAAATAATATTGTTCAGAAAGGCTCTTATTAATACGTTCCTATGTTTCCTCTGCCCTACCCATTTTACCTATGCAGACATGGTGCGAGGGTGGATGTACGATCTGGTACTTGACGAACATCGACGATTTCATCAAGCAAGCTAGAGCCGATGCTGGGACTCACAGCTTCTATTATGTCCATGCAAAGACTGCAAGAATACGAGAAAATGGGGCGACGTGGAGCACATACGATTGCACTTGATCACAAGGGGGTTCATGAGAAACTACACGATTTGGAATTTGCATGGGGAGGTTGGTCAAAATATTGCACAAGAAATCAATGATGATGTGCCCATGCCTAGTGTATCCCTGAATGCATTATTTCATGTTCATGATTACATAGAACATGTGCCTATCAATGATGATGTGTTTATGAATACATTAGTTGATGACATAGAGCAAAAATGATGACATTTCATAGCTTCTACATGATGTGCATGGGGGATTCCTTAGTGCTTCACAGTTGAAAAAACTGGAGATCATGAGAAAGGATGCAAAAACACCATTGTATCCGACCTGCCCAATAAGCAAAGTGGAAGCCAACATCATGCTATTGGAGTTCAAATCAACGAATGGGTTGAGTGATAAAGGCTTCGATAACTTGTTAGGTATACTACATAAATTGTTCCCGAAGGGTAGAGAGTTAGCAGAAAAGACTTACCCGGCCAAGAAAATGATTTGTCCAATTGGCCTCGAGGTTGAGAAAATCCACGCGTGTTTCAACGATTACATATTATACCGTGGAGAAAAATACAAAGACTTGGATGCATGTCCCAAGTGTAAAGATCCCCGATACAAGCAAGGGCCATCAAATGAAGGAAACAAGACCAGAGGAGGGCCCGTAAAGTCCGTGTGGTATTTTCCTATAGCTCCACGAGTGCATAGGTTGTTTGCAAATGCAAAGTCAGCCAAGCTGTTGCGTTGGCACGGCGAAGAGTGTAAGTAAGATTCAATGTTGAGGCACCCCACCGATGGGTCGGACTGGAGGACTATCAACACTATGTTCTATAAGAACGTCGGTGGAGAGGTAAGGCATCTGTGGTTAGCTTTGAGCACAAATGGGATGAATCCGTTTGACCAGGTTAGAACCAATCATAGCACATGGCTAGTGACATTGTGTATATACAACCTTCGACCCTGGCTTTATATGAAACAATCATACATCCAGATGCCATTACTAATCCAAAGGCCAAAACAACCTGGTAATGATATTGATGTGCTTCTAGAACCAATGATCGATGAACTACTACAGATGTGGGAGATGGGTGTGAAGGATGTTTGGGATGAGTACAAAAAAGAACATATCATGATAAAGGTTGTACTTATCGCTACAATCACCGACCTGCTAGGGCGAGGTTGCTTGTCTGGAGAGAAGACAAAAGGATACATTGGGTGTGTCGAGTGCTTGGACGAGACTGATGCTACACATCTACCAGAAAACAAGATGATGGTCTACATGGGACACTGTAGGTTCCTACGCCGGGATCACCCTTACCGCAGGAATAGAAAAGATGTTAATGGGACTACTAAGAAATGTGGACCTCCAAAGTATCGAGACGGGAAGCA
This sequence comes from Microstegium vimineum, assembly GCA_022036555.1. Classification (NCBI taxonomy): domain Eukaryota; kingdom Viridiplantae; phylum Streptophyta; class Magnoliopsida; order Poales; family Poaceae; genus Microstegium; species Microstegium vimineum. Next base: position 22,037,965 of record CM039120.1, on the reverse strand, counting down.
GATGCTTCAAAAAGTATTGTCCTTGGTAAGGGGGAAGGGGCAGTACCAGCGCCAACTAGTAGTATCTAGAAGAAAAAAATTAATCTTCTGGAATCTACCTTATTGGCCACTTTTGATTGTACATCACTGTCTTGATCCAATGCACATAACTAAAAACGTGTGTGGTAACACACTTAACACGTTAATGAACACCGGGGGAGCAAGCAAGGATTCTCTCGTGACACGCTTGGACATGCAACACCTGGGCCTCAGGAAGGAGTTGCACCCAATAACTCTTGATGATGGCCACTTGAAACTTCCGGTGGCATCATGGACACTGAAAAGGGAGGAAAAGGAAATGCTTATTTCTTTCTTCAATGATCTCAAAGTGCCGAGTGGCTACTGTAGGAACCTGATGAGGCTAGTTAACATGAGAGAACTTAAGTTTAACTATGGTTCTATGAAGGCCCATGACTGTCATGTCATTATGACTCAGCTGCTCCCAGTTGCCCTGTGAGGTATCCTCCCTGACAAGGTCTGCGCCCCAATCATAAAGTTGTGTTTGTTCTTCAACGTGATCTCTGAAAAGGTCATTGAAGGGGCCAAGCTAGACCAGCTGAAGCAGGAGATAGCCGAGATTCTATGCAGGCTTGAGATGCATTTCCAACTGACTTACATCGACATATTAGTGCATCCACTTGTTCATCTTGTGGATCAAATAAAATCCCTTGGCCCAATGTACCTACACCAGATGTTTCCTTTCGAGAGGTTGATGAAAGTTTTCACACGGTATGTTAGGAATAAATTCAGACCAGAAGGGAGCATGGTAGAAGGATGGTCAACAAAGGAGGCTATTGAGTTCTCCACATATTATCTGGACATCAATTAGGTCGGAGTTCTAATATCCCATCACGATGGAAGACTACGGGGCAAAGGAATAATAGGTGAGAAAGTTGTCAAAATAGACAAAGTGGTCTCCTTCAGACAAGCACACTTCGCTATTCTCCAGCAGGCCGACGGTGTGATGGTATACATTGACGAGCACAAGCAGTTACTGCAAAATAAGCACATCGGTAGGTCACAGGCTTGGCTTGAGAAAAAACATAAGGAGAAATTTGGTGACTGGTTTCGACGCCAGAGGCTAGGAATGGTGACGGGATGTGAGCTAGATCTCTTAGCCCACGGACCTTCGACTACGCTAATGATGTACCAAGGATATAATATAAATGGTTTTACATTTTACACAAAAAAACAAGACGGAAAGAGCTAGACTATGGACATCAGTTGAAAGTTGCTCTTTTCCGTTGCTAGTGGGTCCGGCTGGATGAAATCAACACCGACAATGATGGGTTCACTACCATTGATCTATCCAAGACTGCATACAGAGATGACCCCTTCATCCTTGCAAAGGATGTTTTGCAAATCTTCTATGCAAGGGATAACAATATGAATGGAAGACTACAGGTAGTCATGCAAGGCAAAAGGAAGATTGTCGGTGTCGACGGAGTGACAGACGAAGAAGAGTACAAAGGTTATCAGGAAATGACTCCTTTTGGGGCGGACGTTACCCTACATGTCCTTGAAGAGGGTGACAAACCTGCTTACCTCCAGAGTGATCACGATGAGGCCATCATCGTGCCTGCACCGTGATTCCATGAATAGTTAGAGTATCATAAACTATGTAATCCTTAATGAAATGTCGTTTTTAGTAATTTGCATCGAATTTGAGATCATATGGAGTTGTAGAGATTGATGAGTTATACCACGTTGTTGATTGATGTATGCCACGCCAAAATGGAATTTAAAAACTATAAAAAATTAGACCTTGAGTTTGTAAGCAATAATGTAGAGCTTCTCAAAACTAGCAAAAGCCATTTTGGAAGATTTTCAACTTTTATTCAAATTTTTGGAGTAATTAGAAAGGGGGTTATTGAATTTTAAACCCTTATTCAAATTCAAAATGGAATTAAAAAACTAAACATAACTTGAATATTCTCCTTTAGCAAAAGTTGTAGAGAATGAAAAATTATGCAACTTCTAGTAAAAAATCACGAGTAATTTGAATTCTAAGACAATGGCCAAATATGTAAAATTGTCCATATCACTGTCGGTTAGTAAGAAACCGTCGGTTCTACTAACAACCAGCAGTGATGCCCTCAATATCACTGTCGGTTCAAAATAGTCGGCAGTGATGTGCCTCATCGCTGCCGGTTCTATTTACCAACCGGCAGTGATAGAGTACATCACTGCCGGTTTGTAAGAAGAATCGATAGTGATGTGGCCGACTATATAAGAAAAAGGGCGCAGTCCGAAAATTTCAGACTCGTGCTAGTTACACAAGACCGCACCACGCACTCGACACCGCCGACGCCGCTGCACGCCTCGGCCAGACGACGCCGCTCCACGCCACGCCACGACAGTGCTGCTTCGATGCTCGCCGCCCACGACGTCGCTGGCCACCACAACCAACCTCGCCACGACTTCGTCGGCAACCACATCGTCTTCAAGCTCCACGCCAAAGGATCCGCAGGAGCACACGCCGCCAGCAGGACCTCCGTCCATGACGCCGCAAGAGCGCGAAATCCATCCCAAACCCCTCCATGTGGTGAGCTCAATGATCATGCACCAGAGGTGTTCGACGAAATGCCTAGGTGGGATTCTTCGAGCTGGGAGCGTCTTGCTGGGCATGGATATAGAGAAGGATAGGAAGGAGGGAGAGGGAAGAAGGAGGGGAGAGGGAGAGGGAGATAGAGATAGAGATAGAGATAGAGATAGAGAGAGGGAGAGAGATAGAGATAGAGTTAGAGATAGAGAGATAGATAATAGGGTAGATAGATAGATACATAGGTAGTTAGAGAGAGATGGCACATTTTATATCATATATACATGACTTATATATATATATATATACTTCTATAGAATGACTTATATATATACTTGTATAGCATGACTTATATATATATATGTATATGTATAGCATGATTCAAATTTTGTGGATAGAGATAGAGATAGAGAGATAGAGATAGAGATTGAGATTGAGAGATAGAGATAGAGATAGAGATAGAGAGATAGAGGTTTTATAGCATGATAGAGAGATATAGATAGAGATGTTGTACCATCCTTGTATATATATGTCATCCGATCATAAAAATGTATGTGCTATATATATGTCATCCAATCATAAAAATGTATGTGCTATATATATGTCATCTCTTTATTTCATGATATATGGTATGTTTCCTAAGTCTATCTATCTACCTATGAGTTGTGGCTCAACCCTATGCTGATGATGAAGAGGTCAATGCTCCTCATCCGGTGGACGACATCAAAGAACCTGTGAATGTCAGGTTGTACATCCACCAGCAGTGGACAAAAGACAAGGTGGCGGTCGGACAAGAATTTCCAAGAGGAGACAACATCATTCATGGCAAGCCAGTGCCACTCGGGTATGCCAGGGTTAGCTTTGATAAGATCTTGGACAAGAAGTACAATAAGATAAACATTGATTTCCTAGTGGAGGAAGATAGGCCGCGTCTAGTTGAAAACTTGGGCACTCATGTCGCCTGGCGCAAATGCTTCATCAAGCTAAATGAGCGGCCATCTTCAGATGATGAGGATGACAGTGAATCATCCCAGTTGCCTCCACCAAGACGTTTCTCTCCACTTCAAGATCCACCGGCAAAGGAGAAGATACCTCCTCCACTGTCAAAGGAGAAGACACCTCCTCCACCGGCAAAGGAGAAGACACCTCCTCCTCCTCCTCCACCAGATTCAAAGTCCAAAGGACTGGGATCTCGACCTAGCGCTAGATCAGGTTCGACCTCGCAACATAAGAGGTCATCAGCTTCGGATGGTAAAGCTCCCAAGACGACAAGTAAAAGGCAGAAGTTACGGCTGACTAAGGACGAGATTAAATGAGCGAAGCTTGCAAAAAAGGCCGCCCAACTTGCCGTATATGAACGATTAGCTTATAGACCTAAGTGCTACACACAGACCCAATTTGAATGGAAAAGCGAGAATGTGGGTAATCAAGAAAGAGCTAGAGAAATACACACCAAAGATTTTCTACAAATACAAAACTTGTCCATGGACATGGGCATAAGCATGGAGAGTGCCACAAATCTCTATTACGGAAATAGTGAATTTCAAACAACGACAGTTGCATACAAGTTTCAACTAGGCAAGCCTATGTTCGACACCGAACAAGACTTTAGAGATTTGCAAACAAACATGCGACAGTTGCATGATTATTATATCGTGGGCAGTAATACAAGCAAAGACATAGCAACCTTTGAAGTATGCATCCCTTTTGCAATTGATGAGGACTGGCCCGATCTTCCATGAGGTAACTGGTAAATTTGACTTGTGGAGATCTCGACATTGGCAATCCGGCTTCAAATCAGACACGATTTGAACCCTGCAACCATTGCACCACTGCTCCGTTGGTTATCAACCAAGCACAACTTGATTGACCTTGCAAATAAGGCTTTTCCTGCAAGCGAATCGAAGAACACAAGCAAGAAGGTATAAACACGCAATCTAAAATTGCAAATATGAATGATGCGAATATAAATAGAGGGTTCAAGAACTTGGTGCCAAAGGACTAATCGACACAGTGGAGGAGATCAAGAACGGGGGCCCTCATACACCCTCATATATCCACCATACACCATTATCCACCACATATACACCATACATCATTATCCACCACATATCCACTATCATACATCCACCGTATATCCCATACACATGCACATCTTTATTTGATTGTATGCCTTGTTTCTCTAGATCCATTGTTTGACTTTACAATATATGCTTTGCAAGTATGTATATGTTGTTTCTCCCCACCTATGAACTCCATATATTGCCTATTAGTTATAGGGTGAGAGAGAGAAGGCATATTGTTACTTTGCCTATTCCAAATAATATTCTGAGAGAAGGCATAACACCATTGTTGCCTTGGTGAGGATCCACAAATACCACATGTAGAGAGACTTGAGAGGGTCATGCAAAAGAGACTTTGAGTTTTATTTCAAAAGCTTTGCAAAACTCCAGGATGAAGGTAAAGTGAAGATCTTGAGACATAGTACTTGGCTTGATCATTCTACTTTTCAATTACTCAAGACCCAAGTGATGGCTATAAGACCCATGGTTAAAGGTAATATGGGTAAGTTTGAAAGTCAGAATAGTTTACTCTAATCCAGAGGAGAATTCTTGTTTGAACACATGTGTACCTTTAAGGCGTGAAAGCATTGTAGCAATTCCTGATCCATCATTGAATTCATCTTTGCTCAGGGACGAGCAAAAGGTAAGCTTGGGGGAGTTTGTTGACGGTCCTTAAGTACCAAATTCAACCGTCAACTAAACAAGGATAAGGATCTAAATGAATCGAATACCTATAAATAGGGTTTATACTAATAGAATTCCATGAGTTTTGGTGAATGTCTATTTCTGCAGGGGGATATCAGGAAATATGGAGGAAAGGCCACATGTCAGCATTACATAGAGATAATTATCATCCGCGCGAAAAAGAATAATCTAGAATGATTAAGAAGGCACGGGAAGAAGCGAGACGACCAGCGGGCCTAGGGGCAGGGCGGCCGCCCTACCCCTTGCGGCGGCCGCCCTAGATCAAGAGCCAACCGGGCTCTACCTTGTAGACCCCCTCTCCACCGCCTTTGAGGTTATATATAAGCCCTCCATTAAGGTCGGTTTGATCCGACGACCGACGTTCATTTGAGGAGGCTATATAAGCAAGGCCCCTGACCCCCCTGAGGATGATCTCATCTCATTATTCTTCTCCAGAGCAAAATCTAGGGTTTCAATTAGATGTAGAGAAGGAGAGAGGTCCCTCTAGTTGTCTAGATCTAGTTCTTCTAGTTCTAGTTCATCTAGTTGTAATTAGAGGTGAGAGAGAGGAGGAGAGAGCTAGGAGGAGCCGGATCTGTCGGATCTTCCTCAACATTGTGCCTTTGCAGCATCTAGTTCGGAGCAATCTCCAGGTTCTTCATTTATTATTTCTAAGTATCTTATTTCAGTTCTTACTTTTTTCTATTTATGGGATCTCCGCTCGTATTGAGTGCTCTAGTTTTGATATCATATTAGAGTAGTAGGCGATAGTGTAGACGTGGTGTCTAGACTAGAGTTTACCGGAGTTTGTGCCCAATCCTATGGATAGTTGTGGTAGCCCCAGGGGTGACAACTCTATAAGGCCTTTATAGTCCACCACGTTCGGGTTGGTGTTTTCGTAGAGCTTTTGGCAGCCTCTCCCGACTACCTTTTTCCCAGTCTTTATCGAGAGTCGGGAAGGTACTGTTGCTCCAAAGTAAGTAGAGTATAGTGGGCCTTTGATTAGATAGAACCCCTTAGAAAACTCTAAAATCTTTCTACCTACCTAACTTATCTATCCTTGGACGTTCTTAGTTCTTATCTAGTACACTTTGCGTTCCCCGTGGAAATCGATACCCTTGGAATACTCACGGGTGAAAGCTACAACGGTATCCGTGCGCTTGCGGATTTATCTGTTTGTGTTAAGAAATACCAACAAGCTTTCTGGCGCCGTTGCCGGGGAACGGTAGCTATTCTAGTTTCGAACCGAGTTCATCCGTTTACCTTTTTCATTTTTTCCTGTTTACCATCTTTCTCACCTTACCATATTCATATTACCAAAACTATAAATATTTTACTCCAAAGGGCGACTTGTTGGAGACTCCACCATCTTCACATCCTATTCTTATAAATAGCTATGAGCTTCGCCCTGCTTGTATAGACATGGTTTGGGAGCAATGTTTCTCTAGCCTTGGTTTAGTTTTAAATCCAGTTGAAAATATGAATTATTCCAATATAGATGAGACCCCAAACAAGACCAATTTCAGAGTTACCAATCCAAGTGGGACTAATGCCCTTAAGATCTTGAAGAGAATAGCCTAAGACTGATTGATGTTTTTTAAGACGGTGAGGAGTTTGAAGGACTCTTCAGGAGAGAGTTTATCACTGATGATCACAGGGGCCTCACGATCGTCATTTAGAAAGGCATACTTTAAACCAGCTGGAAGGGGTTTAAGTTATATAGAGGGCTTAGATGAGGGCACAGATTTCTCTAGATCTATGGGTTCTTCTAGATCGTCTTCTTCCTAGATGAAATCTTCAGCTTCTTCCTCTAGATCAGGATGAGATGGTTCTAGAAGAGATGCAACCATCACTTCCTCTATGGGATATGATTCTGGGAGCGATTCCGTCATGGTATTTATGGAATTGGTAAGCGGAATCGAGAGATTGATGCTACTGCCAAGATGACCCTTAAGACTTCCATCAAGAGATCCATCAATAAATCTCATGAGTGGATGCCCAATTAACAAGTCGAATTCCTCTATATCGAATATGAAGAAATTCAAGAGGATATTGACTTTGTTAATTAGCGTAGGAATGGTCTGTGCGATCCCATAACTCTCAATCAATTGTCCTGAAGGAAGCTTCAAGAACTTATTGGATGGAGTTAGCTTTACATTGCCTAGGAGAGCATTAGCTAATGACTTGACATAATGCTAACTCCAATGGCAGGATCGTAAAGAGAGTCTAACTTTGCTCTATCGATTTGATAAGGAATGGTTGTAGAGGAAGAAAGAATTCCAATTGGCTCAAATGAAGATTCGGCCTCTTCTAACCACTCATTGCTCATGATAGAAGCTAGCTCTTGAATCGTCTCCTAGAGATAGGCTTCCTCTATGCGGCTATAAATGTGAAGGTTTAGAGCTTTTCGAGCAAAAGACTTCTTTTGCACAGAATTATTCAAGGCATTTCCAAAATCGGAAAATAGATTAGCCTCGATATCAAGGGGGAATTCCAAGGGATGAATTTCATCTTCCCATGGTGGTTCAGGTTCGATAGAAGGATCTTGAGATGTAGAGGGAAGAGTTTCGGCTATCAATCTTATTTCTATTCTGGGGGTTGGTTTTTGTTCTTCTGCGGGTTCTTCATAATATACGTTAGTATAGGGGGTGTTACCAAGAATCCTCATGAGAAGACTCTTCGCTGCACTAACGGGTAAACACAGGAAGGCTCCCCCGGAAGATATGTCAAGAAGTTGCGCAAAATCTCTGCTAAGACCGCCATAAAAATGTTGTGACATGGTAGGCTCGGTTATAGCGAGATCAGGGCCTGAAGATACTAGATCTACAAGTCGGGCCCATGCTTCACCTAGAGGTTCTTTCTCTTTTTGTGAGAAGTGGATGACCTCTTTTCGAAGACGAATGACACAGGTGCGAACACATGGTGGATAAGTACCCATGTAGTTCAGTTTTGTGATGAGTGATTGCCCAACATTTGAGCATTTCAGTTTGAGTGGCTTGCTTCTAACCTTTGCGAAAGCAAATGTGTGCCTGTCTATCGGCTTGTGGTGTGCAGGTGCTACGCCTAGTAACAGTGGTCAATGGCGTGGAGAAGGTCGAGTAGAGGCTTGTCGTGCTGATGGACTGAGAGCGGTGAAGGACGGAAGTGGGGCTCGGACTGTGGGACCATGGGCGTCGGCGGACTAGCTATGGTGGCTAGTACTTGGCACCGGCGAGTACGAGAAGACATGGAGGTAGACTGAGTTGACCAAGTCAAGACGGCTGACGAGCGGGTCGAGCGGAGGCTCATGGGACTCGGAGTCTGACCGGGAAAGGACAAGGTGGCTCGAGTCGAGTGGTTTGGTGGTTTGGGCCTCAAAACCATCGGAGGACGGTTTCCGAGTTTGGGCCTCAAAACTCGGGGTTCGGTAGTTGAGCTCAAAGCTACCGGTGGCGGGTTTCCTAGGTTTGGGCCTCAAAACCTAGGCGGAGCTTCCGAGGAAGTGGGGATGGCACGTGGCGGAATCCTGGAGGTTGCATCATGGCGACGGCAACTCCTGGCAGGAAGCAGGGTCGTCCATTTAAATCGAGGAAGATATTTTCCAGAGCTTGGCTGCAATGCTTAGGCTAGGTTGTAGAGGAAGAAATAATTCGAATTGGCTCGAATGAAGATTTGGCCTCTTCTAACCACTCATTGCTCGTGATAGATGCTAGCTCTTGAACCATCTCCTGGAGATAGGCTTCCTCTATACGGCTAGAAATGTGAAGGTTCGGAGCTTTTTGAGCAGAAGACTTCTTTTGCACTTATTGATTCAAGGCATTTCCAAAATCAGAGAATAGATCAGCCTCGATATCAAGGGGGAATTCCAAGGGATGAATTTCTTCTTACCTTGGTGGTTCAGGTTCGATAGTAGGATCTTGAGATGTAGAGGGGAAGAGTTTCGTCTATCGATGTTGTTTCTAATATTACAAGAACTCAGAAGAAGTCACTTACAAGTGCTAAACTTACAAGAGACTCACATCCGCTGAGGAAGAACTCCAGAGAAGATTCCCAACAGATCTGGGGTTTTCTCCAGAAGAATTCCTCACTCTCCTCCAACTAGCATAACACTACTGAAGAGCTCCGCTAAGAGACTAGAGAGTAGTATTTCTCCAATGAGGCATCAATGGTAAGGGAGCTCTAGGGGTCTATTTATAGCTAGAGGTGGAGTAGGGGCTACTCCGGTGCCACGTCAGCGATCCGCGTCACCTTCATCAACCACCGTAGGATCCAACTGACTTCAGAACCACCTTAAGATGAAGGGTGATGATTTCCACCATGTGGGGAGTGAGTGAGGCTATTGAGGGGGTTGAAACTGCCATAGGGGCGGTCGGCCGACCCCCCTACTGGCCTATGGGCCGCCTCTGCTCCTCCTGGATGGTGCCCCACTGATCAGGGACCAAGTGGGGCCTGTTGGGCCCACCTATAGGTCGGTCGACCCCCCTATGGGGTCTTTGGCCCACCTCTGCCTTCTGGCTACTGGTCCCACCTGTCATATGCGTTGGATGTTTGTTCTGATTTGATTTGTCATGCTGATCTCCTTGATGTGGGCCCATAGGTCCTCGTGATGTGAATCTGAACCGTTGGGAGGAAACACACTTGGATCCAAGGGGTAGAAAGTGCTCTGGAGGGTGTTACATGGATCATGGGGGCTTGGGAGGCCTAGTGGCCCCACAGGGTGGTCGGTCGACCCCCTAAGTGGGCCCACTAGCTCCCAAAAGTCCCCATTTGTCATTACCTGCATCAAATAGTCAAGGGACATGTAGACATAGTTATTGGGTAGGTTATGCTTGTTTTCCTTCGAATATGATGATGTTGACGGTATTTTGATGGTGACAAAATAGCTCATATTTACCATCAACAAGATCCCCCATACTTACCTCTTTGATTGTCCTCGAGTAAAGGTTAAAAGATAACAAGACTATGCCATTCAAAGTACAAAGCAAACATAAAGACTCACTCAAGACATTTCGTAATAAAAACAAGCACTACCAAGCTCGACAATCCAGCCGAGTTGGGATCCATGATAAAGGAAACATGTAAGAAAACACGATCAAACCAATCTAAGCTTGCACCTACCGCACGATACCTAGCTTTGTCAAGACTTGAACGTGAAAAAGCATGCACGAACCCGCAACATGTAACAACCTAGATTGAACTAATTCGGCTATCATAAAACACAAGATCTAACTATGGGAGCAACATGAAAGTATTGAATTATTAAAACATGAATAGATCTATGATAAAGAGAAAAGCCGACCTCATCAATCTAGATTGGGCAAAAGGGCGTTTGCAAATACGTAAAACATATAAAGCATGAAACACGTGGTAACTTAATGAATCTACTAGATTTTGCCAAATCTAATAAAGCCGATAAATATCTTGCTTTTGCTAGGCATAACAAGCAAACGCCTGCCGCACGACATCTACTTATAAACGAAACATAAGCAAAGACTTCTTGATTGTTAAGCAAAGATCCGCCGCACGATCATTGAAAACAAACAAGACTACTTGCATCAATATCTAAATCCACCGCATGATACTAGACATGATAACAAGGTTGCGGGGACTAACGGAGGTTGATGAATCGATGATTCCTCTCGAAGAATTCGACAACATGACAAGAGGACTCGAAGTTGGCACGGGGCCGGTTGTATTGATTTGGCTATGAACATTTTTACAATGGCCAAGGGTTTATATTTATACCCCGGTCATGACACAAGTCCTACAAGGACACGATTACAAAATATCAAAGGAAACATGACACCTTTAACTCTAGTTTCCTTCGAAGTCTTTTATTTCCTTAATTATCGCAACCTTTGTTGCCTGATCGGTTGTCACTTGCCGATTCCGCCGCCTCTTCGACGAAAACCCGCCTTTCTTCTAAATAGCCGACCGCATGACCATTTACCGCGAATCAGAACAAATTAACCAACCGCACGAACACTTGCCGAATGCTCCGAATGCTCCCTTGACAATTTTATTGCGTGCTGGCCCATCTGTCATCTTCTCAAACATGCCAAAATCTGGTGTTAACACATGCCCCCCTCAATTTCGGGATAAAAGCAGTTTTGTTCCGAAATTGACCACAAGCTTCCTCTTTCTTCTAGGTCAACACTGTTCATCATTGCAGCGCCGCTCAAGAAATCCAAGACTCAGAACACCTTTCGAATCTACCTCGATCCTCTAATGGTGACTCAGGACGAAATTCCAGAGGTAAATCCCCTTTAATTCCATACATTTGGCAATTCCTAACTGACTTTCTTGCTTCCTTTCCGATTCACCTATTTTTCTTTCCGATCCCATTACTTTCTGAAGGAATACAAGAATGAAATTTTAATCCCTTATGTGGCAAATCCCGATTCCTACTTCCTTGGTCCAATGGGTAACCCCGACCCAACCGATATCATAGAGAAAGAAACTCTGAGAATCCCTTTCAAGTCTGGAGTTAACCCGTCAAACCAATGGCCAAACACTTTCAAGACCTAGCCGTTTCCTCTAATTGTCGGATGGCTAAATTGGTACCGGAGGATGCTGGAAAATGGTAGCAGTAACTGGGACAGTCAAGACATCAACCATTGTTTAGAATTATCCCTATCAGAAACGCTCAGAAACAAACCCCTCCTGATGGCAGCTTCTCACTTTTGGTCTGATGTTGTCAATGCTTTTGTTTTCGATCACGGCATGATGACCCTCACTTTGGCTGATGTATTCATGATGACTGGCCTAAACGTGTCAAAACCAGTGTATCCCTACAAGTACAAGGGCAAAAGCAACCAGAAAGCTATCAAATCCGGAGGTGGATGGGTTGGATACATCCATACTTACATGGAAGTACCTGGTCCTGTTTCTGACAAGGAAGGCAGGGCCTTTATGAACATGTGGTTATGCATGTTCATCTTCTGTGGATAATCTAATGAACCAACCCTAAATCACATGTTGATGGCTGAGGATTTAGCTGAAGATATACTAGTCCCTCTGGGTAAATACCTTTTAGGAGTTGTTTACCATATGATGCATCAGATCACTGTTCAGATGTACCATGGTAAGGACATTTCTTGTGTGAGTGCCCCTTGGTGGTTTATTCAAATGTGGTTGCAACTTCATATGCATCAGATAATATCTATCACTCTCCACAATTTGAGTTTCCCTTCAGTCAACTATGCTGAAGGCAGCACAACAAAAACTAAGAGTTGTCAAACCTATGGAGAAGAAGCATCATCCATTAGCATCGACATGGATATTGGTCATCTCTTCAAGCTATTTTTTAAAGGTTTCAACAATGTGCTCTAGCTTCCCTATGGAGAAAATGATAATTTGACCTTCCCTTACTAATTCAGCTCTGAGTCTGGCTGTTCTGATAAGGTGTCCACATAAATTTTCAACTCCTTCATCAAGCCATGCATCTTGCCAGCTGAATTTCATCATGGGAGAATGGTGAATCCCACATATGAATTCTACAATCCCAACATGGCATCCAGGCAATTAGGATGTGGACAGCTGCTCCTAAGACCTTTCTTCTCATCAATCATAAGATACAGGGAGCTGATCACTAATGAAACAGAAGCCAGAAAAGTTTTTGAGCTTGGACAAGATTTGCCAACATATGAACCTTCTCCATTTGGACTAGTGGATGATGCTCACTCCCTTTTCTCTCCCTGGTGGCAAGAGTGGCACAATCACATCTTCAATATACCAGTGCATCCTTTATGCCAAGATTTGTATTCCCAATTTGCTTCTAATAGTGAGGTAATCTCATTGCACTAGTCATTTCCCGTTTCTCAATTCATTTCCATTCTAAAATCCAACCATGTATAGGATTTCGAGCCCACTCCTCCTACTAAAGTAGTAGATTACTATAAAGTCGGGTCTAAACCTGCATTGGGCTTCAATGCTCCTACTCTGGCAATTTTCATGAAGACTCCTACAGTTACAGCCACTGTACCTTTAGGAGAAAAAGGTAAAAGGAAGACACTTGAGGATATTCATGTGACTAGTAAGGTCCAAGAAAGTCAAAAGGTCTCCTAAGGTATGAATCTTTACTCAGTAATAAATCTTATTCATCACCAACTTTGACTTCCTTCATACTGACCACCCCTTGTTGTAGCCACATGTTGAAATCCCGAGATCAAGCAATTTCCCAACAACAACAGATATCCCTATTCAAGCCCCTACTGAGGATGAAACCCAATCATCGGCAGAAGTTCACGAAACTGAAGACACCGAAGTTGTCGAAGTTGAAGGCACCGATGTTTAGGAAACTGCCGAGCGCATTGGTAATATCATTCGGCTAATCACTTCCCTCCTTCATATGCCATCCAATTCCTACTCATGTATCTGTATTGTTGGAGACAGATAAAATTTTAGACAATCTAGCAAGAGAAGCTTCCTCTGGTCCAGCTTTAGCTTCACCGTCTCTGGATATTTCATCAAGCCCTCAACCAGACCAGAACACTGCCTACTTAGATGAACAATCAGCATAGCAGGTAAAAATCTGCCTCAAACTATTCTCTCAGTATACTTATCCAGTCGGCTAACGTTTCCTTTTTCTCCAGACCAACACCAAACCAACTTCCAGCTATTCTTTTGTTGTTGAAGACTACATTAATGAGAAAGGTGAAGAAGCTTCATCCCAGCAAACTCTATCAATAGAGAATCAAGCTCGGCTGAAGGATATAGCTGACGTGCTGAGTAAATACATCCACACTCTGATCCAAGACTCAGACCAAATCAAAGATATCCTCGAGCTTATCAACTAAGATCTCCCATCTGCTCTCAAAGTTCTAGAATCTGCAGCTCACCTTGATGATCATTTTGCTGTGGTGAAAATAGCCAATAAAAACATAGCTTCCAGAACTGTCCTGCAAGATAACAGATCTCTGAAGAAACAAGAAGCTAGAGTCCTGCATTACCAAATCCAAACTGCTAAGAATTCACTGGCAACTCTAGAGCCGGAGCTGAAGACCATGGAGGATGAGAAAATTAGGCTAGAGGCTTGACTAACTGAACTGAATGTCAAAATCCAATCTCACAAAGCCAAAATGATAGATTTGCCAAACTCCATGGAGGCCGCTTCATCAAAGCTATCTATTGTCCTCAAAGAAGACCAACAGCTCAAGGCAAAGCTGTCTAGTATCCAGAGCTCTGAAGATGCAGACTAGAAGGTTCTGGACCAGGTCAACCGAATCAAGAATGAAGCCTTAGATGCCATTAGTCAGCTTCTGAACAAATAGGAATTCGGCTTGTAACAGGCCAAGCATTGTACATTGTGTTTCCAATCGGATGTTTCATACTCTTTATCCTCATACGTTTCTATTTGTATGATAATATAACCATCTCTCATTATCTTCCCGATTAGAACATAGCTGATTGCTTTCAGCTTTTCTGGTTAGAGACATACCCGACCGCTCCTATATTTCGAAATAGCCAAGCGACTCTTTGACTTACCCGAGTCTGGCCCAGTCTAACAATGGCCCATTTGAGTGGGAACACCCTTAATCCGTCGCTTGGTATTCTCATTCGGCTTATAAATAAACCTTCCTTCTTCCACCCTGTCAACAGTTCCAATTAAGCATTCTCGCATTTGCCTTCCCCTTTTCTGCTCGAAGCCAATCCAGAGAGAAACCCTAACTCCTATAGTAGCAATGGCGGGAGGTGACAACCGCGGCAAGCGTCCCGCCAAAGAGAAGCCGAAGGGTGCCGAGCATGGCGCAATCGGCAGCACGGGTAAAAAATCAGTTTCTTGCCCCCTTGCATCTCCGCTTCTTGTTCATTCTCCTAACCCTGACTTCTTTCTTCATTCATCAGAATCATGACCATCTCCACCATCCATAGCATCCCTTTCCCTTTGTCGGCAGCAGGTCAGCCGGGGAGTCCACTGCCTGTTTCCTCCGGGTCTTCAGATTCCTACCACTCCAATCCCTGGGACTTAGGTTCGGGGTCGGATGCCACGGATGTCCCCTACACCCATGCGGAGGCGGCCACCTTCAAGGGCGAAAGAGACGAAGCCTGAAGAGAGTTGGAGGAGACCTCCAAACAGTATGGCATCGACCAACGTGAATGGGAGGACCAGCGGAAGCAGCTTTGTGATGCCATTACCGGTTAGCAAAATGATTCCGTTTGAATCCCTTCTTTCCAATCATGTTTGCTTATTCGACTCGCATCTTCATTCAGCGCTTTTTGCAGATAATGAATGCCTAAAAGCCACGGCAAACAAGATCGCCGACAAGGTCAACGCTCAAAAAGTAGACCGCCGAGGCGCGCCTTGACAATGCAGATGACCACATCAACCAAGTCGCCATTCACGACGTGCACCACGGTGTGACTCTGGGGCTAGCGGCGATGACCACCCAACGTGGTGAGGACTTCTCTGTCCAGCCAACTGGCTTTCGTGGTCAAGTGCCTCCAGAGAATGTTCAAGACATTGACGATCTTTTGGAGAGCTACGAAGACCACGTGACTGCTCTTGCTGAGATCACAGATGCCCAGACTGTCCTCGACAAGTTGTTTCACATGTAGCTTGTAATTAGGAATCTTAAGTAAAAAACCTTGTCCTATGAAATACTTATGATTCCTACTGCTTTTCATTCTTTTGAATCTCTTTGGGAACAGCCAGTTTAAAGAATTCCTGAATGATGTGTTTAATTTTTGCTCTAAAGGCAACACATACCGTGTCGGCTATTCTCCGCGCTCCTCAGAGTATTTTTCGGCTAAAGGTGATACCTCCATATCGGCTATTTGTGTATAAACTTCTTAAGTTTGTCTATGCTCCGACCTCAATACTGGGATAAAATTTCTTAAGAAATCTTCCATTAATAGCTCTAGCAAACTCCTCTCCTAGCAGAGTCTTTAAAATATATGCATTGCCAGGCGCATACCTTTCTACCTGAAAAGGTCCATCCCAATTTGGTGACCACTTGCCGAACGCTCTATCCTTCGTACCAATCGGCAATATAATCATTCAAACCAGATCTCCCTCTGTGAACTGTTTTTCTTTGACCTTTTTGTTGTAATATCTGGCAACACATAATTTGTTCTTCTCAATATTCTCCAATGGCTTTAGACGAATTACATGCAAATCCTCTAATTCATCCATCATCAGGCCTTTATAATCTCCTTTGTTCAAATCATTTTGCAACGTAACCTGTCTTGATCCTGATTGCAATTCCCATGGCAGTACAACATGATGCCCGTAAACCAACTCATAAGGAGACGCCTGAGTAGATCCATGACAAGCCATTCGGTAAGCCCACAAAGCCTCGTTAAGAACCGAATGCCACTTCTTTGGCTTTTCATCAATCTTTTTCTGAATAATTTTGATCATAATCTTATTTGATGCTTCAGCTTGGCCATTGGCCTGTGCAGAGTAAGGAGAAGAGTTGTACAATTTGATTCCCATCTCTTCGGCAAAATCACAAAATTCGAATGAAGTAAACTGAGTCCCCTCATCTGTTGTTATAGTTTGAGGAATCCCAAATCTATGAATTATATGATCCTTAACAAAATTGACCATGTTCTCTGATGTAACCTTTTTAAGGGGATAGCTTCAACCCACTTTGTAAAATAATCTGTAGCCAGTAGCACAAACTTATGTTCTTTGCTAGAAGGAGGATGAATTTGACCGATCAAGTCTATGCCCCATCCTCTGAATGGCCAAGGCTTGATGATTGGGTTCAAAGCCGACGCTGGAGCTCTCTGAATGTTACCAAATCTCTAACAGTCTTGACACCCCTTGTAATATTCAAAACAATCTTCAAACATGGTTGGCAAAAAATAACCAGTTCTCCTGATTATCCACTTCATCCGGTGAGCCGATTGATGTGCACCGCATACCCCTTCGTGCAGTTCATACATCAGCTTCTTTGCCTCCTCCTGGCTCAAACATTTGAGAGCCTTGTACCTGAGCTTTCGTGAAACTTTTTGTGATGAATTCTTTAAATAATTGGCAATTTTGTCTCTCCAGTCATCAATTACCTAACCTTCATCCAAATCACGAATTTCTTGATCCTCTCGGTATCCCGAAGCAGTTTGAGTCAGTCTATTTGCTTCTTCATTATGCCCCCTAGGGATATGATGCAAGGTGGCTACCTGGAAACTCTTCAGAAGCTCTCAACGATCTTCATAATATCCCTTTAACATATCACTCTTGCATTCATATTGGCCGATCAGTTGGTTGATTACCAACTCAGAATCCCCAAAAATTTCAACAGCAGTGGCTTTCATCTCGACAAGCAGTAGAAGTCCTTTGAGCAATGCTTCATACTCTGCTTGATTATTAGTAACCAAGAATCCAATAGGGATGGCATACTCAAAAGTCAACCCCCTAGGAGAAATCAAGAGAATATCAGCACCACCACCTTTACTACAAGACGAACCATCAAAAAACAAAGTCCACGGTGCAATTGTTACCGTCCCGGGAGAAGGGTCACGATGTTGGGTAACAAAATCAGCAATAACCTGACCTTTTACTGCTTTTGCCAATTCATACGTTAAATCAAATTCTGACAGAGCTAAAATCCATTTGCCAATTCTTCCATTTAAAATTGACATTGATAACATATGCTTTATCACATCGAACTCAGAAACCACTACACATTTGGCATTTAGCAAGTAATGCCGAAGCTTGGTACACGAGTAAAATACACACAAGCAAAGCCTTTCTATAGCCGAATACCTTGTCTCTGGATCCAGCAGCTTTCGTCTAAGATAAGCCATTACTCTTTCTTTCCCTTCAAACTCTTGCATGAGGTCCGAACCTATCGTCAGGTTGTCGGCCGCCACATACAACTTAAAAGGCTTGTCGAGTTGTGGAGGTACCAATACGGGTGGCGCCTTCATGTACTCTTTGATCTCATTGAAAGCCTTTTGTTGTACGTCACCCCACATGAACTCTTGATCCTTTTTAAGCTTTAACAGTGGAGAGAACGGTAATACTCTTTCTGACAAGTTGGATATGAATCTTCTCACAAAATTAACCTTGTCAAGCAGTGATTGCAACTCTGTCTGATTAGTTGGAGGTACCACTTTGTCTATTGCTTCCATACTTTTCTTACCGACCTCGATCCCTCCTTGATGGACTAGGAAGCCTAAAAATTCACCAGCCGAGACCCCAAAGGCACACTTGTTCGGTTTCATCCTTAAACCATGCTTCCTAGTGCACTCCAAAGTCTTCCTTAAATCAGCTAGATGTCCTCCGTGATCTCTAGACTTGACCACCACATCATCAATATAGATCTCTACAACCTTGCCGATCATCTCGTGAAAAATATAGTTCATGGCTCGTTGATAAGTTGCGCCGACATTTTTCAAACCAAAAGTCATGACAATCCATTCAAACAAACCAATATGACCAGGGCATCTGAAGGCTGTTTTTGAAATATTTTCTATCGCCATAAAGATTTGATTATAGCCAGCATTACCATCCATGAAGCTAATGACCTCATAACCAGCCGATGCATTGACGAGCAAATCGGCAACCAACATCGGGTAACCATCCATAGGAGTAGCTTTATTGAGATTTCTAAAGTCAATGCAGACCCCCATCTTTCCATTTTTCTTATATACCGGGACTATGTTTGAAACCCAATCTGCATATCTGCATGGCCGAATAAAATCTGCTTCCAATAATCTTTCAACTTCCCTTTTTACATCAGCCAGTACCTCCTCTTTGAAAATATTCTGAGGAGGTTGTTTGAAAGGATGGTACCCGGGCTTGATCAAAAATTTGTGTTCAACGATAGAACGATCTAGTTCGGGCATTTCTGTATAATCCCAAGCCAAACAATCTTTAAACTCTTTCAGAAGGTCAATCAGTTTTAGCCTATGCTCAGGGTCTAGATTTGTACTCATATACATCGGCCTTGGTTTGATATCGTCACCAACATTTATTTCTTCTAGCTTATCGGCTGACATGAAGCCACGTCCTAGCTTCCCTTCGCTGCTATCCATTGGGTTCCCCATTAAAAATTGCTCTGAGAGCCGACCGCTTGGATCGGTTGTTGGTCCTTGTTAGAGACATTCACGGGACCTTCTCCCAAGATTTTCCCAGAGAAACAATCATAGCCTTCATATTCCCAGTAGGCAGGTTCAGCAGCAGCTACACTCACCGAATCATCAGCGTGAACAATTTTGACTTCATCCCCAACCCAATGAATGAGAACCTGATGCATGGTTGAAGGTATACAACAGTTGGCATGGATCTAATCCCTTCGCAGACTATATGCCCCCTTGCCATCAATGACAAAGAAGGTGGTGATTAAAGTTTTCGACCCAATCATCAACTCAACGTGCACAACCCCTCGGGTATCAGAGGGATTACCAACAAAGTCTCCGAGCACCAAATCGGTTTTCAACAACTCTTCATTGGTCATCCCGAGCTTTCTGAAGGTGGTATAAGGCATAATATTGATAGCGGCTCCCCCATCAACAAGCATCTTGGTTAGTGGTTTGCCATTAATATATCCCTTCACATAAAGCGCCTTTAAATGTCGATGGTTAACCGGATTATCGAAGATTGCCGGTTGAGTCAGGCAAGCTGGGCCATCATATTCTGAAGCTCGCTCTCATCAAAGTCTGAATACACCTCTTCTTGGACATCCCGACCTTCGGGAGCTATGAAATCTGATGGAATGAAGAAAGTCATGTATGCATCAGCCGAAAGGTTATGCCTGGATTTCTTCTTAGGACGCCATGTCGGTCTTCTGTTAGTAATCGCCTGTGTCAGTTCTCTGTTCCTCAAGCGTTGCACCCTCCTCTTCCGGCTCTTCCTCAACCCTGGTGGGCACCATTGTCCTCTTTGCCACACATATTTGTGGCTTTCTTCTTCTCTGGCACCTTGTTCATGATGGACCCATCCCTGATCGGCAAACCTCTTACCTAGCCGGTTTTCTAGACTGTCTATTTTTAAACGCCGATCGTCCTCAGGAAGCTGTGCTCCAAGTCTTTCATGGATCGGACGACGGTTGACCCGGGACAGCCTATACTTTGAATATTGGACACTGCATTCAAGGAAATTGTCTCTGGTAGGCAGCTTTAGGTCTTCATTCCAACAATGCTTGAAAAACGAGCACCCCCAATGAGATTGTTCCTGTTCTCTCGCGCGTTCTCGCTTTTCTTGCTACATCTCTTCCTCATACCTCTGGTGCTCCTCTATGAGCTTTTGTTCTTCATAACGTCTCAGTCTCTGATACTGTTCTTGTTCCTGTCGCCACTTGTTCAGCAGAATACGCGTGGTGACCTTGGGTTTGGAGGCCTCCCCTCTCTCGGTTTGGCTCTTCTGGAACCGAGCCTGTCGCTGAAACCCTTCGTTTGTAATCTGTCAATCAGGGTCAATAGTACCAGCTTCTCTCGCCCTGTCTGAGGTCAAAACCCTCATTTTACTCTTGCCTTTAGGATCATCCATGTCAACCATGTTTATAGAGAAAGCCACCGTATTCTGTGCAAAAGGATTAGCATCAATCTTCATCTTATCGTCAAACTTCAAATGCCCTTCCTAAATGGCTTTCTGAATTTTCATTCTGAATACTCGGCAATCATTGATGGCATGGGAATTGGTATTATGCAAGCCGCAAAACTTCTTGTCTTTCACCCCTTCAGGGCGCAGCATGGGGTGTCCTTCTAGCAAAGTCATAAGTGCCCTTCTGTTGCCTCAACCATCGCTGATTAACTTGAGTCAGTTCTTTTGCCCAGACCAGTTCGGCTGCGGCGACTTCATCCTCGTCTTCGAACTCCATCTCTTCTTCCAGGAAACTCTGATACACTGTATTAGCCATATCACCTTTCTGGAAACAGTTATCTCTTGTGAATCTTTAAGCCTGGTTACTCATCATTGCTAACCGTTGCGACAACTGACCAAGGTCTTCGATGTCCATACCGAATAGCTTCTCTCTGATGTTCAGCTGCATGCCTGCCACTGTCACCCCTGGCAACTGGTCATCTGGTAAATTCAGAGAATAGGAGAGATTTTTTGTTTCCCTGAACCTGCGTAGATATTCCCGGGGCATCTCATTAACCTTCTGCCTCAAGCTCATAAGACCGACTAGCTTCTTCTCATTGGTGCCTGTAGAGAAATACGCATGGAATTTCTGCTCTAGGTCTGCCCAGCTGCTAATGGAGTTTGCAGGCAGAGACGCGAACCATGTGAAAGCTGGTCCTGTCAGAGACAAAGGGAAATACCGAATCTTCCAAGCATCGTCTATAGATGCTTCCCCCAACTGCATCAAGTATCGGCTGATGTGTTCTATAGTGCTGGTGTCATCCTGGCCAGAAAACTTTGTTAAGTCTGTAGGAGCCTTAACTCTTGGAGGGAGAGCCACCCGGTTGTACCACTCTGGATAAGGGGACTTGTATGCATATGACTGGTTCTTTGGCTTCAAGCCAAACTGGTTTTTCATCATGTCTGTCATCCTATCCATGATAAGATCAACACTGGAATTCGGAGCTCCACGTGCCTGCCCTTCAAATGGTAGCCCTGCTGGGTTCCCATATCCCGGATTCGGGAGAGCATCAATGGCGCTGTAATCGGCAAATTCTTGATACCCCTCCCCATACATGTTTTTCTACAACCTATTTGCTATTGGGGATACCTTGAAAGCCGACCGTGGAACATTCCCTGACACGCCGAATGCGAGTTTGCCGTGAGTCATGGGATATTGCTGTTTCTAGTGAGGAACCATCCCAGCTTGGGTCATGTCGGGCGCTCCACCATCTTCAACGGTCTTCTCCTGACGCTTCGGTACATTGAACAATGTCGGTCCTTGCATTGGACCAGCAAACTCTTCAATGTATTTGTCAGGAGACAAACCGAAGGTGTTAACCATGATTGAGCGAAAGGTATTCAGGAAAGCGGTATGATGGTTCCTTATAGTATCACTTATGGCCTTGTGAACCACTTCAGCCACTTTCCGTGCGTCCTCTTCTTCAGTGTAGTCAGTCTGATGCGGGAGGAGAGTTCTCGGGAGCGACTGTTTCTGAAAAACCTTACTGCTTTTATTCTTTGAGAAGGACAACAAGCACTTGTTCTGAAACTCATTGCACACTTGCTGAACCGTAGCCCTTAGGTCCTCAGGCAACTCCTCCATAGTCACATTCAGAACCTTGGTATTGTCAATGTTAGGCATCTTGAAAATATGGGGTCCCACTGGGTGTGCCAAAAAGTGTGTTGACACAAAAAGTGACGTACTGTGTCTCACACACAGCGAACCGGAAAGCGTGAATTCAATCGGGTGCCCGGGTGTTTCGAGAACCAAAGACGTGCCAGTCAGTTTGACCTGAAATTAACAAGGGATGAAAATCATTAGGTATAAACTGGAATGTGTCGGATGAGACCAGACAGTTCCATATGTACGACCCAAAAGCCACTTACAACGACATATAGCTATGAAAGCTATCTGCCAATGGAGTACATAGATCATTCAGCTAGAACAAAGAGCACTTGGCACTTTGATTGTCGAATATGCATGCATGGGAGAGTACGTATGAATGAATCAATTATCCAAAAGTTAAAGCACTACCAAGCTCGGCAATCCAGCCGAGTTGGGATCCATGATAAAGGAAACATGTAAGAAAACACGATCAAACCAATCTAAGCTTGCACCTACCGCACGATACCTAGCTTTGTCAGGACTTGAACGTGAAAAAGCATGCATGAACCCGCAACATGTAATAACCTAGATTGAACTAATTCGGCTATCATAAAACAAAAGATCTAACTATGGGAGCAACATGAAAGTATTGAATTATTAAAACATGAATAGATCTATGATAAAGAGAAAAGGCGAACCTCATCAATCTAGATCGGGCAAAAGGGTGTTTGCAAATACGTAAAACATATAAAGCATGCAACATGTGGTAACTTAATGAATCTACTAGATTTTGCCAAATCTAATAAAGCCGATAAATATCTTGCTTTTGCTAGGCATAACAAGCAAACGCCTGCCGCGCGACATCTACTTATAAACGAAACATAAGCAAAGACTTCTTGATTGTTAAGCAAAGATCTGCCGCACGATCATTGAAAACAAACAAGACTACTTGCATCAATATCTAAATCCACCGCATGATACTAGACATGATAACAAGATTGCCGAGAGTTACGGAGGTCGACGGATCGATGATTCCTCTCGAAGAACTCGACGACACGACAACAGGACTCGAAGATGGCACGGGGTCGGTTGTATTGATTTGGTTGTGAACAATTTTACAATGGCCAAGGGTTTATATTTATACCCCGGTCATGACACGAGTCCTACAAGGACACGATTACAAAATATCAAAGGAAACATGACACCTTTAACTCTAGTTTCCTTTGGAGTCTTTTATTTCCTTAATTATTGCAACCTTTGTTGCCTGATCGGTTGTCACTTGCCAATTCCGCCGCCTCTTCGACGAAAAACCGCCTTTCTTCTAAATAGTCGACCGCACGACCATTTACCGAATCGGAACAAATTAACCAACCGCACAAACACTTGCCGAATGCTCCCTTGACAATTTTACTGCGTGCTGGCCCATCTGTCATCGTCTCAAACATGCCAAAATCTAGTGTTAACAATATCCTTGAGTAGTTGAGAAATGGAATAGTTCTTCAAGGCAAAGTCATCTTCCCAAATCATATTTTAGTACTTGGAGTTTTTGATAAATTTTTCAAAAGAAATCGCATAAGTCAACTTACTCCTCTTATAGCACTCTAAGTCACTCAAAGTGTATGATTCCTTACCAAGGCATAAAGAGGTTGCCTTCTTTGTGTCTTCCTACTTCTAAATGGCTTGTGTGGAGCTTAGGTAGGGATAGACAATGTAGAAAACTTGCATCACTTATATTGTAAAGCCAAAACAAGGATCCAAGGAGAAGAACGTCATAATCCTAGATCAAGATGTGCATGTGTGTGGACAATGGTAGATGACTAACATGTAGACATGGCTATGATCATCAGATTTTTTTAAGAGCTTTGCTCAACATCATTTTTCATTTATGATAGCCATGTTTTATTGGATGAACATGGATGATGTAAATGAAAGGCATGTTTTTACATACTTCCAGTGTAGAAGCAGCGAAAATATGTGGTGTGCCCATGATCTTGATCTTTGAACTATGACATAATTCTCAACAAGGGTCACAAGGTTTGACCAAACTCAAAGTAATTACAAGAAGCATTTGAGGAAGGTTTTGAACATGCATAAGTATTTATGGATTTGGTAGAGTTTTCTCACTATATAGGAGTAGTGACATTATGGTTTTATGACATTTTCAAAAATTAAACTCCAAGAACTTTAAATAGAAAGGGTATGAATCATGAGCCGAGACTATATCACATTAATCAACAACTTAGTCCATATGATCTTCCTATCAAAGTGTTTTCCCACTAGCATAAGCAAAAAGCAAGAATTTGTCTTTATGACGCTTTTGCCCTTTAAATGTCATAGATCATGTCACTTTTCAAAATTTTAATTTTGGATGTGATCTTCTTGTTTTATTCAACATAAAAAGGAAATTAAACTAAGTGATGAATTTCATGAAGAAATTATTTTTATTTCATTTTCATTAAAGGAGAAAATGAGTAAACAAATGAAAAGCATAGAGGAAATGGGGAGAGACGTGGCAAACCAGTCAAAATAGATGTTTGAAGTTGAGTGGATGCTGGCTAGTGGGGCCGTTCGCCCCCTGGGGATGTTTGGCCACTTCAGTCTCTGCATTTGGATTACTTACCTCTAAATATTGATCTTCTCTGTCTGTTCTGAATTTTGGCCTTCAAAGTGCATCGGCCGATGCACAAAAGTGGTCGTTTCGGTCCAACTTTTTTGTGGAACATGTTATGGACGTGCACAACATGGTTCATTGGCCGAACTGGTGTTTTGACATGTTTTGGTGTCGACCGACGTCCCCCATACTTGTTTCGGAGCATGCTGAAAACAGTGACATAAGTAGATCAAATGTAGGGGTTCTGCTGGGTAAAATACTAGCAGAACCAAAACTTTTTATTCAATTCAAATCTTCTTAGGCACATGTTACATTGATGATGGGAAAATGAATGAAAATAAATCTAAGTGCCTAACTTATTAGTGGAACTAGTGATCTATGGAGATGGAGCGGCAAAGAGATCCTCTCTCTTGATTGCATGGGCCAAGCGCTTGATCTTTGCATTGGTGCTAATGCGAAGATCATTGAAACTATCCTCTAGATCTATACGCGCCATTCTGTCCTCTACTTCCCTCTCTACTAGCTTAGTGTTGCTCTCTTTAAGCCTAGCGACTATGCATAGCAGGTTCTCCATGTCGCCTTCTTCATCTTCTTCCTGGAACTAGCCTGGAGGGCCATCGATGGATAGCGGATTGCTAGTCCGCCAAACCGACTTGCGAGACTCCTCTGTCTCAAGGGAGTTGCGCGTCTCCCTCCGCTCCTCGAAGCTGAGAGGAGGGATGAGCACCTTGCCTATCCCTGGTCCACCATGAGCCCTCTGAAGGCGCATCCATGGCAGTGTCGACGGCGAGTATGAGTGGGTGTAACCCGTGCTCGTGTCGCCTTCGGTGGTGGAGATGATGGCCTTCTTCACCCCAAATTGGCCGTGGTCGGACTTTTGGGAGTTACCAAAACTCGCTGCCGGCTTGTTCAGGTTGCGGCGAGGGGACATCAATCGGGCGATGTCCCTCATCCGCTCTGACTTCCAGGACCTGGTCGGCTGACCCCCCTAGGGTTGCTCGGCTGGGCAGGCGGCGGCGCCATGGCGAGTGGAGCAACGTCGAGTACTTCGACGGCCATGGCGTCGGTGTTGATGAAGTCTTGGACCTTGGAAGGGCTTCCATCGATGGGGATGAGTGGCATCTTGCCATTGTTTCTAGGTGGAGCTATGATGGTGATCAAGGTGGGTGTGAAGGAGTGCAAGGAGTGGCGCTGGTGCTGCTGGTTGTGAAGAAGAGCAAGGTGGAAGGAGGAAGAAGAAGGAGAGGGGGTTAAGAAGGAGAAAACCAACGTTCTGTGCCTTCGTTCTTGCTTGGATCACGATGAAACCGAAGGGGAACGTTGGTCCAACGTTCCCGTGCAACAGGAACTTTGAACGAGTTCGAACCACGGTCGGCCGACCACTTTTTGAAAGTTATGGTCCGATCGAGCTAGGTTTTGAACTTGTTTGGGTTAGGTGAGTCAAGTCGTGAAGCCTCGGGCTGATTGGACCAAAAGCACGGTTGGTCGACCGCTTTTAGAGGCCAAATGGGCCGACCTTTTTCGAGGGGAAGTTAAGGCTAAATCTAGGCTAATTCTAGGGTCAAACTTGAAATTTGAACAAAAAAAGTTAAAACATGTAGATTGAATAGAAGATGCCAACGTGTTGAGACCGGCCTAAAGATCTTGTCAAACAATACAGGCTTTCTTCCAAAGAATATCCCTCTGGCTATGGACAACCCTGAACTAGGAAAGATAGGGGTGGGACATCCCATCACTCGAATAGTTCTTCTAGTTCAATTCAATTCAATAAAGGAAATGGCAATAGCCGGTCATACGATCGTAATGACAATTAATAGAAGTAAGAACAACCCTCATTGAATAAGGAAGGAAATCCCGTTCCAACATCTCATCGATGAAAGGTAACGAGAAGTGATCTTTCTTTGTAGCATTATTAAGTTTTCGGTAATCTATACACATTCACCAACCCGTGATGGTTCGTTGAGGAATCAACTCGTTCTTGTCATTTTGAACGACAGTCATACCTCCCTTCTTAGGCACAACTTGCACAGGGCTAACCCATTCACTGTGAGGAACGGGGTAGATGATCCCCGCGTGCAAGAGTTTCAATACTTCCTTCTTTACTACATCTCTCATTGCATTATTCAATCTACGCTGAGGTTCTCTAGAAGGAAGAACCTCAGGTTCGATAGGAATGCGACGTGTGCAAAGAGCGGGACTAATGCCCTTAAGATCTTGAAGACAATAGCCTAAGACTGACTGATGCTTTTCTAAGACGATGAGGAGTTTGAAGGACTCTTCAGGAGAGAGTTTGTCACTGATGATCACAGGGGCCTCACGATCGTCATTTAGAAAGGCATACATTAAACCAGCTGGAAGGGGTTTAAGTTCTATAGAGAGCTTAGATGGGGGCTTGGATTTCTCCAGATCTATGGGTTATTCTAGACCGTCTTCTTCCTAGATGAAATCTTCAGCTTCTTCCTCTAGATCAGGATGAGATGATTCTAGAAGAGATGCAACCATCACTTCCTCTATGGGATCAGATTCTGGGAGCGATTCTGTCATGGTATTTATGGAATTGGTAAGCGGAATCGAGAGTTTGATGCTACTCCCAAGATGACCCTTAAGACTTCCATCAAGAGATCCATCAAGATATCTCATGAGTGGATGTATAATTAACAAGTCGAATTCCTCTATATCGAATATGAAGAAATTCAAGAGGATATTGACTTTGTTAATTAGCGTAGGAATGGTCTGTGCGATCCCATAACTCTCAATCAATTGTCCTGAAGGAAGCTTCAAGAACTTATTGGTTGGAGTTAGCTTTACATTGCCTAGGAGAGCATTAGCTAATGACTTAGACATAATGCTAACTCCTACGGCAGGATCGTAAAGAGAGTCTAACTTTGCTCTATCGATTTGACAAGGAATGGTTGTAGAGGAAGAAAGAATTCCAATTGGCTCGAATGAAGATTCGGCCTCTTCTAACCACTCATTGCTCATGATAGAAGCTAGCTCTTGAACCATATCCTAGAGATAGGCTTCCTCTATGCGGCTAGAAATGTGAAGGTTCAGAGCTTTTCGAGCAGAAGACTTCTTTTGCATAGATTGATTCAAGGCATTTCCAAAATCAGAAAATAGATCAGTCTCGATATCAAGGGGAATTCCCAGGGATGAATTTCTTCTTCCCTTGGTGGTTTAGGTTTGATAGCAGGATCTTGAGATGTAGAGGGAAGAGTTTCAGCTATCAATCTTATATCCATTCTGGGGGTTGGTTTTTGTTCTTCCGCGGGTTCTTCATAATATACGTTAGTATATGGGGTGTTACCAAGAATCCTCGTGAGAAGACTCTTCCCTGCACTAACAGGTAAACACAGGAAGGCTCCCCTAGAAGATATGTCAAGAAGTTGTGCAGAATCTCTACTAAGACCGCCATAAAAATGTTGTAACATTATAGGCTCGGTTATAGCGAGATCAGGTCCTGAAGATACTAGATCTACAAGTCGGGCCCATGCTTCACCTAGAGATTCTTTCTCTTTTTGTGAGAAGTTGATGACCTCTTTTCGAAGACGAATGACACAGGTGCGAACACATCATGGATAAGTACCCATGTAGTTCAGTTTTGTGATGAGTGATTGCCCAACATTTGAGCGTTTCAGTTTGAGTGGCTTACTTCTAACCGTTGCGAAAGAATATGTGTGCCTATCTATCGGCTTGTGGTGTGCAGGTGCTACGCCTAGTGATAGTGGTCAATGGCGTGGAGAAGGTCGAGTAGAGGCTTGTCGTGCCGATGGACTGAGAGTGGTGAAGGATGGAAGCGGGGCTCGGACTGAGGGACCATGGGCACCAACGGACTAGCTGTGATGGCTAGTACGTGGCACCGGCGAGTGCGAGAAGACATGGAGGTAGACCGAGCTGACCAAGTCAAGACGGAGGACGAGTGGGTCGAGCGGAGGCTCATGGGACTCGGAGTCTGACTGGGAGAGGACAAGGTTCCTCAAGTCGAATGGTTTGGTGGTTTGGGCCTCAAAACCATCGGAGGATGGTTTTCGTGTTTGGGCCTCAAAACTCGGGGTTCGGTAGTTGAGCCCAAAGCTACCAGTGGCGGGTTTCCTGGGTTTGGGCCTCAAAACCTAGGCGGAGCTTCCGAGGAAGTGGGGATAGCACGTGGCGGAATCCTGTAGGTTGCGTCAAGGCGACAGCAACTCCTAGCAGGAAGCGGGGCCGTCCATTCAAATCAAGAAAGATATTTTCTAGACCTTGGACTACAATGCTTAGGCTAGGTAGTTCACTCATGTATCTAGGGGGGTCTTTGGGAAATAGCCAAAGCTCGTTAAATAGGGGATGAAGGGGTATCCTCATCCCACCTCTTGAATCCTAATCATTTGCACCACTCCTCTCTCTCTCTGTAACCTCTATCTAGTTCATGAGGGCCCTAGGTTGATTTCACCAACCTTTGTAAGAACTCGTGAATCTTTTAGTGGGCATGAGAGGCCTTACCCTCCTTAAGACATGACGGCTTTGATTACTTGATCCTGTCTTTCGTTTTGCTTGTGTCCTTCGCATTTTGCTTTTGCTCCCTCTTTGTTCCCAAGATGAAATCTCTTTCTAGGGAGTAGCTCATGCAAATCCATTTGAACCCAGTTCTTGGTACTCGTGAGGAGCAACTATGCACTGAAGGAATTTTCCTTAAACCTCACGAGCACATAGATCGGGCAAAATCTTTGTGGTGTTCTTCGTTCTTGCCCCTTTCTCCCCAAATCCTCGTTTCCCTCTAATCCTCACCAAATTGAGCGATGATTTCTTCGGGATAGCTCCTCCCAAGCATTAGAATCATGCCTACCAAGTGGGGTTGCTAGTGGAGAATATTTGGTCGAGATTTGAGAAGATTTGGTGGAGAGAAATTCGATTTTCGCTTTTCCTGCGTTTCTGTCGGGGGCGTCGGACGCTCCATCAGTTTGCGTCGGACGCTCGTACGTGCTGACGTCAGCGTCTGTCGCGCGTCTTTTTTTGCGCGGGCCAAGTTTGTGTCGGACGCTCACCATCATCCGTTGCCAACCCACCGGACGCGTCCGTCGGTTTGAGGGTTTTACATGCTCTCTGTGTGAATTGCGTCGGACGCTCCTCAGCGTCCGTCGGTTGCGCGTAGGACGCGTCTGACGCTCTTTAGCAGGTTTTCTTCTCTAGAAGGTCGACGGACGGTCTCAAAGCGTCCGACGCACTGCGTCCGTCGCACTGCGTCGGAGCGTCTGTCGCCCTCTTTACTAGCGTTCGTCGCCTCTGCAGCTTGCTGAGTGTGTCCGTTTTTGTCGTGGTTTGGTTTTTCGGGTTCGTAGCTAGCTTTGTTGTGTTCCTAGGACATCTCCTAGAACATACACTCAATTTTGGGTCATGAGCCTAGCTTGTGCTTTGGGAAGTGTTTGGGAGAAGGGTTAAGATCTTCCGAAAGGAATTGTTATTTGGCTCCCATTCACCCCCCGCCCCTCTGGAAACTGTTTCCGGTCCTTCAATTGGTATCAGAGCCGGTTAAGGATCAATTCACCTTACACGGTTCTTGATCCACGAAGGCGACATGGAGCGAGGTGTTGGTAAACCTCCTTACTTCGATGGAACTAACTTTGCCTATTGGAAGGTGCGCATGTTCGCTTACCTCCAAGGGCTTGATACGAAGTTTTGGGAGATTTGTAAGAATGAGAACTACGAGGTTCTTGCTGCTCGGATCACTGAAGCCCAAGTTATACAGCATGCGTCAAAAGCAAGAGCCCGTAGCATTCTCTTCTTGTGTTTGTCTCTTCCTGAGTTTGAGCGAGTTTCGAGTCTCACTACGGCACGGGAGATCTGGCAAACACTCTTGAGATATCATGAGGGCAACCCTCAGATCAAGTCCAGACTCTTCGACATGTACCGTAGAGAGTACGAGAACTTTGTTCATTTTGCCGGCGAATCTGTTGACGGGATGTTCAATCTCTTCCAATCTATCATCAACAAGACGTGTGTTAATCAAGTCAACTTGCCTTATGATGATCATAAGATGGCTATCAAGCTTTTGCATGCTCTTGATCGAAAGGTGTGGGAGATGAAGGTGGCTGCCATTCAGGAGTCACCGGGCTATGATGCCCTGACCATGGACGAGCTGTTCAGCAAGCTTAAGTCCTCGAAGATCGACTACCAGACCCAAACCAAGCTTGAAAACCCGTCGAAACCTTCTATGGCGTTGGTTTCTGACCCTAGCGGTACGTCTTCTTTCTCCTCTGACCCGTCACACTGTTTGTTCGCTTTGTCTTTGATGTCTGTGACAGAGGAGCAAGTGGAGGCTCTTGGAGATGATGAGCTGGCTTTGGTCATCACTAGGTTCTCACGGTTTCACAACAACTGTTTGAACCGACGACGTGGTGGCTCGGCCAAGGGCTGCTACCGTTGCGGTGATGAGGATCGCTTCATCGCAAACTGCCCCAAGAAAGTTGCGGGCGACTTCACCAAGTGCAAGGACAAGCGCGAGCACCCCTTAGAGGACAAGCACAAAGCCAAGGGCGGCTACAACCGAAGGTCCTCCAAGAAGGTGATCGACAAGGTGAAGGTCAAGCACCGAGCCTTCCTTGCCTCCCTCAGCGACATTGATGCCTCCTCCGACGGAGGTGCTTCTTCAAGCGATGAGGAGTCAAAAGGAAAGGTTGAGGACAAGCTCAACGGCCTATGCTTCTACGCTGACGCCAAGCACGGTGGCTTTTGCACCATGGCGATTGAAGAAGGCAAGGTTGGTAAGAACAAGGATCACTCCGACTACGAGTCCGACACACCCGAGGTATCACCCACCATCGAATCCCTCTCTCTCGAGCTTGAGTCTCTAAACAATACTTTGATGAGTCAGGATGCTTTGCTCAAGCGTGTCGCGTGCGAGAGGAAAAATTTCAAGGCTAAGTATCTTAGCGCGCTGCATGAGCTAGATTTTGCTAAGGCATCGGTGGTGGTTACCGAGCAGGTAGAGTGTGATGCTTGTGCCATCCACATGTTTGATCTTGTCACTCGCCAGGACAAGTATGGCACTCTACTTGAGGAGGTCAGTGAGCTGAAGGCTAGGCCTAGCTTACTTGGTGCGTGCAAGTCTTGCTTAGGCTTGCGTTCTGAGCTGGCACAGAAGGATGCTAGGATTGTTGTGTTAGAGAAGGTCAGCTCAGATAGCACTAGAGAGTCAGATTGCTTTGAGGCTTTGGAGCTTGAGATCGTGTCGTGCAGACACAACAAGCTGTGTACCAAGGAAGAAAACACATACCTTCGGTCCATATTGAGGTGGGTGTCTTGTTGAGAGCCGTAGTTGGGGATGTTGCTTAGCCAATGCAAGCGGACTGGCCGCACGGGAGTAGGCTTTGCTATAGGTGAGAAGGATGATAGCATGTTCGGTAAGATCGGTGAGTGTAGTGGTTTGAGCATGAGTGAGAAACCCACCACACCTCCCATGTTTACCAAGTTTTCCCCACCTAAGCCTACCGACCCTACCAAGCTACCTGTGAGAGATGGTGTGTTTGAAGAGCCACCCAAAACCACTCCACAGAAGCAAGTGTGGATTGCCAAACCGAACTATCTTCGCAACCCACTTGACACACTGCCAGATATCTCTAGTGATCCCCTTCGTAAGAAAGCTAGAGCCACCCAACCCAACAAGAGAGTGTCTACCAAGAGTGCGGTGAGGTACCATTGTGAGTATTGTGAGCGGGATGGGCACTTAGCTGAGGTTTGCTTTAGGAGGAAGAGAGATGATCGGAGGCAGTTTGAGTTGAACAACCGGGACATGTAGCACCCACAAGTTGGGGTGCGTGAATCGGAAGTTCAGAAGCGCACTTCTAGGACTAGAGGTACAATGCCTCAAGGTGCTAGGCCTCAGGAGGCGAGACCACGTGGTGGTCGTGCCCGATAGGGTACCGTTCGTGATCCATACGACTACGGGCCTAGTGGCGGTGGCTTTACTCCACCCTTCTCTAGCGGACCATGTTTTCCCTATCATGGTGATCGCTATCCCTCCATGGGGCAGGAGATGTTTGGTTTTTCTCCTAACCCATTCTTTGGGCAAGTGGGACAACACTGGTATCCTTCACAGTTTACTAACCCTAGTGTTGGTCTGTTTGCTCACCCTATGTATTTTTATTGATGTAGGAAGGAGGACTGGAGGAGACTTGGCTTGTGGATTCTGGATGCTCATGCCATATGACCGGATGTGCCAAGTGGTTCTCCAGCCTCGACCCCATGCGCCACACCGAGTACATCACATTTGGGGACAAGAGTAAAGGTAAGGTTGTCTCCTGGGGGTCCATCCGAGTCAATTCATCTTTTGTCCTCAAGGATGTTGCTTTGGTTGCGAATTTGCATTTTAACCTTCTCTCGGTTTCGCAACTCATTGAAGACAATTTTGAGGTGAGCTTTAAGCCAAATTTGTCTCGGATTTTGGACTCTCATGGTGAGCTTGTTTGCTGGATTTTTCCCTTCGGAAAGGTTTTTCGTGCGGATTTTTCTATCTCTTCCGGACCATCCTCTGAGCTTTGGAAGTGGCATAGGAGATTGGGACATTTGAGTTTTGACTTACTTGCAAGGCTTAGCTCGATGGACCTTATCCAAGGATTGCCAAAGCTGAAGTTCGAGAAGGATTTGGTTTGCCATCCTTGCAGACATGACAAGATGGTTGCCGCTTCCCATCCTCCTGTGACTGAGATCATAACCACTAGACCCGGCGAGCTCTTACACATGGACACAGTTGGTCCAGCTCGGGTTAGGTCGGAAGGAGGGAAGTGGTATGTGGTTGTAGTCATTGATGACTACTCGAGATACTCTTGGGTGTTCTTTTTGGAGAGTAAGGATGAGTCTTTTCCACTTGTTCGAGATCTGATTTTGAGATTGCAAAATGAGCTACCTAAGAATGCCATGAGAGCTATACACAGTGACAATGGCACAGAATTCAAGAATGCTCACTTTGCAACTCTTTGCTCCTATTTGGGTCTTGACCACCAGTTTTATTCACATCACACTCCCCAGCAGAACGGTGTTGTTGAGTGCAAGAATCGGACCCTTGTTGAGATGGCCAGGACGATGCTCGATGAGCATAGGACTCCTAGGTGGTATTGGGCCAAAGCACTCAGTTCTGCTTGCTATGTTTCCAATTGCATTTTTCTTCGAGCTTTCAAGAAAAAGACTTCTTATGAGTTGAGATTTGAAAGACCACCCAAGGTAAGTCACCTATGGGTGTTTGGGTGCAGGTGCTTCATCCTCAAAAAGGGCAGTAAGTTAGATAAATTTGAATCACGGTCTTTTGACCGTATCTTTCTTGGTTATTCTACTCACTCTCGTGCCTATCGTGCACTTAACCTTGAGACTAACCGAGTGATGGAGACTTGTGAGATTACCTTCGATGAGACTATGCCCTGTGTGTCCACTGCTTTTGAGCTTGCAGGTGATGATAAGGTGAACACTAGCATTTTTGTGGAGGAGGAGTAGGACGACGCCGATTGGGGTGATCCTGAGCCAACTCCACTGGCTGCCCCCGTCGACCCTGCGATGTCCACTTCGGCTCACAATCCCGATTCGACTACTTCCTCTACATGGGGGCCATTCGAGCAGCTTCCTCAGTCTGTGCCCGTTGCACCTGAGGGAGCTCCTGCTGCTGTCGAGGGGGGGGGGGCTACTTCGTCCAGGCAGGCTCCCCACCACATCCAGCAGCAACACCTGCCAAAGAACATCATCAACGATATTGACCGTCGAGTCACACGGTCTAGGTCCTATCTCTCCCACTTTGCTCATTCGGCTTTTGTCGCGTCTTTTGAGCCCTGAGATGTTGGACACACTTTGATGGATCCAGATTGGGTTAATGCCATGCATGAGGAGTTAGAAAACTTTGAGTGAAACCGCGTTTGGGTCTTAGTTCCTCCACCACCTAGTTGCCACCCCATAGGTACCAAATGGGTTTTAAAAAATAAACAAAGTGAAGATGGGGTGGTAGTGTGCAACAAGGCTAGGTTGGTAGCTCAAGGCTTTTGTCAAAAGGAGGGAATAGACTATGAGGAAACCTTTGCTCCTATAGCTCGTTTAGAAGCCATTAGAATCCTTCTAGCTTTTGTGGCTTCTAAGGGTTTTAAGATTTTTCAAATGGACGTTAAAAGTGCTTTCTTAAACGGCTACATAGAGGAGGAAGTTTGTGTTAAACAACCTCCCGGTTTCAAAAATCCCAAGTTTCCAAACCATGTTTCGTTCTGAGTGTTCTCTGGGTAATGGTGTTGTTGCGCTCCTGCTACCTGATGTCCAGGTTGCACCATCTATTGTTGAATCAGACTAGTCCATCCAGGATTATAAGTCATCGGCATGTGATTTGCCGATAATTGATAGTTACCCGGCGCCTATTGCTCCTGCACCTTGG
Organism: Microstegium vimineum; assembly: GCA_022036555.1. Taxonomy (NCBI): domain Eukaryota; kingdom Viridiplantae; phylum Streptophyta; class Magnoliopsida; order Poales; family Poaceae; genus Microstegium; species Microstegium vimineum. The sequence continues at coordinate 22,002,552 of CM039120.1, read as the reverse complement.
AGTAATCAACAAATTGACCTCCTTGGTGTACTGATATCCTAGTCTGAGGATTTTCCATCATCATGTGATGGTTCACCACTGCCATGTCTTGCTGCATCGGCAAAGAGCTTGCCGATGGTTGCCCATGAGGCACCTTAGGTACCACCATCTAAAGATTTCCTGGCGGCAACTGCATGTTTGGAGAAGATGTAGCATAATGTACTATTGGGCTCATCGGCTATGCCAATATTGCCGATTCCATAGAGACCTTTCCCGCTGCGCTATTACTCTGGATCAACTTAGCATCAGTAGATGAATCTGGAGGCATACCGTATCCCCACCAGCTAGCGCGAATTGGTTAACTCTAGACTACATGTCCTGAAATTGCTGACGCCACCGGATCGGTGTTCAACCGAACAACGCTTGCAGGGCTTGATCTTGGTGGTGTAGCTTCATCGACAGGAGGATTTACGGGTTGGAAAGATATCACTGGAACCGCCGATCAAGTCGTGGCAGATGCCAATCCAGTTTGATGATACGCTGGAGCAACATACTTGGGTGTCTGTCCTTCTTTGAAAGATCGCATGACAATATTGTACACAGTACTGGACAACACATTGGAATGGCTAATCAACGCCTGATTTAACGCAGAATTAACCATATCTTGCAATTTACCAGGATTGGCATCGAAAGTGACCTTCTTGCTTGCTAAGGGTTTTAAAATGGGATCGGTAGATAAGACATTGTTTCTCCTCAAGCAAGGCAAAGACACTCTCCTTGTCCAAATATACGTGGATGATATCATCTTTGGTGGTTCTTCTCATGCTCTGGTTGCCAAGTTTGCAGATTTTATGAGGAGGGAATTTGAGAAGAGCATGGTGGGAGAGTTGACCTTCTTTCTCGGGTTGCAAATCAAGCAAACCCAGGAAGGGACATTTCTGCACCAAGGCAAGTACACGAAGGATATCTTGAAGAAGTTTGACATGGGTGACATAAAGCCTCTTTCGACACCCATGTCGACCACAACTGCCTTGGATGCGGACGAGGAAGGAGAGGCAGTGGATCATACGGAATACCGAAGCATGATCGGGTCGCTTTTGTACCTGACAGCGACTCGGCCGGAGATTCAGTTCACCGTCTGCTTGTGTGCACGCTTTCAGGCGTCCCCACGTACCTCGCACAAGCAAGCGGTGAAACGCATCATAAGGTACTTGTGCTTCTCTCCCGAATTCGGTCTTTGGTTCTCCACCTCTTCCTCTCTTGAGCTTTGTGGTTATTCTGATGCCGACTTTGCCGGTTGTCGTCTTGATCGGAAGTCCACTTCTGGGACTTGCCAGTTTCTCGGGTCTTCCTTAGTGTCTTGGTCTTCTCGCAAACATTCTAGCGTGACACAGTCGACGTGCGAAGCTAAGTACATTGTCATGGCTAGTTGTTGCTCTCAGTTGATTTGGATGATTGCCACTTTGAAAGACTTTGGTCTTGTGCTTACTAAGGTGCCTCTGCTTTGCGATAGCACGAGTGCAATTAGTGTGGCCAAAAATCTCGTGCTTCACTCTAAGACCAAGCACATTGTGTTGACACAAAAAGCGTTGGATCTACGAACACCTCGGGCTTATACCCGAATTTGATATCCAAGGTGTGCCAGTCGATTTTACCATTTACTCGACAAGGACGATAACTAGAACAAAATTGAACGAGACGACAGCGATACGCCCGGACGTCAAAGCTCAAATTGCTCAAAACGCGGAACTTGCGAGGTTGACGGAGGTCGTGTAGATGCAGCCCGTCGAGACGTCGTAAGAACTCGTAGATAAACTAGAACTAATGCGATAAAAGTAGATTTTCTGGAAAAGTAGACGAAAAAATAGATGTATTTGATTGATTGTATATCCTCTGTTACACAACCCCTTGGTACATATTTATACTCCGGCAAAAGGAGTTGTAAACAAACACGACTCACGCCTAAACAAAACTCCTATTTTTAAGGAAATAAATGACTCGTGCAAGAGTCGGACTCCAATTACAATAATAATACTATAATAAAACTACTAGTTTCCTTATCTATCTACCTTACGATGAAACTTTCCATCGGCAGATTCCTTCAATCCGCAACCTTTTCTTATTATTATCGGCAACTTCCTGCTCAAGTCGGCCACATCATCCTGCATCCATCGGCAACATTTCCGATTGGCAATGTCCTCTTGTTTTCATCGGCAGCACTCTCCATCGGCAAATACCCTTCTTCTTATCTTTGATATTTCTTCAATCTCCTGGTTTATTGGCAATCTGATTAGCAATATTCTGATGCCGATAAGAAAAACAAACTATCCCTTTACTGATCAGTGTATCCGATTGACACATACAAAAAACGGTGTCAACACATTGAGGTCCGCTTTCACTTCTTGCGTGATCACTATGAGAAGGGCGACATTGACCTCCGGCATGTCGAGACCCAAACCTTTGGATCAAGCTGCATTTTCGCGCCTTCAGGGCGAGTTGGCCGTTTGCTTCCCTTTTTAGTTGAGGGAAGCTCTTTGTGTATCATAATTCTTTTTGGTTCTTATTTGTCTTGTCTGTCTTTTCTTTGGTGTCTTCTTAGTGTTAATTGGTGTCAAGGCTTTGTGCATCTCATTTGCATTTGTGACATAGGTCATTTTAAGCTTCATACCTATAGCCGATATAATGAATCTATGCTCTGTTTGAGGTGTTTTATGTGTCTATGGTGTTGCCTGACTTAGACTCTCTTTGATCTCTTGATATGCAATAGAGCTAAGTTAGAAAAGCTTTAAAACTGAAATTAATTCCCCATGTCACCTCTGAAATGGCACTAGCATGTGTAGGCTTTTGAAGATCCTTCTTGGCCGTTTTGTATATAGCTTGTAACTATGGCTCTTCGTTGCTTCATTCACTTCCATTGAGCACCATGATTAAAATTGATCTAAAATGAAATTGCTCACTGTTTTGTGAATTGGAAAGATCGAGTTGGGTTTGCATTGTGAGCACTTCACCATGTGTTCGAGACTGCTTCCCATATGGGTTGAACTTGAGCGGTGTCGTGCATGACCAAAACCGGTGTGTCAAGTCCTTTGACTTCACCCGGTTGGTAAGTGGCATCACCTTGCTTACAATCACTCGCATACAACTTAAATGTGCCTAAAACTGAAATTGTGGCTGCGAAACACTGAAACTTGAAAAATTATTTAGTTGGGTCATTGGCTTGTTGTATGAACTTTGCTAGGGATAGTTCTACTTGCTATATATGAGATTTCTTTGAGATAGATCCTATATTGTTTGCCATGTTTTGCTGTCTCTAGGAGGTGATACCCATTCCTTGCTCACACATGTAATCTTCTCTATTTTGGCTTCTAAAGTGATCTTTAGCTCAACCTAAGTTTTTGTTGGGCACGTAGAGCTTTTCCTATTCTCACAGGATCACATCACTTAGAGCATCTATTCATTGTCTTAGCTCTATGTATGAAGCTTGTTGCACTCATTTTGCATATCATGGCTTTTGTGGCCGGTTCTTGAGTTTTGAGCTTTGATGAGCTACATGTGTCACCAAGGGGGAGAAATGTGCATTTCATTCATATTCAATCAAGAAGGAGAAAACAGTGCATTTGCATTTTCATGCTTTCACTAGTCAAGGGGGAGCTTTTGATCTTTTAAAAGTTGTTCAATTGGTATCTTGTTTTGACTCTTCAATTGGTATCTTGCCTAGGGGGAGCTTTTGCTAGATGTGTTCAGTCGTTGCCTCTTCTGGAGGGTCTAGCTTGTTTTGTTGGCTCCGACAGGTTTCGATTGGCTTCTTGAGCCTTATGAGGTTTAATTGGTCTCTTTGAGCTTCTCTTGGTATTCTAATTGTTGTTCTGAGCCTTGAGAGCTTTTGATTAGTATCTTGGTCTTGCTAGCGGTGTTGATCCCGTTTCTGACTCTTCTTGAGGGCTAGCTTTGTTTTACTTGGTTGCGTCGAGCCGTTGCCCATGTCTTTGGGAACCAAGTTTTGGACTCGTTTTGCTTCTCTCAAGTGACCCTGTTTTGGCTTTCTTAAGCTTTTTGGTCATTTGGAGAGCTTTACCTTGTGGCTCAAATCTGAAATGCACTAGTGTTGACAATGCACTCATCAAGCGGGAAATTGCAAACACATGGTGGATAAGTACCCATGTAGTTCAGTTTTGTGATGAGTGATTGCCCAACATTTGAGCGTTTCAGTTTGAGTGGCTTACTTCTAACCGTTGCGAAAGCAAATGTGTGCATGTATATCAGCTTGTGGTGTGCAGGTGCTACGCTTAGTGACAGTGGTCAATGGCGTGGAGAAGGTCAAGTAGAGGCTTACCGTGCCGATGGACTGAGAGCAGTGAAGGGCGGAAGCGGGGCTAGGACTGAGGGACCATGGGCACCGGCGGACTAGCTATAGAGCTTCTGAGGAAGCGGGGATGGCACGTGGTGGAATCCTGGAGGTTGCGTCAAGGCGACGGCAACTCCTGGCAGGAAGCGGAGCCGTCCATTCAAATCGAGGAAGATATTTTCTAGATCCTGGACTGCAATGCTTAGGCTAGATAGTTCACTCATGTATCTTGGGGGTCTTTGGGAAATAGCCAAGGCCCGTTAAATAGGGGATGAAGGGGTATCCTCATCCCACCTCTTGAACCCTAATCATTTGCACCACTCCTCTCTCTCTAACCTCTCTCTAGTTCATGAGGGCCCTAGGTTGATTTCACCAACCTTTGTAAGAACTTGCGAATCTTTTGGTGGGAATCGGAGGCCTTACCCTTCGTAAGACATGGCGGCTTTGATTACTTGATCGTGTCTTTCGTTTTGCTTGTGTTCTTCGCATTTTGCTTTTGCTCCCTCTTTGTTCCCAAGATGAAATCTCTTTGTAGGGAGTAGCTCTTGCAAATCGGTTTGAACCAAGTTCTTGGTACTCATGAGGAACAACTTTGCACTGAAGGAATTTTCCTTAAACCTCACGAGCACACAGATCGGGCAAAATCTTTGCGGTGTTCTTCGTTCTTGCCCCTTTCTCCCCAAATCCTCATTTGCCTCTAATCCTCACCAAAATGAGCGATGATTTCTTAGGGATAGCTCCTCACAAGCACTACAATCATGCCTACCAAGTTGGGTTGCTAGTGGAGAACATTTGGTCGAGATTTGGGAAGATTTGGTGGAGAGAAATTCGATTTTCGCTTTTCCTGCATTTCTGTCGGGGGCGTCGGACGCTCCGTCAGTTTGCGTCGGACGCTCGTACGTGCTAACGTCAGCGTCCGCCGCGCGTCTTTTCTGCGCGGGCCAAGTTTGCGTCGGATGCTCGCCATCATCCGTCTCCAACCTGCCGGACGCATCCGTCGGTTTGAGGGTTTTAAGATGCTCTCTGTGTGAATTGCGTCGGACACTCCTCAGCGTCCGTCGGTTGCGATGCGTCCGACGCTCTTCAGTAGGTTTTCTTCTCTGGAAGGTCGACGGACGGTCTCTTCAGAGTTCGATGCCCTATGTCCGTCGCACTGCGTCCGAGCGTCCGTCGCCCTCTTCACCAGCGTCCGTCGCCTCTGCAGCTTGCTGAGTGTGTCCGTTTTCGTCGTGGTTTGGTTTTTCGGGTTCGTAGCTAGCTCCGCTGTGTTCCTAGGACATCTCCTAGAACATCCACCCACTTGTGGGTCGTGATCCTAGCTTGTGCTTTGGGAAGTGTTTGGGACAAGGGTCAAGATCTTCCAAAAGGAATTGTTATTTGGCTCCCATTCACCCCCCCTCTGGTCGCCGTTTCCGGTCCTTCAACAGGGATAGTGAAGAATGCTAAACAGAATTTAGGCAACAATTTTTCCCATTCTCCCTTCGCATCATCTACGTGGCGAGCATACCATCGTTTGGCTATTCCCGTTAAAGAGAACGGAAATAGCTCCCACTTAAGGGTACCTGGCCTCATCCCTTGGATGTGGACACATGAACAAAGTTGTTCAAAGTCATGTATATGAGTATAGGGATTCTCGTCTTCGTCCCCAGAAAATGGTTTTTCCTGAACCATTGCTATGACACTTGGGCGAAGCTCATAACGAACGGCCAAAACGGCCTGAGATGATTTAGGTGGCTCCAAGCTAGCGCCCGTTGGAGCACCATATTCGAAAAGTGGGTTTTGATCCATATGTGTATGTGGAATGGAAGGATGAAATCAAACAAAGATAAAATAGGACCAAAGGGTACTAGTTAAAATAGCTACCATTTCCCGACAATGGCACCAGAAAGCTTATTGACACCAAAGTGGCAAACAGGTAAAAGACTGCAAGCGTACGGTTGTCAAGTGTAGCCTTCACTGGGAGTATTCCAGGTATCATATTTTCCTCAGGGAACGAGAAGGGAGTTAACTAGGAATATGGTTATGTCCTATGATGGATCAAGGGACACTATGATAACTAGGTTGAGAGGTTCGATATAGCAAAGATATCTAACAAGGTATAGCTAGTTATACTGGCTTTATCAGCCCTTCTCTTGCAGGAGGCGATGGGATAGATCAGAAAGAGGGCAAAACTCTAACCGGACCGCGCCATCATGTTGTATTAAGGCCCTACCTTTTAAGAACTTATCTTACACACATGGTGGAATACAAAGGCTAGATAGAGTTGTCATCTTCTACTAGCATCCACAAACAATCCGTGCGATAAGCGGTTTACAAAGGTAAGATTGAGCTTAGATACCACGTCTACACTTATCTTACTACTTTAACCTTGGCCTAAGATTAAAGCACTTTACTCAGAGCAAAGCGATGAACAAGAGTGAAAAGTTATATAACAGCTAAACCAGATTTAGAATACTGAATACTATAAAGAACTCAAAAGAAGTCACTTACAAGTGCTAAACTTACAAGAGACTCGCATCCGCTGAGGAAGAACTCTGGAGAAGATTCCTGACAGATCCGGGGCTTTCTCCAGAAGAATTCCTCACTCTCCTCCAACTAGCATAACACTACTGAAGAGCTCCGCTAAGAGACTAGAGAGTACTATTTCTCCAATGAGGCATGAATGGTAAGGGAGCTCTAGGGGTCTATTTATAGCTAGAGGTGGAGTAGGGGCTACTCCGGTGCCACATCAGCGATCTGCGTCACCTTCATCAATCACCGTAGGATCCAACCGACTTCAGAACCGCCTTAGGATCAAGGGTGATGATTTCCACCATGTGGGGAGTGAGTGAGGCAGCTGAGGGGGTTGAAACCGCCATAGGGGCGGACGGCCGACCCCCCTACTAGCCTGTGGGCCCCCTCCGCTCTTCCTGGATGGTGTCCCACTGGTCAGGGACCAAGTGGGGGCATGTTGGGTCCACCTATAGGTCAAACGACGCCCCTATGGGGTCTTTGGCCCACCTCTGCCTTCTGGATGCTGGTCCCACCTGTCATATGCGTTGGATGTTTCTTTTGAGTTGATTTGTCACGCTGATCTCCTTGATGTGGGCCCATGGATCCTCGTGATGTGAATTTGAACTGTTGGGAGGAAACACACTTGGATCCAAGGGGTAGAAAGTGCTCTGGAGGGTGTTACATGGATCATGGGGGCTTGGGAGGCCTAGTGGCCCCACAGGGTGGTCGACTGACACCCTAAGTGGGCCCACTAGCTCCCAAAAGTCTCCATTTGTCATTACTTGCATCAAATAGTCAAGGGACATGTGGAACTAGTTATTGGGTATAATATGTTCATGTTATGCTTGTTTTCCTTCGAATATGAGGATGTTGACGGTATTTTGATGGTGCCAAAATAGCTCATATTTACCATCAACAATATTCATCCTCAGTAGGAATGAAAGTGCGACGATTGGGGCACTCCTTCATGACATGTCCCATGCCTTTGCATCGGTGGCAAACGATTTTCGATCTAGGGGAGGAAGAGCTAGTAGATGCACCCGGAGTGGCACCTTCCTTCGACTGAGACTGCACATTAGACAATTTACTTACCCTGGAAGAGTGTGGAGGTGTAGATGACTTGGGCATCTCCGGCTCAGAGCGGTGCTGAAAATTCCTCCTAGTGTTAGATCTGAAAGGTTGTTGTTGTGTGCATCCTTGTACTTCTCGTTCGGCCTTAATAGCAAGATGATACAATTGGGACAAATTGTGTCATTCTTTGTAATCAAGAATGTTCTGTATATCATGGTTTAAACCACCAAAGAATCTAGCACTAGCATCATTATCATCTTCATTGACACCACAACGTGCTAAACCAATAAGCAATTCCTGATAGTATGCTTCTACGCCTTTATCGCCTTGTTTTAAAGTTTGTAGTTTCAAACGTAAATCATGTTGGTAATAAGGAGGAACAAAACAATATTTCATATGTTGCCTTAAAGCATTCCAAGTTTGAGGCACAACAGTCGCATTACCAGCATTGCAAAGATCACTCCACCAAAACAAAGCAAAATTAGTAAACTCACTAGTAGCAAGTCTAACTCTATGCTCAGCAGGGACATTATGAGAATCAATTTTTTGTTGAACAACCAGCTCCCAATCTAAGTATGCCTCAGGATCAATATTACCAGCAAAAGGAGGTAGGCTAAATTTAATTTTAGCAAAAGATCATTATTACCATGATTATTACCTCCCATACCACGATGATTGAAGTTGTAGCGGCGATGGTTGTTTGAATCACTGTTAGCATATGCATCTCCATCATCAAAAACATCCCCATCTTCATCATTATCACGATGAGGTGGACGGTGTTGCTCAACCTGCTCAATGTGGGTGACCAGATTGTTCACGTTGCGCGTTAGCTCGTTCATAAGATTATGTTGTTCAGTGATGAACGTTGTAAGCTCGCCCTTGGACACGCACTCATTAAAATCCGTCGGAGATCCTGCAATGGTTAGATAATAGAAAAATACAACACCAAAGTATTATCCCTATCACTAAAAAGAACCAAGTGGTGGTGGTGGTGAAAGTGTAATGCAAAATCACAAGCGGCTTACTACCGTCTTGCAAGTGTTCTTACCAAAGACAAATATGAGAAAAACCAAATTGACAAAGCAATCTCTCGTTGAGTGTGGTAACAGTTGCAAGATGAACCTATGCTGACAGAAGCACATGTGGAGCTTTGGGAAGGCACATTATGATTTGCAAGGATTAGCAAATAACGAATGCAGATTTAGCTAAGTTCAATAAGTATCCAAAGTACAAATCACAATTGTTGGCTAAGATGTGTCTAGACGTAGCGCAACAAGGTGAAACAAAGGAAAATGGAAAGAACTCACAAAACAAGCAAGCAACCTAGATTTTTCCTTTTTCCTGAATTTCCCTAGATTTTTCCAAAAGGCACTAGTAGGAATCAAACTTTTTTATTTTGTCACTATTTTTTTTATATTTTCTTGGAACAAGGATCACAAAAGATGCAACCACAAAAATTGGCACCTTCAACTGAGGTGGGACGTGGTCTACAGAAAATCCGCACGTTCTCTGAAAAGCGTGCAAAAACTTTGATATTTTTTTCCTTTATTTTCCAGATTTTTTTGACAATTTTGATGAACCTAACAGACCGAAGGTGAGTTTGGGTCGGCTCCAAATGGTGTCAAGAAGCTCCATAATTTTTTTTCAAATTTTTCTGACAAACGAGCGAAAAGTTATGCCTGTTTTAGCGAAGGTATCTCAAGTTATGTTTTCCGGAAGGCACAACAGAAGGATGGGGGAAGTTAAATTCTGATACCAATTGATAAGGACTGGCGATCTTCCGTGAGGAAAACTGGTAAATTCGACTTGTGGAGATCTCGACGTTGGCGATCCGGCTTCAAATCAGACATGATTCGAACCCTGCAACTGTTACACCACTGCTCTGTTGGTTATCAACCAAGCACAACTTGATTGACCTCACCAATAAGGCTTTTCCTGCAAACGAATCGAAGAACACAAGCAAGATGGTATAAACACGCAATCTGAAATTACAAATATGAATGATGCAAATATCAATAGAGGGTTCAAAAACTCGGTTCCAAAGGACTAATCGACACAGTGGAGAAGATCAAGAACGGCGGCCCTGGATCACTGTAAAAGGACTAATCGACACAGTTACAATGAATGATTCAGTTTCTCAATGGAAAACTAAACTCTAAACCAAAACCCAAGTCTCAATGGCGGCGGCTATGTGTAATATAAAAGAGGGTGTCCTAGGGTTCGAGGCGACTAGGGGGCGCCCACAACTTGGGCTTAAGGCCTGACTCGATACATGGCCAAGTTGGCCCAAAACAGGTGACGCAGCACCTTGCCGTGGTCACACAGATTAACCCACGACCCATCTAGATCTAGGACCAGATCTAAAAGGACGGCGTCGTCGTCCCCTTTCCAACAAGTACAAGATCGCCCCATTTCGATGTCATATGAGGGAGTTATGATGGAAACATTGACTGCGTGTTTGCTGAATCCGAGAGTGACATGGCAGCTAAATTGGAGATGAGTTGCAACTTGGGAAAGATGATAGCGTAGACGTGTCCAGCATGGTGATGTCCTCATCAGGAATTGTTTTTAATCATCCTGAAGAAGTTATGCATACTATTTATTATGAAGACCTCTTTCAACTCTCTCAACGACACTCGCTCGATACGCAGATTATGATAATATGGACTCTGTAAGTACCATACCCTAATAACGTTATAATAAACTACGTGATCTGCATTTGAATATATCCATGTTTATTTTGCAGGAGTTTGGAAAAATGGTGCATAATCCAGCGAAAGAGCAATTTTGACATCTTGGACCCATGTTTGTAAATGAGACGTCAGTCTCACAGATGACTATGTACCAACAAGTTTGAAGATTGAGTTTGAAAAAATGTTCAAACACCATAAATCAAACATACTGCTAACCTACAACTGCAAGTATGTGTTCTCCACCCTTATTTAAGTGTTTTTCTCTTGATATGTCATTCAATAACATGGACTTTGTGATTGCAGCAACCATTACGTTTTCATAGATATAACTCTTAGAGATTCAACTATCGAGGTGTGGGACTCAAGGAAAAAGGCACTTTCTCTTATCAAACCCCTTGTCAAAGTGCTAAATAAGTAAGTGAACCCAACATCACAACACTTTCCAATCACATAGATATTGTAATGTCCTCAGCCTTCACACTTCATTTACATTGTCACATAGAATGAAAGCGTTACCTGATTGGAGAAATGTGGAGCCCAAGATGCAAAATAAATGGAGAGCCTCATTCATAGTGAAGTATATGGAGGAGGTCAAAACCCTAGATCAACCAATGGGGAACAACGAATGCGGGTTCTATGTGATGTAGGCGTCTCATTTCTATTGTTTTGTCTCACGTATGTGCATCTCAATATCATCTTGTATCAATTTACAGCGCAAAGAACAGAAACAGAACATGTTGCTAGATTTTGAGATAAGAGGATTTCAAGAGGAGATAGCAAAGCTTATTCTGGACGAGATAGTATATAGGGAAGGATCTTTCTCCACTGCGAAGACTCAGAAGTTCAAGGCGAACTACGAAAAAGACCGCCTCGATAGGCTATTGTAATGCGACAATTAATTCGCTACTTTAAGTTTTGTTTGGATCTTTTGTAATTAATATAAATGATGATTGGTTTGTATTGTCGCTGGTCCACAACCACCTTCACATCGATATCAAATGGTTCAATAGCGAACACCTCCACGACCTCCCACCCCACCACCTCTAAACCCTAAACCCCAAATAAAAAAAAATTTATAAAATGCAAATTGTAAAAATAATATCACTGTCGGTTCAAATAAAACCAACAGTGATATGGTTACCTTCACTGTCGGTTTGTAACACGAACCGACAGTGATGCTTGAGCCATCACTACTGGTTTGGCATAACCGGCAGTGATGTGATCAGCTCATCACTGCCGAGTTGGTTGTGGGAGTTCAAAAAGCGTTAGTGAAGGGGGGTTTTGAACATCCACTGATAGCCTGTTCTGGAGTAGTGTGTGCATCTATGTTGTGCACTAACCGGCAGTGATGTGATCAGCTCATCACTGCCGAGTTGGTTGTGGCAGTTCAAAAAGCGTTAGTGAAGGGCGGTTTTGAACAGCCACTGATAGCCTGTTCTAGAGTAGTGTGTGCATCTATGTTGTGCACTAAAGTAAATTTGATTAGTCATCCAATAAAGTATGTACCATTGAAAAACTTGCCTCTCAATGAGCTCATTTTGCAAGGACCAAGGGACTCGTTTAACTACCTCTTGATGTAAGATTCCCTATTAAGCACAAGCAATAAGTAAGAAGACACACAAGTAACTGTTTTCGTGTCCTCTGGATGTCATGTGCTGCCTCAAGGGGGCAGCCAGTGACCCAATATTCAGACATGATGACAAATTTATCATCGTTGACAAACTATAATGAAATTAAACAGTCTAGATATTGTTTTCAAGGGAGTAATCAACAGATAGCCATTGAATGAAGCAAAAAAGAACTCTACTATTTTGTTTTAGGGGTGCAGCAGATCCAATGACATTGTATTCAATGACCAGAGGGAATTTTGACTTCTCAGTAAAAAGAAAAATTTAATATAAGAGGTCTTTCTTATTGTATGTAGAATACATTATCAAAGAATTTTTAAATAGAGCCCAAAAAATCACTAAGAGGTGAACAACAAAAGCACCATTAAGAGGATTTTTGAGTGAGCTGTTTGTAAAGACTACAGGAGGAAATGATAAAGACAATTTGACAGAAACCATTATTTCATACTTTAACCATTATTTTATTTAAAGTAAGCATTATGCTATATGTGCTACTATGTTGCTCAAGTAAAAATGCATTCATTAGGTTAAATATTTATTTTTATAGTTTATTAACACAAAACAATCATTTAATAATATTCATACCAACCACTAGAAAATTTAATTTAAATTATACTAAAGCTAGAAACCCCGTACCAAACCAATGACATTGGCAATTCACTTCAAGATACTTAAAATCTCTTAAATTTCTGTGAAACAAATTAACATATTTATTGTCAGGGGTTTTGAAAAGCAAAAGGATGAAAACATTGCAAACCTAAGAAGGAACGGGGGAATTGGTTCTCTAAAAACTTAATTCAAGGCTCAATTTGATATATAGTAGAAAAACATAAACTAACAAGACTGATGTGCACATCTTGTTTCCTAGTGTGCTCTACTTACCCAGTCCTCAAAGAGTTTTCAACCTAAAGAAAATCCTATAATAATCTAGGAAAGGTAAAAGCCACACAAAACAAGTATCACACAAAAACCTTAGTGTAGGAAGTAATTATAGAGCAATACAAGAGCTCATAAACTTCAGGAGAAGAGGATATATCTGTTGGTATTGGCTGCCAAACTATAACCCATAGTTCACGTTACAGATCCATCTAGGTACGGGTCATCAAGACATCCCTAGTCATGGTGCTAAGCTCGCCACAAAAGCTTGTGCAACCACCGCCTCCTAACTCTTTCGATCACCTTAGGTCCATCCACTACGGAACTTCCTCACCAAGGAAATACTTTCTTGCCCCAACAGACCAAGTCACTGCTACTTCACACCAAGTTTGAAGGGTCGGGAGGTCATAAAGACGTCAAGTGCTTTAACTCACCAAGATTACAAGGTCACAACAGCACAAACACTCAAGCGCTCAAGTTTTAAGGTCTAAAGATGAACACTAGGCACTATTATATGCCTTAGATGTGATCAATACACACTTGAGAGCAAGGGGGAATGGAGTATGTGATCACTTGCTTTAGCTTCTATAAGTCTTGAGACACTTCAACAACACCAGACACCATTAGGCCAAGCATACCTCTTCTTATAACCATACTATAATTTGGATCACTAATATATATATAGGCGACCTATATCTTCAATAAACAAAAAAACATATGTACATTACTACAGCCAGCCTTTGTAGAGGTCTCTAAACTTACTTGCTAAAATAAGCAATTTGTAGAGATGGTTGTCAAGTTACCTCTAAAAATAGGATTGGTAGATGTGGCATATGTGGCTGGCAACAACAGCCCCTAGAAATAGATTTCTAGAGGCAGTGCTGGATGTAAATAAATACAAACATTTTTCTAGAAATCACCCAAAACCATAAATCGGGCCAAAAATAGCAAAAAAAAAAATGAATCCACTTGCGGAGGCCCTTACCAAGCTACACACGCTTGCACCGTGTTGCGTGCCAGAGAAATTTGAACCTGAGACCTAGGGCCTTATGCATAGCTCCTCTAACCACTCCACACCAAAGTCATTTCTATTTATATTCACTCTACCTGATTATGAAATGAGTATTTGAGACCCTAATCAAATTCAAATGAAAAATATTTTAACTACAAAGTTGAAGATATAGTCGAGTACTACAACTTTAATTTTTGTTCATTCCTCTATCCGAGGTTGTTTGAAAATTTTAAATGTCATATAAGAAATCTAAACATAATTTTTCTTGGAATAAATATTTTAAATAAGAAATTATCAATTACAAAATTGTATAACTCTTCAGAATATACAGCTTTATTTTTGTGTTATTTCTCCTAGCTACTGTAATCTCCTAGCTACTCGTGTAACCTCCTAGTTTTGTGTGCTGGGTTATTGCCCTGCTGACCCCTTGGGTCTCGGCTGGCCCTTTGGGCCACCCTTCTCCTATCTCCTATATATGTAATCTCTCCCTGTAATCTATTATCAATCAATACTAATCCTACTTACACCGAGGTTCTTAGAAAATTTGAATTTCAAAAAAGTTATACACAAAAAAAACTCTTTGAGATTTGCAACTAAGCTTTTGGGCACTGGATTGTCACAAATGAAAAATTACCAGTTTTATATCCTTTTGAGATCTGTAACTTTGTTTTTGACCGTTTCTCCATCAAAAATTGTTTTAAAAAATAAAAAAAGAATTTCAAAATATGAGAACACATAATTTGCTATCTTTAAATGTTTTTAATAAAAAAGTTATCAACTACAAAGTTGTAGATCTCTTCGAGTTAACAAAACTTTGATACAAAGCTTGTTTTCATCTGGTTTTATTTAAAAAAATTAAGATGGCTTCAAACTGACCCGTCTCTAAATATGAATTTCTAGAGCCGGCTGCTGATACCCAAAATAGCCAGTGTCTTTACAAAAATTGATTTTCGTAGCAGTGACAAATAGTGATGTTGGTAAAATTGCATGGTGAACTACCGCAAACAATTCTGAGGCTTATAGATTATTCTGGTCTTATTATTCTCCTTAGGAATGGCAAATGGAGAAGCCACACACACATGGTAAATTGCAATCACCTTATTTGTGTTAGTCGAAAATTCTACTGGTTTCAACACAGTAGACAGTTTTGACTTACTAGCGAGGTAGACAAGTTAACATGCTGTGTTCGCAATAAAAAAAAGGAGTAGATATGTGTTCAAATGTCAACACAAATATTTAAGTCATAGCACTATTAAGCATCACTGTTTCCATCGAGTCGACGTCAACTGCTCGCTTGCAAAAAGCAAGCTTGGCAGACAAACAAGTCCTGAACAAAAGCATTTGAGAAAAGCAATGAACATCTTTTTTATTCTCATATTAATAAGATTCGTTCCATCTAGTTGAAGCAATGGTTAGATCCTTCTCATCTTTTTTATTCTTACAATATATGTTCCGATGAACAAAACGAATCTTAAACACAATCTAGGAAAGGATCTGCTACTGTTATAACATACAGACAGTGTAAGTACTGTATATTAATCGTGATGCCTGCCTAAATGCACAAATAAAGCGTTATGTGGTTGGTCACTTCTTGAAGTCAAAAAAGGGGAATAAAAAGAAAGACATCCTCGAAAAAAAGAAATTATAAGTGAGAGGAAGGGCAATCCTGAATACAGAAATTTTAAAGAAAGAAAAGTAAAAGTAAAAACTGTTAGGTCAACCCATCGCAATTCCATAATTGATTGTGCGATTCCTGTCCTTGATAGTGCATGACGAATGCACATCTTTGTCAGTCAATCACCACAAATGACTCTGGTGATTATATTCTTCAATAATGCTAGGCAAAACTTTGGTGTAGTATCTAATCTAATCTACTAATTCACCGTCTTTTTCTTTCCTAAATCCACAAAAAAACGTCCCACACTGAGAAAGTCTTAATACATACACCCACGAAATTGTACCCAGAAAATCAGTTCCTTTAAAATAAACGGTTTAGATTTATTTGTTCACATTCTCTTTCCCTACTCACTTAAATCGAACGGTCGAGATCACGTGTATCATCCTCCTCGCACGCCATCGCGGCGCCACTTCGTCCCGCCCGCAGCTGTCTGTCGGGGACCCGAAATTCCACCGCCGGAGACCTCACGACCTGCTACTCCTAGATAGATTCATTCCTATCCACACGCCCCCTTCGACCCTTCGTGTGCCATAGAGACGCAGCCCGCAGCTGCCCCTGCCGCATGCCGCATGCCTTCGCGTGCGGCGTCGCCGTGATGAGGACATCACCACGCTGGACATCATCTGCTCATCGTTTTCAGATTGCGTGTGTTATACCTTCTTGTTTGTGTTCTTCGATTCGCTTGCAGGAAAAGTCTTATTGGTGAGGTCAATCAAGTTGTGCTTGGTTGATAACCAACCGAGCAGTGGTGTAACGGTTGCAGGGTTCGAATCGTCCTGATTTGAAGCCGGATCGTCAACGTCGAGACCTCCACCAATCGAATTTATCGGTTACCTCACGGAAGATCGAACCACTCATTATCAATTTCAATTTCCGCTGTCCTATCACCCTTTGTTCCTTACAATTTCGTTTTCAGATTTGCTTTATTGAGTTTGTGTCCGTGGTTTGAGTCAAGTTGCTGGTTTAGATTGTGTTCATAGTTGTAGTTCAATCGCACCGTTGTTGTTGTTTGTTTCCGCCGCTATCCCATCCATCGTTCCCAAACAACAAGTCGAAGCCACCACATCACTCGACTTGCCACCACATCACTCGAATTGGTCTGTTTGGTTTTGCCAAAATTGCCAAAAAAATCGGGAAAATAAAGAAAAAAAATATGAAAGTTTTGCACGCTTTTCAGAGAACTTGTGAATTTTGTGTAAACCACATCCCACCTTAGTTGAAGGTGCCAATTTTTGTGGTTGCATCTCTTGTGATCCTTGTTAAGAGAAAAATATAAAAAATAGTGAAAAAATAAAAAAGTTTGATTTCTACTAGTGCCTTTTGGGAAAATTCGAGGAAATTCAGCAAAAAGGAAAAATCCGGGCTAGTTGCTTGTTCTGTGAGTTCCTTCCATCGTCTTTTGTTTCATCTTGTTAGGCTACGTCTAGACACGTCTTAGCCAGCAATTGTGATTTGTACTTAGGATACTTATTGAACTTAGCTAAATCTGTATTTGTTATTTGCTAATCCTTGCTACTCATAGTGTGCCTTCCCAAAGATCTACATATACTTCTGTCAGCACAGGTTCATCTTGCAACTGTTACCACGCTCAACAACCGATTGCTTCGTCAATTTGGTCTTGCTACTGTTAGGCTATGGTAAGAACACTTGCAAGACAGTGGTAAGCCGCTTGTGATTTTGCATTCCACTTTCACCACCACCACTTGGTTCCTTTTAGTTGATAGGGATAATACTTTCGTGCTGTCTTTTTCTATCTTCTAACCATGTCAGGATCTCCGACGGATTTCAATGAGTGCGTGTCCAAGGGCGAGCTTACAACGTTTATCAATGAACAACGCAATCTTATGAACGAGCTGGCGCGTAATGTGAACAATCTGGTCACCCGCATTGAGCAGGTTGAACAACGTCGACCACCTCATCGTGATAATGATGAATATGGGGATGTTTTTGATGATGGAGATGCGGATGCTGACGGTGATGCACGCAATCGTCGCCGCTACAACTTCAATCGACGTGGTATGGGAGGTAATAATAATCATGGTAATAATGATCCTTTCGCTAAAATTAAATTTAGCCTACCTCCTTTTGCTAGTAATATTGATCCTGAGGCATACTTAGATTGGGAACTTGCTGTTCAACAAAAGTTTGATTCTCATAATGTACTTGCTGAGCATAGAGTTAGACTTGCTACTAGTGAGTTTACTAATTTTGCTTTATTCTGGTGGAGTGATCTTTGCAATGCTGGTAATGCTGCTGTTGTGCCTCAAACTTGGAATGTTTTAAAGCAACATATGAAATCTCGTTTTGTTCCTCCTTATTACCAACGTGATTTACGCTTGAAACTGCAAACTTTAAAACAAGGTGATAAAGGCATAGAATCATACTATCAAGAATTGTTTATTGGCTTAGCACATTGTGGTATAAATGAAGATGATAATGATGCTAGTGCTAGATTCTTTGCTGGTTTAAACAATGATATACAGAACATTCTTGATTACAAAGAATGGCGCAAGTTTTCCCAATTGTATCATCTTACTATTAAGGCCGAACGCGAAGTACAGGGACGCACACAACAACAACAACAACCGTTCACGTCTAACACTGGACGAAATTTTCAGCAGCGTTCCGAACCGAAGACGCCCAAGACTATACCTCCATTTTTTCCGGGGTAAGTAAATTGTCTAATGTGCAATTTCCATAGCCAAAGAAAGATGTCACTCCGGGTGTTTCTACTAGCTCCGCCTCCTCTAAAATCATTTGTCACCGATGCAAAGGCATGAGACATGTCATGAAGGAGTGCCCCAGTCGTCGTGCTTTCATTGCTACTGAGGATGGATATGTAAATGCTAGTGATGTTGAAGATGATTTAGCCCTTGCTGCTAACGTTGCTGCAGATTCCACCGAGGGCGATCAAGACGAGGAGACAATTGATTCCGTGGTTGCCGCCTCAGGCTACCCTAGGCTTCTTGTGCAGCGTGTGTTGAGTTCACGTGTGGGATATAACGAAGAGATGCAGATCTAGCGACACAACTTGTTCCACATGTATCTCATTGTGCAGGGTTGTCGTGTTCTCACCATCATTGATAGCGGGAGTTGTAACAACTTGGTGAGTTTAGATTTGTTTGAGAAGCTTGGCTTAACCACCCGACAACATTCGCATCCATATAAACTTCAATGGTTCAATAATAGTGGACAGACGAAGGTAACTAAATCAGCCCGCATTAGCTTTTTCACAGGCTCGTATCATGATACTGCTGATTTTGATGTTGTACCTATGCAAATTTGTTCAATTTTGTTAGGACGTCAATGGGAATTTGATAATGATGCTTTACATCATGGTAGAACTAATAAATACATTTTCATGCATAAGGACAAGAAAATTACTTTGCTGCCTTTGTCTCCTACGGATATTGTTAAACATGCTAAAGAGATTAAAAATAAACCTCCGAAAAACATTGATAAAAATGGGATTAAGTTACCAGGAGGTGATTTTCTTGCTACAACTTCTGCTACTGCTGAGTTATGTGATAATCCCGATGCACCATGTTATACTATGTTTTGTCAACATATTATGTCTTGTGCATTGTCAGCTGTCACTAACCTTTTGCAGAAGTTCGTTGATGGGATGGAGTCAAAGACAACCCCAATTCTAGAAGGAGGGGATAATGAGGCCATAGCTATGATGGAGTCGAGGACGACTCCAATTCAAGAAGGGGAGGATGATGAGGACATCACCACGCTGGACACGTCTACGTCATCGTTTTTTCCCATGTTGCAACTCATCTCCAACTCAGCTGCCATATCGACTTCGAGGATGTTTCGGAGTCCAGAACCAGTAAGGAGTAAAACGGACACCTAGGATGCATACGGACTCCGTTTTCGATGATTTATCCACGGATGGAAACATAATTTCATAAGGAAACCAATGGAGTTGGTTTGAGGTTCAAATTCCTTCTTAGTCATCGGGAAGCGTCGAAACAAGTCAGCGTCCAGAATCTGTTCCGGTGTTGCGTCACCTATTTTGGGCCAACTTGGCCATATATCACGAGTCGGGCCTTAAGGCCATGTTGGGGGCGCCTCCCCCTTGTCGCCACCAACCCTAGGACGTCTCTCCCTTATATTCCACGTAACCGCCACCGTTGAGACTGGGGTTTTGTTTTAGAGTTTAGTTTTCCATCGAGAAACTGAATCGTTCATTGTAACTGTGTCGATTAGTCCTTTTACAGTGATCCAGGGCCCCTTGTTCTTGATCTCCTCCACTGTGTCGATTAATTCTTTGGAACCGAGTTCTTGAACCCTCTATTGATATTCGCATCATTCATATTTGAAATTTCAGATTGCGTGTTTATACCTTCTTGCTTGTGTTCTTCAATTCGCTTCCAGGAAAAGCCTTATTGACGAGGTCAATCAAGTTGTGCTTGGTTGATAACCAATGGAGCAGTGGTGTAACGGTTGCAGGATTCAAATCGTGCTGATTGGAAGTCGGATCGTCAACGTCGAGACCTTCACCAATCGAATTTATCTGTTACCTCACGGAAGATCGGGTGACTCCTCATCACGGCGCGCCTCGTGCCTCCGCTCTGCCGGTCGAGCAGATTACGGACCAACACGAACGGATTCACGGCTCCAGGCCTCTGCCCCTGACGAGCACCCGCCAGCACGAGCGGATCTGCTCCAACTCTGGCTGTCCAGCCAGCTCCGCGTCCTGCACCAAGGTTACAGCCATGGATCTGACACACTTTTGTGGCCTGGTTTCCATGCGTGTGTGCGTTTGTTGATTTTTGGTGCCTTGATTTTTTGGTTGCCGTGATTTTTTTTTCAGGAAGGGGATCTCAAGTCTGCTGCTACTATCGATTGAGGC
Organism: Microstegium vimineum; assembly: GCA_022036555.1. NCBI lineage: Eukaryota > Viridiplantae > Streptophyta > Magnoliopsida > Poales > Poaceae > Microstegium > Microstegium vimineum. The sequence goes on along the minus strand of CM039120.1, from coordinate 21,981,916 downwards.
CGGCATTGGGCTTGTGTGCGATCGCGGGTTTCGAAGAACCCACCGGGTTTCGGGGACCTGACGGGTTCAGGGGCGGGGTGGATCTACTACAGTTACAGGGTTCGGGTCTCACTGTCGGGTCTCGGGTGTGGCTCGCGGACGCCCCGAACCCGCCCCGTTGCCATCTTTATCGTCCCTACGCTCGAGCTCTGGGTTCGATTCTCACTTCCTCATTATTTCTCATTTTTCCGTCGAGAAAAAAAAACGGACGCCACAGTCGTCGCTCCTACCGTCCTCACCCACGCCAGGGGCGGTTGGAGTGGGTCACGTGACCAGCAGCTCCGAGCCCTTGGGGACGTGGAACCCGAGCTCCGAGCTTCAGAGGGTCCGGGTTGGGTCCGCCAAAAAAAACTTGGCCGTCAGAGCGAGATTTGCAGGGTGTTGTTGCCGTCAGGACGCGCGGCTACCGGGGTAGGGTCGCCGTTGCGCCGGGACTCGAAAACAAAACTTTTCATACAATTTTTATTCAACATGGTTTAGTTTTATGATTTATTTTAGTTTGACGATTTTTTTCTAGATGTTACCGTAACATTAGCACGTGCAATATACTAGTGAGCTAGTAGGACTCAGATTGACACACATAATCAATCTAGTGGAAGATGAGCTAAAACCGTCGACACTATAATTGATTCGAAAAAATTATGCATTTTAATTGATTCGAAACCGTCGGCACTATAAAGGGCCAAAAAAAAAAGGAAAACTGCAGCTTGCAGTATAGAAAGTGGAACATTGCATCACTACCCAATTGCAATTATGTTTAATTGACAAGATATAATCACTTAGTTGTGGCAAAGCCGTAAGCAAAGATGCAATATATTTATTGCTGGACTTAAAGTTCGGCCACTTGCATATCTAGGTTCATCAGACATAAAGCATGAACCTGGCCTTGTTTTTCAGAGTCGTTCACTGTGATAATTTTGGTTAGTTATCCAATAAAGCATGTGCATCGTTGCCAAAACTGGTGCTAGCTCTTTGCCTGGACCAAGGGAATCATTTGACTCCCTTCTATGTAGCTCCTGCCGTCAGCAACCAGACACAAATGTAACTGTTTGCTTGTCCTCAGGATGCTGTTTCAAGGGTGCAACTAGTTACTCCCTCAGTTCAAAAAACAGTGCATTTCCTACTTTTCTTTTCAAGGGTGCAGATGTCCGCAGCATGCACAGTTTCAAGGGTGCAGCAGAATAATCTCATGTTCACTGATCATAACGAATTTTGCCTCCTCAACGGTCATCGAAGTAAACCAATATTTAATGGAAGGTTCTTTCTCAAAGTAAAAGTCACGTACTAATCGTATTTGATAGGAGGAAAAGTCAAATATTATAAATTTTAACTAACAATTGGTCTAATTATATGAAAGTTTAGAGCATAAGACTTAGATTAGTAGATTTGTGTTAAAAGTGTCACTAAGATCATATTGGTTTTTTTAGTTGTCAACTTTATGTTATAAGAGAAATTAATGATCAAAGTTAATTTTATCCTCTCTTTTAAAACGATTACCATTTCTGGGATGGAGTATCAAAGAATTTAAATTAATCAAATAAATAAAGTGAATTCTCGTTGTAGAGTTACTGTTGAGTTGAGTAAATGTGCAATCTAAGATCGAAGAGACAAAGGAAACACAAAATAGTAAAAAGAAAACGGAAGCGGTACCAGTAACAGAATTTTGCATTCAGTTGTAATGAGAAGATGTGACAAAGAATACACAATATGTGGCAATCAAGGTGCCATACCCACACTGCATAGAGACAAACAAGATGTGACACAGAACCCAGGATTGAAGAAGACAGACGGGCAATCAAGGTTCCATACTCACTGCAGATGCTACTGCTACACAACTACACCAGACACAAAATAATACAGAATATGCGGCATATGCTTCTGATTCTCCAGCAGCTGTGTTTTTAGTGTTCGTCGGAGGGTTGAAATCTTAAAAACGGAGCAGAATTCATGCCCAGTTCAGTTCATGCACGGACCACCTACATGATTCATGCGTGGGTGCTGCTGCAGTCAGGGCCGGTTCTACGTTTTCAAGGGCCAAGGGCCCTAGGGCGAACTTGACAATGGGCTCTTATAGCTACATATATGTTTAATTATATATGTACTAATACACAATTGTGTGTCTATACATAAGAGTTAATTGATGAGCAATGACAATATCAGGATACAATGACTAGAATAACAAGAAAATGACAATATCCACGTTACGTACTTACGTTAACAGGCCAATGATGAATTTATGATACTCCTAATGCGCTAGCATATTGTATTGTTGGGCTAGACAAGCCAGGGGACATATACAGGGTATACGTATACACGGTCTGGGCCCCTAAGTAAGCTGGGCCTTAGGCCGTCGCACCCGCTGCACCTCCTCTGCTACGGCCCTGGCTGCACTGCACGGCAAGACAACAACAATGGGAATGAATAGGACAGCTGAGAGTGAGCACTGAACTAATGGTGCCGGTCTCTTGCCTGCATGCATTGGGAACTGTTTCTTTTGGTTTATATACTTTGTAGCCAAAGGAGTACATGTTTTAGGCTGACCGTTGCATGGAATCAATGCCAGACTAGCATCTTCTTGTACTGAAACTTGATTACACAATTGGGAATCAGGTGCAATTTACGACGATGGTTCTTTCCCCAAGTAAGAAGTGTTTGGAATCGGCCTGTCGATGACTACTGGTAAAGATTGGGAAGATCCAGTTGGGATTTGGAATATCTTGAATCTAAAGTTCATAGGTGAAGGACTGAGAACGGCGACCAGAGGGGGGGGGGGGGGGTGAATGGGATCCAAATAAAATTCAACTCAAAGACTTGACCCTTGTCCCAAACTCACACCTAAAAACTTAACCTCGGAAGAACCGACTCGCACACGACCTAACAAGTAGGTGGACACCTTAGGAAGACCCCTAAAGGTGCAGCGGAGCGGCCGGAGAAGATGGAGAACAATCGAAGCCACGAACTCGAAACCGATACACCAAGAGAGGTACTCTCAACCCATAGAGAGAAGAGGCAAGAGCACACCCAAAAATACTTATGAGAACTGGTCTCAAAAGTACCTAATCATGTTCCTTACGTGAATACGAATCCAACGCAACAAACGAAACTTGATTCGGAGTCCGGACGAGAGAGAAACAACCAAAACAGCGATCAACAATGACCACAGGACCACTTGCTATAGTCCGGTGGTAAGGTCCGAAGCCGAGGTCCGGAGCTAGGTGCGTTGCTGGAGTTTTTCGGCCACACCACAGGACCACTCGCTATGGTCCGGTGCTATGGTCCGGAGGGTGGTCCGGAGGGTGGTCCGACGCTTTTTCTTCACAAAATCAGCAACACAGTGAGCTGTGGACCTCCGGACTAGTGGTCCGACGGTACCACTGGACTAGTTCGGAGCTAGGGGCTGCTCTGCAGGCTTTCGGCCAGACCACAGGACCACTCGCCTATGGTCCGGAGCCTTGTCCAAAGTGTTCCGGAGGGTGGTCCGGAGCTCACGAACAGCGCATAGAAAACCCGCGAAAACCGATTTCTCTCCGCCAAATCTTCCCAAAACTCAACCAAATGAACTCCAACTGCAACCAAACTTTGTAGGCATGATCCTTGTATAGTTGGGGAGCTATCTCAAAGAAATCACCGCTCAATTTGGAGAGGATAAATGGGAACACTCGGATTTGGGGGAGAAGGAGAAGAACGAAGAACGCCACAAAGAAATCGCCGGATCTACGCGCTCGTGAGGTTTGAGGAGAAATCCTTCGGTGCAAAGATGCTCCTCACAAGTACGCACAACTTGGTTCAAATGGATTTTGCAAAGCTACTCTCAACAAAGAGAAATCACCTCGGGAAAAAGAGAGAGCAAAGGCAAAACGGGAAGAACACAAGCAAAACGGGGACACGATCACGAAAGCGAAGCCACCATGGCTTACAGAGGTTACGGCCTTCGATTGCTCGCAACAATCACAAGTTCTTACACCGGTGACACGGTGGATCTCAAGCAAGAAGAAGCTAGGGAAGGGAAAACCTAGCAATAGGTGGGAGAGAGAGTAATGCAGGAGATAGGATGAGGATACCCTTCATCCCCTATTTAACAGGGCTTTGGCTATTTCCCAAAGACCCCCTAGATACATGAGTGAACTACCTAGCCTAAGCATTGCAGTCCAAGCTCCGGAAAATATCTTCCTCGATTTGAATGGACGGCCCCGCGTCCTGCCAGATGTTGCCGTCGCCTCGACGCAACCTCCAGGATTCCGCCACGTGTCATCCCCGCTTCCTCGGAAGCTCCGCCTAGGTTTTGAGGCCCAAACCCAGGAAACCCGCCACCGGTAGCTTTGGGATCAACTACCGAACCCCGAGTTTTGAGGCCCAAACTCGAAAACCATCCTCGGATGGTTTTGAGGCCCAAACCACCAAACCGCTCAACTCGAGCCACCTTGTCCTCGCCCGGTCGGACTCTGAGTCCCCTGAGCCTCCGCTCGACTCGCACATCCACCGTCTTGACTCGGTCGACTCAGTCTACCTCCATGTCTTCTCGCACTCGCCGGTGCCAAGTACTAGCCACCACAGCTAGTCCTCCGGTGCCCATGGTCCCTCAGTCCGAGCCTTGCTTCCGCCCTTCACCGCTCTCAGTCCATCGGCACGACAAGCCTCTACTCGACCTTCTCCACGCCATTGACCACTGTCACTAGGCATTACACCTGCACACCACAAGCCAATAGACATGCACAGACTTGCTTTCGCAAGGGGTTAGGGTAAGCCACTCAAACTGAAACACTCATGTGTTGGACGATCACTCATCATAAAGCTGAACATACATGGGTACTTATCCACCATGTGTTGGCAATCTCCCCCTTGATGAGTGCATTGTCAACACAAGTGTATTTCAGATTTGAGCCACAAGGTAAAGCTCTCCAAATGACCAAGAAGCTAAGAAAGCCAAAACAGGGTCACTTGAGAGAAGCAAAACGAGTCCAAAAACTTGGTTCCCACGGACATGGGCAACGGCTCGACGCAACCAAGCAAAACAAAGCTAGCCCTCAAGAAGAGGCACAAAAATGGGCTCAACACCGCTAGCAAGTCCAAGATACCAATCACAGTTCTCAAAGCTCAGAATGCCAATTGAAACACTAAGGGAACTCCAAAGATACCAATTAAAACACTTAACGCTCAAGAAGCACTCGAAACCTGTCGGAGCCAACAAAGCAAGCTAGACCCTCCAGAAGAGACAAAGGCTCAACACATCTAGCAAAAGCTCCCCTTGGGCAAAAGCACACTCAAGATACCAAATGAGCTCCTTAGGGCAAAAGAAGCACACAAAACTCCCCCTTGACCAAAGAAGCTCTAAACCAATGAAACTAATGAGATGCACTCTTTCTCCCCCTTGGAAGTAGATGGCTGAAAATGGAATTAAATGCACATCTTCCCCCTTGTTAACACATGTAGCTCATCAAACATCAACAACTCAAGATCCGGCTACAAATGTCAAGAAATGCAAAATGAATGCAAAAACTTCATACTTAGAGCTAAGACAATGAATAGATGCTCTAAGTGATGTGATCCTATGAGAATAGGAAAAGGTCTACGTGCCCAACAAATACTCAAGTTGAGTTTAAGATCACTTTAGAAGCTATTTTAGAGAGCATATCATGTGAGAGCAGAGAAAGGGTATCACCTCCTAGAGACAACTAGACATGGCAAACAAGATAGGATCTATCTCAAAGCAGTCTCATGTATAGCAAGTAAAACTATCCCTTAGCAAAGTTCATACAACAAACCAATGACCCAACTGAATGAATTTTCCAAATTTCAGTGTTTTACAGCCAATTTTCAGTTTTAGGCACATTTAAGTTGTATGCGAGTGGTTGTAAGCAAAGTGATGTCACTGCTTACCAATTGGGCGAAGTCAAAGGACTTGACACACCGTTTTTGGTCATACACGACACCGCTCAAGTATCGACCCATATGGGAAGCAGTCTTGAACACAAAGTGAAGTGCTCACAATGCAGACCCAACTCGATCTTTCCAATTCACAAAACAGAGAGCAATTTCATTTTAGATATTAATCATGGTGCTCAAAGGTAGTGAATGAAACAATGAAGAGCCATAGTTACAAGCTATATACAAGGCAGCCAAGAAGGATCTTCAAAAGCCTACACATGCTAGTGCCATTTCAGAGGTGACATGGGGAATTAAATTCAGTTTTAAAGCTTTGCTAACTTAGCTCTATTGCATATCTAGAGATCAAAAAGAGTCTAAGTTAGGCAACACCATAGACACATAAAGCACCTCAAACAGAGCATAGATTCATTATATCGGCTATAAGTATGAAGCTTGAAATGAAATATGTCACAAATGCAAATGAGATGCACAATGCAATGACACCAACTAACACTAACAAGACACCCATTGAGAAGAAGGACAAAGAAGATACAAAAAGAACTATGATACACAAAACTTTCCTCCTCTAAAAAGGACAGCAAACACCCAACTCGCCCCGAAGGCGAGAAAACGCAGCTTGATGCAAAGGCTTTGTGAGAATATCCGCAAGCTGGTTGTGGGTCTCGACATGCCGGAGGTCAATATCGCCCTTCTCGTAATGATCTCACAAGAAATGAAAGCGGACCTCAATGTTCTTGGTCTTTGAATGAAGCACAGGATTTTTGGCCACACTAATTGCACTCATGCTATCACAAAACAGAGGCACCTTAGTAAGCTCAAGACCGAAATCTTTCAAACTGGCAATCATCCAAATCAACTGCGAGCAATAGCTAGCCGCGGCAACAAACTCAGCTTCGCACGTCGACTGTGCCACGCTAGACTGCTTGCGAGAAGACCAAGAAACCAAAGAAGACCCGAGAAACTGGCAAGTCCCAGAAGTGGACTTCCGATCAAGTCGGCAACCGGCAAAGTCGGTGTCAGAATAACCACAAAGCACAAGAGAGGAAGAGGTGGAGAACCAAAGTCCAAATTCGGGAGTGAAGCGTAAGTACCTCATGATGCGTTTCACCGCCTGCTTGTGCGAAGTCTGTGGGGACGCCTGAAAGCGAGCACATAAGTAGACGGCGAACTGAATGTCCGGTCGGGTCACCGTGAGGTACAGAAGCGACCCGATCATGCTTCGGTACTCGGTCTGGTCCACCGGCTCTCCTTCCTCATCAGCATCCAAGGTAGTCATAGTCGACATGGGCGTCGAAAGAGACTTTGCCTCACCCATATCAAACTTCTTCAAGATGTCCTTCGTGTATTTGCCTTGGTGCACAAACATCCCTTCCCAGGTTTGCTTGATTTGCAACCCGAGAAAGAAAGTCAACTCTCTCATCATGCTTATCTCAAATTCCCTGCTCATAAGATCTGCAAACTTGGCAACAAGAGCATGAGAAGAACCACCAAAGATGATATCATCCACGTATATTTGTATAAGGAGAGTGTATTTGCCTTGCTTGAGGAGAAATAACGTCTTATCTACCGATCCCATTTTAAAACCCTTAGCAAGCAAAAAGGATCGCAATCTATCATACTATGCTCTAGGGGCTTGTTTCAAACCATATAAAGCTTTGTGGAGTTTAAAAACATGGTTTGGAAACTTGGTATTTTCGAAACCGGGATGTTGTTTAACATAAACTTCCTCCTCTATGTAGCCGTTTAAGAAAGCACTTTTAATGTCCATTTGAAAAAGTTTAAAACCCTTAGAAGCCATAAAAGCTAGAAGGATTCTAATGGCTTCTAAACGAGCTACGGGAGCAAAGGTTTCCTCATAGTCTATTCCCTCCTTTTGACAAAAGCCTTGAGCTACTAACCTAGCCTTGTTGCGCACTACCACCCCATCTTCACTTTGTTTATTTTTGAAAACCCATTTGGTACCGATGGGGTGGCAACTAGGTGGTGGAGGAATTAAGACCCAAACACGGTTTCGCTCAAAGTTTTCTAACTCCTCATGCATGGCATTAACCCAATCCGGATCCATCAAAGCGTGTCCAACATCTCGGGGCTCAAAAGAAGCGACAAAAGCCGAATGAGCAAAGTGAGAGATATAAGACCTGGACCGCGTGACTCAACGGTGAATGTTGCCGATGATGTTCTCCAGCGGGTGCTGCCGCTGTATGTGGTGGGGAGCCTGCCTGGACGAAGTGGCCTCCCCCTCGACAGCAGCTGGAGCTCCCTCAGGTACAACGGGCACCGACTAAGAAAGTTGCTCGAACGGCCCCCATGTAGAGGACGTAGTGGGATCGGGACCGTGAGCCGAAGGGGACGTCGCAGGGTCGACGGGGGCAGCCAGTGGAGTTGGCTCGGGATCACCCTAATCGGCATCATCCTGCTCCTCCTCCACAAAGATGCTAGTGTTCACCCCATGATCACCTGCAAGCTCAAAAGCAGTGGAAACACAGGGCATAGTCTCATCGAAGGTAATCTCACAAGTCTCCATGACTCTGTTAGTCTCAAGGTTAAGTGCATGATAAGCACGAGAGTGAGTAGAATAATCAAGAAAGATACTGTCAGAAGACCATGATTCAAATTTATCCAACTTACCGCCCTTTTTGAGGATGAAGCTCTTGCACCCAAACACCCGTAGGTGACTTACCTTGGGTGGTCTCCCAAATCGCAACTCATAAGAAGTCTTCTTCTTGAAAGCTCAGAGGAAAATGCGATTGGAAACATAGCAAGCAGAACTGAGTGCTTCGGCCCAATACCGCCTAGGAGTCCTATGCTCATCGAGCATCGTCCTAGCCATCTCAACAAGGGTCCGATTCTTGCGCTCAACAACACCGTTCTGCTGGGGAGTGTGAGGTGAGGAAAACTGGTGATCGAGACCCAAAGAAGAGCAAAGAGTTGCAAATTAAGCATTCTTAAATTTTGTGCCATTGTCACTGCGGATATCTCTCATGGCATTCTTAGGCAGCTCATTTTGCAATCTCAAAATCAGATCTCAAACAAGTGGAAAAGCCTCATCCTTACTCTCCAAAAAGAACACCCAAGAGTACCTCGAGTAGTCATCAACGACTACAACAACATACCACTTCCCTCCTTTCGACCTGACCCGAGCTGGACCAACTGTGTCCATGTGTAAGAGCTCGCCAGGTCGAGTGGTCATGATCTCAGTCACAGGAGGATGGGAAGAGCAACCATCTTGCCATGCCTGCAAGGATGGCAAACCAAATCCTTCTCGAGCTTTAGCTTTGGCAATCCTTGGATAAGGTCCATTGAGCTAAGCCTTGCAAGCAAGTCAAAACTCAAATGTCCTAATCTCCTATGCCACTTCCAAAGCTCAGAAGAAGAACCGGCAAGAAGACAACGAGAAGGTCCGGAAGAGATAGAAAAATACGCACGAAAAACCTTCCCGAAGGGTAAAATCCGGCAAACAAGCTCACCACAAGAGTCCAAAATCCGAGAGAGATTAGGTTTGAAACTTACTTCAAAACCATCATCAAGGAGTTGCGAAACCGAAAGAAGGTTAAAATGCAAATTCGCAACCAAAACAACATCATTGAGGACAAAAGAAGAGTTCACTCGGATGGACCCTCGGGAGACAACTTTACCTTTACTATTGTCCCCGAATGTGATATACTCGGTGTGGTGCACGGGGTCGAGGCTGGAGAACCACTTGGCACTTCCGGTCATATGGCGTGAGCATCCGGAATCCACAAGCCAAGTCTCCTCCAGTTCTCCTTGCTACATCAATAAAAAGACATAGGGTGAGCAAACAGACCAACACTGGGGTTAGTAAACTATGAAGGATACTAGTGTTATCCCACTTGCCCAAAGAATGGGTTAGGAGAAAAACCAAACATCTCCTGCCCCACGGTGTGAATAGCGATCACCACGATAGGGAAAACGTGGTCCACTGGAGAAGGGTGGAGTAAAGCCACCGCCACGAGGCCCGTAGTCGTATGGGTCACGACCGGTACCCCGCCGGGCACGACCACCACGTGGTCTCACCTCTTGAGGCCTAGTACCTTGAGGCATTGTACCTCTAGGCCTAGTAGTACGCCTCTGAACTCAAACTGCCTCCGATCATCTCTCTTCCTCCTAATGAAAAACTCAGCCAAGTACCTATCCCGCTCACAATACTCACAATGGTACCTCACCACACCCTTGGTAGGCACTCTCTTGTTGGGTTGGGTGGCTCTAGCTTTCTTAGGGAGGGGATCACTGGAGATGTCTGGCAGTGTGTCAAGTGGGTTGCGAAGATGGTTCAGTTTTGCAATCCACACTTGCTTCTGTGGAGTGGTTTTGGGTGGCTCTTCAAACACACCATCTCTCACAGGAAATTCAGAGGGGTTGGTAGGCTTAGGTGGAGTTATCTTGGTAAGCTTGGGAGTTGTGGTGGGTTTCTCATTCTCGCTCAAACCACTGCACTCACTGATCTTACCGAACAAGTTATCGTCCTTCCCACCTAAAGCAAAGCCTACTCCCGTGCCGCCAGCCCTTTTGCATTGGCTAAGCATCATCCCCAACTGCGGCTCTCGGCAAAACACCTAGCTCAAGATGGACCGAAGGTATGTGTTTTCTTCCTCGGTACGCATCTTGTCGTGTCTGCACGACGCGATCTCAAGCTCCAAAGCCTCAAAGCGATCCGACTCTCTAGTGCTATCTGAGCTGACCTTCTCTAGCACAACAATCCTAGCATCTCTCTGTGCCAGCTCAGAACGCAAGCCTAAGCAAGACTTACACGCACCAAGTAAGCTAGGCCTAGCCTTCAGCTCACTGACCTCCTCAAGTAGAGTGCCATACTTGTCCTGGAGAGTGATAAGACTAGACATGTGGATGGCACAAGCATCACACTCTACCTCCTCGGTAACCACCACTGATGCCTTAGCAAACTCTAACTCATGCAGCGTGCTAAGATACTTAGCCTCGAAATCGTTCCTGACTCATTAAGGTGTCATTCAGAGACTCAATCTCGAGAGAGAGGGACTCGACGGTGGGTGGTACCTCGGGTGTGTCGGAGTCGTAGTCATAGTCGGGGCCTTCCTTGCGCTTGCCGACCTTGCCTTCTTCAATCGCCATGGTGCAAAAGCCACCGTGCTTGGCGTCGGCGTAGAAGCATAGGTCGTTGAGCTTGTCCTCAAACTTTCCCTTGGACTCATCATCGCTCGAAGAAGCACCTCCGTCAGAGGAGGCATCGATGTCGCTGAGGAAGGCGAGGAAGGCTCGGTGCTTGGCCTTCACCTTGTCGATCACCTTCTTGGAGGACCTTCGGTGGTAGCCACCCTTGGCCTTGTGCTTGTCCTCAAAGTGGTGCTCGCGCTTGTCCTTGCGCTTGGTGAAGTCACCCACAACTTTCTTGGGGTAGTTTGCAATGAAGTGATCCTCATCACCGCAACGGTAGCACCCCTTGGCTGAGCCACCACGCCGACGGTTCAAACGGTTGTTGTGAAACTGTGAGAACTTGGTGATGACCAAAGCTAGCTCTTCATCTCCAAGAGCCTCCAATTGATCCTCTATCACAGAAATCAAAGACAAAGCGAACAAAGAGTGTGAAGGGTCAGAGGAGGAAGAAGACGTACCGCCGGGGCTAGAAACCAACACCATAGATGGTTTCGACGGGTTATCAAGCTTGGCCCGGGTCTGGTAGTCAATCTCTGAGGACTTGAGCTTGCTGAACAGCTTGTCCACAGTCAGGGCATCATAGCCCTGTGACTCCTGAATGGCAGCCACCTTCATCTCCCACACCTTCCGATCAAGAGCATGCAAAAGCTTGATAGCCATCTCATGATCATATAAGGCAAGTTGGCTCGATTAGCACACATCTTGTTGACAATAGATTGGAAGCGAGTGAACATCCCGTCAACAGATTCGCCGACCAATTGAGCAAAGTTCTTGTACTCTCTACGGTACGTGTCGAAGAGTCTGGACTTGATTTGAGGGTTTCCCTCATGATATCTCAAGAGTGTTTGCTAGATCTCCCGTGCCGTAGTGAGACTCGAAACCCGCTCAAACTCCGGAAGAAACAGACAAGAGAAGAGAATGCTACAGGCTCTTGCGTTTGACGCATGTTGTGTAACCTGGGCATCGGTGATCTGAGCCTCAAGAACCACGTAGTTCTCATTCTCACAAATCTCCCAAAACTTTGTGTCAAGCCCTTGGAGGTAAGCCGACATGCGCACCTTCCAATAGGAAAAGTTGGTTCCATCGAAGTAGGGAAGTTTACCAGCACCTCGCTCCATGTCGCCTTCGCGGATCAAGAACCGTGTAAGGTGGAATGATCCTTAACTGACTCCGATACCAATTGAAGGACCGAGAATGGCGACCAGAGGGGGGTGAATGGGAGCCAAATAAAATTCAACTCAAAGACTTGGCCCTTGTCCCAAACTCACACCCAAAAACTTGACCTCAGAAGAACCGACTTGCACATGACCTAACAAGTAGGTTTACACCTTAAGAAGACCCATAAAGGTGTAGCGGAGCGGTCGGAGAAGATGGAGAACAATCGAAGCCATGGACTCGAAACCGATACACCGAGAGAGGTACTCTGAACCCCTAGAGAGAAGAGGCAAGAGCACACCCAAAAAATACTTATGAGAACTGGTCTCAAAAGTACCTAATCATGTTCCTTACATGAATACGAATCCAACACAACAAATGGAACTTGATTCGGAGTCCGGACGAGGGAGAAACAACCAAAACAACGATCAACAATGACCACAGGACCACTTGCTATAGTCCGGTGGTAAGGTCCGAAGCTGAAGTCCGGAGCTAGGTGCATTGCTGGAGTTTTTTGGCCACACCACAGGACCACTCGCTATGGTCCGGTGCTATGGTCCGGAGGGTGGTCCGACACTTTTTCTTCACAAAATCAGCAACACAGTGAGCTGTGGACCTTTGGACTAGTGGTCCGACGGTACCACTGGACTAGTCCGGAGCTTGGTCCGATGCTAGGGGCTGCTTTGCAGGCTTTCGGCCAGACCACAGGAGCACTCGCCTATGGTCCGGAGGCTTGTCCAATGTGGTCCTGAGGGTGGTCCGGAGCTCACGAACAGCGCACAGAAAACCCGCGAAAATCGATTTCTCTCCACCAAATCTTCCCAAAACTCAACCAAATTAACTCCAACTACAACCAAACTTTGTAGGCATGATCCTTGTATAGTTGGGGAGCTATCCCGAAGAAATCATTGCTCAATATGGAGAGGACAAACAGGAACACTCGTATTTGGGGGAGAAGGAGAAGAACAAAGAACGCCACAAAGAAATCGCCCGATCTACGCGCTGGTGAGGTTTGAGGAGAAATCCTTCGGTGCAAATATGCTCCTCACAAGTACGCACAACTTGGTTTAAACGGATTTTGCAAAGCTACTCTCAACAAAGAGAAATCACCTCGGGAAAGAGAGAGAGCAAAGGCAAAACGGGAAGAACAAAAGCAAAACGGGGACACGATCACGAAAGCGAAGCCACCATGGCTTACAGAGGTTACGGCCTCCGATTCCTCGCAACAATCACAAGTTCTTACACCGATGACAAGGTGGATCTCAAGCAAGAAGAAGCTAGGGAAGGGAAAACCTAGCAATAGGTGGGAGAGAGAGTAATGCAAGAGATAGGATGAGGATACCCCTTCATCCCCTATTTAACAGGGCTTTGGTTATTTCCCAAAGACCCCCTAGATACATGAGTGAACTACCTAGCCTAAGCATTGCAGTCCAAGCTCCGGAAAATATCTTCCTCGATTTGAATGGACGGCCCCGCTTCCTGCCAGAAGTTGCCGTCGCCTCGATGCAACCTCTAGGATTCCGCCACGTGCCATCCCCGCTTCCTCGGAAGCTCCGCCTAGGTTTTGAGGCCCAAACCCAGGAAGCCCGCCTCCGGTAGCTTTGGGCTCAACTACCGAACCCCGAGTTTTGAGGCCCAAACTCGGAAACCGTTCTCAGATCGTTTTGAGGCCCAAACCACCAAACCGCTCGACTCGAGCCACCTTGTCCTCGCCCGGTCGGACTCCGAGTCCCCTAAGCCTCCGCTCGACTCGCGCGTCCACCGTCTTGACTCGGTCGACTCGGTCTACCTCCATGTATTCTCGCACTCGCCGGTGCCAAGTACTAACCACCACAGCTAGTCCTCCGGCGCCCATGGTCCCTCAGTCCGAGCCTTGCTTCCGCCCTTCACCGCTCTCAGTCCATCGGCACGACAAGCCTCTACTCGACCTTCTCCACGCCATTGACCACTGTCACTAGGCATAGCACGTGCACACCACAAGCCGATAGACATGCACAGACTTGCTTTCGGAAGGGGTTAGGGTAAGCCACTCAAACTGAAACACTCACGTGTTGGACGATCACTCATCATAAAGTTGAACATACATGGGTACTTATCCACCATGTGTTCGCAATAGGCAAGTATGGTATGTATGAAAACTATCTCATACCAAATAAAACTATAGTTCCCAATGCTTACCAAGTCACATATACATTACACAAAAATCATGTTTTTAATGTATGTGATTAATAAGAATTATTTATACTCTACTAGTAGCCATGCATCTGTTTATGCTTGTGATTGGAGACTACCTATATACCTACTAACTTCATCCCTAAATGAATGTAACTATGGGAACCGTGTCGGTCAAGATTGCTCATATTTAACCAATTTTATATTAAATAGTATTAGCATTTATGTCTCTAAATAATTTTATTATAAAAATATATTCTATAAATAACCTAATGATACTAATTTCATATCACGAATGTTAGTACTTTTTATATAAATTTAGTCAAAGTTCAAATTGTTTGACTTCTTAAAAAGCGAGAATTGTATTCTTTTGGGAATGGAGGCAGATGTGGTTGGATACTTAGAGAAGATGTGGTTTCCAAATTATTTTGTTAATGAGACATCATGCTTGCTTTATTAAAACATTGCATACTTGTTTTAAAGAGTATATTATCCTGAGTGAAACGAAAGAGTATATATATGACAAAAAGATATTGACTGAAATGGCGAGTAGCAATTACCATCCCCTAATCACTAAAAATGTCTAGTTTTAATGTAGTTATTAAGTAGGCCACCATAATAGTTTTAATGTAGTTATTAAGTAGGGCACCATAATACGTTGACCAACACTAAAGTGCATAAAAGAAGGCTTAAAAGCAAAGAGAAAACTCTCACTAAAGTGCCCAAAAGCCAAGTAAAGGCAAACACAAGGCCACTTGATATAAGGAAGGATCATGAAAGACCCAAGTAAAAACTCTTGGTTCCCAAAGAATGGGCAAAGGCCAACCACAATTGAAGAGTCAAATAAGGGAGACAAAAGCTTAATGCAATCCCAAAAACACTCAAAGCCATTTCAACATTTGTCAATTGATGACCACAAATAAACCAAAGTTCTTATCAACTTGGTTTCACTTCTCCCCTTGAATGACAACATCCAAACACAAAGAAATGGTTCAAGACACAAAATTAAAAATCTCATCGAACTGATAAAAAGCCATGTAAAAGCTAACACAACCAAGGTAGAACTCATGGATCCTCAATGAGAGGTAAGAGCTCAAGATGGCCATGAACGAAGCACAATTGACAAAGCATTGGTTCCTCAATAAGAGGTAAAAGCTCAAGAAAACCACATGCAAAAGATGCATGCTCCACCTCAATTGGTGGACTCTTTTTCATATGAATGTAAGACTCTACATTCCTTATGCAACCCCCTTTTTCTTATCCCTTGTTGGAAATCCAATGCAATACTAATTCTTTGTGCAGTCCCCCTTGTTGGCAATGCAATCATCAAGAAGAACTCAAAAGAATTGAATATAATGCTCAAGAAGTAAAAATTAAAGGGAAAGCGCAAATACACTTGATACCAAATTAAGAGAAAACTTAAAAGCACCTTGTACCATTTCAAGCATGAATTCCATGAAATGGGGTGCGATCCTAGAAAGCTTCTTAGGTAGATCACAAAGCACTTCTTATTCTTGGTGTTTACCGTCAAATATATGGACTTCCCAATGGGACTACTTTGTGGGGAGCCTCCTAGATGTGTACTCAATTTGAAACCCCACTGATCTAGAGTGAAGATGGGTTTTCACTAGTGGAGCTTGAGTACTAGTGGTTCAAGGGAGTGTAATCAAGTCTTGGTGACTCTTTAGTGCACCAACATGGATTAGGGGGTAGTGGCATCTACTCGATATCATAGGAATATTTGGTTGTCTCTTGTCCCTTGTTTCGATTCATGCATTTCCTTTCTTTTTTTGCTTGTGTTTTGATGTTTGTCTAGGTGCAAGAACCTTGTTTCACAACTAGGTTTCTTTCTCCATGCTAGTGTGCTCTTGTTCATAATCTTTAGTTCCACAACTAAGGACATTATCTTAGTGTGACCCTAAGTTTTTCTTTTGTTGCTTATCTTGTTATTCCACAACTCAAGCCTGATATATTTTCTGAATGTTATTCTAGTTAGCTTTCTTACAATTATTCTAAGCACTTGTGTTATGTGCTGCTCCTAAGGATAAATATTAGTGTGATCTTTCCTATAAGTTTCAAGCATGCAAGGGGTGATTAGAATTGCATAGGTTAGGTTTTGTTGCATCAAATTTTTAAAGCAAAATTCAACAACCCGTCTTGGACCATTTGATCCTTTCCCGATGTGCCACAACCCTAGCATGCTACAATTGGTTGTGCACCATGGCTTGGTGTCAATGCTTCTACAGAGGCACCTTCTAGCAACTGCATGCGCTGGCATGTAATTGAAAAGAACAAGAACGGTGGTGGATCCAAGTAGGCACATGGACCAAATTGTGAGCGGGACAAGGTGGATGGGTTGCTCTATCCTTTCTATAGAGCATCATGAATTTAGAAAAAATAGAGTAAGAGAATCCACTAGACCTTTTTTACCTAATCTACTTTATCACTCATTGTAGGAAAAGTGGATCTCTTTTTCTCAGTCTGCTAGAGTTGCTCTCCTTTATCACTCCAATGATATTGTTCTCTCATTGATGGTCGGTGTTTGTCATGAAGATGATCCACAAACAACTAAAAAGAGACTAGATTTTGTCATAATTCTTGTTGCTTTGGAGATTGAAGAATCATGGCCCTATTGGTTTCGGTGATTAACGACAAAGAGAGATTATTATGGCTAATGTGTGTTTTGCTGAGGCTATGCGTAGCTTAGCCATAGTGATCAACATGAATGGGCATCAATGGTTATCACTTAGCCCCCAAGATGGATATCGTTTCGGATTTCAAAGAGAGATAATGAAGATGATTGATAGGCTAAGTGCCATATTCAATGATATGATTGCTGAGCTGGGTCTGCTGGAAATTCCTTTTAGTGGCAGAAGTTTCACCTGGAGCAATATGCAGGCTGACCCCCTACTAGTGAAACTAGATTGGATTTTCACATCTTCAAATTGGAACATGTCTTTCCCTGTTAGCTATGTTCAACCCTTGTCCAGACCTATCTCAGATCACATTCCCTATGTCTTACATATTGGCAGCAATATCCCAAAATCCAATGTCTTTAGATTTGAAAATTTCTAGACTAAACACCCTGGTTTTTATGAGACTGTGAACCTTCACTGGAATAGCTCTCCCTTCTTTGCTAATGCAGCCAACAATCTTTCAGCAAAACTAAAACAGGTCAGGTCTGGCCTCAAATCCTGGAGCAAGAAGCTATCCAACTTGTCTAAACTCATTGAAAATAGCAATTGGGTTCTTCTTTTATTAGATGGCTTTGAAGAGCAAAGAAGCTTGTCCAGGCTAGAAACAACCTTTAGAGTGCTGGTCAAGAATCATTTAGCATCCCTCTTGGAATCCA
Source organism: Microstegium vimineum (assembly GCA_022036555.1). Taxonomy (NCBI): domain Eukaryota; kingdom Viridiplantae; phylum Streptophyta; class Magnoliopsida; order Poales; family Poaceae; genus Microstegium; species Microstegium vimineum. The sequence continues at coordinate 21,964,164 of CM039120.1, read as the reverse complement.
AAAGAATCTATTGGAAGCAAAGAAATATTGTCATATGGGTGACCCTTGGGCATGAAAACACTCACTTTTTTCATACTATGGCCACCATCTCTCATAAGAGAAACTTCATAGCCACTCCGAGGAATGAAGAGGATGTAAATATATCTGAGCATGATCAGAAGGCCAATCTACTATGGTCTTCCTTCAAAACTGAGTTTACAAATATTTCATATGACCTTGGCACTCTTCTAACTGAAAATGACTAAGAAGGTTTGGATGTTGTTTTCAGTCAAGCTGAAATTGATTCAGTGATAAAGGACCTACCCCCTAATCATGCACCGGGTCCTGATGGTTTTAATGGCTACTTCATCAAGAAATGCTGGAACATAATCAAAGTGGACTTCATTAGATTACTAAAGGATTTCATCCTGTACAATATTGATCTCAGAAGCATAAACTCTTCTCTGATGACCCTTATTCCCAAGAAAGACAACCCTGAAAGTGTGGATGACTTCAGACCCATATCCCTGCTCAACTACTCCCTCAAAGGTATCACAAAAATTTTAACCAAAGGCTCCAGGCTGTCATCCCCCAATTGGTTCATGACAATCAATATGGATTCCTCAAGGGAAGAACCATCCAAGACTGCTTAGCATGGTCCTTTCAGTTCCTATACCTCTGCCACCACTCCAAGAAAGAGATTGTTATCTTGAAACTTGACTTTGAAAAAGCATTTGACAAGCTAGAGCATCCAGTGATTGTCTAGATCCTAAAATACAAGGGGCTCTCTGACAAGTGGGTTCAGTGGATAGATAACATTCTTGCTTCAGGTTCCTCCTCAGTCTTACTTAATGGCATACCAGGGAGGTCTTTCCAGTGCAAAAGAGGAGTGAGGCAGGGGGATCCTCTATCCCCACTTTTGTTTGTTCTTGCAACCGATCTTTTACAAACAATAATCAACAAAGCTTGGGGCATGGGGGTCCTAAAACATCCCATTGCAGATAATTTCCAGGGAGATTTTCCCATAGTTCAATATGCTAATGACACCCTGTTAATACTACCAGGGGATGCCAAAGTCCTTTTCAACCTTAAAGGGATTCTAAGATCCTTTTCAGACTCCACTGGACTTCATGTCAATTTCAGAAAATCTTTCTTGGTGCCAATCAATATGGACAGTAACAGAGCTGCCCACCTATCCAATACCTTTGGTTGCTCAGTAGGAAGCATGCCTTTCACCTACCTTGGTCTTCCTTTGGGTACTACCAGACCTACTGTCTTAGAGTTCACCCCTCTAATCTCAAGAATTGAAAGAAGACTCCCAGGAACTAGCAGATTTTTGTCCTACCATGGGAGGCTAACACTTGTCAACTTAGTACTCTCAGCCTTACCTACTTTCTTTATGTGCAGTCTGAAACTTCCTCCACAGGTGATCAAGCAGATTGATGTTTATAGAAAGCATTGTCTGTGGAGTAAAGGGGACATTAATAGAAAGGGATCTTGCCTAGCTGCATGGGATACAGCATGCAAGCCTAAGAATCATGGAGGTCTGGGCATTATAGATATTCAGTTACAAAATGAAGCCCTTTTGATGAAATTCCTAGACAAGTTCTACAATTGTGCAGAAGTGCCCTGGGTGTTCCTAACTTTGGATAAAATCTATAAAAACACCCAATCTCCCCCTCATGACATGAGACAGGTTGGCTCTTTTTGGTGGAAGGACATTCTTAAACTCTTTATATCTTTCCAAGGCCTCAGTGAGTGCACACCCAACAAGGGCAACACTATAACTCTATGGACTGATCACTGGGCTGATTTGCCTCTTCAAGATAAATACCCTCAGTTGTTCTCTTTCAGTAAAAAACAAAAATGTGCCATTTCCCATTTCCTCAACCAGAGTGTGGACATACACTTTAGTCTTCCACTGTCTATAGTAGCAAATGCTCAGCTACAGGATCTTCTGGTCCTCTTTGAGGATGAAAATTGGGATATCAACCTAAAAGACTCTTGGTCATACTGTTGGGGTTCCACAATTTACAGCAGCAAGAAGGCATATGCACAACTGATTGGAACCTCTACTGCTTCCCCCTTGTTCAAATGGCTTTGGAAATCTAGTAACTTAGGCAAACACAAATTCTTCTTCTGGCTTCTTCTTAGAGACAGGTTGAACACAAGAAACATCTTAAGAAGAAAAAATATGGTCCTCGATGACTATAGTTGTGTCCTCTGTGATTTGGGTTGTGAGGAAACTCGTTTCCACATGTTTTTTGAATGCAGTTTCAGCAAGGACTGTTGGTCCATTTTATCAATCAATTGGAACCTTTCCCTTAGCCACCTGGACATGGTTCTACAAGCAAGAGAGGATTTTGGAGACTCGATTTTCAGGGAAATAGTGACCACAACTTGTTGGATTATCTGGACGACCAGAAATAGTATCATCTTTGACAATGGCCAAGTTGACCTATTGGCATGGAAGAATCTTTTCAAATTGGAACTTGGAATGGTGTGCACCAAAGCCAAGACAGCAAGGAAGGCCTCCCTTAGTCTTTGGAGAGATAATCTTCTATAGTTTCACATCTTTTTATTTTTATTTTGGGTCTGGCACCCTGTAATTTCTCTTTCTTGTTGTTATATGTACTCATTCTTTCATTTAATGGGAAAAATAGGTAGGGGATTTCCCTACTGACTTGCTCAAAAAAGAGATGAAGGGCACTTAGTATAGATAAGTATTTATTTGATCTTTAGCCGTACTATAAAGAGGGGTTGAGACTAGTAGCTTGACTTAGGAAAGCTTCATGACTTAGGTGTGGTGCACACTTAACTTCCTTAGCTCTAAGCAAACCTATGGTGACCGTAAGATAGCCTAGAACAACTTCCATATTCATCGCAACGAAAAACAAAGTTGAGAGGGCTGAGATCTGGGCGACGGATGCTGTACACCGTGGCGTCGGACGCTGTCCGTCACGCCAGAAAAAGGCATCGGACGCAGGGAGAGTGTCCGTCGACCTTCCAGTGAGGCTGTTTTTAGCCCAACTATAGCCAGAGCGTCGGACGCTGGAATAGAGCGTCCGTCACCCCTGCGATGGAGCGTCCGTCGTTGGGAAAAGGTGTTCAGAACTAGCCGTTGGGTAGGGCAACGGAGCGTCCGTCGCCTAGGTGATGGAGCGTCCGTCACCTAGGTGATGGAGCGTCCATTGCCAACTTAAGTTGTGTGTTTCCACCATCCCGAGGTAGTTTTTCAGAGGGGCTATTTATAGCCCACCCCTTGCCTTCCCACCTTGCCTTTGCTCATTTCAGGTGCTGAATTCTTTGATAAGGTTGGGAAGAGAGCAAGAGCCCTAGAGATAGAGTGATTCACGAATCCATCCATCCTCTTCTCTAGTTCATCCAAGAGACCAAGTGTGCATCCACTCTAGTTGTGAAGCTTGAGTGAGTCAAGTGAAGATCAAATCTTGTTACTCTTGGTGATCGACATCACCTAGACGGTCCAGTGGTGCTTGGGAGGAAGGTGATCGTCGGAGGATTGTCGGCGGCCTTTCTCCATCGACTTGTGATCGGTTGTGGGCGGTTCACCAAGCCGGAGCGGCGAAGAACCAGCCCATAAAGAGCACTCAACCCTTGCGCGGGGTGAGGGGGAGCAATACCCTCGCGCGGGTGCTCCAATGAGGACTACGGGGGAGTGTCGACTCCTCGATACCTCGGCAAAACGTCGTCGTGTCACAACTTTTTATCCCTAGGTCTTTCATACCGCATTACTTACTGCATTGTCCTTACCTTCTTTGAATTGGTACTGCTTTCTAGTTAGGACACACTACCGGTAGGCACTAGGGGGTAATTGGCATTGCTAGGATTTCATATTGCTCTAGAAATTTGAAATAAGCCCAATTCACCCCCCCTCTTGGGCATCTTGATCCTTTCAATTGGTATCAGAGCAAGGATGCTCTTAAATTAGGCTTTACCGCCTAGAGCAAGATGTCCCATGGGGATGGACCACCTCCCATGTTCGATGGAGACGACTTTCCTTATTGGAAAGTTCGTATGGAGGCCTATCTAGAGGTCGTGGATGAGGGCGTGCTCAAAGCCGCCACAAAGGGGGGGTTCTTACTTCGCGGAAGACCCCTACTTTGAGAAGCACATGTCAATGCGAAGAATATCCTCTTTCGCGACATTTGCAAGGATGTCTTCAACCGGTGCGTAATGCCAAAGACGCATTTGAGTTGTGGACCACTATTTGTGCTCTTCACGAAGGCACAAAGAGTGAGCGTGAGGAACGCTATCACTTGGTTATGGCGAAGCTCAATTCTTTTACTATGCTTGCTAATGAAAATGCAAATGAGATGTACTCACGTCGTAACATTCTTGTAGAAGAATTGAATGGGGTTGGCCTCAACCAAATGGCACCGGCCGATGTGGTGCGCAAGATTCTTTGTGTCTTGCCAATTGACAAGTATGGTGAAAGGTCTAGGTATGGCTAGAGAGGGGTGAATAGCCTAATTAAATTTTCTACAACAACACTTAGCAAACTTGTTAGAATAAAACACGGCGATAAGCAAGTTTGCTTTAGCTCTAAGGTTAGGCAAGCCACCTACCAATTCTAGTTACTAGCAAGATATGTTCTAAGTCACACACAAGAGCTAGATCACTAGCACTACTAGACTAAGCTATAGAAGCTAATCTAGAGGCTCTACTTTGCAAGAATGTAAGGAATGTAATGCAAAGCTAGAGATAGAATGGTTATACCAACGTGAAGAGATAAGCCTAATAAATAACCAATAAATCACAAGATGAATACTCGGTAGAGAGACAATGAGACACAATATTTTTTACCGAGGTTCACTTGTTTGCCAACAAGCTAGTCCTCGTTGTAGCGATACACCCACTTGGAGGTTCACGCGCTAATTGGCAATCCAAGCCAAACCCGTTCAAGGGTGCCGCACAACCAACACAAGATGGGGATCCCCAAGCTACGCGGAATCCACTAGAGATACCTTTCGCGAACTCCCGCGGGGTAGGTCCAAGAACCCCTCACAATCCACCGATTGGCGCCGGAGACAATCACCTTCCTCCGCTCAACGATCCTCGTCGCACCAAGCCGTCTAGGAGGTGGCAACCTCCAAGAATAACAAGAGCTCCGCGATGACGACGATCACCAAGTGCCACTAGTATGCAATCAAAGAGCAATGCACTTGGATTCACTCAATCTCTCATGAAATGATCATTTATGTCAATGAGATGAGTGGTGGAGCTTCTCTCAAGCAAGCACAAGTGTGAGAGTGATGAGAATGTGCAAGAAGTGCCCCAAAGGGCTGGTCATATAGCTATATATAGCCCTCACTCACAACTAGCCGTTTACACACAAAAATAGAGCTCCTGCGTCACCTCTGGATGCACTTTTCATAGGGGCTCCGGACCATCAACAGCGTCCGGACCCATCGACAGCAGTGAGCTAACGGCTCTGCTCAGCTCTCCGGACGCAGCCTCCGGTCGCGCGCGATGCGCCGTCCGGACTAACGACTGTGGGATGGTCCCCTGCCAGTTCAAACGGCCAACTTCCCGTGCTTGCCGCTATCTGCCACATGCGTCCGGACTCTCCTGTTCACAGGGTCCGGAGTCACTGCTCCTTGCGTCCGGAAATATATTTCCGAGCGCCCAAGAGCACCCGAGAACTCCACCGAGCAGACAGCACCTCCAGACGCAAGTCCGGACCGGAGCCTCAGTCCGGACCTTCACTTGCATCCAGATCAACTTCATCAGAGACAACAGAGAGCTCCAGCTCTTCGGACGCGCGTCCGAAGCACAACTCCGGTCGGCACAGTGCGTCCGGACTCCTGTTCTCTGACAACTTCACCTAGGGTTTGCCACCGGACGCACACGCGACGGTCCGGTCGGCCAGAACCCTAGCATCCAGACCCTGCGTCCGGGCTGCTTTCTGCCGCCCAAACACTTCTCCAACTTCTCCAAGCTTCCAAAAGCCAAGACTAAGTGATCCCAACACTTGTGCACGTGTGTTAGCTTTTAGTTCACAATTATCTTGGATTTAGTTGGTTGTTTCCACTAGTTCAATTGATTTTAATGCAATGCATATGAACCTAGTGGCACATGATAACCGTAATCATACTTAAGAGCTCCCTCCTTGATAGTACGGCTATCTATCCTAAATGTGATCACATCCTCTATGATGTCTTGATCACCAAACCAAAAATGGTTCCTAGCAATCACCTTTGCCTTCACACCATTTTCCTTTCCACCACCATGCTAGAGCTTGTGCCATCCATACTTGATCCACCTTGATCCATCACATGGTATGTACCAACCTATCTCATGATTCACACTTAGAGATCCAAGGTTAGGACTTAAGTGGGTTTCATCAATTACTCAAAACCAAAACACATGGGGACTCTCAATCTCCCCCTTTTTGGTAATTGATGACAACCCTTCCATAAAGATATGAAATATAATCATTTTTGAACTTGAGTTGCTTGTCCAAGCATTTTAATCAAAGATTCAAGATTTGGACAAGTTACACAAATTCGGTTTTGGTAGTTATTAGCTCCCCCTACATATGTGCTTCATGAGTTTGGTTCAAGTTTTGCACATATGTATAGATAGACATTGTGGGAGAGTAAATAGCTACCAAATGATGCTAAGGTGTAAGAGTTAGACCTTTGGAGCGTGATACCATCGGAGTGTGGAATTTAGAATCACCCTTAGCACCATGATTAGCTTAGACACCACTTGCAACAACAACTAGATAACCTCGTGAGATCAACATTAAGAACAAGGTTTCTAGAGATTACTTGAAACTACAAGGGTCAAAGCTAATCAACCTATGCATGCTAGTTGATCAATCATCATTCAATTTGTATCACTAGCAAGCACCACACAAGAATGTATTTTGAAATTGAAGTGCTTGTGCAACAATACATATGAGGATGCAACATTCAAATGCAACAATAGTGTTCATGAGCTTGCTCCCCCTATTTGTATGTTCTCTTTCAAAATTGATTTTTCGTTTTCTCCATGTTTCTCCCATTTTATATCTTTTCAAAAAAAATCTCCTCATGATATATCTCCCCCATGATATATCTTTTACAATAACTTCTCCTTTGTCATCCAATTGACACAAAAAGGTGGGACCAATTATAGATATGCAAGTTTTAGCTCCCCCTTAGTGTGAGATAGGGTGAAAGATTGTTTTCAACTTTGGCTTGATCTAAGCTACTTGTACAAGATATTTAATTCGGTTTAAACCATATACAAGTTTCTTCACACATGCTAAGATGGTTATCTTTCCTATGTTGAATTAAACACTTTGAGTTCATAGACAAAGAGCAAACACTAGGATTGCAAGCACATCAACATGTCATATGCCACCACTTGATCATATCAACTCATAGAAGCTATAGTGGCACCATATAAGCATTAAAGACATTTTAGTTTTCATAAATGAGCCTAGAAGCATGAGTGATGTCTATATGCTCTACACAAGTCCTAACAAGGTATGCATGAATGCTCTCAAATCAACTTTTACCTTGCATTGTCGGAGTAGAGGCATGTCATATAAGTGGCGGTGCATCAACTCATGTTGGAGAAATCAAGTATGTTCAACTCATTCCTTAGCTTGCAAAACCTCTTTTCATCTAGTGGTTTGGTAAAGATATTGGCCAATTGATCTTCGGTGCCAACACTAGTGATAGAAATGTCCCCTTTCAATTGATGATCTCTAATGAAATGGTGGCGGACATCAATATGCTTTGTTCTTGAGTGTTGAACCGGATTGTTGGTGACCTTGATTGCACTTTCATTGTCACAAAGCAAAGGTACTTGCTTGAATTTTACTCCAAATTCATTCAAAGTAGCTCTCATCCAAAGTATTTGTGCACAACAACTCCCCGCACTAATATACTCGGCTTCGGCGGTAGAGAGTGCCACACTATTTTGCTTCTTTGATGACCATGAGACTAGTGATCTTCCAAGCAATTTACAAGTGCCCGATGTGCTCTTTCTTTCTATCTTGCAACCCGCATAGTCCGAGTCGGAGTATGCAAGTAACTCAAAGTTTGATCCTTTAGGATACCACAACCCTACATTAGGTGTATGCTTCAAATATCTCAATATCACTACAAGATTCACACAAAATTTCAACGCGCCAAAACTGTGGTAAAAGACCCAAAAACGTTGCTATAACCGGAATGACAACGGTAGAAAAATGTTGCGAGGCGTCGCAAGACAAACTGTGGCAAGAGGCTGCCGCAACGTTTTTCTGTGTAGTGTTGCAAATGCAGACGTTGAATCGCAACACTTGGGGCGTTGCAACCTTTGTTGTTGCTACGTTTTCATGTGTGGTAACAACAGCTAATACAACACTTGAGACGTTGCTAGAACAAGCAATGTCAACGTGATCATGTCGTGGCAAATGGTACAGTCGCAATGATGTTGAGGGTTGCAAGACAATGTATCACAATACCAAGATAGTGTGGCAAGTCAGGTTGTATCACAACACCAAGAACTCGTGGCAACATGTTGAGTTGCCACGCCCAAGATAGTGTTGCTATACGTGACTTTTCTATTGCTACGTAGAACTCGTGTGGCAAGTCAGGTTGTATCACAACACCAAGAACTCATGGCAACATGTTGAGTTGCCACGCCCAAGATAGTGTTGCTATACGTGACTTTTCTATTGCTACGTAGAACTCGTGTGGCAAGTCAGGTTGTATCACAACACCAAGAAATGGTGGCAACATGTTGATTTGCCACGCCCAAATAGTGTTGCTATACGTGACTTTTCTATTGCTACGTATAACTGGTGTGGCAAGTCAGGTTGTATCACAACACCAAGAAATGGTGGCAACATGTTGATTTACCACGCACAAGATAGTGTTGCTATACGTGACTTCTCTATTGCTACACAAAAACGTTGTGGCAATTCAGTTTATGTCGCAACACTAAAAATTGGTGGCTACATGGGCAGATGCTATTACTACGAGGAATGTGCATTGCTAAAGTATGTTTTGCCACACTAAATTTGGTTGCAAATATTCTATTTTGCAATGCCATTTGTTTGGTACCGCCAGGTAATATTTCAGCGCCATTTAATAATTTAGAAATCAATAATTAAAATGAGCAAATCATGAGAATATATATAGCCACTTAATGAGAATACGCAACCATGCATTAAATACAACACAACCCATTGTAATATAGTATGTCACACCACAAAGACAAATGGTCTCATGAAAGACTTTGGAAGATAACAGACAAAGTTTAAATTTGCTACTCTGTTTCATGACATCTCAAACTTGATCTCAGCACTCCTTTTTTGTCATGACCCCAACCACTCCATTTATCAGTTCCTTTTGTTTTGTGTTGCTCACTTCTTGTTATTCAAAGTTACCATCAATTGTTTTGTACTCACAAATTGTGGAATTGTTTTGTTATTACTCCTGGTGTTGCGCACACTGGCCACTGCACCCGTCTTACCAGCAGGTAGTTGATTGTTGGTAACTACCTGGTTATTCTACAAAACCAAAAAAATACATGCCAAATAATTAACATACGACTCATACAATGCACTAGTTCATGAACAATGAAACATTTTTGAATAAAAAATTACCTGCTCTACATTTGCATCAATCTCAATTGTTGTTTGGTTCTCCTCCGGAGGTCCTAAGGGTGGCTCGTTCGCTCCTGTTTGATCAACTGTTGTTGCATTTGTACTTTGGTTAACCTACAATAAAATCTCATTAGTACTGTTGTTTAGCTTTCACATAATACCTTTAATGATTTTGAGCAAGCTTATATGAGGGTCATGACTACATGAATATGCAAGTTAAAACCGATCCTTACTATTACCTATGTTGATGCTCCATGCCCTCGTGCTTCTAGCAGCTCTAGAAACTCTTTCCTAAGCTCTTCTTTGTCAGCCTCCCTAGCTTTCTGTAGTGCTTCTTCCATCTCACGCTTTTCTTCTTCCATCACATGCTTGTGTTCTTCCTTCTCGACTTCCATTTGAGTAACTTGGCTTTGGAGTTGTTCTTGGACCTTCTGTAGTTGAGCCTTCAGCTCTTCCTTTTCTTTGTGTGATGTTGTTTCAGAACGGGCATGTTCCTCATTTTCTTCTAGCATTATCTGTCTTCTACTTGGATACCTTGCCATATACCCATTGCCGTGAACCTTGGATGATCTGCATCTAGTAGTTTCCTTGTATGTTTTCTAGAAAATATGGTTTCTCTCTGTTGAAGGAACAAAGTGCTCTGTTGAGTCTACTTCCTTGTTTCTAATTTGGGTGTAAGCAATTTCCTGACACATATAAGACATTCGAAAGTGCTTAAATAAACTTGGAATTTAAGAGGCCGACTATGATACATTTATTAGTAAGGTTTCTCAAAAGTAGATTATACTTACATAGACATCCTTAGATGCAGCATTTGACCATTTCTCTCCCTTACTGTGTGTTTGCACCCATAGATCCAAATCATTTGGCTCTTCACCAGTATCTGGGTCTCTCTAATTTTGCCCAGAAAAAAATAAATGAATATTTCAACAAGTACTAAATTCAAACAACGCATGCATGCATGTGCTTCTCTATAGTCATTACCATTTCATAGCTAATCTGAGAGAAAGGTTTTGATCCCATCATATGTTGTGTTTGTTGCATCGCACGGTTTTCAGAATTCATGGTGCTGATTTTCTGCATATATACAAGTTTGTTTTAAAAAACAATCCTCAAAACAACACAATTCTTTCTACAATTGCTATTGCAAACTAAGAAGTGAAATGCATCAAACCTAGAAGTCTGAAGTGCCAAAATACAATATGAGATAGTGCCATTCAACAATATGGAGGTCTTCTGGCTTATGCCTCATTCTCAAATCATAACAGTCCCATGCCCTATATGTGGTACTGAATGTTGACCGCCAACCTTTATAGCATTCATTAGCTATGGTCCATATAATTTTCTTGTTTTCATCATTCTCCTCAAGGTCCCACTTGTCCTGTTCAAAAGAAATTTACACACAAAGAATCAATTCTTACACTATTTGATATGTAAGAATAAGTAAGATGGGTATGGTGGAAAGAAAGTATGAAAGCTTATTACCATTACATCAGTGGCTATCACTTCTTTAACATCATCATCAATATTTTTCCATTTTTTGACACCAATAAGTGGAGCATGTATTCTTGTGAACAAAACGATTTCGTCAACAAAAGCTCGTTGGTTTTCACCTACAGGCCCTCCTAGTCTTTCTGAGAATTGGATTTTCATTTTCCGAGTGCCTTGCTTATGCCTCTTGTTTGATGCAGCAAAACCTTTCAGTGGCCCACGTGCTCTGTACTTCCTCTTTGCACTTCCTACTTGTACGTGCAACATACAATGAAATGCAATATATGTTCTCGTTAACGCTGTGAAACCTAATTGTGAGGCTTACAAAAAAAGGTTTTAGAAAAAAAACAACTTACCAGAACTATCCTGATGCTTTAAACGCCGAGCATGACTTGGCCACTCTGTTGGAGGTGTTGGATTGCTGGCTACACTTGACTGACTACAGTTCATTCCTTCATATGCATCTTCACAATATAAAACTTAAGTTAAAATTGGTTAGTAAAATGACTCACAAATTAGAGAGAGATATTAAATTACCGATCTCATCTAATAGTCCTTGATCTCGTAGTCACTCGGTATATACTTTGACCGTATCAGTCCTGAAGATATCCTTCAATTCTGCAACCATGTATACATGAATGAATTGGATATAACAATGAATTAATTAAGATATAGTTATGGACAAGAGTGTATAAATTTCACTTACCTTTGCCTTCGCCCATTTCATGCAGTTCTTCAAGCCATGACTTGTATTCATCAACTGGCTCATTTGTGAAGTCTTCATGAAATGCTCTACCTGGTGGTACTTTCTTTGGTGTTATGTTTAGAGTCAGGTCGGTAATTTTATTCCGGCTTAGAACTAATCTAACTTCGCACTCCTCATCGTGTTGTACTACCATATTACATGCATGTACCTCTTTTTCAATCTCTACTAGTTTTGTAATATTTTTACGTTCTTGTTTCTTATAGTATAAGAAATCCCTCAAAGAGTACCCAAAACATCCTTTCATTGTTAGCAAGTTTCCAAAGGTGAGATCGATCCTTCTTATTTACATTTTAATATAATCCTTTCCCTTTGGTGCCCCTTGGATGTCAATATACAGAGACCACATTTCTTCTTGTTCTGGCGTCAAATCAACCCTGACATATGTTGATTAATGGAAAGAATATGAATATAATTGCGAGCATGATAAAAATGAAAGAAAAAAACAACGTACTTATTTCAATAGTGCATATATACTGAAAAATCAAGCCTCTAAGATTGAAAAAATAAAAGCAAGGCTAAATCCTTGATTCCTGAACAAGAAGAAAATCAACAGTTTCAACGATCTTATTTTGATAGAGACATGCTCACAAGTACAAGAATGAAGGATGTTGGGTGTGACCAGTGTCAGTGGTTACGTACATATTTTGCGACTCATCAAATGGCTTGAAACCCTCTGATTTTGCACTGATATTAGAGTATTGACGGCTGTCGTCGTCTGAGTCGGTGTGGTCGGAGGAAGCATGGTGACTCGGCGTCCTCTCCTCGTCGGCGAAAAGCAACGCCGAGGCCCGCGACCACGATTCATCGTCTTGTTTGCTCCCGGTGGCCTCGTGTATGCTGGGGTCGCCGAGGATGGATGACTCTGCGCCGTCTCCGAGGATGGATGACTCCGCGCCGTCTCCGTTGTCCCTTGAGCTGTCGGGGAGGTCTCCATCTCCTTCCCTTGTAAACCTTAACTGGCGGCTGCTTAGTTTGGGGAATAGATTAGTGGCGGCGCTAATTGCGATTTGGAGTGACAAGTCGAGAAGGGACGGAGATATCAGGGAGGCCGAAAAAGTTTCGGGACACAATGCGCGGGAAAAATTGGCGGGGGAAATAGGCACCCCAAAATTTTCGACCTCTTTAATTTTTAAATTTCATTGAAAAAATTGCTGGGGGAGAAAGGCAGCCCAAAATTTCCATTTATTTTTCATTAAATCAAAATTTAATCACATTAATAGGTAAACTAGTTCTAAAAATTTCACAAATGCACACAACATAATGGGAGGCCTCCATAATCATCCCAAAAAAGTTTCAAATGATTCGGAGAAAGTCGTACTACACATTCCCCACAAGGATGAACATCTCTTATTTAGTGACAAGGGTATGTGTGAGCGATGGATGACTTTGTGAGGATGTGCATCACCACTTTATCAGATTGATTTGAAATTTTTTGTACAACATTATACATCACAATGAAGTGTCTATGCAAGTTTTTAGAGTTTTCTACTTAACTTAGGGCTTTTTCCCATTTATTTTTAATTAAATCAAAATTTAATCACATTAATAGGTAAACTAGTTCTAAAAAATTTCACAAATGCACACAACATAATGGGAGACCTCCATAATCACCCCAAAAAAGTTCCAAATGATTCGGAGAAAGTCGTACTACACATTCCCCACAAGGCTGAACATCTCTTATTGAGTGACAAGGGTATGTGTGAGTGATGGATGATTTTGTGAGGATGTGCTTCACCACTTTATCAGATTGATTTGAAATTTTTTGTACAACATTATACATCACAATGAAGGGTCTATGCAAGTTTTCAAATTTTTCTACTTAACTTAGGGCTTTTTCCCATTTATTTTTCATTAAATCAAAATTTAATCACATTAATAGGTAAACTAGTTCTAAAAATTTCACAAATGCACACAACATAATGGAAGACCTCCATAATCATCCCAAAAAAGTTTCAAATGATTCGGAGAAAGTCGTACTACACATTCCCCATAAGGATGAACATCTCTTATTGAGTGACAAGGATGAACATTTCTTTGCAAGTTTCAGTTCTCTGTGAGTAGTTGCTATCAAGTTTGTTAAAACACTATCAAGTTTGTTTGCAGATGGATGAGAAGGGAAAAGGATCAGAAAAAGGAAAAAATGAAAGAAAGGCAAAAAAAAGGTGCTGGTGAAGGCTTGACCCTAGAGTCAGAGGCAGAATGGCCTTCCATTGCACTAAGTGTTTGTGAGTTCAAAAGGGATACTCCAACATTGCTTATGAGGAGTTAGTAATTCTTTGTTTTACATATTATAAAAACACATTTTCAGAGCAGCAAATGACTTCAGATGAAAATGTCGTAGCAAGGAAAGTTGCTAGGTTCATCAAGATGTACAACTTGTAGTCATGGTGTTTTTTCATGTGACTTAGTTTTTCCAAGCCGGACCCTAGAGATAAAAGCTCGCGTTCACATTATTAAATATTATCGAAATTGACCAACATAAATTAAATTAAATTTAAAATATAATGAAGCTAATTTGTGTTATTTTTTTCTAAATTTGACAAAAAAAATAAATTGACCAAAGTCTACCCACGAAACCGGTTTGAACCCGACCCATTAGCAGGCCTACGCGCACATCTCTCACACATGTCGTTTATACATGCATGAAATCAGGAGCGGCAGTTCCACTTCCTACGTCTCGCCCCTTCGTCTCCCCAGTTCCCAATATCAACAGTCACTTCCACTTCCGCCGCATCCTCGACCCTGTCGCCTCCACCGCCGCATCCTCGCCCTCCCCACATCCACCACCGCATCCTCGCCCTCGTCGCCTCCACCGCCGCATCCTCTCCCCCGTCGCTCGCCGCATCCTCGCCCTCGTCCGCTCACATGGCCAGTGCAACCTCCTCCGTGGACAGCTCGCCATTCCCTGCCGCAATTGGGGCAACTTCGGCAGGGAAGCACGAGTCGCCGAAGCGGAAGCGCAACAGGAGGGGAACGATCCTCCTGCCGGCGAACCGGCCGAGGACCACTACATCGGCGTAAAAGGAAGCGGCGGCGTTTCCCGATGTGCCTCCTGGCTTCCAGGAACACCACCGCCAGAGGCATCCCGTCCAGGCGCAGGAGCTGCATCCCGTACAGGCGGAGGAGGTTCCCCCAAAGGTTAGGGTTTTCTTTTGTTAAATTCATTAACTGACTAGATATAGTATGTTTTGAATTGATTGAGATTGATTTAGCACTTCTAATCAGCGGCTATTGATTTATTTACAATCAGTGGCTCGGCCTAGATTTAGTATGTTTCAAATGTTTTCCAATCAGTGGCTCTCGGCCTATCTGTTAATTCCAATCATTGAGTAGCTGTTAGTAATGAATTGCCTTGCTGGGTTTACATTTGAGATATTTTTACTTGTGATTATTGCACTATATATTGGGAGGATAACCTGTGTTGTTTCTATGAGCATATAACATGTGGAACTTGTGATTTTACTGTTGTGTACTAATCTTGAGTACTGATATATTCCTCGTTACTTTTATCTTTTCTAGGCTCTTAATTCTTACTGTTGTGTACTTCTATCTTACTGTTATTTTGGTAAGATTGTCTGTCACTTTTGTCAAGGATCTTTGATCATCAACTAAGTTTGAGAGCAAATATGATAAACATATTTATGTGTTTAATCTGCCTTCTTCTAACAGCCAATCGTAACTCTGTTTTTGTAATGAAGAAAGTTGGTCCCCCTACGTGTTCAAAATCAACGAGAAGATGACTGTCCATTGCACATTTTCTCATGACAACGATGAGGAGACAAAGGATTGGCCGTGGCCTAGGGCCAAGGAGGTGACATTGGCTCCTGCACTTAAGACTCCTAAATTTGAAATATATATACATATGCTAACGGCCGGACACCTTTGTGCATTGATAGATAAGAAAAAAGGGCGAGAACATTCGTGTCCTCCTGAAGCTCAAGTATTTCAATGAGCCGTCACCCTCGGGCTCTTCTTCCCCCTCCGTTGGCAATTAACTATGATAGTGGACTGTCAACAAATGCTCAGTAGCTAGGATGGTTGTTCTTATGTAGCATGACTTAAGCACTTGTGTAATTAGTTAAGTACTACTGTTAAGCACTCCTTAAATATATATATATATATCTTTTATCTATTTATCTCCGATGAATATATGTTTGTCAATCTTATTTGGATGTTATATGTTATCTCGGTTGAATATATGGTTGTATCTATTTGGATGTTATATTTGGATCTTATTTTATACAGTAGACTTATAGAAAGGTACATGAAATATAAAACCTAGCCATAATACATGAATATGCAAGTTAAAACCGAGCCATAATATACATGAATATGCAAGTTAAAACCACATCAAGAAAAATTCATGCCTTAATACAGTACGTTTCTGCACTAATAATAAAATAGACTTAAATAAAGAAATCATCCTCCTCCTCCGGATCGCCAACAGTTGTAGCTGCAGGTGCAATGACTCCATCATCAATATATGTTTCTTCATCAACATCATCGTCTTCTGCATCAACAATTGCTGCTTGATCTAGTTCAGGAACAGATTGGGCAATTGCCAGTTGAATAACACTTGAATCTCCAGTAGAGCCTTCCAATCTTGTTCTCCTCCAACTTGACAAATCCATACGTTGGCGTGCTTCATCACTCATGTCTTGCACACCCACTTCGAGCAAGGATATGTCTGTGTCACCGTCATCTTTTTCACTTGATTCTAGCATGGCAAACAAATTCCTAGGCTTCGTTGCGACAACAGAACACCAATGAGGCTTGTTTGGTATGTCAGCATACAAAACTAGTTCAGCTTGTGTTGCCAATATGTAGGGGTCAGCAGAATATCGAGAACGACTAGTATTGATGTCGACAATCCCATACTGATCCTTCTTATATCCTTTTCCTTTGCTTGTAGATGCAGCTAGTACATCGTACCAGTCACACTCAAACAAAATAACTTCTTTTCCCTTCTCGAACTGAAGAGCAATTATTTTTTTAATCACTCCATACCATGTCATATTGTCGGTGCTGCCATCACCCTTCACACAAATTCCACTATTTTTCGTGTTCAGCCTTTTCTCTGTAGAAGTTATTCGAAACAAGAAACCATTGATAAAGCATCCAGTGAACACACGGGCTCGAGGATCCGGTCCTTTAGCAAGTGCATGCAATAAGACGTCATTAATTACGCCTTCCTTAATTTGCTGGGTGATCTACAAATCACACAATGCAAATAATATAATTCAACTACCAGTGGATAACACACATGTCATGAAACTACAAAATTAAATTAATTAACTACTCACTTTCAACTTAAACCACTCTACAAAATTGCTCGTTGTGTCGTTTTTCAAGGTTTCTTATGCCATCTTCCCTGAGTTTGTCGATATGCTCACTGTTGCATTATTGTAACACATATTCAAATATTTAGTAATATACTTATGTAACTCAAACAATAATGATGTAACAAAAATATATATGGAACTTACTCAACCCATTGTCTGGCCTCCTCACAGTTGGTTGCTATGTAGTGCCTCATCTTCAATAACTCTTCTCTATCAATTACCTCCAAAACAGATCCCTTCTTGTTGTAATCAACATCGCTAAATACGCTGAGCCCAGATGGTGGCTCATTTACAACAGCACTTTCATGACGATCAGCTTGATTCAGTTTGGTATCAATGTCTTCTAAGAAACGAGAGCAAAATGTCAAGCACTCCTCAGAGATATATCCCTCGGCTATCGAGCCTTCAGGATGCGCTTTGTTCCTCACATAGCCTTTTAGTGTACGTAAATATCTTTCAACCGGATACATCCACCTAAAGCTCATAGGACCTCCTAGTTTAGCCTCTTCAGCTAAATGAACCGGCAAATGCATCATGATGTCAAAAAAGCAGGTGGGAATACCATCTCAAGGCGACAAAGAGTCTCTCCAATGGAACTGCTAAGCTTATCAAGATCTGCCGGTAGTAGCTCCTTTGAACAAATTGCATTGAAGAACCCACTAAGATCAATGAGTGGGACCACAACATCTTCTGGCAAAATGAAGCGTACAATCAAAGGTAACAACTTCTGTAGAATAACATGGTAGTCGTGAGTTTTAAGACCAGAAACATTGCAACCATTGACGTCAACACCTCTCTTTATATTGGAGGCAAACCCATCAGGCATCTTCACTCCTTCTAGAAACCTGCATAAAATTTCCTTCTGATCCTTAGATAATGTGTACAAAGCTGGTGGCATAGTATATTTATGATTCTCCATCACAAGATGTTGATCCTTCCTCATACCAATACTTTGCATGTCTAGCCGGGCCTTCTCACTATCCTTACATTTACCATCAATTTGAAGCAAAGTTCCCAAAATGCTCTCACAGATGTTCTTCTCAATGTGCATCACATACAAATTATGCCTTATAAGCAACGAGTCCCAATAAGGCAAGTCAAAGAAAATACTCTTCTTCCTCCAATTGTGCCATCTTGTTTCTTCTTCACGTTGCTTCCTATTTCTTGTTGCTTTCCCAAAGACCACTTGCTCAAAAGATTCAAATTGTTGCCTCACTTGTTGGCCACTCAATGGCTGAGGAGCCTCCCTATTTTCAGTTCTATTATTAAAGCTTACCTTGTTCCTGCGCCACCTATGTATCCGTGGCAAAAAGCGATGATGCCCCATGTAACAATGCTTGGACCCACATTTCAGCCACAAGAAATTTGTGTCCTTGTTGCAGTATGGACATGCAAACTTCCCTTTGGTGCTCCAACCAGATAACATTGCATATGCAGGAAAATCATTGATTGTCCAAAGTAGAAGAGCATGAAGCATAAAATTCTTCTTTACCTTCGCATCCCATGTTCTAACACCATCTTCCCACAACTCCTTTAGCTCATCTATGAGGGGACCGAAGTATACATCAATATTGTTTCCAGGAGACTTGGGTCCTGGAACCAACATCGACATGATCCAATAAGGTTGTTTCATACACAACTAAGGCGGCAAATTGTATGAGATTATGATCACAGGCCAAGTCGTGTATGTTGTGCTTATCATCCCGAAGGGATTGAATCCATCCAATGCTAGAGCAAGCCTAACATTACGAGGTTCCTTTGAAAACCACTTGTATTTCTCATCCACATGCTTCCATGCCGGGGAGTCTGCTGGGTGACGCATTCTGCCATCACTAGGCAATATTTCCTTGTGCCATCTCATCTCTGTTGACGTGGTCTCCCGCATATATAGTCTCTGCAGCCGAGGAATTAGTGGGAAATAACGTAGGATCTTACGTGGAAAATGCTTCTTCTTTGGTGTATCACTGGTGTCACTAGTATCGTCATCATCACCACCCTTTGCACCACCTACGACATCATCCTTACATCTAGACTCACCACATACTGGACATTTGTCTTTTTTTTCATTTTCCTTCCAAAATAGAACACAATCATTCTCACAAGCGTGTATCTTGTCATAGTCCAGACCTAGATCTCGAACTACACTTTGCACTTTCTCCAATGTGTTTGGGACACAGTGACCTTCAGGTACCACAAGTGAGAATAGATGTAGGATTTTCCTCAAGCAAGCGTTACTCATACCATGCATGCACTTAATCTGAAACAATCTCACAATAAAAGAAACCTTAGTAGCCTCCTTGCAGCCTGGATACAATTCTTGTCTTGCCTCCTCTAGTAATTTATAGAACTTCTTGGCACGCTCATTTGGCTCTTCATCTGCACCTTGGATGATGTCCCCATGTATACTAGCCCTGATTAATGCTCCAACTATCTCCTCGCCTTCGTCAAGGTCGTTATTACCTCCTTCTCCTTCACCATCATCATCGTCGTCTATTGATCCTCCAAGCTGGCCTCCACCTTGATGATATTCTACTTCTCCGTCTTTGATGAAACCCTCATCAAACCGATTGGTCACAACATGTCGGTGAATCTCACGTCGTGTTTTGTAGACCATGCAACGACATCTAGCACATGGACACTTTGCAGTTGTTGTCCCAACAAATATGCTGTCTATAAAATTTGTTGAACTTCTCTTGCCAAACAGGATCAGACCTGTCCATGCGCATCCAACTTGTCCCATATTGCCATGACATTATCTTGTACGTGCTTGATCTCCTCCTAGCAAAAATCTGCAAAACGTTAGGTACACAAATATAATCCAAGATTACATACCAATTATGAATATGCATTAAGACGATATGTACATAGACTGGCCATGCACACGCGTACCTAATTTTTGTTGCCGCGCACGTCGATCACCGGCGTACGTCGTCCACTGGCGAAGCAGTGGTGATGTTCTTTCTCTTCGTCGGCCGCTGGTCGATGCCCTTGATCGATGTGTCTAGATTGATCGATGGATGGAGTCGCGCACGTCAAGCCGCGAGAGGAACCGCCGTCGACGAAGCCAGAACGGATCGGATGAAGTTCTTCTAACACCCGAAAATTTGAATTTTTAAAATAGATTGAATTGATTTAATTTTTAATTTTGTGCTCATAAAAATATAGGAAAATAAAAAAAAATCATCAAGATAAAATTAACCATAGAGTGTAGCAACATGTTCTTGCATTCATGCCTCTGCATAATACTTTTTATGTTGCTTGGTTTTACAAAACTCAAAAGGGTTTCAAAATGTGTTTTGAAAATGCTTTTGGAAAATCAAAAGAAAGAAAAAGAAAAAAGAAAAGAAAACAAAAGAGCCCTCCCTCTCTTTCTCTCTGGCTTCGGCCTGCTTCACTCCAGCCCAGCAGCGCACCATGGGACACCGGCCCACGCGTGCAGCTTCCTTCCCTTCCTACCTCACCGTCTGACGTCCTGGGCCCGCTTGTCATCCCCTTTCTCTAGTCGTTCCCGGTTGGGACTCTGCTCTCTAGCGTGGCAAGCACGCGTCTCGGTCCCCTTATTTAGCGAGCCGCAACCCCGCGCCGCCATCCTCGAACCCTACAATCTCCTTGCCCTTGCCTCAAGCCATAGCAGCGCCAACCATTGCTAGTTGGATCTCGTCGAAGGGAACCCGCCACCGCCATTGCGGCGGTTGAGAACTCCAGCGCTGCCTCGACTCAGTCCCCTTGCTCCGCCACGTCCGTGGTAAGCTTCGCAAGGACCTCGGGTTCTTGTTTTTTTCTCTTTGATTGCTTACCCAATCTCGTCGGTGTTCCCAGGATCGGGTTTTCGCTGTCGTTCGTCATCGGCCACAATCATCCTATCCCAGCCGCTCCAACCACCTTGGTTGAGTTCCCCGTGATCTCCTCTTTCTCCCTGTGCTCTCTGCGCTTAAAACCGTTGCCCAAAGGCCCTAATCGACCTACGCCGACGAGCTTTCGCTCCTTCCGGCAAGGGCCGCCGCCGCCTCTGTTCTCTTCCCCAGCGAGAACTCCCCCTCCCTCTCCATCTTCTAATCCGAGCTGTCCAAGTAGGATCCGACGGCTCCATATCGAAGATACACCTTCGCGGGTCATTATGCTAAAGAGTCCCTGCTCTTTCACCTATTCAACCCGCAATCCATCTAATCCGATTAAATCCGAATTTCTTTCTTTATTTTATTTCGAATGAAATTCTATCAATTTCAATTTTTCCATTGGTTTAAAAAACTTATAAATTGATCGTTTTAGCTCTGATTCGATCCGTTCCAGTTGCGTTAGATTCATAATTTCCAGATCTATCTAGTGGTATAGTTTGAATCTATGTTAAAGACTTTTGAAAATAAATTTTAGATTAATTGTTTTTAATGAACTAATCTAGTATGGAAAATCCTTTTTAATTCATAATCCTGCCATTTTATATCCATTTTGCCCCGTTCTAGTTGTGTTGGTTTTGTAACGATAAGATCTATCTGTTAGCAGCAGTGTTAAACATGTTTTATTCTTTCAAATAAAATGATAACTGATTAATCTATAAACAATGGATTTCTAATTAAAACTAATCTAGGTTTTCACCTCGATGTTTTCCTAAATAAAATATATGCTTTTTATATAGATAAAATAAATGAAATCTAGTTCTCTTTTAAAAGCTAATTTTTTGTTAGCCGTTTCTTTTCCGTTATAGATCCGTTAGCGTGTTTCTCGCGTATGTGTGATCGTAGCAAGACGTAGATTTTTTTTTAAAACCTTTTTCATTGATTGGTGTATTGTTCTAAATTAGATATGTTGTATGCTTTGCATGTTTGTTTAGCTGCTTGTGTGGTGTTTATGATCTTGTCCAATCGGTGAGTGTTATGTGGAGATCAAGAAGAAGTCATCTGAAGTTGAGAATCAGTTGAAGAAAAGATCTAAGCATTTAAGGCAAGTATAGCATGGGATGTTCCTTGTTACCTATACAGTTTAATGTCACATAATTTCATATGCATGTGTCTACCTTGATTCCCGTGAGGATTACCTAGATTTGATATCATGTGCCTTGTCACCTTTGAGGGTTGCATGTGGGTAGCTTGTGCCAGTGCTCATAAAGAATAACCATGATCTTGTAACTTGACAAATGATATATGCAATAACAATAAAAGATGACTTTTTAGCAACGTGGACTATAGGTGGAACATTAGGAACTCACACCTGTGTTCTCACTCATAGGGATATTTCTGTAAGTGGATTACCCCGAGAAAATAGTACTACCATAAGCTAATGGGCTCTGGCTTGACACAGTATTAGGCTTTTGCTAGTTTGTAGCAACTTACCCGATAGGGCGCAAGAGGGGCTCAGAGATTGCCTGGGAGGTGGCACTGCGGTGACTTCTGGGATCTCGTTGAGGAAACTTCTAGCGGGTTGTTACCTATTAGTGGAACCTGTGAACGGTCTCGTCGTGAACCCTGCCGACCTTCCTTGGAAGTGGGTTAAGAGGTTGATCTCCTCAGGCGAAAGGGCAATTCACGTCTTGTGGGTAAAGATGTACACCTCTACGCAGAGTTAAAAACTATCATGATAGACGTGCTCACGGTTACGAGTGGCTTGGGCTCCTTACTATGTGATGTCCTTATGTCATGGCTCATCAGTTGTTATTTGTTATTGATTATTGTGACTTGTTCATATAAGCATTGTACCTTGTTCACTTGATCATGTGGTTATTTGGGCTTATGTTGAACTTGATGCCACTCAACTGCTAAAACTATGACTTACTTAAAAGCTGATGCAATTAAACCCGTGTCTATCCTTTTTGAGCCTCATGAACCCCATATTATAATTGCTGAGTATGATATGTACTTACGCTTGCTTTATTTTCAATACTTGGATAAAAATCCCGGATGGGTACCAGATTGCAAGAGTTGGAAGAGATAGGCTTGTGGTCAACCAGTCAGTTGGTCCTTGTGGAGTTGGAGTCTTCACCTGAAGTTCAGAGTTGTCTTCTTGTTGTTCACTGTGTTGAGGTTATCCTTTGACCTTATATGTTATGTATTTAAGTATTGTCTTTTGATATCGCTTTAATTTGTGGTTATATGTGAGGTTTGACTTCCTGGGCTCACATATGGTGTATATTTGGTTTTGTCCTTAAAACCAGGTGTGACAGTTCTGCAGGGGGACGCGGAGGATTGATGATGGGCCTGGCCCTTAGTTTTCTATTTACCCAATTAAAGAGGCCAAATATATTACATTTCCTATAGTAGTATATCACAACGACAACCAAGATTTATTTGCAACGAAACACATCTGTGGCAATAGTACACACTTTTGCCTCGCCTATAACACTCATGTTGCAATTAACAACTATCTATGGCAACATACCAAATGTGTGGCAATTCTAGCTTTATATTGCATTAGTTTTATTAATCAGTTGCAATAAACAACACCCTAATTGCAATGGTCCTGAGAACTTCTTACAACGTACCAAATGTGTGGCAATTCTAGGTTTATATTTCCATAGTTGTATTATTCAGTTGCAATAACCAACACCTTAATTGCAATGGTCGTGAGCAACCTTGCAACCCACCAAGACTGTGGCAATACAATGAATGAATAGCAACTATGTACTTTATGTTGCAAGAACACCAGATAGTTACAACGCTAATCAACATTAATGCCACGAAATGTCATCATGGCAAACGTGCAAACCTATGGCCACGGTTTATAAAAAAGGGTTGCTATAGGGATAACATATTGCCACGGTTTGGACCAATGTTGCAGAATGTCCCCATTTTACCACAGATTTTTAGGCGTTGCACGGAGGGTAGTGTGGCAATATTGTGCGAGTCTTGTAGTGTATCCTCTTTGTGGCTTTCAAATGACTCTCTCTAGGAGATTCTTGAAACTTTGCACACATGCATACACTAAACATGACATCCGGTCTTGATGCGGTCACATAGAGCAAGCTTCCAATCATTGATCTATATAGCTTTTGATCTACCATGTTGCCACTAGCATCACCATCCAAATTTCCATTTGTTCCCATGGGTGTACTAATATACTTTGCTTCATCTAGATTGAACTTCTTGAGCATGTCCTTGATGTACTTGCCTTGACTAACAAAAGTCCCATTCTTCAATTGTTTGACTTGAAGACCAAGGAAGTAACTAAGCTCTCCAAGCATAGACTTCTCAATTCATTTGCCATCATATTGCCAAACTCTTCACAAAACTCTTGATTGGTTGACCCGAAGATAATGTCATCCACATAGATTTGCAACACAAACAAGTCCTTCCCAATCTTCTTGGTGAATAGGGTAGTATCAACGTTGCCCATAATGAATCCCTTAGAGAGGAGGAAATCTCTCAACCTCTCATACCATGCTCTTGGAGCTTACTTCAAGCCATATAATGCCTTCCTTAGCTTGTACACATGGTTGGGTTTCTTGTCATCTTCAAAACCGGGTGGTTGCTCAACAAATACTAATTCATTGATGTACCCATTGAGAAATGCACTCTTCACATCCATTTGATAGAGCTTGATGTTGTGAGCACAAGCATAAGCCAATAGAATCCTTATTGCTTCTAGCCTTGCCACCGGTGCATATGTTTCTCCAAACTCAAGACCCTCTACTTGAGTGTAACCTTGTGCAACTAGTCTTGCTTTGTTTCTCACCACTATTCCATCTTGATCTTGCTTGTTGCGAAAGACCCATCTAGTGTCAATGACATTGTGGTTCTTTGGTCTCTCAACTAGCTCCCAAACTTGATTTCTTGTGAAGTTGTTGAGTTCTTCATGCATAGGATTCACCCAATCAATGTCTTGCAAAGCCTCTTCAATCTTGGTTGGCTCAATAGATGATACAAAAGAATAGTGCTTACAAAATGAAGCCAATCTTGATCTTGTTTGTACACCACTAGTGATATCTCCAATAATATGATTTATAGGATGTGTTGACACAAAAAGCGTCAGGATCTGCGAACACCTCGGGCTATTACCCGAATTCGATTTCCGAGG
Organism: Microstegium vimineum; assembly: GCA_022036555.1. Taxonomy (NCBI): domain Eukaryota; kingdom Viridiplantae; phylum Streptophyta; class Magnoliopsida; order Poales; family Poaceae; genus Microstegium; species Microstegium vimineum. The sequence continues at coordinate 21,938,972 of CM039120.1, read as the reverse complement.
GTGTGCCAGTCAATTTGACCAGTTAATCGACAAGGACGATAACTAGAACAAGATCCAATCAAGACAACGGCGATACGCCCAGATGTCAAGACTCAGACTTGATCAGGATAGCTAGAGCAGAGCTGAACGAGACAACAGCGATGCGCCCGGATGTCAAAGCTCAGATTACTCCCACATGGAACTTGCAAGAGTTTGACGGAGATCAAGGTGATGCAACCCGTCGAAGCTTGAAGAACTCGTAGATAAACTAAGACTAATGCAATAAAAGGGTAAATTGCGGTAAAAGTAATAAGAGTAATTGATTTGTTTGATAGATTGATGTCTTCATTACGCAGCCCTTGGGCACATATTTATACTCCCGCGTGGAGAGTTGTACAGAGACACGACTCGTACCTTCCCTAAACAAAAACTCCTAACTTTAAGGAAATAACTGACTCGCGTAGGAGCCGGACCCAAATAACAATAATATTTTCCTAAATAAACATCTCTATTTTTAAGTAAATGAACGACTCGTGCAAGAGTCGGACTCAAACTTCTATAATAATACTGGTATGAAATCACCAGTTTCCTTATATCTTGTCTTCGATGAAACTTTCCATCGGCAAACTTTAATCCACAACTTCCATCTATTACCGTTGGAAATTTTGCTGACGTCAACTGCCACATTATCTTGTGCCCATCGGCATCGTCACTCCATGCCCATCGGCATTGGTAACACTTCCCATCGGCAACCTTGCACTTCCGGTTACTTGTCACCAACTAACCCCCTATCGGCAAGAATCGCCCAACTCTTATCAGCAACATCCTTATCGGCAATACCCTTATCAGCAACCACTTCTGTTGTTCCGCCTCTATCGGCAACAAACTTATCTTAACCTGCCGATACCGATAGAAAACAGCTACCGATTAATGCAAGTCTTAGCTCATTTGACACATGCCGAAAAACGGTATCAACAGGATGATCTCTTGCAATAGATGTAGGTTGGAGTATTGGAAGTTGATTGCTTGTACTTGGTTGATCATTGGGTAGAGTAGAGGAACTAGCTTCTTGATCTTGAGTTGGAGAGGATGAACTAGCTTGATTGTCATTGAGTTGCACATTTGATGGAGGATTCACTTGATCTTCAATATCTTGCTCATCATTCACTTGCTTCGGCCTAATATCCCCAATATCCATGTTCTTCATTGCATTGGCCAATGGTTCTCCTCTCACATCATCATGGTTGGCAATATCATCTTGAGATCCATTTGTTTCATCCAACTCCACATCATGCACTTCCTCAACTATGCCATGAGTAAGATTCCATACTCAATAAGCTTTGCTTGTAGTTGAGTATCCAAGTAGGAAGCCTTCATCACATTTCTTCTCAAATTTGCTCAATCTTACACCTTTCTTCAAGATATAGCATATGCATCCAAATACTCTAAAGTATGCAATATTTGGCTTTCTTCCATTCAATAGCTCATAAGGTATCTTCTCAAGCATCTTGTGGCAATAGACTTGGTTGCTATAATAGCAAGTCGTGTTGATAGCTTCGGCCCAAAAATAATCACTCACATTGTATTCACTAAGCATAGATCTTGCCAAATCAATGAGTGTCCTATTCTTCCTCTCAACAAGGCCATTTGATTGAGGTGTATACTTGTGTCGACAAAATATATGTTGCAGTCTACCTAGGGGGTACCCTACGGTAGTAGATTGTAGGCGGGGGCGTGGCGATGGCGGTCAAGCGTAACACAGAGAGCATAGGCACGGCGATTTAGACAGGTTCAGGCCAGCAAATCGTTGTAATACCCTACGTCTTGTGTTCTGGTGGCTGTATTGATCTGAGAGATAGATTACAAGATGTGTAGTTGATCGTGTTTTGGGGGGTCCCATGTCCCTCCTTATATATGCTGAAGGGACAGAGTTACAAGTAAAGTAGCCAATACGATACTATTCGTGCGGTGCACGTCGTGTGCTGCACGTCTACGTCTTGTGGGCCGGGCCACCTCGATGGAGCGGCCCATATAGATCCCCAACAAGTCCCCGAGCACGTTGTGTTCTTCTGGCAAGCCGTCCTGGCGCCTTCTGAGGAGGTATAACCTGGTCGCCTACATTCATCGATGTTGTCGCAGACCCCCGACCATGTGGCCTGGTCGGGATTCAATCCGGAGAAGCCTCCCGACCAGGTCGAGCTGATCGAGAGCGTTATAGCTTGGTCGACGAGCAGGTCGCCTCATCGTAAGTCTGCAACTGCTTGTCGGAAGAATGTGACGTGCTGAAGGAGAAACTTTTGAAAGTCCTTTCCTGGTGAAGTCTACCCACTTAAGCTGTGCAAAAAACAACATAGAAACAGCAGAGTTTGTCGAGAAGAAAATCAGTACATTCACCGCAAGGTGAAGTGTACCCACTTAGTCCCCGAGCTTGGTAGTAGGTGAAGTATGCACGTGGTGCCAAGCTTTATAAAAGATAAAAAACACATAAAAATTGTTAACCGAAGACTGAAACATAAGTTTTGTAGAAAACGACTGTGAATACCCATAGTCCCCAAGCCTGATGTAAGGAGCGTGGCGGTTCTTGTATCAGGATCATACTATTCTGTATTGTTCACAGTCCCCGAGTTCAAGTCCCCGAGCGGAGTCGTAGGACAAACAGAGGACATGGCGGCGAGGGTCGACGAGGTCGGTGATGATGTTGGCGAGAGTCTTCACGAGTAGACGAGGCAGTCCCCGAGACTGTAGTCGGCGTAATCCGTGATGGGTCGACAACGAGGGCAGTCCCCGAGACTGCGGTTGGTGATGAGGAGCGACGAGGTCACCGTGAGCCGTGACCCCATGATGAGTTGACAATGAGGAGTGACGAGGTCATCGTGAGACGTGAGCCCGCGATGAGTTGATGATATGGAGCGACGAAGTTGGCGGGAACCGTGACGAGTCACCGACGAGGGCAGTCCCCGAGACTGTAGTTGACGACGAGGAGCGACAAGGTTGGCATGAGCTATGGTGAGGAGCGACGAAGTCGGTGTGAACTGTGACGAGTCGGCGACAAGGAGCGACGAGGCCGGCGTGAACCGTGACGAGGAGCGACGAAGTCGGCGGGAACCATGACGAGTCGATGACAAGGAGCGACGAGGCCGGCGTTAATCGTGACAAGGAGCGACGAAGTCGGTGGGAACCGTGACGAGTCGGTGACAAGGGCAGTCCCCGAGACTGTAGTTGACGATGAGGAGTGACGAGGTTGGCATGAGCCATGACGAGGGGCGACGAAGTTGGCATGAGCCGTGGCGAGGAGCGACGAAGTCGGTGTGAACCGTGACGAGCAGCGACGAAGTCGGAGGGAACCGTGAGGAGTCGGCGACAAGGAGCAACGAGTCCGGCATGAACCGTGACGAGGAGCGACGAAGTCAGCGGGAACCGTGACGATTCGGCGATGAGGAGCGACAAGGCTGGCGTGAACCGTGGTGAGGAGCGATGAAGTCGGCGGGAACCGTGACGAGTCGGCGACAAGGGCAATCCCCGAGACTGTAGTTGACGACGAGGAGCGATGAGGTTGGCATGAGCCATGACGAGGGGCGATGAAGTTGGCATGAGCCGTGGCGAGGAGCGACGAAGTCGGTGTGAACCATGACGAGTAGCGACAAAGTCGGCGAGAACCGTGACGAGTCGGCAACAAGGAGCGATGAGGCCGGCGTGAACTGTGACGAGGAGCGACGAAGTCAGCGGAACCGTGACGAGTCGACGACGAGGAGCGACAAGGCTGGCGTGAACCATGGCGAGGAGCGACAAAGTCGGCGGGAACCGTGACGAGTCGGCGATGAGGGCAGTCCCCGAGACTGTAGTTGATGACGAGGAGCGACGAGGTTGGCATGAACCGTGACGAGGAGCGACGAAGTCGGCGGGAACGGTGACGAGTCGGCGACGAGGGCAGTCCCCGAGACTGTAGTTGATGACGAGGACATGAGTCGTTTGGAGGCGGAGGCAGGCGTGGCCGCTGAAGACCTTCTTTCAGACATGGAGTTTTTTTCTGCGGGGTAGCTGTTTGTGGAATACAAGGTGTTCATGGACGTGTAAGTGAAATGTGTCAAAGCTATATTTATCGAGGCAGTGAGCTTTTATTTCACTTGTATGTCCTCTCGTGCCTACTGAGTCATGAGCTGTAGCGATGAATCGTTCTATCTTGGGTCTCAAATGCTCTAGATCGTAGGGCTAGCGTCACTTCACGCGTAGGATACATAATGACTCCCAAGGAGGCACACTGCTGGCAATCCGCGGCGCAGAGGGCGAACAACTCATACACGCTTTGGATAATATCAGGGACAGGTCCTTTTTCCGAGAGGACTAATCGTGGCGTGACTAGGGCCTGTGGCGACCGTTCCTGCAGACGCTGGGCGCAAAGCCATGCTGCATGTAGAGTCATCTACCATTCCGTGGTCGTATACAGATTCTGGGCGCATAACGTCATGGCTCCCGACCCAAATGATACCACCTGGTTGATGGGGAAATATCAGTTGGGAGCTCTATCAACGTGGTCGTAACGACTGGGGTAGCTACTTCTATTCGCTATGACCCGTTGGCAGACCAGCTTCAGGGGCTTTCTGGTGATGTCCAGGTTGTTTGGAGAACGCCGCGATACGTTTGGATAGGTCATCGAACACTGTGGGAGTGTTTTGGAGAAGTCATCGAATGCCGTATGCGTTTTATAGAAGTCGTCGAACGCCATAGGCATTTTGTAAAGGTTGTCAAATATCATGACGAGTTGGCGACGAGGGCTGTCGACGATGTTGGCGACGAGGGTCGTGGTGTGTCATTGACGAGCGATGACGAGGGGTGAGGCGTGTTGTTGACGAGGTCGGCTGCGGGGCGAACTATGGCGACGAGAAATGATGAAGTCATCAGCGAGGCGAGTCATGGCGATGAGGTCGGTGGTGAAGAACGATGAGGGCCACCAACGTGGTCGGCGGTGAAAAAACGACGAGGACCGTCAACGGAATCAGCGACGAAGGACGACGAGGGTCACCAACGTGGTCGGCGGCGAAGGACGACGAGGGCCACCAACGTGGTCGACAGCGATGGACGACGAGGGACGCCAACGACGTCGGCGGCGAAGAACAGCGAGGCCCACCAACGTGGTCGGCGGTGAAGAATGACCAGGGGCCGTCAACGGCATCGGCGGCGAAGAACGTCGACGGCGAAGAACGATGAGGCCCACCAATGGGATTGGCGGCGGCGTGGTCGGCGAGGGCCATCAACGTGGTCGACGGCGAAGAACGACGAGGACCACCAACGGGATCGACGACGGCGTGGTTGGCGAGGGCCGCCAACGGCGTCGGCGGTGAAGGACAGCGAGGGCCACCAACGTGGTCGGCGGCAGAGAACGGCGAGGGACGCTAACGGCGTCGGCGGCGAAGAACGACGAGGGCCACCAATGTTGTCGGCGGCGGAGAACGGCGAGGGCCGCCAATGGCGTCGGCGGCGAAGAACGTCGAGGGCGAAGAACGACGAGGGCCACCAACGGGATCGGCGGCGGCGTGGTCGGCGAGGGCCACCTACGTGGTCGGTGGCGGAGAACGGCGAGGGCCGCCAACGGCGTCAGCGGCGAAGAACGTCGACGACGAAGAACGACGAGGGCCACCAATGGGATCGGCGATGGCGTGGTCGGCGAGGGCCGCCTACGGCATTGGCGGCGAAGAACGGCGAGGGCCACCAACGTGGTCGATGACGGAGAACGGCGAGGGCCGCAACGGCGTCAGCGGTGAAGAACGTCGACGGTGAAGAACGACAAGGGCCATGGTCGGCGGTGAAAAAACGACGAGGACCATCGACGGAATCAGTGGCGAAGGACGACGAGGGCCACCAACGTGGTCGACAGCGAAGGACGACGAGGGCCACCAACGTGGTCGGCGGCAAAGGACGACGAGGGCCACCAACGTGGTCGGCTGCGAAGGACAACGAGGGACGCCAATGACGTCGGCGGCGAAGAACGGCGAGGCCCACCAACGTGGTCGGCAGTGAAGAATGATGAGGGCCGCCAACGGCGTCGGCGGCGAAGAACGACGAGGGCCACCAACGAGATTGGTGGTTGCGTGGTCGGCGAGGGCCATCAACGTGGTTGATGGCGAAGAACGACGAGGGCGACCAACAGGATTGGCGGCGGCGGTGGAGAATGGCGAGGGCCACCAACAGCGTCGGGGGCAAAGAACGTCGACGACGAACAACGACGCGGATGACCAACGTGGTTGGCGGTGAAAAAACGACGAGGACCGTCGATGGAATCAGCGGCGAAGGACGACGAGGGCCACCAACGTGGTCGGCGGCGAAGGAAGACGAGGGCCCACCAACGTGGTCGGCGGCGAAGGACGACGAGGGACGCCAACGGCGTCGGCGGCGAAGAACGGTGAGGCCCACCAACGTGGTCGACGGTGAAGAACGACGAGGGCCGCCAACGGCGTCGGCGGCGAAGAACGTTTATGGCGAAGAACGACGAGGGCCACCAACAGGATCGGCGGCGGCGTGGTCGGCAAGGGCCGCCAACATGGTCGGCGGCGAAGAACAATAAGGGCCGCCGACGGGGTTGATGGTGAGGGGCGACGAAGAGAGCCATGGCGAGTTGATGACGATCTCCGAGGCAAGGACGGTGCCGCCGCCGATCCAGATCATAGATCCGATCTGGTCACGACGAGGGATGACGAGGTCGGCGGCAGCGAACCATTGGCGAGGGCGATGACGAGGGGACATCGAGGAGATCCATCGACGAGGGCCGTCGACGGGGAAGATGATCGCTTGACGAGCCATGACGTCGTTGCACTCACCCCCTACCTGGCGCGCCAACTTTCAACGAAATATATGTCACAGTCTACCTAGGGGGTACCCTATGGTAGTAGATTGTAGGCGGAGGCGTGGAGACGGCGGTCAAGCGTAACATAGAGAGCATAGACACGGCGATTTAGACAGGTTCAGGTCGGCAAATCTCTGTAATACCCTACGTCCTGTGTTCTGGTGGCTGTATTGATCTGAGAGATAGATTACAAGATGTGTAGTTGATCATGTTTTTGTGGGGTCCCCTGTGCCTCCTTATATATGACGAAGGGACAAAGTTACAAGTAAAGTTGCCAATATGGTACTATTTGTGCGGTGCACGTCGTGTGCTGCACGTCTACGTCTTGTGGGCCGGGCCACCTCGATGGAGCGGCCCATATAGATCCCTGGGGATATGTCGAGGTAATATCCCCAACAACTTGGCCGAGAATTGATGTTTGATTCCATATTCATCACATAGCTCATCAACTATTGTATTCTTGAACTCACTACCATTGTCACTTCTCACTCTCTTGATAGTTGTTTCAAACTCATTTTGGCATCTCTTGACAAAGATCTTGAATGTATCAAATGTTTCACTCTTGTCACTCAAGAAGAATACCCATGTATATCTAGTGAAATCATCAACTATCACAAAGCCATATTTGTTTCCACCAATGCTTGTATATGCGGTTGGTCCAAACAAGTCCATGTGCAAGAGCTCAAATGGTTTGCAAGTACTCATCATGCTCTTACTAGGGTGAGTATTTCCAACTTGTTTGCCGGCTTGACAAGAGCTACATAGCTTATCTTTCTCAAAGACCACATCTTTCAAGCCTCTAACTAGATCATGCTTGACTAGTTTGTTCAATTGCCTCATTCCAACATGACCAAGCCTTCTATGCCATAACCAACCCATGCTAGATTTGGATAGCAAGCAAGTTGACAATTGAGTTTCTTTGGCATTGAAATCAACTAAGTATAGATTCTCATATCTAAATCCTTTGAATATCAAGTTAGAGCCATCTACACTTATGATCTCTACATCATCAACTCCAAAAATTCATTTAAAGCCTAGATCACAAAGTTGAGCTACGGATAGCAAGTGGAAGTTCAAGCTCTCTACTAGCAACACATTGGATATACTAATGTCATTTGATATAGCAATCTTACCAAGCCCTTTGACTTTCCCTTTGCCATTATCACCAAATGTGATAGATTCAATCCCATTGCAATCATTTGACTTGATAGAGTTTAACATTCTTGAATCTCCAGTCATATGTTGAGTGCACCCACTATCAAGCACCCAATGCCTCCCTCCGGCTTTATAATTGACCTACAAAACAATTCAATTCTTCTTAGGTACCCATACTTGCTTGGGTCCTCCAAAGTTAGTGACTAAGGACTTAGGAACCCAAATAGCTTTCTTCTTTGAGCTCTCATTGGGTGTACCCATGTACTTAGCTATCACACCTTTCTTGCCCTTGGTAAGCATATAACTAGAATCAAAGCGAATAGATGCATGTATAAATTTTATCTTGCTTTGGTTTAGTTTGCAATATTGCTCATCATGCCCTACTTGCTTGCAACTAGTGCAAAACCGACCATTGCTCTTCACAAAGCGAGGCTTTGGAGTTGCAAAGGCCGCCTTGCCTTTCTTCGGGGTATAGCTAAGTCCCTCTTTGCAAAGGGAGAACCTTTGGCTACCCAAGCACTTAAGCAAGCGGGCGTCTCCACCATAGGCATTGCCTAATGCTAGAGTGAGCTTACCAACCTCCTTCTTAAGGGTCTGATTCTAAACTATTAGTATAGTGTCACAAGTGACAACATCACTAGTAGAAGAGGTAGAGTTAGATGTACTACAAGAAGGGTTAGTTGGGGTGATGATGATGGGTTCATAGAATGATTCATTGATTATATCACAAGTTATTCCCATGTTACTTGTTGAAACATGCTCTTTCTCATTTTGCTCAACAAGAAGTGAATGAGCCTTTTCCAGCTTAGAGTGAGCTTTTTCAAGCTTAGAGTGAGCTTTTCCAAGCTTCTCATGGGCATCCATTTGCCTCTCATGAGTAAGGTTGAGCTCATCAAAGGATTGCTTGAGAGAATGATTCTCTTTTCGCAATGCTTTGCACTCCTTTCTTGTGAGGAAAAAGTGAGTCTTAGCATCTTCCAACATTGCAATTAGTTCATCTTTAGTGGGTTCATCATCATCATCACTATAGTTACACTCATCATCGGATTGTACCTTGGTTGGCCTAACCATGAAACATGTCGATAGAGTGTCAAAGAGAGAGATCTTGTTCTTCATAGCAATACTAGCAAGAGCCTTCTTCTTGCTTGATCTCTTCTCATCATCACTTGAGTCATCATCTTCACTTGAATCACTATCCCAAGTGACAACATATGAGCCTCCCTTCTTGCTCTTCTTGAGAAACATCTTGCTCTCTTTCTTTTCTTTCTTCTTTCCCTTCTTCTCATCTTCATCATCACTATGATGTGGGCAATCCGAAATGAAGTGATCCTTGCTATTGCACTTGAAACACCTCTTGTCATTGCTCTTGCTCTTGAAGGAGTTCTTCTTCCTTCTATCTCTATAGCCCTTCTTCTTCATGAACTTGCCAAACCTCTTGACAAAGAGGGCCATTTGTTCTTCATCATCTTCATCATCATTGCTTGACTCATCATACTTTGCTTTGTCCTTTGATGATGATGTGGCTTTGAATGCCACACTCTTCTTCTTCTCATCTTTCTTGTCATCCTTCTTTTCCTTGTTCTCTCTAATCTTGTCCTTGTCTTCTCTAAAGGTGTCATCGGTCATCACCTCACCAAGAATTTGGTTTGGTGTTGTTGTGTCCAATCCACTTCTCACCAATAGAGTGACTAGCATCTCAAATCTTGAGGGAAGACTTCTTAGGAATTTGAATGAGAAGTCTTTGTTCTCCACCTTCTCTCCAAGTGACTTAAGGTCATTGACAAGCACCTCAAGCCTATTGAACATCTCGGGCACGTTCTCATCTTCCTTCATCTTGAAGCTAGCAAACTTCTCTTTTAAGATGTAGGCCTTTGCTCCCTTCATGGATTGAGTCCCTTCATATGACTCTTCTAGCTTCTTCCAAGCCTCATGAGCACTCTCCAAGTTTTTGATTTGTTCAAACACTTCCTTGGAGATTGCCCCATGTATTTCACTCAAGGCAATATCATTGTTTTGGAGCTTCTCCTCTTCGACCGTGGTGGGTGCCTCTTCATTTACCACCTCAAACTTCTTGTCGACCACCAACCATATCTTTCGGTTGATTGATTTAAGATAGGTGGTCATCAAGGCCTTCCAATAGCTATAATTGTTGCCATCGAAATTAGGTGCCCTCTTGGTGTTGTTGATTTGAGCCATTTTAACACCGTGGGAAGTTAAGTCTTTGAGTACGGTGTACTAGCTCCGATACCACTTGAAAGGTCTAGGTATGGCTAGAGGGGGGTGAATAGCCTAATTAAATTTTCTACAACAACACTTAGCAAACTTGTTAGAATAAAACACGGTGATAAGCAAGTTTGCTTTAGCTCTTGTTGACACAAATTGTGGCACAAAGGATAAACCGCAAGCACACGGCTGTCAAGGTAGCTTTCATCCAAGAGTATTATAGGGGTATCGAATCCACAGGGAACGTAAAGTGTAGTTAACAAAGAACTAAGTTCGTCCAATGATCACACAAGGGGTTTATGATAGGTTGGGTAGAGAGGATCTTCTATGGTTATGAAACTAGCAAGGTAAGGTAAGATACAAAGGTTGTTCACTTCGGGCCACTAGGCTGCTTAGCAACAGAAAAGGATGAGAAAGGTGCTAAACTGCCTAGCACAAGAAGTCCTACATTTTAAGAACTTGACCGAACGTGGTGGGATCAAAGCCTAGATAGGACTGTCACCCCTACTAGGTACCACAAACAAACGGTTGGACAAGCCGCAGACACAGGTAAGTGTATAGCCTAGACACCACGTCTACACTATATCTCACTACTCTAATCCAGATCCCGATGAAATTGATTAGAGTACCGGTTTAACGGCGGTGAACTAATGAACAACTAAAGTAATTACTTTACCAGAACTAAAGATCAATTACCATAAAAGAATCTCAAATGCAGACTTACAAAAGAGAAGACCGCATCCGCTGAGGTACAGCTTGGAGAAGACGTCAGATAGGCCCGGCTCTCCTCCAGACTCTCCTCACTCTCTCCCTATTTTCTATGCTACTAGTAGAACAGGGCTTCGCCTTGTAGAATGAGTAGCTCCTCCTTGGTGTGTCTTGAATGAGAGGGAGTGAGGGGGTATTTATAGTGGAGAGGTGGAGTAGGGGCTACTCCGGTGCCACCTCATCAATCCGCGTGACGTTGTATGGCCTCCCTTGGATCAAAACCGTCATTTAACCAGCGGCTAGGATGCTCCAAGGGCATGCAACCGACTTGTGTAGGTCAGTTATGAAGTCACCACTTGCTGGATCAAACACCGGGCAAGACCCGGATCCTAAGGTGGTGAACCCGACCCGAATCGGCAGACTGGATGTTGTTTTCTGCTAATTAGAGAAGAATCCGGGGGCTGACCAGCTGAACCGGCCAGTCCAGGCGGTCCAACCGTGCCTGGACCGCGCAGGTCAGTCAACCGACTCCCTCCGCCAGTGGCGTTGCGCCACGTGGCCCTACGGGCTGGTCGGTTGGCTGCGCCTCCCCGCACCCCCGCGCTAGCCCGCGCGTGGGAACACCAGCACCTGTTGCGGGGCCCACCTGGCCCCCTTGGTCCCTTGCCTAGGTGGCCGCGCATGCTGCGGCGGGGCCCACCTGGCCCGCCTGGCCGCTGGTCCCCTGCTGGGTGGCAGCGCCTGTGACGTGAGCGCCCTAGGGTGCTAACGTCAGGATGACGTCAGCATCCTTTTTAATTTGCAAGTATCTTTTGATCCTGGACTCCAAATGTAGCAAATAATATATCCATTTTAATCGTCTCGACGAGCCCGTCGCAATGGTGTACTCCAATTCGTCATTTGATATACTTTCATATGATGATATACATTACCTGCACTTAAATAATCAAGGGACATGTGGAACTAGTTATTGGGTATAATATGTTCATGTTAATCTTGTTTTCCTTTGAATATGAGGATGTTGACGGTATTTTGATGGTGACAAAATGGCTCATAATTACTGTCAACAGCTCTAAGGTTAGGCAAGCCACCTACCAATTCTAGTTACTAGCAAGATATGTTCTAAGTCACACACAAGAGCTAGATCACTAGCGCTACTAGACTAAGCTACACAAGCTAAGCTAGAGGCTCTACTTTGCAAGAATGTAAGGAATGTAATGCAAAGCTAGAGATAGAATGGTTATACCAACGTGAAGAGATAAGCCTAATAAATAACCAATCAATCACAAGATGAATCATCGATAGAGAGACAATGAGAGACATTATTTTTTTACCGAGGTTCACTTGTTTGCCAACAAGCTAGTCCTCGTTGTAGCGATACACCAACTTGGAGGTTCACGCGCTAATTGGCAATCCAAGCCAAACCGTCTAGGAGGTGGCAACCTCCAAGAATAACAAGAGTTCCGCGATGACGACGATCACCAAGTGCCACTAGTATGCAATCAAAGAGAAATGCACTTGGATTCACTCAATCTCTCATGAAATGATCAACTATGTCAATGAGATGAGTGGTGGAGCTTCTCACAAGCAAGCACAAGTGTGTGAGTGATGAGAATGTGCAAGAAGTGCCCCAAAGGGCCAGCCCTATAGCTATATATAGCCCTCACTCACAACTAGCCGTTTACACACAAAAATAGAGCACATGCATCACCTCCAGATGCACTTTTCACAGGGGCTCCACACCATCAACAGCGTCCGGACCCATCGACAGTAGTGAGCCAACGGCTCTGCTCAGCTCTCCGGACGGAGCCTCCAGTCGCGCGCGACGCGCCGTCCGGACTAACAGTTGCGCGTCCAGTCCCCTGCCAGTTCAAACGGCCAACTTCCCGCGCTTGCCGCTGCCTACCACGTGCCTCTGGACTCTCCTGTTTACAGGGTCCGGAGTCACTGCTCCTTGCGTCCAGAAATATATTTCCGAGCGCCCGAGAACACCCGAGAACTCCACCGAGCAGACAGCACCTCAGGACACAAGTCTAGAGCCTCAGTACGGACCTTCACCTGCATCCGGATCAACTTCATCAGACAACAGAGAGCTCCAGCTCTCCGGACGTGAGTCCGGAGCACAACTCCGATCGGCACAATGCGTCCGGACTTCTGTTCTCCGACAGCTTCACCTAGGGTTTGCCACCGGACGCACACGAGATGGTCCGGTCGGCCAGAACCCCAGCGTCCGGACCCTACGTCCGGACTGCTTTCTGCCGCCCAAACACTTCTCCAACTTCTCCAAGCTTCCAAGAGCCAACACTAAGTGATCCCAACACTTGTGCACGTGTGTTAGCTTTTAGTTCACAATTATCTTGGATTTAGTTGGTTGTTTCCACTAGTTCAATTGATTTTTATGCAATGCATATGAACCTAGTGGCACATGATAACCGTAATCATACTTAAGAGCTCCCTCCTTGACAGTACGGCTATCTATCCTAAATGTGATCACATCCTCTATGATGTCTTGATCACCAAACCAAAAATAAATGGTTCCTAGCATCACCTTTGCCTTCACACCATTTTCCTTTCCACCACCATGCTAGAGCTTGTGTCATCCACACTTGATCCACCATGCTCCATCACATGGTATGTACCAACCTATCTCATGATTCACACTTAGAGATCCAAGGTTAGTACTTAAGTGGGTTTCATCAATTACTCAAAACCAAAACACATGGGGACTCTCATATGGTCACATCGTCACGATTCTTCACCAAGGGGACCTCTCCACCGCTACACCAACACAAGTATTGGGCAAGATAAATGCTCATGAGATGTACATGAAGATTGGTGATGGTGGCTCTTCATCCTCCTCCAAGAAGAAAGAAAAAGAGAAGGAGGGGAAGAAGGACTTGGCTCTCAAGGAATCCTCTTCGAAGAAGTGCAAGATACAATTTGTGTATGAGAGTGCAAGTTAGGATGAAGATGAAGAAAACATTGCCCTCATGGTGAAGAAGACCACCAAGATGTTGAAGAGGCTAAACAATAGTGGAGTCAAGTTTGACTCAAAGAAGAAGAAATTCTTCACAAGCTCTTCAAGGAAGCCCATCTCCCAAATGAAGTGCTACAATTGTGGCATTCTTGGTCATCTAGCTCATGCTTGCACCGAGGAGAAGAAAGATAAGTTCAAGAACAAGAAGTTCAAGAACAACAAGAAGAAGGGTGCTCAAGATGATTCTAGTGATGATGACAAGAAGCAAGACAAGCCTTACAAGAATAAGAAGGATGGCAAGGCTTACATTGTGGGTGATTGGCTCACCGACATTGAGGACTCAAGTGATTCCTCCGATGGAGATAGTGAATATGAGAAGGTGGTCGCATTGGTGATTGGTTCCTCTACTCCACCGTCACCTCCTCCTTCATCACCAGGCTCATCCTCTAGACACCTATGCCTCATGGCTAAAGGTGACAAGAAGGTACAAAAGTTGGATGAGGATGCTAGTGGTGACTCTAGTGGTAGTGATAGTGATGATGATGACACACCATCCTATGATGAGCTAATTAAAATTTGCAACAAGTACTCTAGCATCATACGGAGGTACAAAGGTAAAAATGACAAACTCCAAGACATCAAAGATAACTTGCATGCTAAGCTTGATGCCTTGTCTAGTGCTAATGATGATTTGAAGCTTGAGAACAATTCTCTCACATCTAGCACTAGGGAGCTCAAAGCATCACTCAAGCAAGCTAATGAGAAACATGATAAGCTTGAGAGGTCAACACAAGAGCTCCACACAAGGTATAACTTGCTAAAAGATGACTACAACCAAGTTAGAAGTGAACATGGCACACTTGTAGTAGCTAATGAATTGCTTACAAATGATCTTGCTACACATGTTGCTATTAACCTGGTTGTTAAGTGTCATATAGCTACTTCTTGTGAGGACTTGCTTGATAAAGTTGCTAGTGAGAAAAATGCTAAGTGCAAGGGCAAGAAGGTAGTTGAAGCCAAGAAATATGATGACTATGTGAAGATGAGGGTGGAGAACTCAAAGCTCAAGGAAGAGTTAATCAACCTCAAGGCAAACAAGCCCTTCACCATCAAGTCGGCCAAGCAAGATGACAAGGATGCAATCACCTTGATCAACACTCTCAAAGAAGAAAATGAAAAGCTCAAGAGTGAGAAGATCAAGCTAGCAAGTGTTTTTGAGAAGTTCACCAAGGGTCACAACCTTCAAAGTGAGCTCTTGATGAACACCATGATGAAGACCGACAAGACTGGTATTGGGTTCAAGGAGAACCAACTCATGAAGGCCAAGGTCAAGATTGAAGCAAAGAATTACTACAAGAACAAGGCCATGAGCAACAACTATGACAAGCCAAAGCCCAAGCCAAGAAGATGCTTTGAGTGTGGTCAAGTTGGGCACTTTGCTAATGATTGCAAGACTTCACCTCCCAAGACCTTGCCCAAGCACACAAGGCCATTTTCTCATGATGCACACTTCATCATCAACAAGGACTCCAAGGGTAGAGCCCTAGTTGTGTTTCTCGGACCTAAGATGAAGAACAAGCCCAAAGTGCTATGGGTTGCTAAGGAGTTGGTGCACAAGGCTATGGGACCTCTCCAAGTGTGGGTTCCCAAACAACAAGCTTAACTCCAAGTTGCTTGTGTGTAGGTGAACTACAAGACTGGAGGAAGTCATTGGGTGATTGATAGTGGTTGCACCCAACATATGACCGGTGACTCCCGGATGTTCACCACACTTGATAAGGATTGCTCAAATCAAGACAAGATTACATTTGGGATAATTCAAAGGGCAAAGTACAAGGCTTAGGCAAAGTGGCTATCTCCCAAGATCAATCAATTTCCAATGTCTTGCTAGTGCAATCTTTGAGCTTCAACGTGCTATCGGTTGGTCAACTATGTGATCTCGGTTTACAATGTCTCTTCACCCCCAATGAGGTAGTTGTGACCAAGATTGAAGACTCATCATTGATATTCAAGGGGTTTCGGCACAACAATCTCTATCTAGTGGACTTCATGTCAAATGAAGCAAGCTTGCAAACATGTCTATTCTCCAAGAGTTCTTTGGGTTGGCTATGGCATAGAAGATTAGCACATGTAGGAATGTAAACCTTGAAGAAGCTTGTCAAGAAGGAGATGGTTAGAGGTGTGAAGGATGTGGTGTTTTAGAAGGACAAATTGTGTAGTGCATATCAAGCCGGCAAGCAAGTGGCAAACCCTCATCCCACCAAAGCTTTCATGTCAGCCTCAAGAGTCTTAGAGCTACTTCACATGGATCTATTTGGACCTACCACCTATGCTAGCCTTGGAGGCAATCTTTTTTGCTTGATGGTAGTTGATGACTACTCTAGGTACACTTGGGTATTCTTTATCCAAGACAAGGGAGAGACACAAGGCATCTTCAAGAAGATTGCAACAAGGGATCAAAATGAATTTGATGTGAAGATCAAGAAGATAAGAAGTGACAATGGCACCGAGTTTGTGAACACAAAGATCGAAGACTATTGTGATGAAGTGGGAATCAAGCATCAAGTGTCCGCCACCTATACCCCACAACAAAATGGTGTTGTAGAGAGGAAGAACCGGACACTTATCACACTTGCAAGATCAATTCTTGATGAGTACAATACTCCCGAGAAGTTTTGGGCCAAAGCAATCAACACCGCATGCTATGCGGCCAACTGTCTCTTTGTCCAAAGGCTTCTCAAGAAGACCCCCTATGAGCTTGTGAATGGGAATAAATCGGATATATCCTTCTTCTGAGTGTTTGGATGCAAAGTGTACATCTACAAGAAGCGTCAACACTTGGGCAAGTTCCAAAGGCGTTGTGACATTGGTTTCCTACTTGGGTATTCTCTTAAATCCAAGGCATATCGAGTATTTAACAAAGCCTCCGGTCTAGTTGAAGAAACATATGACTTGGAGTTTGATGAAACTAATGGCTCTCAAGAAGAGCATGAGAATCTTGATGATGTAGGTGATGAACCCTTGAGGGAGGCTATGAAGAATATGCCTGTTGGTGCCATCAACCCACTAGAGGTGGAAGATGTAGAAGATGATGCAAATCAAGTACCTTCTCCACCTCACACACCTCAAGTTGATGAAGAACAAGTGAGGGAAGCACAAGAAGATTATTTCATCCCTCAAGATCAAGCCGAGGCTCAAGCTAGTGATGTTGGTGCACCGCAACCTCCTCCCCAAGTTCTTGATAGAAGATCTACACCTATGCTTCAAGCTCATCCACAAGACCTCATCACAGGGAGTCCATCAAGGGGGGTAACAACTCAATCTAGACTTTCTTTTTATGTTGAGCATCACTCTTTTGTTTCCTTTGTTGAGCCTTCTAGTGTGGAGGATGGACTTGCGGATCCGGATTGGGTGAATGCCAAGCATGAAGAGTTGAACAACTTCACCCGGAACGAAGTATGGACACTAGTAGAAAAACCCAAAGGAGCAAGAATCATTGGCACCAAGTGGGTGTTTAGGAACAAGCAAGATGATCAAGGCGTGGTTGTGAGGAACAGGGCAAGATTGGTGGCAAAGGGGTTCTCCCAAGTTGAAGGGTTGGATTTTGGGAGACCTTTGCACCAGTTGCAAGACTTGAAGCCACACGTATCCTTTTGGCATATTCTTCACATCACAAAATGGAACTATTTCAAATGGATGTGAAGGGTGCCTTCTTAAATGGTTTCATTAATGAACTTGTCTTTGTCTCACAACCTCCCGGGTTTGAAGACCCAAATTGTCCTAATCATGTGTATAGGTTGTCCAAGGTCCTCTATGGATTGAAGCGAGCACCCTGTGCTTGGTATGCGAGGCTAAGGGACTTCCTACTCAAGAAGGGCTTCAGGATCGGGAAAGTTGATACCACACTCTTCACCAAGGTGCTAGATGGAGAGATCTTTGTTTGCCAAGTATATGTCGATGACATTATATTTGGGTCAACAAACCAAGATCATAGCAAGGAATTTGGTGCATTGATGTCCAAGGAGTTCGATATGTCTATGATTGGCAAGCTTACCTTCTTCCTTGGCTTCCAAGTGAAGCAATTGAGGGAGGGCACCTTCGTGTCTCAAGAGAAGTACACTCATGATGTACTCAAGAAATTCAAGATGGAGGATTGCAAGCCAATCAAGACCCCAATGCCTACTAATGGGCATCTCGACCTTGATGAGGGAGGTAACCCGATCGACCAAACTCTTTATCGCTCGTTGATCAGTAGTTTACTTTACCTCACCGCTTCTAGGCCGGATATCATGTTTAGTGTGTATGTGTGCAAGGTTTCAAGCTAATCCTAAGGAATCGCACTTAAGTGCGGTAAAAAGAATCCTAAGGTACATAAGGCACACCTCTAGCATTGGCCTTTGGTATCCCAAAGGAGCACCCTTCCAACTTGTTGGCTATTCCAATTCGGATTATGCCGGGTGTAAGTTTGATAGGAACAGTACCTCCGGTGGTTGTCATTTGCTAGGAAGATCACTTGTTTCTTGGTCCTCTAAGAAGCAAAATAGTGTGGCATTGTCTACCGCCGAGGCGGAATACATAGTCATGGGAGCAATTTGTGCACAAATCTTATACATGACACAAACTCTCCTAGATTACGGCGTTACTCTAAAAAATGTTCCACTCTTGTGTGATAATGAAAGCGCCGTAAAGCTTGCAAACAACCCGGTTCAACACTCTCGCACCAAGCACATAGATATTCGCCATCACTTTCTTAGAGATGATGTGGCTAGGAAAGATATCACACTAGTGGGAGTTTCTAACGAAAATCAATTGGCGGATATCTTCACTAAACCACTCGATGAAGCAACCTTTTGTAGGTTGAGAAGCGAGTTGAATGTGCTTGATCACTCAAACTTCACTAAAAATGATCTTGTCTGAACCAACCATGCATCATATGTAATATAACATGTTAATCTTGTAATGCACATAGGCTTGGCTAACGTGGTTAGAATAACCGTCCTTAAAACGTGTGAAGAAGTCTAACCGCGGTTCAAACTTGCAGGCAACCTAGATTCAAATTCATGTAATGTATAGCATGTTCATTGTTGCTTGTCGTTTCTTTTCGGTTAAGTTTGAGCATCCGCTGGGTTCATCCACTTAGGGGGAGCATTCCAAGCTCAAGAATTTTCTATACCCCTCTTGTGGCCCTATGATGTCTCCTTGGAGCTTCCATCCGAATATTTTGAACTAAAATTAATTCTAAGCCTATGGCAAAATATTTGAAAAGGAGAGTTTAAGAGATGGTTCTCATATAAAGTCCAGTCAGGTGTTATTTGGATCTTATTGGGATTGGGACTTGGTTGAGAGAAAGATGCAAAAAATAAAATTTGAAAAATCTTTTGAAAATTGTCATCGGACGATGCGTCGGACGCTCGGCGACAAATGCCTCAGTGTCCGTCGCGACCGTCCATTGATAAAAGTTGCCTGTCTGAGGGATGACGGACGCTCCCCAACGTCCGTCGCGGAGCGTCCGACGCGAGCTATGTGTCGAGGTGCTTCACACCCTCTCTGTAAGCCCGATGGACGATGCCGTCGGACGCTGTTCAGCGTCCGTCGCACTCCGACGGAGCGTCCGTCGCTCGGATCCGGAGCGTCCGTCGCGGACTTAACAGGCGCATATTGTTTTGAAAAACCTTCTTCGTTCTCGGTCGGTTTCAGTTTACCCATACGCCGTCGTCGCGCCTCCCTAACTCTAACCACCGCCGTGCCCATGCTGCTCTTCCGCTCTCGGCTCTCCAGCACCCCTTCCACCACTGCAACCTGCCTCCGCTATCGTGCTTCTGCTCGGCTAGCCTTCGCCACAAAGCTCAGCGCCGCCCGCTGCATCTTCCCGCCGGTGATCCCCTGCGCCGCCCTCTCTTCTCCCTCTCTGCGCGGGCGTTTCAGCCACGCAGAGGAGTCTTGGCGCCGTCCCGGAAGTTGCTGGAAGGGGTTCCACTCCCTGCTGAGGATCTCCCTCCTCGCCATTGGTCAGCAGGCTGTGGATTGAGATTGAAATTGACTGAGATATCTTTCCTATTCTCTTTGGTCACTTAGTCAAAGGTAATGGCATGGTCAAATTCGATTCTAATCTTACCCAATTCATGCTTCCTTCTAGACTTTGCTTACCTTTAGTTAATGCTTATTGTTAAATACCTCTCTATCTATCGAGAAGGTCAACGAGTCAGTGACAGCTTGGAAGTGATAGTGTCAGTTGAACTCGGGGCAAAGCCAGCAAGTATGGAATGAGGCAAAGCCTCGAGAGTGTCATTACAGGGCTTTCAGAGCCATTCTTGTAGGGATTGTGCCATGCATTGACAGTGGGTTGATTGTAGTTGATCAGTCACAGTGGTTTGTCAGTTGGGGATTCTTTGTCGGTGACAGTTTGGTTCTTCTCCTGCCCGGCAATGGCACGGACGAAGAACACCGGCCTCGTCCCCGGTAGTGGTAGTGACCCTCCACCTCCACCGTGTCCCACTGATCGGGGAAGGGGCAAGCAGGAGGTTGTTTTGAAGAAGTGCAAGAGGCTCCTTATGGACCCAGACTCCGTGGCAGCCTTAGCAGTGGCAGAGGTAGCAGAGCTAGCGGAGCAGGGTGGACGTCGCACCGGTTTGAGGATCTCTCCTCGTCGTGGAGCGCGTCGTGACTCCCCCTCGTGTCTAGAGACAGATCCCGCAGAGGCTACTAAGACTGAGGAGGCAGAGTAGGATACAGAGACCTAGTAGACAGAGGCCACGGGTCACTCTTCTATTGGTGAGCTGATGGCTCGATGGGTCACTCGTTCCTGTGGGTCAGGTGCAGCTCCAGCTCTAGCCTCAGGTTCTTCAGAGGGCACTATTCTCACCATCCTTTCGAGGATGCAGGAGGAGCAGACACGACAGGCAGAGGAGCAGAGGAGAAAAGCTGAGGAGGTTCAGAGGCTCACAACTCAGTAGTTAGCCGCTCAGGCTCAGACTCATGTACGTCAAGATGAGTTCCAGATGCAGTTTCTGCTTTTCTAGAAGCAGCAAGCCGAGTCACAGAGATAGGCGATCGAGCTTCTCAGTCGGCTTCTTCGGTCGAGCTCAGGACCATCTCTTACGCCACAACTTGCACTACCTGAGAGCTCCTAGCAACAGCAGTACATGTCTCAGGCTCAGACACCCCCAGTGGTGATATCGACTCTGCGTTCCAGCCCAGCGGGCTTTAGAGTCAGCCACCAGCCTCACCCGTATTCCAGACACCGCTGACTCAGATGTCATCGTGGCTAGCTTCCCCCGGTGACTTTCAGATCGGATTCAGTCCTACCCGGGGGCTACCATTGAGGAGACCACACGGGGTTTCACAACTTCCTATAGAGAGATCACCGGAGAAGACTCACCTGTAGTAGCAGCTCCAAAGACTCAGCATTCAGAGGAGCACCCTCCGGTGGCAGGCACTTACTTATCTTCTGTCGCCTCGTCGGAGGCTGCGCCAGACAGCTCGACTCAGACAGTCACCACTCCACCTCGTGTTGTCGTTCTGACATATTCCACTATTGTTGCATCAGAGGCAGTTGAGCCAGAGAGACTAGCTCAGACAGAGAGTTAGTTGGCAGTGGATGCCGGAGCAATCACAGTGGCAGTGTCCTCACCGCTTCACTCTCACGGTCAGCCAGTAGAGCTTGTTGCAGCAGTCACCCTTGCAGCTCTGGCAGTGATACCTTCCCTCGCGCCTCGTGTGTTCCCGCTACCACAGAGGCAGGACTGTCTGAGGCTCCAGTTTAGACTGCTACACCGTCTGAGCCTCAGGGGGAGCTGGGAGAGACAGCGACAGCTTCTGAGTCCGCAGCTCCAGTTCCAGAGGTCACCCCAGCTGAGCCTACACCAGCAGAGACAGAGGCAGATGATTCAGACCTTCAAGACTTCATCATGCTTGATCGCAAGGCTACAGCTACTTCGGCTCCACCCCTAGCTCTGGATGCTTAGTGTTGGTGCTAGACGCCAAAGGGGGAGAGAGGGTAGAGTATATCAGAGATAGGGGGAGTGTTGTGAGATAGGGGGTTTTCTTCTATGTGTGATTTTATTTCCCTGTACTCATGTCATCATATCTACCTTTCATGCATTGTATATTTGTGTGGTGCTTGATGTTTGTGAGATACACTCCCATGTGTGACATACTCTTGTTTATCACTAATATATCATGTGAGCTATCACTTGTTTCATGATATATCTCTATTCCATATTGATTGAGCTTCCACGCCAAACTTTGATATCTTTGTGAGAATATCATGAGGTGCTTCGATTTCCATTCCATATCTAAGAGTACATGTGTCTGTGGCTTGGCTTGGATGAGCAAGTATCTTTCACTTTATTCACTAACCCTTGCTCAACCTATCCAAGTCACTTGAAATCCTAACCTTTCATCTCTTATATCTTATACTCGAGGATTGTTGTCGTCAATCACCAAAAAGGGGGAGATTGAAGAATCATGGCCCTATTGGTTTCGGTGATTAACGACAAAGAGAGATTATTATGGCTAATGTGTGTTTTGCAGAAGATATTATGGCAGAAGCTATGCGTAGCTTAGCCATAGTGATCAACATGAATGGGCATCAATGGTTATCACTTAGCCCCCAAGATGGATATCGTTTCGGATTTCAAAGAGAGATAATGAAGACCCTAGATTGATAGGATAAGTGCCACAAGGAGATGAAGGGCACTTAGTATAGATAAGTCTTTATTTGATCTTTGGCCGTACTATAAAGAGGGGTTGAGACTAGTAGCTTGACTTAGGAAAGCTTCATGACTTAGGTGTGGTGCACACTTGACTTCCTTAGCTCTAAGAAAACCTATGGTGACCGTAAGATAGCCTAGAACAACTTCCATATTCATCGCAACGAAAAACAAAGTTGAGAGGGCTGAGATCTGGGCGACGGACGCTGCAGACCGTGGCGTCGGACGTTGTCCGTCGCGCCAGACAAAGGCGTCAAACGCTGGAGTGTTCACTCCACTGCGTCCGTCGGCCTACCCAAGAGCGCTGAGTTTGACTGAGCAAACTGAGGTCTGACGGACGATGTCCGTCGGCTAGGCGTCGGACGCAGGGAGAGCGTTCTTCGACCTTCCATTGAGGTTGTTTTTAGCCCAGCTACAGCCAGAGCGTCGGACGCTGGAGCAGAGCGTCCGTCGCCCCTGCGACAGAGCGTCCGTCGTTGGGAAAAGGTGTTCAGAACTAGCCGTTGGGCAGGGCGACGGAGCGTTCGTCGCCTAGGCGATGGAGCGTCCGTCGCCAACTTAAACTGTGTGTTTTCACCAGCCCGAGGCAGTTTTTCATAGGGGCTATTTATAGCCCACCCCTTGCCTTCCCACCTTGCCTTTGCTCATTTCAGTTGTTGAGTTTCTTGAGAAGGTTGGGAAGAGAGCAAGAGCCATAGAGAGAGAGAGTGATTCGCGAATTCATCCATCCTCTTCTCTAGTTCATCCAAGAGACCAAGTGTGCATCCACTCTAGTTGTGAAGCTTGAGTGAGTCAAGTGAAGATCAAAGCTTGTTACTCTTGGTGATCGACATCACCTAGACAGTCCGGTGGTGCTTGGGAGGAAGGTGATCGCCGGAGGATTGTCGGCGGCCCTTCTCCATCGACTTGTGATCGGTTGTGGGCGGTTCACCGAGCCGGAGCGGCGAAGAACCAGCCCGTAAAGAGCACTCAATCCTTGTGCGGGTTGAGGGCGAGCAATACCCTTGCGCGGGTGCTCCAACGAGGACTAGGGGGGAGTGTCGACTCCTCGATACCTCGGCAAAACGTCGTCATGTCACAGTTTTTTATCCCTAGCTCTTTCATACCGCATTACTTACCGTATTGTCCTTACCTTCTTTGAATTGCTACCGCTTTCTAGTTAGGACACACTACAAGTAGGCACTATGGGGTAATTGACATTGCTAGGATTTCATATTGCTCTAGAAATTTGAAATAAGCCCAATTCAACCCCCCTCCCCTCTTGTGCATCTTGATCCTTTCAGAGATGTAGAAGAAACACAACATGTGTTTCTTCGACAGCGAGCCTTTTAGTGTCAGTTATGCCAATAGGACGAAGATAGAGGAGGTTGCATTATGATGTGCAGCCAGGTCTCTAAAAGGCTGTTAACCTTGTGTTAGTCCGGCTTTGTGGTCTGGGGTGGATCCATGCGCCTTTTTTGTTGTCTTGTGACACCAATAAATTTTGGCAATCTTCATTGAAATATATGGTTATTAATGCTCATATGAATAGATTACACCAACATTTTTTTTCTCTAGATCCACCCTTATTTGTGGTTGTGTACATATTCAATCATGAAGAAATCAATGCAGTCAACCATGTTGCTTGCTACGTCGAAATCAGATGAAGAAAGCCAGAAAGGTGCACACAAGTTACTTTGAAATAGAAACTCTGATTTATAAGATATCATCTGTTCAAATTAGGCATTCCACGAGTCCATCCAATACAAATCTTGGTGAAAAAAAAAATACGTTAGTTTGTATTATCATCTAACAGTACTCTGCGTCTTTACAAGGGTAAGTCAGTAGCCTTGCCTTCCACAAGAGGCAAGTAAACAAGGAGGATTCATATATCATGCCATCCAGCCACCAAAGTGGAAAGGTGAAAATGATAGGAAAAAAGAAAAGAAAAAACAGAAGGGAAACAAAAAAAAAACACAGGTTCATCATGCTTGAGATCAGTCACTCCAGCAGAGGAGAATGACGACACATCGGCGGATGATGTAGAGCCTAGCCTTCTGCTCCCTCAGCACCCTCTGCAGCTTCCCCCTCTGCTGCTGCTGCTTCCGCTGCTGCTGCTCCATGGGTGCCAACAAATTAACCTGGGCAATCTGGAATGTGGTTGTGCAAAGGCTCAGGGCTTCAGGTGCTCAGGGCCAGTGCTGCTGAGCCTCCTTGAGATGAGAATGTGATGATTCTAGCTAGATGGTTGGATGGGACCGTACTGGAGCAGAGATACATCTCATGTTTATATAGACAAGGGGGCAGGATCTCAAGACAACCGCCACCCACCGCTCACATGCAGTCAACACTTGGTGGCTTAGAGGGGACACTTCTGAGTCCATGTGCGTGCCCCTTCCATTTTTTTTTTCTTTTCCCTATTGCTTATTAGGGGCAGATCGATAGGATACTTACCCGCATGGCAATGTGATCATGGATGGAATGGACCCTTGATGGGTGCTGAGGAGCAGCTCGCCATGATTGAGGACCGTGCGCCGCGCCGCGGACAGGATCAAGTGGCCCTCCATGCCTGCCTGCAAGCAAAAATCCATTTACTGGTTGTTTAAGGGCTTCTTATGAGACGGCCCTCAGGCAGTCAAGAGGTTACCTCAAAGAAAAGCTGCAGCTGGGTTGCTCAGGGATGCAGTTACCCCTTTACACCGCCAAATGGACAGGACACTCACTGACAGGCTGTGTATTTTTTTTTTTTTGAAAAGGGAATATATTAATATTCCAGCTTCTGCATCGACCAATGCATATAGTTGTTTCTCAAAACAAACAAGACCATTGTGGTTCACACAAACTCAAACACAAAGTTTTTACCCAAACTAAATAAGGAGAAACGTCCAAACTCGACATCTAAAGACCAATTCTATTACTAAATCTCCAATCGTATCTTGCAAACACTTTCATCGCAGTTGTTTCAATATTCCTGCATCCAATCTTTATCATTTGGTGATCCTCCTCCTTCTGTAGCAGGGATCAAGACCTGGTCCAGTAGTAAAATGTATTAGGGAATGGGTTACCCTTCATGGGTCCCGGCCTTCTCATTATATATGCATAGGTCCAGTACAACAGAAAGGGTTACAACAAACTATCCCTAGACTTACGCATGTGTACATGCTTGATCTATACGTAATAATAGCCTAACAACCTCAGCTAGTTACGTGTTCATCTATACAATGAACACAGACAGATCATACTTTAACACCACCCCTCAATCTCAACCGGCCACTAGGTTGAGATTGCTCATGAACGCTTGTACCTTGGTTGCGACAAGTGGTTTGGTGAAGCCGTCTGCCAGCTGATCAGAGGAGTTTATAAACCGAATGTCCAAAAGTTTCTGTGCCACCCTTTCTCACACGAAGTGGAAGTCAATCTCGATATGTTTGGTACGGGCGTGAAACACTGGATTCTCTGACAGATACTTGGCCCCAATGTTATCGCACCACAGCCGAGCAGCACGAGGATGTGAGATCCCAAGTTCATCTAGCAGCTTCTGAATCCACATTAATTCCGCCGTTGCATTTGCCAATGCTTTATACTCCGCTTCCGTGCTCGATCGCGACACTGTGGCTTGCTTCTTGGCACACCATGATATAAGGTTAGGTCCCAAAAACACTGCAAAACCACCCGTAGAGCGTCGATCATCTGGGCACCCGGCCCAATCCGCATCACTGAATGCACTCACCATCATGGACTGAGACGGGCGAAACTTGAGTCCCAAACTCAAAGACCCTTGCACATACCTCAGGATGCACTTGACTGCACTCCAGTGTGTTGTAGTTGGTTGATGGAGGAATTGGCACACCTTATTTACAGAGAAGGAGATGTCTGGCCGTGTCAAAGTCAGGTACTGCAGAGCATCTACTATACTCCTGTATCTCGTCGCATCATCCGAACCCAGCTTGTCACCATCGGTGACACTTAACTTCTCGGAAACAGCAAGTGGAGTGGTAACAGATTTGCACTTAGCCATACTAGCTCGTTGTATCACATCCGTTGCATATCTAGCTTGTGACAGAATTAGTCCATCCCTTGATCTCTTGACTTCTATACCTAAGAAGTAATGGAGATCACCGAGATCCTTGAGTGCAAACTCACGATCCAAATCACAGAGAAGAGCATCTGTGGCAACCTTGGACGAGCTGGCAACTATGATGTCGTCGACATAAACCAGGACAAACATAGTTTGTTGCCCCCGTTGATAGTAAAACATCGAGGTATCCCCTTGTTGACACCATTTTTCGGCATGTGTCAAATGAGCTAAGACTTGTATTGATCGGTAGTTTTTTCTATCGGCATCGGAAGGTCATCGGTCGATGTTACCGATGAGAGTGAATGTTGCGAAAGGGATAAGTTTGTTGCCGATGGAAGCTAAACGATTTTTGCCGATAGGAGTTAATTGGTAAAAACAAGTTACCAGTGGAGGTGAAAAGTTGCTGATTGGAAGGTATTACCGATAAGGAGATAATGCCGATGGACATAGAATGACATGGCGGTTGACGTCAGCAGGGGATTGCCGATGGCAATAGAAGGAAGTTGCGGATTGAAGAGTCTGCCGATGGAAAGTTTCATCAAAGAGAAGACATAAGGAAATTGGTGATCTCATACCAGTATTGTTATAGAAATTTGAGTCCGACTCTTGCATGAGTCATTTATTTCCTTAGAAATAGAAGTATTTGTTTAGGAAAATATCATTGTCCGACTCCTGCGCGAGTCAGTTGTTTCCTTAAAGATAGGAGTTTCGTTTAGGAAAGATATGGGTCGTGTCTGTGTACAACTCCTTTTGCTGGGGTATAAATATGTACCTAGGGGTCGTGGAAAAAATAATCAATCATACATCAAACAAATCTATTACTCTTATTTACTTTTACTGCAATTTACCTTTTCATTGCATTAATCTTAGTTTATCTACGAGTTCTTGAAGTCTCGACGGGCTGCATCTCTTCGATCTCCGTCAAGCCCTTGCAAGTTCCGCGTCTGAGCAACCTGAGCCTTGACGTCCGGGCGCATCGCTATTGTCTCATTCAGCTCTGCTCTAGTTATCCTGATCAAGTTTGAGCCTTGACATCCGGGCGCATCGCCGTTGTCTTGTTCAAATCTTGTTCTAGTTATCGTCCTTGTCGATTAACTGGTCAAATCGACTGGCACACCTTTGGATATCGAATTCGGATAATAGCCCGAGGTGTTCGCAGATCCTGACGCTTTTTGTGTCAACACCTCTTTTGGCACACCCGGTGGGACAAATTATACATCTGTTATGGGTGATCATACCGACGTCAATCCGAGGAACGTCATCGAAGTCTCCGAGGCCGATCTAAAAGATGATCAGAAACTGGCTATGGAGCGGGCTATGGAGGAGTACAAGAAATTGTATCTGAGGTCCTTCAGCCTAAGCAGGAGCGACGAAGCCATCCAAAAGCAAGATCTGTTGTTGCCGCGGTAGGTCACGTTTGATGTCAATCCTGGTAAGTTGCAAGAGATGGTTAATTCTGCGTTAAATCAAGTATTAATTAGCCACTCCAATGTGTTGTCCAACACTGTATACAATGTTGTCATGCAATCTTTCAAAGAAGGACAATCACCTCAATATGTTGGTCCAGCATATCATCAACCTGGATCGGCATCTATAAACCCATCGGCAGCACCAATGGCGTCTTCCACTCATGTGGATCCGTCTGCCGATGTGGCTACACCGCCAAGGCTAAGTCCTGAAAGCGTCACCAAGCTTAGTGCAGATCCAGTGGTGTCGGCAATGTCGGGACCTGCTATCCAGAATCATCCAGCTCCTGCCAACTGGTGGGGATACGGTATGCCTTCAAATCCATCTGCTAGTTCCAGTTTGGTGCAGGGAGATAGTTTAGTTTGGAAGGGCTCCACAGCATCGGATATGCCGATCCAGACTGGAGTGTCGATATGCCGATTGGATTTCTAATGTGGTTCCTGTGTATAAGAAGAATGGAAAGCTTCGTGTTTGTATTGATTTCAGGAATCTCAACAAGGCTACACCAATGGATGGTTATCCGATGTCAGTTGCCAATCTGTTGGTTGATGCCGCTGCCGGACATCAAATCATTAGTTTCATGGATGGTAATGCTAGATATAATCAAATATTCATGGTTGAGGAAGACATAAACAAGACTCCTTTCAGGTGTCCAAGTCATGTCGGTTTGTTTGAGTGGGTCGTAATGACTTTTGGCTTGAAGAACGCCGATGCTACTTATCAAAGAGCAATGAATTTATCTTTCATAAGTACATCGGCATGATAGTCGAAATCTATATTGATGATGTGGTGGTTAAATCCGGAAATTTTGAGAAGCATCTTGCCGATTTGCGAAAAATCCTGAAATGCACAAGGGAGCATGGTTTGAAGATGAATCCTAACAAGTGTGCATTTGGTGTATCGGCAGGTCAGTTTCTGGGTTTTATGGTACATCAGAGAGGCATCGAGATCGGCAAAAAATCTATTGATGCAATTAACAAAGTAGTTGCTCCCACAAATAAGACTGAGTTGCAATTCTTGATCGGCAAGATTAATTTTATTAGAAGATTTATATCCAACTTATCTGGTAAGATTAAATCTTTTAGTCCATTGTTAAAGCTGAAAGTCGATCAAGAGTTTACATGGAAAGAGGAACAGTAGTTAGCCTTGGAGAAGATCAAGAAATATTTGGTAAACCCTCCAGTCTTGGTTCCACCTCAGCACGGGAAGCCTTTCAGGTTGTATTTGTCTGCCGATGATGGTGTTATCGGGTCAGCCTTAATCCAAGAATTTGAAGGGAAAGAACGTGCGATTTATTATTTAAGCAGAAGACTGGTAGATGTTGAAGCCAGGTATTCGGCCATAGAAAGATTATGTTTATGCCTATATTTCTCTTGCATAAAATTAAGGCATTATTTATTATCGGTTGAATGCATTGTTATCTGCAAAGATGATGTGGTTAAGTATATGCTGTCGATGCCAATATTAAGTGGGAGAATCGGAAAATGGATTTTAGCACTTTCAGAGTTTCATCTAAAGTATGAATCGGTTAAGGCAGTTAAGGGTCAGGTGATGGCCGATTTTGTTACTCAGCATTGTGATACGATAAGATCTGTAGAGATTGCTCCTTGGACTTTGTTCTTTGATGGATCTACATGCAAGGAAGGGGAAGGTATCGGCATTGTTTTAATCTCACCCCGTGGACGGAAATATGAAATTTCGCTGTCGATTGTTGCTACCTCAAAAAACAATCAGGCTGAGTACCAGGCTCTTCTAAAGGGGTTGGAATTACTCAGGGAGGTACGTGCCGATGCTGTTGAAATCTTCGGTGATTCCATGTTAGTAGTTAACCAATTGATTGGAACATATGAGTGCCGAAGTGAAGCTTTAATTGCAACCCATGAAAAGTGTTTGCAGTTATTTAAAGAATTCAAAGAGTACCGCCTTGAGCATATTCCTAGGTTGCATAATGAAGAGGCCAATCGGTTAGCACAGAATGCTTTAGGATATCAGCCGATTCAAGAAGTCATGACATCGGTAATGGTTGTCGATGACTGGAGAAAAGAAATTGCCGATTACTTAAGAGATCCGTCTAAGAAGGTTGAAAGGCGTCTAAGGTTTCAAGCTATCAAGTATGTGCTCCTTGACAATGAATTGTATTATCGGACAATTGATGGAGTTTTGCTCAGATGCCTTAGTAGAGAAAAGTCAAAAGAGTTGATGGGCGAAATCCATGAGGGTGTGTGTGGAGCACATCAATCGGCATTCAAGATGAAGTGGATGATTAGGCGGAATGGATATTATTGGCCGACCATTCTTGAAGATTGCTACAACTATTTTAAAGGGTGCCAGGATTGTCAGAAGTTTGGTAATGTACAGAGGGCACCTGCATCAGCAATGAATCCTATAATCAAACCTTGGTCGTTTAGAGGATGGGCTATTGACCTCATCGGCCAAATTTATCCACCGTCAAGCAAGGGGCATAAGTTTATACTCGTTGCTACCGATTACTTCACGAAATGGGTTGAGGTGATTCCTTTGAAGAAGGTGACATCGGCAAACATGGTAGATTTTGTAAAAGAACATATTGTTTACCGATTCGGTATTCCTCAAACTATTACCACCGATCAAGGAACTATGTTCACATCGGGAGAGTTTGATGAGTTTGCTGCTGGTATAGGGTTCAAGGTATTGAATTCTTCTCTTTATTATGCCCAAGCTAACGGTCAGGCTAAGGCGACTAATAAAGGAGTTAATAAGCTTATCAAACGCAAGATTGAAGAAAACCCTAGAAGGTGGAATATCGTGTTAAATGAAGCCCTATGGTCGTATCGGATGGCGTGTCATGGTGCAACCAAAGTTTCGCCGTATTAGTTAGTCTATGGACACGATGTTGTCCTGCCTTGGGAAGTTAAAACTGGTTCTAGGCGATTGTTTTCTCAAGATCAATTAACAACCGATGAATATGATACTCTTATGAAGGATGAGTTAGAAGACTTAGCAAGTCATCGGTTGAGGGATTTGATCAGCATTGAAGAAAATAAGAAAAGGGTTTCCAGATGGTATGACAAGAAGGTAAAGGTGAAAGAATTTGTCGATGGTGATCTGGTGTAGAAATTGATTTTACTGATTGGGACTAAGAGTTCTAAGTTTGGAAAATGGTCTCCTAATTGGGAGGGTCTGTTTCGGATAAATCAGTATGTTCATGGTAATGCATATATTTTGGAGACCCTCGAAGGAGTTGTGTTTCCCAGAGTAATCAACGGTAAATACTTGAAGAAATATTACCCTAGTATTTGGGTGGATGCGTAGAATATCCGTTTGAATGCCGATGGAAGAAAAGGTTATATAAGACATCGGTAAAAAGCGTACTGGCATTATATTACAAGCAAAATCAAATATCAGTATTACACTTGCCGATACAATGGATTGTGACAAATTATAACAAGGATTGGATAGTTGATATCGCACGCAGGCGAATTTGCTCTATTTCTTCCATCTCCTTGGCATCGTCATCGGCGGATCCTTCTATTGGCTTGATCTTTTTCTTCATCCGGAGGGCTTGACGTGCGTCGGCATCTCTTTCTTGTTGTAGAGTTTGGATAGCATTTGGGAGTTCGATCTTCTGTTGGTTGGCTGCAGTCAAGGCCTCGTCAACTTGTTTCAGCTCTGCTAATAGCTTTTCTTTCCTTACCGATAGATGGGCAATGTCTCGATCAAGCTCAGTACTAGAAGCTTCTAAGTGACCTATGTTCTTGTGTTTTTCATCGGCTGATTGCTTGAATCGAAGCATTTTCTCTTCGAGTTATGACTGAACAGTCCTATCGGCAATACGGCGAGAGAGCCTTTGATACTGGAGTTGCTTACTCTCAAGGAACGCTGCCTGGAAAAGTGTTTTCTTCGATATCGGCGGATAGATGGCCTTGAATGTCTTTGAAAGTTGACTTTGCTGCAGTGGAGTCCTGAATGAGATGGGACGTGTCTTGTTGCAATAAAGATAGTAGTGCTTCGAGCTTAAGTTTGATATCTGCCGATAGAGCTGGAGCAGAGCTTTCTTCATCTTCGTCTTCATCAGGGAGGTTGACGGCGAAGGAGAACAAGCTATTCGGAGAGTCTTGGGCCTGAAAAAGAAGAAGATTAGGGCTCGCCGATGATAAGTTTATGTTATGGGTTTTGACAATCGGCTTACCATCTTGAAACGGATCTCTTGCCTGGGACTTGGGAAGTCGGTTGGCATAGCATGATCTTGAGGATCGGCAATGGTTGCCGATGCACTTGCCTCTGTTGGAGGGACAGTTGGTGCTGGTGGTGCTGTTGCTGGTGCTACCTTTGTTGTGGTGGCTGGCTCCTGTGGTGATGATGCCATCCTCTGGTCAGGGATTTTGTCTGGTGTAGGTGTTGGTGCTGATGCCGATGTTGTCCCCATTGTTGCAGTTTGTTCCTGCAGCAGTGGTATCATTTCCTGGTCGAAAATGTCATCCAATGGATGCTCAGGAATAGGCGCCGATGTTGGTTCTGTTGTTGGTGCATCGTCGGAAGTTGGTGGTGCGGCTGGAGTTAATGGCACGGATGGAGTGGCTCGCCTCAAACGTTTCTTCTTCGGGGCAGCAGTTGGTGAGCCGGCACGTTTCGGCTGCGAAGCTTGGGGGGAATCGGCAGCATGGATTGGAGAAGCTTGTACATTTGGAGCAGTTGCCGATGACCTCGTTGCCTGTAAAAATATTTGGTGCAAGTTGAATGAAGTAAATGTTGCCGATGAGAGTTTGTAATCGGTATGAGTGAAATAAAAACTTACTGCAAAAGCTCGCGCCAAGATGGCGGCAGCAACCGATGGAGTAGCGATGGTCTTTGCAGGTGTCGGCTTAGGCTTGAGGGTAACCTTAGGTACCCTTTGAGGTGTGAAGGTAGCCAATGTGGGAGCCTTGTTGCCGATGATTGATACGAGGCTCATTATTCGAAGGTTGAAGTGCTTGCCGCTCTTGCTCATTCGGGGGATTGGATCATCAACCTATTAAGTAAAAGAGGGTCAGATGCCAATAGTAGAAAATAATGAGAAATGCATTAGAGTGAAGAACTTACTGCATCATCGGGAATGATGTGTTCGGCGTCGATCAAATGCCGATAGTAGTGCGATGATTTGGCGAACAGTTGGCTTCTCCATTCTTGCCACCAAGATTTGTATGACTCTGTGATAAAAGATGTTGGTGCCCAAGAGGATAGGTCGATGTTTGATGAATCAGCATGGGGAGAAAGGTTGACAATCCTGTTCCAATCCATGGCACTGGAGATAATTTCTCTTGGCTTTATCACGTTGGCGAAGCTGAGTTTGATCGGTAATTGGCCGAATGTCAGCTGCCTTGTTGCTGTCGATGGATAATAGAACTCATAAGATGGAGGAGAGTTCTTCCCGGTTCCAAAGATATTGACTGGAATGGCTCGGGGAACAATGCTGGCCTTCATGATTGTTTCATTCTGTGGCACCTTCCAATCGGTAAGGTTGAATAACAACGGGAATCGGTTGTTCTCATCAACATAAGGCCACCAAAGCCGTTCTGCGGCGGGGATTCCATTGTAAAGCTTTTGGAAGAACCTACCAAATTGATCTGCATTGGCATCGGTTCCTGGTAGCACTATGATAGCCTCCCCAAAATTGAGTGGGGGACGGGTTGCCGATTCATCATCATCAAATACATAGTCCTCCGATATATCCCTTGGAAACTGCTGAGTGAATAAGTCAAATTGAAGGACCTTGTACATGTGTGCGTTCAACCACATATTTATAAACCACCAAGGATCTCCAAGGTTGCCGATGGACTCGCCTAGCAATAGCTTCCTGGATACTTGGTGCAGGAGGTGGTATACCGATCCAAGGAGGTATCGGCCGAGAGGAAGTTTTGCTCCATCGACCAGAAGCTCTGCTGCAGGAAGGTACATGGTGGTAGGTCCAACCGTTCTGCCACAAAAGATAAATTTTTCCAACCACATATTCAAGAAGGTGGCGTGTTCCCTCTGACCTACCGATCCAGTCTTCTGGTTCTCTCGGATGTATCCGGTCCAACCGTCGATATTGCGTGTGTTCACTTTGTACTCGGCTTTCCTACCAAAAAGGGTGGAGGGATCGGCAGAAGAGACATCGAGGCCGGTAAGCATATGCACATCGGCAAGGGTGGGAGTAGCTGGTCCATGTCTGAATAAAAAGGCATTCATTGTGTCGGACCAGAGATAAGAAGCGGCTATCATCATATTCTCATTCTTTGCCATATCGGCAATAGAAAGTCTTATGCACTGGTCTAGGTTGCGCTCTGCCCAGTAAACTTGCTGTGTCCTGATTATTCTAAGATACCAGTTCTTCCATCCCTTGGTGGGTTTGGGCCATGAACGGAAAGCATCTTTCCATAACCCTAGGCTGAAGCATTCGGATCTGAAGGGGATACGGTTGGTCTCCGCATTAATCAGATTGGTAGGATCGGGATTTCCCATTGGGCCTAGGCAGTTAAAGTTGGATTGCTCAATGGGGATTACTACCTTGTTGTACATTTCCTAGGTTTCGAAAAAAAATATCAAGGAAAGAAAGGGGAAAAGGATTACGAAATTAATACGGAAAAGAAACTTGCAGAAGATAAAGCAAGAAGAGAGTGGATTTACTCTGGGAACTTCGAAGTTGATCGCCATTGAAGCTGTTCGTGCTCTGCTTGAGGTAGTCGTCGTTGCTTGAGTTCATAGAACTGTTCTTTAGAGCCGCCGCCGAGATTGAAGATGAGGGCAAATGAAAGTGAATGCAGGCTCAGGGTGAAAAACAGATTGGATGGTGGTAACTTTTATAAGCCTGGTTAGGGGTATTTTGGAAATTTTCTTTGCACCGAGCAGGAATATGGAAGGGTATGCAATAGGTGTGCGTAGCAATCGAGGAGATATGATTGGGCTTACAACTGTTTGCGCTGCAGTCGTGGAATTTTGTTGATAAATTGCGATTTTTACGCGCGGTAATCGAGGAGGTCGTGCAAGTATCTTGGAGGGGAAGGTTACAGTAGAGAAAATTTCGGCGTGTAAAATATTCTACACTCCGAAATTGGGGGGCATGTGTTGACACCGTTTTTCGGAATGTGTCAAATGAGCTAATACTTGCATTGATCGGTAGCTGTTTTCTATCGGCATCGGAAGGTCATCGGTCGATGTTACCGATGAGAGTGAATGCTGCGAAAGGGATAAGTTTGTTGCCGATGGAAGCTGAACGATTTTTGCCGATAGGAGTTAATTGGTAAAAACAAGTTACCAGTGGAGGTGAAAAGTTGCCGATTGGAAGGTATTACTGATAAGGAGATAATGTCGATGGGCACAGAATGACGTGGCGGTTGACGTCAGCAGGGGATTGCCGATGGCAATAGAAGGAAGTTGCGGATTGAAGAGTCTGCCGATGGAAAGTTTCATCGAAGAGAAGACATAAGGAAACTGGTGATCTCATACCAGTATTGTTATAGAAATTTGAGTCCGACTCTTGCATGAGTCATTTATTTCCTTAGAAATAGAAGTATTTGTTTAGGAAAATATCATTGTCCGACTCCTGCGCGAGTCAGTTGTTTCCTTAAAGATAGGAGTTTCGTTTAGGAAAGATATGGGTCGTGTCTGTGTACAACTCCTTTTGCTGGGGTATAAATATGTACCTAGGGGTCATGGAAAAAATAATCAATCATACATCAAACAAATCTATTACTCTTATTTACTTTTACTGCAATTTACCTTTTTATTGCATTAGTCTTAGTTTATCTACGAGTTCTTGAAGTCTCGATGGGCTGCATCTCTTCGATCTCCGTCAAGCCCTTACAAGTTCCGCGTCTGAGCAACCTGAGCCTTGACGTCCGGGCGCATCGTTGTTGTCTCGTTCAGCTCTGCTCTAGTTATCCTGATCAAGTTTGAGCCTTGACATCCGGGCGCATCGCCGTTGTCTTGTTCAAATCTTGTTCTAGTTATC
This sequence comes from Microstegium vimineum, assembly GCA_022036555.1. Taxonomy (NCBI): domain Eukaryota; kingdom Viridiplantae; phylum Streptophyta; class Magnoliopsida; order Poales; family Poaceae; genus Microstegium; species Microstegium vimineum. The sequence goes on along the minus strand of CM039120.1, from coordinate 21,902,909 downwards.
GTCCTTGTCAATTAACTGGTCAAATCGACTGGCACACCTTTGGATATCGAATTCGGGTAATAGCCCGAGGTGTTCGCAGATCCTGACGCTTTTTGTATCAACACCCCTTTAGATGGAACGAAACCCAATGATTCGAGCTTTGCACAAAGACGAGCATACCACGCCCGAGGGGCTTGCTTTAGGCCATAGAGCGCTTTATCAAGTTTGCACACCCAACCTGACTTGTTCTTGTCAACATAACCCGGAGGCTACCGCATGTAGACGTCTTCTTCAAGAATCCCATGAAGAAACGCATTCTGAACATCAAGCTGCCGAAGAGACCATCCCCTAGAAACGACAATGGACAGAATCAGACGTATTGTGGCAGCTTTGACCACTGGACTGAATGTGTCCTCATAATCAATCCCATATCGTTGCTTGAATCCCTTCGCAACAAGCCTAGCTTTGTAACGATCAATGGATCCGTCTACTTTTTGTTTGACCTTGTAGACCCACTTGCAATCGATGATGTTCTTGCCTTGTGGTGGGGGGATCAGATGCCAAGTCTTGTTACGGTGTAATGCTTGAATCTCACTATTCATAGCACCATGCCAATGAGGGTCCTGAAGAGCTTCGCCAACAGTAGCAGGTTCTTCAGGCATTGATGTTGTCGACATGCACCAACGCACGGTTCCATCTGTATAGACCTTGGGCTATGTGATCCCTTGAGAGAGCCGTGTGGTGGGCCGATTCATTGCAACTCTAGCTATAGGCGCTGCTGCCGTAGAGGATCATGCGACCGAGATCTCCGCAAGCGCTGGAATAGGCTGCGGTGCAGAGTCCTGTCTCCCACCCGTGGGATCACCGGACGCAGCCATAGGGGAGGCCGTCGGGTTGATGTGAGGGGCCGCAGGGAGGACCACCACACCCAATCCTGGCGGTCCTGCGCCGCTAGGCATGTGTCGACGGGGCGCCGATCCCGAAGGTGATCCGTCCGCTGCAGACACAGGCGGGCCAGACGAATCCGCTCCGGGTCCCGTGCACGTCCTACCTCCACCTGGGAGACACACGAAATCACGTTCATGTGACGCCGTTTCTTCACAGTTTTCCACCAAATTTGTCCCTGCATCAACATCACAACCAATGGAACCTTGGTGTACGTCAGTAATGGAGTTAGTAAAATGTCGATCAAGCAATTTTGCATCCTTGAAGGAGGTAGGATTTTGGAGAGATTCTGGAAGAAGTGAGACTTCTTGCCGAAGGCGAGCTCCAGCATTTGGATGAAGTTCATTGAAAGGAAACACACTCTCATCAAACACAATATCTCTGGAGATGTACATACGACCTACAGAGGGATCCAAGCACATGAATCCTTTGTGAGAGTTGCTATACCTGAGGAACACACACCGTTTCGACCGAAACTGAATCTTCTTGGTATTATAAGGCCGTAGATTGGGCCAGCAAGCGCACCCGAAGGTTCTAAGGGAGGTATAATCGGGATGATTGCCAAGAAGTCGTTCATAGGGTGTGGTGTTTTGGATGACCTTGGAGGGAAGTCGATTAATGAGAAAGACAGTCGTACATAATGCTTCATCCCAGAATTTTAGTGGCATACTGCGTGAGCTAGAAGAGATAACCCTACATCAACAATATGCATGTGTTTTCGCTCAGCAGAACCATTTTGTTGATGCGCTTGGGGACACGAAACCTGGTGATCTATACCTATTTTCCGAAAGAAGGAATTCAGTGCTTGATATTCACCTTTCCAATCAGATTGAACTTTCAATATCTTGCGACCGAATTGTCGTTCAACAAGATTTTGAAAATCCTTGAAACAAGAGAACACTTCATATTTATGGCGTAATAGGTAAATCCAAGTAAATTTGGAGTAATCATCAATAAAGCTTACATAGTAATTGTTTCTCCCGACCGAAGTAGGTGCGGGTCCCCAAACATCAAAGAAAATCAAATCTAGAGGACTAACTGAGACACTTGTTGACTTTGGGTACGGAAGCTGGTGGCTCTTGCCTCGCTGGCATGCATCACATATTGCATTTTTATTGGACTGTGGACTCACTAGAAGACTATAATGACCTAATACGTGATGAACGACGGAGGCAGAGGGGTGTCCTAGCCTAGTATGCCACAATGACGATGAAGGCTTGACCGCACCCAGTGCCCGTTTACTGGAGGATGACGGAAGATGGTAAAGGCCCCCTTTAGATCTGTCGTGGAGTAGAGTCCTCTGGGTCCCCTGTTCCTTGACAAGAAAATGGCTTGGATGAAATTCAATGTAAGCATTGTTGTCACGAGCTAGTTGATTTATAGATACTAGGCTTTTGTTTGATTTAGGAACATGAAGGATGTGATTGAGATGAATTTGGCTATGTGGAGAATGCAAAGTGCTATGACCAACATAACCAATCTCCATACCTGCGCCATTTGTTGTGTGTACTTGCTCATTGCCACTGTACTTGTCGTGCGCGGTGAGCTTCTCGAGCTCTCCGGTGATGTGGTTTGTGGCACCGGTATCCATGTACCAGTTCGTGTCCACGCCGTAGGAGGACGTCGCCGAGGTCGTAGTCTTCTGTGGAGGACCGGAGAAGGACGTGTCGAACCTCTTGAAGCACCGCACAACCGAATGACCCTCCTTGCCACATAGCTGGCAGATCACGCCAGCTTGGAAACTCGTGCCGCGGCCACCACCGCTGCCGCCACGGCCTCCTTTTGATCCACGGTTGTATCCACCGTGACCAAAAACCCCGCGCCCACCGCTGCGGTTGTTGTTAGGGTTGCCGCCTCCCCGGCCACCCTTTGTCGCCATGTTGGCGGAGGAGAGTGAGTTCACACCTTTCATCTCCACGCACTGCTCATAGGCAACCAGTTGCGCATAGAGTTCGGGAACGGTGATCGGCTCCACCCGAGCCGCCACCGCCGAAACGACCGAATCGAAATCAAGATCGAGTCTGGTGAGGATGTAGGAGACAAGCTCCTCGTCCTCCAGCTTCCTGCCCGCCGCGGTCATCTTGTCGGCAAGGCCCTTCATCTTCGTGAAGTACTCGGCCACAGTCGCCGAGCCCTTAGATGTTGTGGCCAGTGCCATGCGTGTGGCAATGACCCGAGCACGGGACTGCGATGCATGCATCCCCTGAATCACCGCCCATACTTCAGCGGCTATTGTCACAGATGACACCTGAGAGAAGATGTCCTTCGAGAGGGAGGAGAAGAGGAAGCTAAGGACCTACTGATCCTTGGTGACCCAGGCATCATACTCGGGGTTACGCACTGGATCCACCATCTTGACCTTGCCGGCATCCGTTGCCGTAGGTTCAACTTTGAGGAACTCCGACGGTGCCTTGGCAGATGCGCTTGTGTACCGCCAGAGTGGAGCCCCTTCAACGCAGAGGACACCTGGGCATACCACATCGAGTAGTTGCCCCTGGTGAGTTTCTCGGACACCACCGGAAGGAACCCGAGGGAGAGGGCGGCGGCAGCCGCAGCAGAAGATGATTGCGCCATAGATCTATTCCGTATGGAAGAGGCTCCTTGATACCATGTAAAACGTATTAGGGAATGGGTTACCCTTCATGGGTCCCAGCCTTCTCATTATATATGCATAGGTCGAGTACAACAGAAAGGGTTACAACAAACTATCCCTAGACTTACGCATGTGTACATGCTTGATCTATACGTAACAATAGCCTAACAACATCAGCTAGTTACGTGTTCATCTATACAATGAACATAGACAGATCATACTTTAACAGGTCCCCCTGAAGATAACATGTAAATAAGATGGTACTGCAGCCTTGTCAAAAATTATACTATTTCGGGTTAACCAGATCGCCCAACAAATTGCGCTTGCACCCACAAGAATCTTAGCTTTCATATTCCTATTTATTCCTCCTAACCAGCGCGTAAACAAATTGTGAACGCTAGTTGGAGGTAATAAATTAAAGGAAACATGAACAATTCGCCACATGAATTTAGCAAAATGACAGTCAAAGAATAAATGTTGTATAGACTCGTTAGAATAACAGAAACAACACTTTATATCTCCCTGCTATTGTCTCCTTACTAAGTTGTCCTTTGTCAAGATTACTCCCTTAAACAAGTACCACAAGAAAACTTTGATTTTGAGAGGTAATTTCAGTTTCCAAATGAAAGTATTAAAAGGTATAACTTGTGTTGTCAATAAGGCTCTATACATGGATTTAACCGAGAATAATCCATTCTGGTGTAGCCCCCACACAAAACGATCTCTTTGATTTGTTAATTGTACACTAACAACCATTGACACCACATCATGCCATGCTTATAAATTAACCCCTACCAAAGATCTCCTGAAGGCTACATTTAACAGTACTATGGATAGTACCGTTCTTACAGAAGCACTTTTTTTCCTAACAATGTTATAAAGTGTAGGAAAGATAGATTTTAGTGGTCGCGATTTTAACCACGCGTCCTCCCAAAATCTTACTTGTGACCCATCCCCTAGATCAAACTTGCCTAGGAAGAGAAACTCTTCCTTGACCTTCATGAGGTCAGCCCAGAATTGAGAGTCTACAGACATGTATTGAACCTGAGTTAAAGATTTGTCTCTTAAGTATTTATTCCTAAGTATTTGTTGCTAGACCCCATCTCCATTAATTAACTTAAAAAGTCATTTACTTAGGAGTCACTTGTTGTGGACCTCTAAATTTAAAACTCCCACCCCTCCTTGGTCTTTTGGAGTACAAACTACCTCCCACTTAGTTAATCTATATTTTTTCTTGTGGTCGTCACTTTGCCAAAAAAACATGATCTGAAGTAATCTAGCTTCTTCAGAATCCCTCTAGGTACTTCAAAGAAAGAAAACATAAACATGGGGAGACTACTCAAAACAGAGTTAATCAAAACCAGCCTCCCTCCCACCGACAATAATTTACTTCTCCAATAGTTCAACCTTTTTTGAAATATTTCTTCAACATGTTTCCAATATGTATTCATGAGTTTTCTATGGTGCATAGGTATTCCTAAATATCGAAAAGGATACGACCCCAAATCACACCCAAAAATAAATGTATATTCCGTTTGTCTAGCTCTTGCTGCTCCGTAACAAAACATCTCACTTTTATGAAAGTTGATCTTGAGTCCTGATAGTTGTTCAAAAGCACAAAACAAAAGCTTCATGTTTTTTGCCCTCTCTAGATCATTATCCATAAGGATGATAGTATCATCTGCATATTGAAGGATTGAGAGTCCCTCATCTACCAAATGCGGAACAACCCCTTAGATTTGTCCTGTATCTTTAGCTCTTGAAATTAGAACAGCCAACATATCAACAACTATATTAAATAAAATAGGAGATAAGGGATCCCCTTGCTGCACTCCTTTCTTAGTTTGAAAAAAATGTCCTATATTATCATTGACCTTTATTGCAACACTCCCTCTAGTCATAACTTTTGAAATCCATTCACACCAAGTTGGTGAGAATCCCTTCAACCTGAGAACTTGTTGCACAAAAGGCCACTTTAACTTGTCATATGTCTTTTCAAAATCTAGCTTTAGTATCACCCCATCATGTTTTTTCCTATGCAGTTCATGAATTGTTTCATGCAAAGTAACAACTCCTTCCATGATATAGCGGCGGAATAAAGGTTGTCTGTGAAGGTCCTATCAATTTGTCTACCACCTTCAAAATTCTATTATTAAGCACCTTCGTAAAAATCTTAAAGCTTACATTTAATAAATATATAGGCTTGTATTGTTGTATCCGGGCCGCATCAGCAATCTTTGAAATTAAAGTGATTACTCCAAAATTAAGGCTATGAATCGGCAATCTCCCCAAATGAAATTCATGAAAAGTTTCATTAAGTATGGCTTCACAATCTGAGAATCCCTTCAACCTGAGAACTTGTTGCACAAAAGGCCACTTTAACTTGTCATATGTCTTTTCAAAATCTAGCTTTAGTATCACCCCATCATGTTTTTTCCTATGCAGTTCATGAATTGTTTCATGCAAAGTAACAACTCCTTCCATGATATAGCGGCGGAATAAAGGCTGTCTGTGAAGGTCCTATCAATTTGTCTACCACCTTCAAAATTCTATTATTAAGCACCTTCGTAAAAATCTTAAAGCTTACATTTAATAAACATATAGGCTTGTATTGTTGTATCCGGGCCGCATCAGCAATCTTTGAAATTAAAGTGATTACTCCAAATTAAGGCTATGAATCGGCAATCTCCCCAAATGAAATTCATGAAAAAGTTTCATTAAGTATGGCTTCACAATCTCCCAAAAAAATTGGTAAAATTCAGTAGGAAAACCAACCGGACCAGGTGCCTTATTATGTTCCATTTCGAAGACTGTCATTTTAACCTCTTCCTCGCTGAATGGAGTTGTCAATATCTCATTCTCCTCCTCCGACACTTGAGGTATATCATACCTCAAAGTCTCGTCAATTGAGAAAGAATTTTGAGTATGAGGTCCAAATAGTCCTTTATAGTAATCAGTTATATAATTTTGTAAATTACTATCCCCAATAATAACTCCTTCCTGTTCTAATTGCTCAATTTTTATTTTTCGATGTCTACCATTTGCCACCATATGAAAGTACTTAATATTGTCATCCCCTTGCAATAACTTTGTTGCTTTCGATCGTTGGAGCCAATGAATTTCCTCCTCTCTCAGCAACTTGGTTAATTGCCCTTTGAGATGATGTCTAAGCTCTACTTCTTGAGGTGACAGCAAAAATGATTCTGCCTTTTTATCCAACACATCCATTTTAGCTAGTAAATTAGTTTTATCTCGTCTATTTTGAGAAACCAAATTCCGAGCCCAACCTCTAAGGAAACGCCTTAGCCTTCTAATTTTTGTTTGCCACTGTTCCAATGGTGTCCGGCCTAGAATAGGAGTAAGCTGGAAGATGTGAAAACAAAAAACAACAGGGGAATGCATGGACACGACAACGGAGTTTGTTTTTGCACCTCCTTGCCTTGCCTGCAGATATGTCATTGTTCATGCTGGTTACAACAACCCTAATCAGATCCATACTTGGACGTCCCTAGTGGATATAATAGAAATTCCCCAGCCACACTGTGCAGATATAGGAAACATATGTGTATTATTTATATATTTAGTTCCTGGGTGTGGAAAACAATAGGATGGAGAATTGCATGCGAGGAGATAAAAGTTAGTTCGGAATTCAGGGAGATGTATCGCCCATCTCAACACTAAATTCAAGGACTACTTGTGCATACATCTCCCAACCAGCAGGTACAAGGGCTACAATCATATATTTCTCTCGTTTTCTTATCAATAGAAACTTTGCACTGTATACTGTACAGTCCGGTTCGTTCAAAAGAAAAAAAAACTAGACCCATTTACCCTTAGGTGCCATTTGGATTATTGGAATTGGATTCGTTTAAATAATAATATATAGGTAAGCTAATGTAGTTGTATATGGAATATATTTGAATACTATTGTTAGTCATACAAGAAAGAAAATTATAGTTATAGAATAGAAATATAACATGATGATGGTGATTGTAAAATTAGTTTTCATCTCTCACTCTATGAATTTGAGATAGATTTATATGTGAACTGTAGAAAGTGGTAGAACGTCAAATTCCAAACCAAGTAGCCTAACTTATTAGAGTAGATTTCAATTTCCCCAAATGAAAGCATCCAAACGCCCCTTATCAGATTTTTCATCTATTCTTGGCACTGCATATTGTCCTCGTTCCATAACAAACAACCAAGATTTTGGTTAGCACTAGGGGACACTGATGAACTGATAATAGTGGGACCTAAAGTGACTCCATCAATCATGAATTAATCTAAACAGTATAACCTTTCAACAGCCTGAAACGGCATAACTGAGGCTCATAGAGTAGACTTGGATCAATATAATATGAATTTAGCCACTACATACACAGAAAATTGATGAACTGAACATTGATTGACCTAAGCATTAGGCACCGCCAAGCAGCCAATCAAAAAGTGCAGAACTACCAAGCCTCAGAAGCTCCTCAACACTCGAACAAAATGGAAGAATCATTCAGTACATGTTGATTTTAGCTGCTACGTACAGGCAAATCAAGCAGTAAGACAACTCTGCAAACCTGTTAGTACCAGTACTAGAAATCAGATATTCTTTTCTTTCCTTTTTGCTAATAAGCTCATCATGAGACACCTTTCGTACCATGTGCTGAATCGGCCCTATTATCTTAATCTAGATATCAATAGATGAGAAATGGAATAAGGAAAGCAACTAAAGATTATCTTGAGGTTAAGATTCAACTCATTGACCATGATCTGGCTGGTGAACATGAGACAGTGCTTGTATGCTACATGCCCAGCACTGAGACATGGTATGTCACATGCTTCACTACATTCACTCAGAAGATTCAACACACAGATTGCCAGTGTACGTTGATTACCAATCATAAACTACGTACAGAATCAAGTTCATTGCTAAAGCCCAGAAAACTTAGTAGAACCACATGCTAGAGAAGGGGAAAAATAAAACTCTTAATCAACGCAGCAGAAAATATTCTCATTAATTATAGGAAAATAACAAAGAGAATCAGAAAATCAACACATGAAACCATTTTCGATAAAACAAATATGACACATGTATGAGTACACTCTTTAAGTGGCAAGCAGCAGACAAGCCCTATATAAAAACAAAAATGTATCATGTCTTGCTCTTGGCTAGCAATTAGGCAACGACATGGATAGTACGTACGTACCACTAACAAAGAAATGAAGAATATAGCATCAAACGGCTAGAATGCCCACAACTTCACAAGACAAGGACCCCAAACCCAAGACACAAAAGATGATGGATGGCCATGGCCTAATTAATCATCTGACACAAGTACACTCAAAAGTATTTTCCAGTCAAAAGATACGCCGGCAGGAGGCACGGATGATACGGATACTCATTTCGTCCTTCCTAGCAACTTCCGAACGGATCGAGACGACATGAGGAAATCTCCAAGATACTCGAATATTACATCTCTAGGAATTTTTCCCAACTCCTTTGCCTGCATAATTAATCTACCGACAGCAGGATAAAGTACAGTAATATACATTGTTACCAAGAAGATCTGGGAAATGCAAGAAGATCACGGCGCCTATACAGGGAGATCAACAGCAGACAGTTTACAGTGTTGTGAGCCTTCCAAGTGTAACACGGAGAAGAAAAGCAAGACAGAAAGGGGATAAATTAACATACCAGCCGCATGAAAGCACTGCCAGGTACAATGAACTTCCATCCATCACAACCATGCTGAACCGCTGAATCTGCAGATTCGTACGTACACGTACACGGGTAGCAGCAGCAGCATGATGAGCTGTCCGTTATCTGAGATGATCGTATCCGTCAACAATGAGATCAAGCTTTTTGTCGCCGACAAGAACAATAAGCTACATTCAGGTCCAGAGATTTGTCCCCTGAGCTGAGATTAGATAAAATTAAATGGGGAAAAGAAATACAGTATTAGCTAGCAAGGTTGCATGCATGGGAGGAGGGGAGCTAGCTACATGCTTGCCTCCTCTATAAAACCCCAGACTCCACATTCCCAGTTTTGCACCACACAGCAAGCTCTAGCCAGTAGCCACAATCATCAGAGAGCACGCCTGCTCTGATCACAGCTCATCAGTCCATCAAGCTAACAGGCCGGCAGCCATGAGGACCATGAGTGAGAGCAAGCAGAAGGGGAAGGTGGCCAGAGCTCTGAAAGAGCAGAGGGCCAGACTGTACATCATCCGGCGGTGCATCGTCATGCTCCTCTGCTGGCACGATTGAACTCCGGCCAACGTTTTTTCTTCATGGAATCTGTGTCAAGGATCCATGGAGTGGTTACACTTCTAGCTAGGCAACTGTTAGAACTCAGGAGTAGAACTAGGAAGGCAATCTCTTGTCCATTGCCAGAAAGCCCGGCAGGCGGTGACATTATGTCATTTTCATTAGTTGTAGTTTTCTCTCTCTTTTTCTCCACACTTTTTACCTACTGCTATCCAGATAGCAGTAGGATATGGTGGCTCTACCATTTTTTGTACATGCTATGATTGTAGCCTACTTAGAAATAGTTCGGCGAATTCAAGCAAAAATTTATCAAATTGTTCTTGAGTGAACTGGAAGTCTTGCATTTTCCCCCTAATATTCAAGTGTTACTATACCAGCTGATTTATCTTCTTGATATTATCTTTTTTCCTTTGTGACATCAGGGGGTTGTGTTGTAAGAATATGGTTATCACATATTCGGATTGGTCTAGTTTAGGCCCCGTTTGGTTGGGCTTTTCAACTTGCTCCAACCAAAGGGGTCAAAAGCCACAATTTCTTTTGCCCAAAAGCTGCTTTTGATTTAGTACAAAATTGAAAGCAGCCTACCACCTGCTTTCAGCTGCTTTTGGGGTAAAAAATTACCCACCTGCCACTTGTTATGTGAGATACCGGTTCGTTTTTTTTTCTCTTCTATTCTTTTCGTGAGGTTCTTTTCCCCGTCCCTTCTCTTCCGTGGCCGCCGACGAGCCCATCTCCCTTGGCTCGTGACCCTCTCCCCTCTCCTCCGCCGGCGAGGACCATCTTCTTCCTCTTCCCCGGCTACCCTCTCCTTCTCCCCCAGCTAGCGCGCCGCGGCCTGGCAGGCCGGCGAGAGCAGCCCCGCCGCGCTGCATCGCGGGCCGGCGCCAGCAGCTCCGCCGCACGGCCTCGCGTGCACGGTCGTGGGCGGGTCTGAGCATGCTCCGGCGAGCGAATCCAGCAGGCCGTCGCGCCCTCAACCGCGTCCCCAATGACTCCCTTGCGCGAGTCCCTCGGCTCGCCTGCGCGCTTCTCCCTCCCCGGCGGCTCCCCTGCACGAGTCCCTCCCCGGCGGCTCCACTGCACGAGTCCCTCTCCCGCGCGGCCGGCGAGCCCCCGCCCGGCAAGCTCCTCCCCGCCCGCCCCGGCTCGGGATACCCAGAGAGGTAGAGAGGAGGACGACAATGGTTGCCGTGAGAATGACAGATGGGACCTGTTTAGTTGACACAAACTTTTCCAAAAGCCACAGCTTCTCAACCAAACGAGCTTTTAACTATCATTTCAAAGCAGTTTTTGAAGAAGTCACAGCTCACAGCAGCTTTTGCAAAAAAGCCACAGCTCAACCAAGGATTGGAGGGACTAGTGACTAATGACTACTAATTAGTCCCAATTAGTCTCAATTTTACCAAACACTTGGACTACTAGAGGGACTAGTAGTGACTACTACATAGAAGTCTCAAAGAGGCTGCTATTTGGGACTACTACATAGAAAAATCAAGGGTTATATGTTCTGTCTTTATGAGTGTGATAACTATATTTTTTAGATAAGAATACATCAGCCACCTAGAAAAGGTAGCCCAAACCAGTAAGCTAATACAGTAGCTCTTCTATCATATGCTGGCGCTGTGAAACACTATTTTCCAACAAACAGCTATATATATGGTCATAAACATTATGCCCAGTAGACAGAGAAAATGGAAAACTAAAAGTTACTTCACTGTGATTGAACCATCATAATGCAGTAGGCTCTAGGCTGCACAATGTCAATGAATGAACAGGAAGTCCACAAAGGTACTAATTAACTATACATGGCTGCCAGAGAGCTAGATTAGTTTCCCCCAAAAAAAAGAGATCATTAGTCAAGTACCTAAGGCCATCCACAATGATATAAGCTAACCAATAACTCTAAGTCAACCTCTCTAACAGTGCTAGCTTTTAGTAATAGCTTATAGTATGATTAGGCTCACATGACAATGTCACGTGACCTTGAAATATGTGTATAAATCTATCTCTTGATCAAGAGCTAGCATTTCTTTCTCTCCTATTAAAATATAAGAAAAAATCTAAGAGCTAGCTTATGAACTAGCCATTGGAGACGCCCTAAGCATACTACCAGTACATGCTAAATGGAATCTGCACTGGTTATGTATCGCTTGAGCAGAAAGGATGGGAGCCTACCAAAGCCTATTACCAGTCCTTGATTGTCCCCTTATGTACCAGTGCATGTATGCATCACTGCACTAACCAATACCTAAGCAGACTCATATTGCAGTCCCAGATACGACAAAGTTTGCAATCAACCTGCTGCAGTCCGAGCATGAGATGGGGAACAAAATATTACTCACCTTGCCAGGAATACAGGGGCCCTGTCTTCTGGCGAGAGCAGTCCTCCTGCATTTCTTAAGGAGCCAGGAACAGAAGAAAACAATGCAGGATATATGCAGAGCCACAGCTGCGGATGTGACCAAGCAGGCAAATGAGCGAGCAAGAGGACAAACGCACGCACGCAGGCAGGAGAGCGTGCGGGGCAGGCACCATTGTACCAAGGCCCTGAGGCACGTGCAGGCCATGAGTCCCTTTTTCCCCCATGCCATGCCTCTGATGAAGTCTGGGAGTCTCATGTGACCAAGAATTTGCAGTAAACACACTTGCAGTAATGAGTTCTACCAGAAAAGAAGTGCTAGTGCTCAGTGGTCACTGTGCTTAATGAACTAAGCAATTTGCAGAAAGTTTTGTTTTATAGTATTAGTCAAGAGTAAGATACTGAAATTTCGTTTCAAAAATAGGAGTAAGATATTGAAATGAAACTTGACAGTCTGCCGGCTTATCGTTTTGCTTATCAGCCTGTCAGCCACCGGAACAGTGTTTTTCCCTTACAGAAAAATAGTCAAAAACAACATCTGTCGATTTATCCGCCACCAAAACGCTCAGGTGAACAGGCCGCAACTCAACAAATACTCTTGTGTTTTAGTCAGCTTCCACTCAAAAAAGAATTAGTCGGCGTTTTAATCAGCTTCCACTCAAAACGATCACAGTGTGTTCCCTAGTTGATGCCATACATATCATTGACCATTGCATCACAAAATCACAGTTTTCCTCTTCTACCAATCTAGTTGAGAAAATTTCTTTTTCCTGGCCATACCGAAGAGAAACTTATCTTTTTCCGGTCTATTTGAGACATTCTCTCCTCTGGCATCCCAATATCATAGTTTTCCTGTCTTTCATGTGCTCATTTTTCTACTTTTTCGTTGGTTGCTTGTTTTGGCTGGGTTTCAGCGTGGCATGTTTAGGCGTGGGGCCAGAATGTATCTTGTGTCTTAGATTGAAAAGCAGAGCTCCTTCCATTCTACTTCTTCAAAACTAAAACTTCACCATTAGTTCCCAGTCAACAAGATTTGACCATTCAAAAGGAAAATAAAATGAAAGAGAAAAGATGTATTCCTTCATATATGTTCACCCACCCACCCACACACACAGTGACGGAGCCAGGAAAAAATTATAGATGGGGCGAGTTTCAACGAGAAAATAAAACAAAAAGGCACAAATCACACAAATCATGGTAAAAACACAACAATCACACATTATGGCAAAAAGTAGACAAGAAACATAAGTTATTACCTTAAATTTGAAGATTAAACTAGTAGTTCTTGATCATTTGATCCATATATGGCAAAGATTTTGAAATGGTTGTGCTTATCAGGTTAGTATTTTTTTTTCAGAAGTGTATTATGTTTTTGGGCCTAGCCGCCTGGGGCAGCGGCGGCTGCAGAGCGGACTATGGGACGAGCTGTGGCTGGCGGGCGCTGGGCGGTTGCTGGCCACAGCGGCGGCGTGGCAAGGGCCAGGGGCGGGCGGCTGCTCTGCGTGCGGCCGTGCGGGTCCTGCTCGATGCGTGAGACAGATTAGGGAATTTTGGGAACCAAGTTGGACCGTTGTTAGGTTGTTGTTGGGCTACTCAACCAAGTTGGGCTAAGCCAAGGAGGCAAACTGCTTGGCTGCTTGCTCGTCTTCATCATGGCGCACGCACGCCGCGGCATTGTGCACTTGTGTGCTTGGACTTCGACAGTTCGGCAGCCGGAGATAGGGAAGAAGAGGGGGTCCAGGGGTCCAAGGCTACGACGCCGGTAGCTGGGGCGACCGCCCCACCACGCCCCATGGGAAGCTCCGTCCATGCACACACACACACATATATGATCTCCACTTTCTATCTAAAGGATAAAGGCACAATCATCTCATATGAATCATTTCAATCTATTAAGAAGTATAACTTCATGACAAATAGTTTCAGCATTCATTCTCAATGCTTACAATTTTTTAATAGATTGCTAATTATTATCATCGCCGTTAACAAAAGATATTTTCATATGAATCTTCTTCCAGTAGTACAAAGTTTGGCAATCTCAGACCACAGTGCTGGATCAATCACCCTTGCCTGAAACAACAGGCAAGCAAAGAAAACAAAAAAGATTGCCAGTAGAACCAGCACACGGCCATCCTGTACACAGCAAGTGAGCAACTACGGCTAAACTCTAGATTCTACCAAAATGGCAGTGCCAGAACAAAACAACTAGAGTGGAAGGGAAATAATCTCCCATGGAGATCAATATCTAATCGCTCCAGCGAAGCAACATGACGACGCAGCGACGGAAAATGTAGAACCTAGCCCTTTTCTCTCTGAAGGCTCTGTTGAGCCTCCCCATCTGCCTCCCTTGTCCTCCAAGCTTCATGGTCTGATGAAGAAGTTTGGTGCAAGGAAAATGAGAGAAGGGGTGCAGAACTGGGCAGTATGATGTCTTGTGTAGTGGTATGGTGATAGGGAATGCAGCAGGCAATGGCTTTATATAGAGGTGCAAAAGGGATATGCCATATCAAAAGAACATCATACCCCCACATGCAGGCAGTTTGTTAATGCACTAGGAGGCATACTGCTGACCCTATATACTTATCCTACTCATTCGTCTACAGGCATAGATCTTAGGAGCTAGCAAAAGCTTAAACTATGCATGACCATGACCACACCGTCACCAGAGAACTACAATGGTAAAAACAGACAAGATAAAGTGGCCGCCCATCCACCCGTGCAACAAAGGTGGAGGTAGGTTGTTTAGTGACTCCAAGAAAGGGACCCAAAAAATTATTCCCAGCCGTGTTCAGTGGGAAGCTTCCAGGAAGGTCACCTTGATGCATAGAGTAAGAGCGATTAAGCTCGTCCATGACAGATGTTAACACCTGGTAACACTGCAACTATGCAATGCTTTACAAACAACAGAGGGACAGAATAGAACTTCAGTCATCAATAAAACTGGTCTGATTTCACCTTCCATGTATTGGCATGAAGTTACTGCTAATGGATTACAATCCATTAAGAAATGCTGAACGCGCAAACCTTTTGGGTACAGCTTCAGATTTCAGGAGACTTGTCTGATTTCACTTTCCATGCATTGCAGCAGGGTTATCTCTTTCGTTTGTCATCAGAACAATGTTAGACACGTACCTGGTGATCAAATCGGCAGTCTTGGATGGGCAGTCTTGGATGGCGATGAACTAATCAAGATAGAAAAAAAAAATACACGTAGACCTCGTACTCTGAAGATCTTTGAATGGAGAACACAGGAATACCTGTTCCTCTGCAAATGAGGAATTTAAACTAACTTAAACAAACACAAATACTTGAATTCTTACATAGGTGTCCCCGAAATCATACTTTGTTGCCATTATCTATTTTCCCAGATATAGGGATACTGAACTTCGATACTTCCGATTTTACCATCAACAGTACTTTAGCTTTACACATCAATAAACTTGTCAAACATCATCAGTGAAGTCACTATGAGACATTGTCATCAAGTCCAAAATGTTGCAAGGGGGAGCCATTGTTACTGTAGGGTTGAACATTCATCATGTACTAGGGAATCAAATCAGAGCAAATCTCCATATGCATTGAACCTCTCTCACTTATGCTGCCACAGAACTAATAATAGTAGAACAAAGCAAAGGAATATTATAGGTTGATTTACTAGAAAAAAAGATAGGCACCAGCAAGAAACTTCCCATTCTAATGATAGTGAAATATGGCAGCCTTTGTTTGTAATCTATGAGCAGTAGGGCCTTTTATTGCCTGCAGTTTTGTCATTCAATAATTAGGGGTGGGGAGGAAGCATTTTACTACCCAGAGCAACGCATTTCATCCATTTGGCCTAAGTACAAAAATATCAACTCTATTCAGTACAACTATTCATATTGGTCCAAGTCCAATCCACCACCTTTTTTTCTCCTAGTACATCTTTTGGGTCACATTTTGTGCGATGATGCATGACAGCATGACCTATGTTAGAAAGGTATTTTCATAACTTTTCATGGTTATTTTCATGCATTTTCATATCTCGAGGGTTATAGCTGTTGAAGTACAAGCGAGTTAATCATATTTTCATATTAGCTTAAGCTTTTAGGTTGGACTATCTGGTGAATGCAACTGTTATGACCGGGCTGCAGTATGTCAGGCACCGGCCAAATAGTGGCTAATAGGCCATATTTAGTAATTTCGGGATTATTAGTAGATGGCTTTATTATTATAATTATTAGACGGCTTGAGGGTTTATTTAGCAAAAGGGATATCTAGTCCATAAATACTTTGTAATCAGGATTATTGAGGTTAAGCTGAAATATATTATTATTTCTGGCTTCCTGAAGGAAGCCAGGATTTCCCCTAAACCCTAGCCGTCACCACCTCTCGACCACGGCACCTCGCCGCCGGTCGATGTTCAAGCCCCGTCCCCCGATCGTCCACACCTACAACCTCCGATCCGTACGGGGAAGACAGCAGCAGCATATCAACCTGGTTTTCTTCGATGATATTCTTATCTACAGCTCGTCGTGGTCCGAGCATCTCCAGCACATGAGCCTCGTCTTCACCGCCCTGCGTGCACACGGTCTCTTTTTAAAGAGGTCGAAGTGCTCCTTCGGGGCCCGCTCCGTCACGTACCTCGGCCATGTCATCTCCGCCGACGGCGTCGCGATGGACAATGACAAGGTGGCCGCGGTGGCATCCTGGCCGGCGTCGCGCTCCCCGCGCTGTGTGCGCGGGTTCCTCGGACTCGCCGGGTACTACCGGAAGTTCATCCGCGACTTCGGCTCCATTGCGGCACCGCTCACACGTCTTCTACGGAAGGATGCATTCGCCTGGACAGCGGAGGCGCACAAAGCCTTCGTTGCACTCAAACGGGCGCTCTCATCGGCACCGGTGCTGCAGATGCCCGACTTCGAGCGCCCGTTTGTGGTCGACTGTGACGCCTCCGGTGCGGGTTTCGGCGCCGTTCTCCACCATGGGGAGGGACCCCTGGCCTTCTTCAGTCGACCATTCGCAGCGCGCCATGTCAAATTGGCGGCGTACGAGCGCGAGCTCATCGGGCTGGTGCAAGCAGTTCGCCACTGGCGGCCGTATTTGTGGGGGCGCCGGTTCTTCGTCCGCACCGACCATTATATCCTGAAGTTCCTCCTGGACCAGCAGTTGTCCACCGTCCCTCAGCACAGTGAATCAGTAAGTTGTTCGGGTTCGACTTCACCGTCGAGTATCGTCCCGGACGGCTCAAGTCGGTGGCCGACACGCTGTCCCGTCGCGACAAGGATGCGGCGGTGATGTGTGCTATATCCGGGCCGTCCTTCGACTACTACGCCGACATCCGTCGGGCCACAGCGGCTGACCCAGTCGCGCGTGACTTGCTGCAACAGATGGCGGTGGGCTCCCTGGACGCGCCATGGGCCTCCGAGGACGGTTTTCTCCTCCATGGCAAGCGCATCTACGTCCCGGACGTTGACGATCTGCGCCACCAGGCGGTGGCTCAGGCACACTCGGCTGGGCATGAGGGGGTCCAGAAAACCCTCGTGCGCCTCCGGGGTGACTTCTACATCCCTAGCGATCAACAGCTGGTGCAGGACTTCGTCCGCTCCTGCGACGTGTGCCAGCGCAACAAGACACCGACCACTCAGCCGGCTGGCCTGCTTCAACCCCTGGACATCCCGTCCCAGGTGTGGGCGTATATCTTCATGGACTTCATTGAGGGCCTTCCAAAGGTACACGGCAAATCGGTGGTGTTGACGGTGGTGTATCGCTTCTCGAAGTACGCCCACTTCATCACCCTCAGCCACCCGTACATCGCCGCTTCGGTCGCCCGAGCCTTCTTTGAGGGCATTGTGCGCCTTCACGGCTTCCCCACCTCCATCGTCAGCGACCGCGACCCGGTCTTCACCAGCCATCTATGGCGGGATCTCTTCAAGTGCGCCGGAGTGAAGCAGCGCCTTAGCACGGCGTTCCATCCTCAGACTGACGGCCGGTCGGAGGTCGTCAACAAGGTGATCGCCATGTATTTGCGTTGTGCGATGGGCGATCGGCCGCGCTCGTGGATCGACTGGCTTCCGTGGGCGGAATACTGCTACAACACTTCGTACCACTCCTCGCTCCGAGCGACACCATTCGAGGTGGTGTACGGCCGGCCGCCTCCATCCCTTCTGCCGCACCAGGAGGGGGTGCCTCAGACAGAGGCGGTGGACGTGATGTTGCGGGATCGGGACGCGTTCCTGGCGGAGGTGCGCGAACGTCTTCTCCAAGCGCAGTAGTACGCAAAGCGCCACTACGACGAGCACCATCGCGAGGTGTAGTTCGATGTGGGAGCATGGGTGCTCCTCCGACTGCTGCACTGGCCGACCCATGCTCTCGCCTCACCTACAAAGGGCAAGCTGTGCCCGCGCTACGCCGGCCTGTTCCAGATTAGTGAGCGCATTGGGCTGGTGGCGTACCGCCTCCAACTTCCAGCAGCGGCGCGCCTGCATGACGTGTTTCACGTGGGGCTGTTGAAGCCCTACACCTACGTCGGCTCTCCTCCTACGGATCCGGTCGTGCTGCCTCCGACTCAAGATGGGCGGCTGCTACCGACTCCTGCGCAGGTGTTGCGTGCCCAGCTTCGAAGGGGCGCTTGGCGCCTACTTATCAAGTGGCAAGGTCTTCCGGACGAAGATGCAACGTGGGAGCCCCTGGAGGACTTCAAGGCTCT
Source organism: Microstegium vimineum (assembly GCA_022036555.1). Classification (NCBI taxonomy): domain Eukaryota; kingdom Viridiplantae; phylum Streptophyta; class Magnoliopsida; order Poales; family Poaceae; genus Microstegium; species Microstegium vimineum. The sequence continues at coordinate 21,884,089 of CM039120.1, read as the reverse complement.
CTACCCTGATGTCCAGCTAGAGGACGAGCTGTTTGTCGAGGCGGGGAGAGATGTTTATGACCGGGCTGCTGAAGGACCGAGAACGGCGACCAGAGGGGCGGTGAATGGGAGCCTCAAATTTCTCTCCAAAATGTTCGGGCCACTCTTCCCAAAAATCAAACCCAGTTGTTGGGTGCTCAAATGAAAATGGAGAAAAGAGAGCTCACCGGCAGTGCAAGAAAATCACCGGAAACCTCAAAACACAGGTTCTCAATCCCTAGGGAAAAGAGGCAAGAACCTAGGCAAAACGGGAGAAAACAGCAACCAACAGGGAGCTCCGGACCAGAGGGCACAGAGCCATCGGACTATAGCAAGTAGTCCGGAGCTCAGGTCCGACGCCTTCACCCACTGGGATAGGCCGATACAGTGAGCACCTTAGCTCCGGACCAGAGGCTCCGGACTAGTCCGACACTCACTTTCGGAAGTCCGGTGCTCACACAGAAGACAACCAGTGAGTGCCTAGGCTCCGGACAACTAGTCCGACGCTCACCGTGATGAGTGTATGGGTGTCCCGATCTTTCGGTGGAGATAGATAACTACGATTTGACTGGAGAGACGTTCACGATCCGACTACAACGGTCCAAGGACGCTGCGCCTTAGCAATCGATACACCAAATCTAGCAGTTGATCACAATCTTGCGGATCACAACCAACCAAACCACTAGGGTTATTCCTGCAAGCAATCGAAGAACAAGTAGAACAAGCACTCAATTGCAAATAAGAGATGAAGGTTCAGATGTGATACACATGTAGGTGGGGTTCCGAATCAAGTAGAACGGATGGTCTAGTCGACACACACGTCTACAAGGAAGTACTAGCACCACATTAGTTGCAAAAGCAAGTTGAGATATCGTTCAACAGAGGTACCGTGTTGGTCCTAGGCTAGACAGTGCTAGAGATGCGAGCCTAGACACAAACGAAGTCATGGTACAGCAAAAAAAAGGCACAAGAATAGCAAGCAAAACACTCCCTTTCTTTTCCTCCTCTCTTCTTTTCTTTCTTTTCTCTTTCTCTTTCTCTTCTTTTCTTCTTTTTTCTATTTTCTTTCTGATTTTTTTTCTTCTTCTTTTCTTTTACTTTGCACAACTATAACAAAATTGGATCTTGACAAATCAGATTCCAATAAGCAACGTAACAATGTGTTTTCTTTCTTAAAGAACTAGCAATGCTGATATTTTTTTGTGTGCCTAAATCAGATCTGGATGTGAAAAAAAAATTGTGGATGGATATGGTGCAGCGAAGATGTATATGGTAGCAACGATTGCAAAAGAAATATATATGATGTAGTGGAGATGTATATGGTGATGGTAAACACAGCGGATATAGTGACCAAAACGTGACAAGAACTCGAAACTCTAAAAGCCTAACCCTAAGACCAGCAACACGACTCAACCGATGTAAACCAAACTCAACAATCCCGAACTAATCAATACTAGTAAAAGGCTCAAAAGGTCTATGGAATTATGGGAAACGAATCTACTATTTTTTGTTGGCTTTTTCTGGACCTTAGGAAATTAAAAGCAAACTGAAATCTCTCACCGATGAAACCTTGCTCTGAATACCACTTGATGAGTGTATGGGTGTCCCGATCTTTCGGTGGAGATAGATAACTACGATTTGACTGGAGAGACGTTCACGATCCGACTACAACCATCCAAGGACGCTGCGCCTTAGCGATCGATACACCAAATCCAGCGGTTGCTCACGATCTTGCGGATCACAACCAACCAAACCACTAGGGTTATTCCTGCAAGCAATCGAAGAACAAGCAAGAACAAGTAGAACAAGCACTCAATTGCAAATAAGAGATAAAGGTTCAAATCTGATACTCATGAAGGTGGGGTTCCGAATCAAGTAGAACGGATGGTCTAGTCGACACACGCGTCTACAAGGAAGTAGCAGCAGCTAAACTTTCATCTAAACAAAACCCAATCTGTTTGTGGCGGCTCTAGGGGAATATAAGGAGGGGGGAGGACGACGAAAGGTTACTGGGGTTGTCCTACAACCCTAGGATGAGTCCCTAATAGACTCAAATTGATACATGGGCCATATGCCCAAAATAAGGGAGCTCAGACTTTCAATAAAAACACTAAGGGAGCTCAAAAGATACCAATTGAAACCACTTACGTCCCTTAATGCTCAAGAAGCAATCAAAACCTGTCGGAGCCAACAAAGCAAGCTAGACCCTCCAGAAGAGGCAAAGACTCAACACATCTAGCAAAAGCTCCCCCTGGGCAAAAGCACACTCAAGATACCAAATGAGCTCTAAACCAATGAAACCAATGAGATGCACTCTTTCTCCCCCTTGGAAGTAGATGGCTGAAAATGGAATGAAATGCACATCTCTCCCCCTTGTTGACACATGTAGCTCATCAAACATCAACAACTCAAGATCCGGCTACAAATGCCATGAAGTGCAAAATGAGTGCAAAAGCTTCATACTTAGAGCTAAGACAATGAATAGATGATCTAAGTGATGTGATCCTGTGAGAATAGGAAAAGCTCTACGTGCCCAACAAAGACTCAAGTTGAGCTTAAGATCACTTTAGAAGCTACTTTAGAGAGCATATCATGTGAGAACAGAGAAAGGGTATCACCTCCTAGAGACAGCTAGACATGGCAAGCAAGATAGAATCTATCTCAAAGCAATCTCATGTATAGGAAGTAAAACTATTCCTTAGCAAAGTTCATACAACAAGCCAATGACCCAACTGAATGAATTTTTCAAATTTCAGAGTTATGCAACCAAAATTCAGTTTTAGGCACATTTAAGTTGTATGCGAGTGGTTGTAAGCAAAGTGATGCCACTGCTTACCAACCGGGCCAAGTCAAAGGACTTGACACACCAGTTTTGGTCATACACGACACCGCTCAAGTATCGACCCATATGGGAAGCAGTCTCGAACACACGGTGAAGTCCTCACAATGCAGACCCAACTCGATCTTTCCAATTCACAAAACGGAGAGCAATTTCAGTTTAGATATTAAACATGGTGCTCAAAGGTAGTGAATGAAACAATGAAGAGCCATAGTTACAAGCTATATACAAGGCAGTCAAGAAGGATCTTCAAAAGCCTACACATGCTAGTGCCATTTCAGAGGTGACATGGGGAATTAAGTTCAGTTTTAAAGCTTTTCTAACTTAGCTCTATTGCATATCATATAGATCAAAAAGAGTCTAAGTTAGGTAACACCATAGACACATAAAGCACCTCAAACAGAGCATAGATTCATTATATCGGCTATAGATATGAAGCTTAAAATGAACTATGTCACAAATGCAAATGAGATGCAAAATGCAATGACACTACTAACACTAACAAGACACCAAAAGAGAAGAAGGACAAGGAAAAGACTAAAAGAGTCAAAAAGAACTATGATACATAAAATTTTCCTCCTCTAAAAAGGAAAGCAAACACCCAACTCGCCCCAAAGGCAAGAAAACACAGCTTGATCCAACGGCTTAGTGAGAATATCCGCATGTTGGTTTTGGGTCTCGACATGCCGGAGGTCAATGTCGCCCTTCTCGTAGTGATCACGCAAAAAGTGAAAGCGGACCTCAATGTGCTTGGTCTTCGAATGAAGCACGGGATTTTTAACCACACTAATTGCACTCATGCTATCACAAAGCAGAGGCACCTTAGTAAGCTCAAGACCAAAATCTCTCAAAGTGGCAATCATCCAAAGCAACTGAGAGCAACAACTAGCCGCGGCAACGTACTCAGCTCCGCACGTCGACTGTGCCACACTAGATTGCTTGCGAGAAGACCAAGAAACCAAAGAAGACCCGAGAAACTGGCAAGTCCCAGAAGTGGACTTCCGATCAAGACAGCATCCAACAAAGTCAGCGTCAGAGTAACCACAAAGCACAAGAGAGGAAGAGGTGGAAAACCAAAGACCAAATTCTAGAGTGAATCGCAGATACCTCATGATGCGTTTCACCGCTTGCTTGTGCGAAGTCCGTGGGACGCTTGAAAACGTGCACACAAGCAAACGATGAACTGAATGTCCGGTCGGGTCGCCGTCAGGTACAGAAGCGACCCGATCATGCTTCGGTACTCGGTCTGGTCCACCGCCTCTCCTTCCTCATTCGCATCCAAGGCAGTAGTAATTGACATAGGCGTCGAAAGGGGCTTTGCCTCGCCCATGTCAAACTTCTTCAAGATATCCTTCGTGTACTTGCCTTGGTGCACAAACGTCCCTTCTCGGGTTTGCTTGATTTGCAACCCGAGAAAGAAAGTCAACTCTCCCATCATGCTCATCTCAAATTCCCTGCTCATAAGATCTGCAAACTTGGCAACAGGAGCATGAGAAGGACCACCTGTAACACCCAAAATTTGGTTTGAAATTCAAATAATAGAAAATGATTTAATTTTGGAATTGTGGGAGCATTTCATTTAGTGGATTATTAAAATTCTTGCAAATAAAACTTATTCTAGAATAGCAACATGAATGTGCATTCATGCAGTTGCATATGTTCTTTGCTTGTTGAATTTACAAAGCTCAGATTTTCAAATGATTTCAAATTGTTTTTGGAAATGAATTTGGAAAAGAGAAGTAAAAGGAAATAGAAAAGAGAAAGGGTTGGGCTTGATCTCTCTCTCTTTCTGTTTCGGCCGCAGACCCAGCCCAGCTAGAGGCCACGGCCCATTTCCTCCCCTCTCTCTCGGCCGGCCCAACCGAGCACCACTTCACCCTCCCCCTCTCACTGCCATCCGGGGTCCACATGTCGGCGCCGTTTCTCCTCTCTCTTCTCTCCCATTCTCTCTCTGATCGGCCGGGCCCGCGTGTTGGATCTTTCTTCTCCCCTCTCCTCTGCCGACGCCGCGCGACGCAGAGCGCCGAAACTGCCGCGACGCGCACTCCGCCCTGCTCGCTCGAGAACACGCGTGGACGCGTGGAGCACGGCAACCGCTCTCGTCCCTCATCCGCTCTTCTCTCTCTGCGGCATGGCCCCTCTCGTCAGCCGTCGTCCACCTCCCGCCGAGTTCGGAAGTGGAGAACCGCAACCACCGCGAGCCCCGCTCCCCACTCGCCCACGTCCCGCGCCCTCGCGCCAGCTTCGCAACCGACCCTCCCTCATCCAGCGCTCTGCTCTGAGCTATAAAACGGAGCACCGCCCCTCTGTTTCCCCCTTTCCCCTCTGAGCACTCAAAAACGCGCCGAACGCCGCCGCTGTCGCCGTCGACGCTGAAAAGACCACACCGGAGACCAAACCGCCTCGGTGAGCGCCGTTTGTCGCCCAGTTTCTCACTGCCAATCTGCCCGTCCTAATCTCTCTCTCTGTATCTCTTCGGTGGGCACAGAACACGTGTCGCGAACGTGGAGCTCTCGGACGCCGCCGCGACGCCGACCGCCGCTCTTCGCCGTCAAGCCATCCCGAGCCATCTCCGTCCTAATTGAAGTCTCGGTGAGCTTCGTCGTCGCCCTCTCTTCCTCCCCGTCCACTTATTTCGGTCAATTAGACCCTATATGTGCTACTCCACTGCACACCGAGACCGTCGGCAATGGCGCCGCCGTGGCCAGCCCCTCTCGGTGACGCACTGTCTTATCCGAGCACCCCACGAGTATCGCACGTACACACCGCACGTCACTAGGCCTTCAATTTGATCTCTACGGCACTGTTTCGACCTGCCCGCACGCGTAGATCGCGTTCAGTCATGGCGCCGCCGCGGACCTCCCTGTTCCGGCGTAGCTCCGCTCCTTTTGGGCTCTCTGTTACTTTCGCACGAGCTTGTAGATCATTTCTGTGCAATTGGTTGAATCCGCTGTAGTCGGAAGAGTCATCCCCGTGTTCGCCAACGAGCCAGAGCCGCCGGGATCCATGGCGCCGTCGCTGTTTGCCTCCCCGCGTTCAACCGAGTGCACCACGGGCTTCGCCTCGTCCCCCTCTCTCTTCCCATGCCATCAGCATTCGATTTAGGCACCGGACGAGCTTTTCCGGTGGAACTCCGGCGAGCTCAGCACTCTGAGGCCATGGCGCCGCCGCGCCCGACCTCTGCTCCGGCCGCCGTTCCCCCTCTCTCTCCCTTGGATCTGCTCTGCGCCGTTGGATCGTATCTGTGCGGTCAGGATTAGAACCCCGAAGGGGTATGAGCCCCGGTCCACGGTGGACCGGTGGACCGCAGCACTTGCGCGGTGCACGGCTGTGTCCGTGGACCCGCCCAGTCCCGGGCCGCCGCGTGGCAGCTCTGCCGACCCCGCGTCGCAGCATTCGCGCATTTCCGAGAATACGCTTTCCCAGTCAAGACACGTATTCTTTCTCGGGTTATTCCAAAATGGAAATTGCTATTTACAATTTTGCCACTGCAATAATTTGTTTATAAAGTCTTCATTTTAACTCCGATTTGGACGATTCGAGTTGCGTTAGGTTCGTAATGAAATTCTCTACATGTTAAAACATCTGTTGTTCATGTTTGAATTATTTAAATTCAATGATAACTCAAATACTAAAAATGCTCCTAGAGAACCAGTTAAATTCATATCTTTTGCGTTTTAAATCCGATTTTCGTGAAATTCGTGTTGAAATGATCGTAGCAATGCGTAGTATCTTTTTATAAACCTTTTAACTCTGTTTATTGTTATTGGTGTACTGTTCTAATATTAGATCTGTTTGCTTTGTATGTATGCAATTGGAATGCGTGTTGTTGCAATGTCGTGATCGAGTTCAGGCAGTGAGGAGTTTGTTGGTGATCAGGAATTCTTTGATCAGGAGTGTTTTGACCAGCAGGACTTTGAGAACCAAGGCAAGTATAGCATGGGACTTTCCTTGTTATCCTATTCACTATAATTATCATTTCATGTGCATGTGTTAATTTGATACCCGTAGTTTAATTCCCTAGAGTTGAACCCTTTACCTTGATTCCTATGGGTTATGCATATGGATAGATGGCTAGTGCTTTACATAAATGAATACTTGATCCCTGCCAAATGTTAAAGCTTTGAATGAATTGGTGATCCTGATATGGCAATTGGAACATAACCCCTTTTAATATCTCACTGTTGGCAAAAGCTGGGACTGACAGTGCTTCCGTGGGAGCTACATGGCTCTGGCTTTAACTTAGTAGTAGGCTCTTTTCTAGCTCGTTAGCGGTTACCCGAAAGGGCGCATTAGGCTCTTGCCGAGCTGGTTATAGTGCGGTCTCTGTCCGAGTTTGAGCGTAGGCTGCGGGTCGTTATGCTACTCGGAAGGGGAGCTCTATCGCCCCTTGCCAATCCTAGCGGCCCTAATCTTGTTAGACGAGATACTATGAAAGGTTTCATAGTGAACCCCGCCCACTCACCTTGGCAGTGTTATGGGAGTAATTAACCCGGGCAATCGGGGCATCACGACTCACGGGTAAAGTTGCACAACCTCTGCAGAGTGTTAAAACTGATATATCAGTCGTGCTCACGGTCACGAGCGGCCCGGAAAACCGATGGATTAATTAATTAACTTGACTAACACTTATGTTCCTGTTGCCTCCACTGGAATGATGACGGTTATGTTTCTCTAAAACTTTGGCAGTGGTATAAGTGGGATCATTTGGGGCTTAAGCATAACCTGATAATACTTGTTAATAAAAACTTTGACCAACTAAAAGTGCTAAATGCAGTAAGCCAGTGTCAGCCTTTTGAGCTTCATAACCCCATGTTATACTGCTGAGTACGAGTGTACTCACGCTTGTTTTCTTTTCAATTTTGGATAAAAATCCCGGATGGGTAACAGAAGCTGGAGGCTATGAGGAGTTTCCCGAAGACTTCTAGGCTTGGTCAACCAGTTGACCTTTCCCTGTGGAATGGAGCCACAAGAGCTAGATTATCTTACTTGTTTTATTTATTCTTGTAATGGATATATGTTCGATATGTATTGAACTCTGTGATGGTACTCTGTAATTTGTGAACTTATGTGTGGATTATTCCTGGGCACACATAATGTTATGCACCCTAATTCGTCCTTGAAATTTGGGTGTGACACCACCAAAGATGATATCATCCACGTATATTTGGACAAGGAGAGTTTCTTTGCCTTGCTTGAAGAGAAACAATGTTTTATCTACCGATCCCATGTTAAAACCCTTAGCAAGCAAAAAGGTTTTTAGCCTATCATACCATGCTCTAGGTGCTTGTTTCAAACCATACAAAGCTTTGTGAAGTTTAAAAACATGGTTTGGAAACTTGGGATTTTCGAAACCGGGAGGTTGTTTAACAAAAACTTCCTCCTCTATGTAGCCGTTTAAGAAAGCACTTTTAACGTCCATTTGAAAAAGCTTGAAACCCTTAGAAGCCACAAAAGCTAGAAGGATTCTAATAGCTTCTAAACGAGCTACGGGAGCAAAGGTTTCCTCATAGTCTATTCCCTCCTTTTGACAAAAGCCTTGAGCTACCAACCTAGCCTTGTTGCGCACTACCACCCCATCTTCACTTTGTTTATTTTTGAAAACCCATTTGGTACCTATGGGGTGGCAACTAGGTGGTGGAGGAACTAAGACCCAAACATGGTTTCGCTCAAAGTTTTCTAACTCCTCATGCATGGCATTGAACCAATCCGGATCCATCAAAGCGTGTCCAACATCTCGGGGCTCAAAAGACGCGACAAAAGCCGAATGAGCAAAGTGAGAGATATAGGACCTGGACCGTGTGACTCGACGGTCAATGTCCCCTCTTTGCCTCTTTCATTCCACTTTTAATTTTTTTTATTTTAATTAATTGTTTTGTCAATCCTATGTATCTTCGACTTTGAGCACTTTGAATCAATATCAAATTATCAATTCTAGCTACATCTATTTAGTCTATTGTGTCCAACGAGCAAAATTTTTTTTGAGCCTATGTTATTTAGCCCCCCCCCTTGGTCTGTTTCTGGATCCGCCACTGGGCAAAACCATACCAGGCTTGTGATGTAAGTAATGTAAGTGTAACACTGAAACTTGACAGTAGCTTAGGGAGTAACCACAGAGAGATTAAAATCTTAGCAATAAAAAGCAATCTGGCAACCGAAGTGGTGAATATTTGTAGTTTTTTGTGGTGCCTCTCTAAGGACGAATTTACACATTTTCTTAAAATAAACTTAACCAGATAGTTTGAAGATCACCACTTTAAGCAAAAGAGTTCAAAGAGGAGCAGCAGAGGGGATAAGTTTGGTTTAATTCAAGACCATGATCCAACAATAAGCCAAAAATCAAGACCATGATCAAAAGGGCTTAATTCACATGCTAATTGATGTCTCAGTCAAGTGGCTCTTCCTTTCTAAATTTGTGAAAATGTCATATGCATCAGGCCACCTACAGTTTGGTTCTCCCTTAATATTAACTTCAGTAATGTATTTCAAGCAAAAACCATAATGGAACACCAGCATCATGCACTTTGTAGAAGTGGTGCATTGCCTAAATAAACCAGCCACTTATTCTCTTATCCAAGCTGATTCCATGGTAGTTTTCAAAGATTGAATTGTTGTCACATCACGGGAAGGTGACAGTCTGTCTGTTCATCTCAAATTTCATATCCTCCATTCATCAGTCCTCCGGTACCCAGAAAAAGATGTTTCTACTTAACCCCTAAATTCGACTAACATGTTCTTTATGCAATAAGTATGATTCGGTATTTGGCCATTTCTTCTAAACTGAAAAACATTCCAAATGATAAGCAGGGTCATATTTCTGGGTAATTTCTCTTTCCAAATAAGATATCTCATTCAAAAACACCATATGTATACAGATATGCACACATTGATGCACATTTCAAGTATCTGTACATATAAGCAAATAATTCAAGAATATGACTCAAGAGGACAAAAGTGTGTAAAATTAAGTTTAATGGTTATGGATAGCTTCAAGATAAAAAAGTTACGGAGACCAATGTTTTCAAGTTGTCCGATTAATCATGATTAGTCATCCTAATCGATCCCTGGTGTTCAATTAGGAGGACCGTCGATTAGCTCGATGAAGAATCATGGCCCTATTGGTTTCGGTGATTAACGTCAATTAGCGATTATTATGGCTAACGTGTGTTTTGCAGAGGCTATGCGTACCTTAGCCATAGTGATCAACATGAATGGGCATCAATGGTTATCACTTAGCCCCCAAGATGGATATCGTTTCGGATTTCAATGGGACCAAGTGTGAGCGTGAGGAACGCTACCATTTGGTCATGGCTAAGTTGAACTCCTTTGCTATGCTTGCTAATGAGAATGCTAATGAGATGTACTGACGTCTTAATATTCTTGTAGAGGAGTTGAATGGACTTGGGCTCAACCAAATGGCGCCGGCCGATGTGGTGCGCAAGATACTTTGTGTCTTGCCAATTGACAAGTATAGCCACATCGTCACGGTCCTTCACCAAGGGGATCTCTCCGCCGCTACACCAACACAAGTCTTGGGCAAGATCAATGCTCATGAGATGTACATGAAGATTGGTGATGGCAACTCTTCATCCTCCTCCAAGAAGAAAGAAAAAGAGGAGGAGAAGAAAAACTTGGCTCTCAAGGCATCATCTTCGGAGAAGTGCAAGATGAAATTTGTGTATGAAAGTGCAAGTGATGAAGAGGATGATGACAACCACGCCCTCATGGTAAAGAAGACAACAAAGATGTTGAAGAGGCTAAACAAGAATGGAGTCAAGTTTGACTCAAAGAAGAAGAAATTCTTCACAAACTCTTCAAGGAAGCCTCTCTCCAAGATGGATTGCTACAATTGTGGCAAGCTTGGATACTTGGCTCATGCTTGCCCCGAAGATAAGAAAGAAAATTACAAGAACAAGAAATTCAAAAACAAATACACCAAGCTCATTAGGAAGTACAAAACTAAAAGTGAAACACTAGAGAAAGCAAATGATAACTTGCATGCAAAACTTGATGACTTGTCTAGTGCTAATGATGATTTGAAGCTTGAGAATAAATCTATCACATCTAGCACTAGGGAGCTCAAAGCCTCACTCAAGCAAGCTAATGAGAAACATGATAAGCTTGAGAGGTCATCACAAGAGTTCCATACAAGGTATAACTTGCTAAAAGATGACTACAACTAAGTTAGAACTGAACATGGCACACTTGTGGTAGCTAATGAATTGCTTACAAATGATCTTGCTACATATGTTGCTATTAACCTGGTTGTTAAGTGTCATATAGCTACTTCTTATGAGGACTTGCTTGATGAAGTTGCTAGTGAGCAAAATGCTAAGTGCAAGGGCAATAAGGTAGTTGAGGCCGACAAGTATGAAGACTATGTGAAGATGAGGCAAGAGAACTCAAAGCTCAAGGAAGAGCTAATCAACCTCAAGGCCAACAAGCCCTTCACCATCAAGTCGGCCAAGCAAGATGACAATAATGCAATAACCTTTATGAACTCCCTCAAAGAAGAAAATGCAAATCTCAAGGTTGAGAAGATCAAGCTTGCAAGTGGAATGGAGAAGTTCACCAAGGGCCACAACATCCAAAGTGAGCTCTGGATGAACACTATCATGAAGACCGACAAGACCGGTATTGGGTTCAAGGAGAACCAACTCATGAAGGCCAAGGTCAAGATTGAAGCAAAGAACTACTACAGGAACAAGGCCACAAGCTACAAATATGAGCAAGCAAAGCCAAAGCCTAGAAGATGCTTTGAGTGTGGACAAGTTGGTCACTATGCTCATGATTGCAAGACTTCATCCCCCCAAGACCTTGCCCAAGCACACAAGGCCCTTTGCTCATGATGCACACTTCATCATCAATAAGGACTCCAAGGGTAGACCCCTAGTTATGTTTCTAGGTCCTAAGATGAAGAACAAGCCCAAAGTGCTATGGGTTGCTAAGGAGTTGGTGGACAAGGCTATGGGACCTCGCCAAGTGTGGATTCCCAAACAACAAGCTTAACTCCAAGTTGCTTGTGTGTAGGTGAACTACAAGACCGGTGGAAGTCATTGGGTGATTGATAGTGGTTGCACTCAACACATGACCGGTGACTCCCGGATGTTCACCACATTTGAGAGAGATTGTGAAGGTCAAGACAAGATTACATTTTGGGACAATTCAAAGGGCAAAGTGCAAGGTCTAGGCAAAGTGGCAATCTCCAATGATCAATCAATATCAAATGCCTTGCTAGTGCAATCTCTAAGCTTCAACTTTCTATCGGTTGGTCAACTATGTGATCTCGGTTTCCAATGTCTCTTCACTCCCAATGAGGTAGTTGTGACCATTATTGAAGATTCATCATTGATATTCAAGGGGTTCTGGCACAAAAATCTCTACTTAGTGGATTTCACCTCAAATGAAGCTAGTTTGCAAACATGTTTATTCTCCAAGAGCTCTTTGGGTTGGCTATGACATAGAAAATTAGCTCATGTGGGCATGTCAACTTTGAAGAAACTTGTCAATAAGGAGATGGTTAGATGTGTGAAGGATGTGGTGTTTGAGAAGGACAAGTTGTGTAGTGCATGTCAAGCCGGCAAGCAAGTGGCCAACACCCATCCAACCAAAGCATTCATGTCAACCTCAAGAGTACTAGAGCTACTTCACATGGACTTATTTGGACCTACCACCTATGCTAGCCTTGGAGGCAATCTCTTTTGCTTGGTGGTAGTTGATGACTACTCTAGGTACACTTGGGTGTTCTTTCTTCAAGACAAGGGAGAGACTCAATCAATATTCAAGAAGTTTGCAACTAGAGCCCAAAATGAGTTTGATGTGAAGATCAAGAAGATAAGAAGTGACAATGGGACCGAGTTTGTGAACACCAAGATTGAAGACTATTGTGATGAAGTTGGAATCAAGCATGAGGTGCCCGCCACCTATACCCCACAACAAAATGGTGTAGTAGAGAGGAAGAACCGGACACTAATCACTCTTGCAAGATCAATGCTTGATGAGTACAACACCCCCAAGAAATTTTGGGCCAAAGCAATCAACACCGCATGCTATGCGGCCAACCGGCTCTTTGTCCAAAGGCTTCACAAGAAGACCCCCTATGAGCTAGTGAATGGGAAGAAACCGGATATATCATTCTTTCGGGTGTTTGGATGCAAAGTCTACATCTACAAGAAGCGCCAACACTTGGGGAAGTTTCAAAGGCGTTGTGACATTGGTTTCTTACTTGGCTATTCTCTTAAATCCAAGGCATATCGAGTATTTAACAAAGCCTCTGGCCTAGTTGAAGAAACATATGACTTGGAGTTTGATGAAACTAATGGCTCTCAAGAAGAGCATGAGAATCTTGATGATGTAGGTGATGAACCCTTGAGGGAGGCTATGAAGAATATGCCCGTTGGTGCAATCAACCCACTAGAGGTGGAAGATGGTGAAGATGATGCAAATCAAGTACCCTCTCCACCTCACACGCCTCAAGTTGATGAAGAACAAGTGAGGGAAGCACAAGAAGATACCTTCATCCCTCAAGATCAAGCCGAGGCACAAGCTAGTGATCTTGATGCACCACAACCTCCTCCCCAAGTGTTTGATATAAGATCCACACCTATGCTTCAAGCTCATCCACAAGACCTCATCATAGGGAGTCCATCAAGGGGGGTAACAACTCGATCTAGACTTGCTTCTTATGTTGAGCATCACTCTCTTGTTTTCTTTGTTGAGCCTTCTAGTGTGGAGGATGCACTTGCGGATCCGTATTGGGTGAATGCCATGCATGAAGAGTTGAACAACTTCACCCGGAATGAAGTGTGGACACTAGTAGAAAAGCCCAAAGGAGCAAGAATCATTGGCACCAAGTGGGTGTTTAGGAACAAGCAAGATGATCAAGGCGTGGTTGTGAGGAACAAGGCAAGATTGGTGGCAAAGGGGTTCTCCCAAGTTGAAGGTTTGGATTTTGGGGAGACCTTTGCACCGGTTACAAGACTAGAAGTCATTCGTATCCTTTTGGCATATGCTTCATATCACAAAATGAAACTTTTTCAAATGGATGTGAAGAGTGCCTTTCTAAATGGTTTCATTAATGAACTTGTATTTGTCTCACAACCTCCTAGGTTTGAAGACCCAAATTGTCCTAATCATGTGTATAGGTTGTACAAGGCACTCTATGGATTGAAGCAAGCTCCAAGAGCTTGGTATGAGAGGCTAAGGGACTTCCTACTCAAGAAGGGCTTCAAGATCGGGAAAGTGGATACCACACTATTCACCAAGGTGCTTGATGGAGACATCTTTGTTTGCCAAGTATATGTCGATGACATCATATTTGGGTCAACAAACCTAGATCATAGCAAGGAATTTGGTGCATTGATGTCCAAGGAGTTCGAGATGTCGATGATTGGCGAGCTAACCTTCTTCCTTGGCTTCCAAGTGAAATAATTGAGGGAGGGCACCTGCATATCTCAAGAGAAGTATACTCATGATGTGCTCAAGAAATTCAAGATGGAGGATTGCAAGCCAATCAAGACCCCAATGCCTACTAATGGGCATCTCGACCTTGATGAGGGAGGTAACCCGATCGACCAAACTCTTTATCGCTCGATGATCGGTAGTTTACTTTACCTCACCGCTTCTAGGCCGGATATCATGTTTAGTGTGTGTATGTGTGCTAGGTTTCAAGCAAACCCTAAGGAGTTGCATGCGGTAAAAAGAATCCTTAGGTACATAAGGCACACCCCTAGCATTGGCCTTTGGTATCCCAAAGGAGCTCCCTTCCTACTTTGTGGCTATTCCGATTCGGATTATGCCGAGTGTAAGGTTGATAGGAAGAGTACCTCCGGCGGTTGCCATTTGCTAGGAAGATCACTTGTTTCTTGGTCCTCTAAGAAGCAAAATAGTGTGGCATTGTCTACCGCCGAGGCGGAATACATAGCCATGGGAGCAAGCTGTGCACAAATCTTAGACATGACCCAAACACTCATTGATTACAGCGTGTTTTTAAAATATGTTCCACTTTTGTGTGATAATGAAAGCGACGTAAAGCTTCCAAATAACCCGGTTCAACACTCTCGCACCAAGCACATAGATATTCGCCATCACTTTCTTAGAGATCATGTGGCTAGGAAAGACATATCACTAGTGGGAGTTTCTAGCGAAAATCAATTGGTGGATATCTTCACTAAACCACTCGATGAAGCAACCTTTTGTAGGTTGAGAAGCGAGTTGAATGTGCTTGATCACTCTAACTTCACTAAAACATGATCTTGTGTGAACCAACCTTGCATCATGTGTAAGATAATCATGTTAATTTAGTAATGCACATAGGCTTGGCTAACATTGTTGGAATAACCGTTCTTGAACATGTGAAGAAGTCCAATCATGGTTTAAACTTGCAAGCAACCTAGATTCAAATTCTTGTAATGCATTGCATATGCATGTGTTGTTTGTCGTTTCTTTTCGGTTAAGTTTGAGCATCCTCTGTGTTCGTCCACTTAGGGGGAGCATTCCATGCTCAAGTCATTACTTTACCCCTCTTGTCGCCATATGATGTCTCCTTGGTGCTCCCATTCGAATATTTTGAGCTAAAACTAAAGTTAAAGCCTATGGCAAAATACATGCAAATGAGAGTTTGAGAGATGGTTCTCATATCAAGTCCAACTAGGTGTTATTTGGATCTTATTGGGATTGGAACTAGGTTGGGAGAAAGGCGCAAAAATCTGATTTAAAAAATTCTGTTTTAAAAACGTCGGACGCTGCCGACGGATGCTCGGCGACAAATGCCTCAGCGTCCGTCACAATCGTCCGGAGATTAATGCCGCTCGCCTAAGGGGCGTCGGACGCTTGCTAGCATCCGTCGCAGAGGCGTCAGACGTGTCTGGCGCATCAAGGAGCTCTCTGGTTCTCTGTTCAAGCGTCAGACGCTTCACAGCGTCTGTCGCGTTGGCGCCAGACGCGTCCGTCGCCAACTGGAGCTCTCTGGATCCTTACTGCATAAGCGTCGGACGCTGTGACCTAGCGTCCGTCGGACCCGACGGAGCGTCCGTCGCGAACTTGCAGAGCGCATATGATTTCAAAAACTACTTCTTCTCCCTTGGTCGATCTCAGTTGAATCCGTACGTCGCCGCTGCCTTCTCCAACCCTAACCACCGGGCACTCCCGTTCCCTTTTCTACTGCCGGTTGGCTCCGTGCCTGCCCCCCAAAATTCCTTCAAGCTCTCTGCTCAGCGCATTTCAGCCAAGCAGTGCCCTTCCCGCCACAGAGCCCAGCTCCACTCACCCTGCGCTGCTGCCTCCCTGTGCCGCTTCCCGAAGCTTCTTGTTCCCAGCTAGGCTATTCCGTGGTGATAGTGCTTCTTCTGCCTCTGCTCGGGCGCTTTTAGCAGCAGAGGGCTCTCTGCGCCGTCTTCTCGACCGCAAGGAGCAGTTTCCCCTTTGGTTGCGGATTGTGACGTGAATTTGACAGAGGTTTCTCACCTTCTCCTTTGTGTCACTAATTTGAGGTATGGATGGGAGATGTGATATATTTCTTCTCTATTTCTTTCTATCCATATATTATCTCACCTCTAGATACATGCTTATGGTTATATATCCTATCTATCGTGCAATGATAGTTTGGGCAGTGGCAGTGAACTAGGGGCAAAGCCCGCGAGTAGGGAACGAGGCAAAGCCTCGAGAGTGATAGTCTAGGGTCGTCGTGCCACTCTTTTTCAATTGGTCTGTGGATTGTTAGTGGGCAGTTGCTTGCTTTGGGATCACTTGGCAGTTGGGAGGAGCAGTTGACAATGCTTCCTGTTGTGCCCTCAAATGGCACGCACGAAGAATGCAGGCCCCTTTCCTAATAGTGGTGGTGACCATCCACCTCCACCGCGTCCACCCACCAACCGGGACAAGGGAAAGAAGAAGGTTGTGTCAAATAAGAGAAAGAGGCCGTTGATGGACCCAGACTCAGTGGCAGCACTTGCAGCGGCAGAGGCAGCAGAGCTTGCCGGGCAGGGAGGACGTCGCGCCAGTTTGAGGATCTCTCCTTGCCGTGGAGCGCGTCGTGAGTCCCCCTCTCATGCAGAGGCAGAGGTTGAGTCCCCAGAGACTCCACAGGCAGAGGACACAGAGCAGGCAGACCCTTCGGGGCATTCGTCAGTCCAGGAGCTGATGGCTCGTCGTGTGACACGCGCCTGTGGATCGGAGCCCCCTCCTAGGCCCGATGGACCACGGCGCAATGACAGGGCTTCTCCACGCTCCATTTTGCCAGACCCAGTGAGGCATCAGGACACTGATCTTATAGCAAAGCAAATCCAGTAGATGCGGTTTGCGGATTTTCAGACGTGGTTCCCTCTAGCTTGTAACCCCCGTGTCGGTTCGGACTTCTACACGATCGTGCACGAGGACTTATATAGAGGGTACGTTCAGAACCGCGCACACTCTTCAACCTCACAGGGTGTGCCCTCTTCCGGCCATTATTGAGGTCGGTGGTCCAGAGATAGCCCAGCATCTCGAGTATCTTCAGGGGTTGACAGGACTGGTTGGCAGGATTGGGACATATCAGAAGGATTGGGTCAGACAGTTCTATGCATCTTTGTGGGTCTCTCCGGATCACAAGTTCATCCATTTTTCCTTCAAGGGCAAGGATGTGAGGATATATGATACACGGTTCCGGGAGATCTTCCACCTCGAGGAGTCAGCTATCAAGATCCACAGTTTGTGCTACGGGGATCAGGAGGCTCATCGCCGTCCTCACGAGGGAAATGTGCCCTCAGTTGACTTTATCCGACCTTGTTTCAGAGAGCCATTCAGAGAGGGTTCCAGTCGCAGCGTCTGTGACCTCACACCGACTGCCTGTATCCTGAACGAGGTTGTCAGGAGGACTATACTTCCTAGAGTCAGAGCCCGTGAGACTTTGACACGCCTATAGCTTTGGCTCCTAGCTCATCTGGTCAGAATGGAGAAGTTTGACTTGTGGGATCTGATCATCAGTGAGATGGAGGACATCATAGCCTCAGGATTCAGAGGACACTGGCAGTTATAGTATGCGCACTGGATCTCTTTTTTGCTGGTGTCCCGTGGTGGTTATGCATCATATCTCACCACACTCACCGTTCTGACACCAAATTTCCAGAGTATAACATGAGTCAGTTGGTGAGCCACAGTGGTCGAGGTCAGTTGAGGCGTCAGGGTCCTCACACGAGGCAGACAGGCATCCCACCTACATCAGAGGAGCAGCAGGATGCTACAGTTCAGGGCCTTGCAGAGGCTGAGATGGCAGAGCTCGATGCCGAGATTGATACAGCTGATGATGATTCTTATCATGATGATCTTCCATCAGACAGCTCAGATGAGGACTACCGTCCGATCCCAGAGTATGCACCACGATCTCACGATCATGAGGCTGGTGGGTCAGGTGCAGCTCCCACTCCAGCCTCAGGTTCTTCAGAGGCCACTATACTTACCATCCTTTCGAGGATGCAGGAGGAGCAGACTCATCAGGCAGAGGAGCAGAGGAGACAGGCTGAGGAGGTCAGGCGACTTACAGCCCAGTAGCTAGCAGCTCAGGCTCAGGCACAGGCTCGGCAGGACGAGTTCCAGCTTCAGTTCCTGGCTTTCCAGAGGCAGCAGGCCGAGTCACAGCGATAGACGACAGAGCTACTTAGTCTGCTTCTCGGTTCCAGCTCCGGTCCGTCCTCGGTGTTACCAGAGGTCTCCCAGCAGCAGCAGTATACCTCTCAGGTTCAGGCACCCCTAGTGGTGATCCCGACTCTAGCTTTACAGCCCAGTGGGCTTCAGGGTCAGGCACCGGATTCTCCTGCCTTCCAGACACCGATGACTCAGGTGTCTGCGTGGTTAGCCTCCCCCGGTGAGTTCTAGACAGGCTTCACACCTACCCGGGGGACTACCATAGCAGAGGCGTCTCGTGATCTCTCTGCTTCCTATTTGGAGATCACTGGTGACCTCTCAACTGTCGGACCTCAGCTTGGCACTCCACTTGCAGACAGAGGTACAACAGCTCCAGATACTCAGCCACCTGCGGATGACCCTCCAGCGACAGGCACTCATCTTTCCTCAGTTGCATCGTCGGAGGTTGCCCCAGACTGTTCTACACAAACCATGATGACTCCTCCTCTGCCTGCTATTCAGACATATGCTATAGCAATTGCAGCAGAGGTCGTTGAGTCACCCGCACCAGCTCAGCCATAGGAGCAGGCAGAGGCAGTCACCGTGGCAGTATCTTCGCCAGCCCTCTCCCCGGGTTAGCCAGCCGAGCTTGTTGCAGCAGTCTCTCTTGTGGCTCTGGCAGTGACCACTCCCTCAGCGCCTCGTGTATTCACTCGTCGGGCTCCCAGACCCGCTATCACCGAGGCCGGACAGTCTGAGGCCCCAGTTCAGGATGATACACCTTCTGAGCCTCAAGGGGAGTTAGAAGAGACAGTGACCGCTACTGAGCCAGCAGCTCCAGTTCCAGAGGTCATCCTAGCTGAGCCTACACCTACAGAGACAGAGGCAGATGGACAGTCAGATGATTCAGATCTTCAGGACTTCATCTTTCTTGATCACAAGGCTTCATCTTCCTTGGCTCCACCTCCAGCTCCAGATGCTTAGTTTTTGGTGTTCGACGCCAAAGGGGGAGAGAGAGTCGAGTATTAGAGATAGGGGAAGGGATTTGGTTCTTTGATGTGCTTATATTCCCCCATACTCATGCATCATGTCTACTTTATTGCACTTGTGTATATTTGTGTGTTGGATGATGCTTGTGAAACACTCCTGTGATGTGGTTGTGTGACAAACTCTTGATATTCACTAATACATGTTGTGAGTTGTCACTTGTTTCATGATATATCTCTATGATCTAATGGTAATTGAGCTTCCATGTCATACTCTGATACGTTTGTGAGAATATCATGAGGTACTCTAATTCTATTTCATATTCTTAAGTACCATTTTTGTGATTGGGTTTGGGAGAGCAAGTATGCTTCATCTTTATTCCCTAACCCTTGCTCTATCCATCCAAGTCACTTGAAATCCTAACCTTTCACTCTTATATCCATACTCGAGGAGTTATTGTTGTCAATCACCAAAAAGAGGGAGATTGAAGAATAATGGACCTATTGGTTTCGGTGATTAACGTCAATTAGCGATTATTATGGCTAACGTGTGTTTTGCAGAGGCTATGCGTACCTTAGCCATAGTGATCAACATGAATGGGCATCAATGGTTATCACTTAGCCCCAAGATGGATATCGTTTCGGATTTCAAAGAGACATGATGAAGACACTAAAATGATAGGCTAAGTGCCATAAGGAGATGAAGGGCACTTAGAAATAGATAGGGCTTCTATTTGATCTTTGGTTGTACTATAAAGAGGGTTGAGACTAGTAGCTTAACTTAGGAGAGCTTCATGACTTAGGTGTGGTGCACACTTGACTTCCTTAGCTCTAAGCAAGCCTATGGTGACCGTAAGATAGCCTAGAACAACTTCCATATTCATCGCGACGAAAAACGAAGTTGAGAGAGAGCTTCTGTGGGCGTCGGACGCTGAAGTCCAGGGCGTCGGACGCTACGCTGACGCCGCACGCTGACGTATGCACGGTCGAGCGTCCATCGCCAACATAGAAGTTCTAGAGACGTCCAGTTTGCGACGGACGCGTCCGTCGCCTGGGCGTCGGACGCTCGCGAGCGTTCGGGAATATTTTCCCAGAAACCCGAGAGCAGCCAGTTGGCGCCGGACGCTGAGGCGTAGCGTCCGTCGCCAAGCGTCGGAGCGTCCGACACCTGCTGACGTGAACAGCAACTAGCCGTTGGGGCTAGCGATGGAGCGTCCGTCGCCAACATAAAACGAACAGTTTTTCAGCCCCGAGGCAGTTTTGTGTGTGGGCTATTTATAGCCCCACCCTTTCTCTCCCATCTTGCTTTTGCTCATTTCAGTTGCTCAGTTGTTTGAGAAGGTTGGGAAGAGAGCAAGAGCCCTAGAGAGAGAGAGAGTGATTCGCGAATCCATCCATCCTCTCCTCTAGTTCATCCAAGAGTTCAAGTGTGCATCCTTTAGTTGTGAAGCTTGAGTGAGTCAAGCGAAGATCGAGGCTTGTTACTCTTGGTTATTGACATCACCTAGACGGTCCGGTGGTGCTTGGGAGGAAGGTGATCGCCGGAAGATTGTCGGCGGCCCTTCTCCATCGACTTGTGATCGGTTGTGGGCGGTTCACCGAGCCAGAGTGGCGAAGAACCAGCCCGTAGAGAGCACTCTACCCTTGCGCGGGTAGAGGGGGAGCAATACCCTTGCGCGGGTGCTCCAACGAGGACTAGGGGGGAGTGTCGACTCCTCGATACCTCGGCAAAACATCGTCGTGTCAAGATTTCTATCCCTACCTCTTTCATACCGCATTACTTTCCGCATCGTTCTTACTTTCATTGGCTTGGTACTGCTTTGATAATCTAAGGCACACTAATCGGTAGGCACGGGGTGATTGGCACTTGATAGGATTTCATATTTGCTTTAGAAATTTGAAATAAGCCCAATTCACCCCCCCCCCTCTTGGGCATCTTGATCCTTTCAATTGGTATCAGAGCAAGGTTTGCTCTAAATTAGGATTTACCACCTAGAGCAAGATGTCCCATGGGGATGGACCGCCACCCATGTTTGATGGGGATGATCTTCCTTATTGGAAAGTGCGGATGGAGGCCTACCTTGAGGCCGTGGATATCGGTGTGCACAAAGCCGCTACCATAGGTGGCACCATGTTTTCCGATGATCCCTTCTTTGAGAAGAACAATGCCAAGGCAAAGAACATTCTTTTCCGTGGCATTGGCAAGGATGTGTTCAACCGTGTGCGGAATTTCAAAACCGCATACGACGTTTGGACAAACGTTTGTGCGCTGCACGAAGGGACCAAGTGTGAGCGTGAGGAACGCTACCATTTGGTCATGGCTAAGTTGAACTCCTTTGCTATGCTTGCTAATGAGAATGCTAATGAGATGTACTGACGTCTTAATATTCTTGTAGAGGAGTTGAATGGACTTGGGCTCAACCAAATGGCGTCGCCCGATGTGGTGCGCAAGATACTTTGTGTCTTGCCAATTGACAAGTATAGCCACATCGTCATGGTCCTTCACCAAGGGGATCTCTCCGCCGCTACACCAACACAAGTCTTGGGCAAGATCAATGCTCATGAGATGTACATGAAGATTTGTGATGGCGGCTCTTGATCCTTTCACTCGACCAGAAAGGTGGTCATCCGATTAGTCGACGACTAATCGCGATTAATCGTCTGACTAGGACAGGGACGACTAGTTTGATTGCTCTGTTTTCTTGGGTCTGAATGGGTTATTGGGCTTGCAGTTTGGCATGTTAGTGTTATGGGGAGGCAAAGGATCACATGAAACAGTATTCACAAATCTTTGGATGTGGAATGGGTAATCTTCCTTTCAAATACTTGGGCATACCAATAAATTACAAAAGGCTCAACAATAAAGACTGGAAAATAGTTGAAGACCGATTTCAAAAAAAGTTGACTAGTTGGAAGGGTAAACTTTTATCTTATTGTGGTCGATTAGTTCTAATTAACTCAGTGCTGAGTAGTTTGGCCATGTTTATGATGTATTTTTTTGAAGTACCCAAGGGAATTATTAAGAAATTAGATTTCTACAGGTCAGGTTTTTTTTGGCAAGGTGACAACCATAAGAAAAGGTATAGATTATTGAAATGGGAAATTCTTTGTTTACCAAAGGATCAAGGAGGTCTTGGTATTATGAACCTTGAAATTCAAAATGTTTGCTTACTTAGCAAATGGTTGTACAAATTAGTTAATGAAAATGGCGTCTGGCAGGATCTTCTTAGGAATAAATATTTGAAAAATAAAACCATTTGTGAAGTTCATTGGAAACTAGGAGATTCACACTTCTGGTCTGGCCTTATGAAGGTAAAAGACCACTTCCTTGATCTCTCTGTTTTTAACATTCACAATGGTAGTCAAACTAGGTTTTGGGAGGACAAGTGGCTTGGGAACTTCACTCTCAAAGAGCAATACCTGTCTTTATACAGTATTACAAGGAAAAAACATTTATCAGTAGCTAATACTTTTGTGTCCACACCCCTTAACATTTCCTTCAGAAGAGCACTAGTGGGGGAAAATCTACTTAAATGGAATGAATTAGTGGTTAAAGTTGCATTTGTGCAATTGGATGATCAACAAGATTCCATTAAGTGGAGCCTTACAAGACAAGGATCCTTCACAGTGCAATCAATGTATAAACACTTAATGAATCAAATTGCTTTGCCTTCAAATAAGTTGTAATGGAAGTCAAAATTACCACTTAAAATCAACATATTTATTTGGTTCTTGATTAAAGGAGTAATTTTAACTAAAGACAATTTAAGAAAAAGGAAATGGAAAGGAGACTATACATGTTGTTTCTGTGATAATAAAGAAACAATTCAGCATTTGTTTTTTGATTATCATGTGGCTACTTTTGTTTGGAGAGTCTGCCATGTGGCTTTTAATTTGCAACCACCAAAAAATGTAACTGACTTATTTAGGCTATGGGATATACAAACAGACCAACATTTACGCTCTCTGATTTGTACGGGGGTAAGTGCAACCTTGTTGTCTATTTGGCTATTTAGAAACGACGAAATTTTTGTTAAAAAGCGACTATATTCTTACTTGCAGGTTGTTTTCAGGGCAACTTATTGGACCCGTTTCTGGAACGCCCTGCAAAAAAAGAGCGACAAAACTTTTTTGAAGTGGGCTTGTCGCATGATGGAGACTGTGGCTATGAAAATATTCACCAAGCATGGATGGTCGTCAGTGAAAAGGCTTAGCGCTTAGTGTTTTTTTCCTTTTTGAGAGCTTCAAAAAGCAGCAAGAGGTTGGTTTGTAATAAAAATTGGTCGTGTGCAAAACTCTTACAGAGACCGGAATAAAAATTCATTTTTCTAAAAAAAAGAATATGCACCCAAAAACGTTACATAGTAGAGAAGAAAACAACTCTCACAAGCAAGTCATCAACTAAACATTAATGTAGTCTTTGATTGTGTAAATTATATAGTAGATACTAGCAAACATGCCCGTGCGTTGCAACGGAGAAAATAAGACCTGATGCGTGCTCACAATTGTGCACTTTCTGACATCCACATGCGTGTGTCGTTCGTGGCAAACGTACGTACAGTGTACCGCGCAGCAGTTCAAACAGAGCTTCCTCTTCGACCAGGCCTCGTCGGCGGCAACGGACCGATTCTGCGCTGAAGTCGGCCGTTAAGTACCTGGACAGGAACCGATGCATGCTCAAACCTTACCGGCAAGAAGGCCTCGCCTGCTGCACCCGCCTCGGCTACAGGACCTTCTGCGGTTGCATGCCTCGATGTGAAGGCAACGTCTCCAACGCCTACCAAAGAATGGACCAAGACAACCGCGTGTGTCGGGGACTTCTACTACCTTGCCACCACAACCTCGTTAGTGTACACATCTATCGAAACAAGCCGTTTCATCATTGATATCGATGCCGACGCCATGCCTCACTCTGCCATGGGCGTCGTAGTTTGGGTAGGTGTCGTGCTTGTGGCCTTCGTGCTATCCGTATAGATGAAATTGAACGAAGTTTTAATTTCCCTTGTGATTGATTGTTGCCATACCTTTGGTCTTTAGTTTGCTTATATATAATGACAAGAAGAGATCTATTTAGATTAATGATAAGCAAAGGGAAACAAGAAAACAACTCTTGTCTTAAAAAAAGAGAAACCACTACCAAATTGAAGGAAAAAATAAAAACAAAAAAGGACTCTCAGACCGATCGACATGATCAGGAAACAAAATTACTCCCATCCGGGAAAAAAAAAGAAACCTATAGGTGAGTATATGTTAAAAGGTACGATTTGGAAGTATAGATATAGATTTTTTTTCTCTATATGGGATATTGCTTGTTTTTTCTAGAAAAATAATATATTTATTTTCCATCACGAGCCATGATGGAATAGGACTCATATGGAAAGCGGATTGTTTTAGAGTTCGGATCACATGCACGATTCAATAGGTTTTGGAATTGAACTTTGTATCATGTTAGAGAGGATCTATTCAAACTTGTATGAGTACGAGCTATATATTGTCCAGTAGTTAGAGGAAGAGACGGATAAAAAAATGGATCGACCAAAAAAATGACTAGAAAATTTACCTCTTTATTATTAGGTATATATATATAGATAGATATAGATATACTAGGTATATGTCCTGGCATACATGAACGACTAGATGGACGATCGACTAGATGGACGACCAGGCTCGACTAGCCTCAACTAATCGGCTTGGTCGATGACCATGGCAACTAGGTTCGACTAGATGACTTGAAAATATTGATGGAGACTATTTATTGGTACGCACCCTTCCAAAGTATATATCATTGTAGCTTCATCCTCGGTCAAACTTAACTAAATGAAGTTTATAGAAAAATACATCAACACTTATAATATTAAATTAATTTCGTTCAATTCTCCATGAAATGTCTTTTTTCTTGAATATATAGGAGGACTGTATATCATTATATTAAGAGGAGAGTTCTGCCTAAATAGCCATACACAGTGTACAAGCACACCCACCCACACACGTCTACACCACTTGCTTGTGATCACCGGGCCATATTTTTACATTTTGCGCCAACGACATCGACATGTATGTTACGACCAGCTAGACCAACTCCCAACTATGCGACGAGGGGGGGGCTAGAAGAGACCAAGGTACCAAGACCTTTTGCATCCTGCAGGATCCAGAGTTCTGATTCATCTTACGCCAAAAGAAATGTTTTGTCCACTCTAGGGGTGATCCCATTGAATACCATATCATTCCTCGCTTTCCAAAGGGTCCATGCCCCTAAAATGACCAAGGTGTTAAAACCATCTCGCGCACTATTGCCCATTTTCTTGTTGCCACCATAAGAAGAAAATGTTACTGTCCATTTGGGGTGTGACATCTAGAATCCCAAAGAAATGCCAAAACTGTCGAGCGAAGACACATACTGAAAGTAGGTGGTTAATCGTCTCATCTTCCTAGCAAAGTTTAGCTAGGCACTAGGCAGAATCTAGGCGCTGACCCTCTGCCTAGCGTCTAGTTGGGAGTACTCGTGCCTAGGCGTTTCTAGGCGTTTTCCTAGGCGTTTTAGACCGGCGGTGGCGAGTCGAGGATGAGCAAGGGATCGAGGAGCAGGGGAGGTGGGGAGAAGCTCGTCTGGCGAAGAGAAGATCGTCCGCGGCGGAGGACTGGCGCCAGGGACGACCAAATCAGCCACGAGGACGAGGTTTCGCGACGCGCGCGCGCTTGGCTGCGCGGGAAATCTCCGCGCGCTAACAAACCGCGCCAAAATCGGCGGGCCCGCGCTCGTGACGCCTCTCACGCGCCTACGCGCCTCCTTGCCGCCTAGCGCCGCGATGCACGCCTAAGGCCCTAGTCGCGGCGACAGGCCTCGCCCAGCGCCTAGTTGCGCGTAGTCGCCGACTAGTCGCCGCCTAGCTGAACTTTGCTTCCTAGTCACAAAGTGGGCAGTGATCCGGACGGGGAAGGCCACGGCATGCCAACCTGACCGCTGTCCATCAATGGTTGCGAGTCACCAGCCACATAAAAAACATGCACTTCCTTGGAGCCCAAGTTTTCCAGATCTGAGTACTTGGTGCAAAATAATTGGACCCATAGAAGAAGGCCTCCATGAAATGTCATAATAGCGTAATTAGATGTTAATATATTTTTTTAGAAACTGGATCAAAATTAGAGAAGTTTGTCCTAAGACAAAGCTAATTTATAATTTGAAAAGAGGAACTAAATAATGTATAAGTACTTTTGGTGACCCAAAGAGCACCAGCATTTGCCCTCCATAATCATCAACGTTAGAAGTAGCGATCTAATGGTACGGCCCATAAAAGAGACTATCATCCGTACTGCACACTCTCGAGGTGATAATCAATAATTTTATACTATTGAGAAATACAAGTCATGGGGCTAAGAACAGGCCAGGGACAAGACCAAGCAAGTTGCACCATTGCTGCCTTAAAAGTTCACGTGGACTTTGTTCTTGCACTCTTGACCAACATATGTATCGGTAAATGAACCAGTCAATCTGTTCAAAGTTGCAACATAGATTTGTTGCCAGGATGCATGCATGAGAATTAGAAATGAGTGAAAATGAAATCTGTCAAAGTTTAGTGCAGAAAAAAAATCAAGTACCAAAACTAATGCCCAAAGTAGTATCATGTATAATAATGGACAACTGGAGCGATCATGGGACAAAATGGTAACTTGTGTACCTTGGAAGAATAACAAACGACAGCATGGGCCATGCTGTACACATTTTGAGCAGCAAAAACATGTTACATTATACCATCAGATCCAGTGGTCAACAAAAATTATCATAATGAATAAAGTTGCTTCCATATTGTGTATAGTAAAAGAAGGTTAAAATCTAAATAACACTAACTGATAAAGGTGGGACAAAACCAATTACCAATGCATACAGAATAGCGGAAATGGACCGACCACGTGACAGGTAAGAGATGGATAAATAGGACTAATTCTAATTGCAGCTACTTTTCTAAAATATAGTAGAACTATCTCTAATTGACACGGCAAACATAAAAGTTACCTGTAATCTGCACCATTCAAAAAGACACAAGAAGCTCAAACAGTTATGTGATGAACTAAAATATTCTTATCCGTTCAAAAAAAGGATCATAAAAAAGTAACATAAAATCATTAAAGCTGCTCAAAACTGACCAAAGATCCGTAAAGATCCTACCAGCCCTTCAGACCGATTACAAAGGGGAGCGATGCCCCTAGAGAGATCTCAAAAGTTGCTCTAAGAGGCAAAGCAAGCATAATGCACATATTAGTTTAGGCATCCAAGAACAGTCTTGTCTGGTACAAATGAACCCTTCTGGAGCACCTCTATAGGAACTATCAAACGATTCTGTACATTGCAACTTGCATGTTACAATAAGGATTGTTATAAAAGGGGGAGTTCAAAAAATCTACCTCCAGCCCAATCGAAATCAGAAGTAAAAGCTGCCTTTGCGAGATTGTGAACAGTCACATGGCATGATGCATGGTACCACTTAAAGCCCCTTCAGCCATGATATAACTTTCAGATTCCATTGCAAATACCAAACTCTCAGAATCTAATACAGTGAATAGTCCATAAAACCATGCAAGTTTGTCGCCCAAATTGCACTCAACTTATGCAACTTGGTTGAACATTTGCATGTGAGGTGTGAGCTCAACGTTTTAGCTCTATAAAAGCCTCAGCATGCTGACCAAATCTACACAAACTACACCAATAACTTGTCGTCTGCTCTGCTTTCAACTCTTCAATAGCATTGTGAGTTTGTAACTAGCCCTAGAAATGAGAGCAGAGAGTGAAAGGAAGGTAAGAAGGGGAAGGTTTATCAGAGCACTCAAAGAGTGTCAATCACGACTTTACATCATCCGCTGGTGTTTGGTCAGACTCCTCTGTTGGCATGACTAGAAAGTGTGCAGTACATTTGTCCTCTTCACACATCTACAGCCAAGCTTCTTCAGCCGATGCAGAAACCATAGGAGCACCACAGGTGTTACAACCAAGGCATTCAGCTACAGTGGGATCCTCACAAACCGTGAAACCGAGAGAAAATGTAGCAACTCATACCTGTTTTCTGCTATTTGACACAAATTATGTTTGGTTTAACTGATTGTATATATATCCATAGTCTACTAACAGAGATCCACTTTTGGTTAGGTGTATCTGATGAAACAGTAGCATTAGGGTGATCAAACTTTGTGTACATCATTCTGAGTTTCCACATTTTCCTGATGTTCCACGAAGTTAATCGAATAAAGGTTCCTTAGCTCTCCACTTGAGCATCCTGTTCCTTCATATGTCCTTCAAAAATAATCCTCAAAGATTTACCGCTCGAGGCGATCGAAATATTTCACAGTAGAGAATGTGCAGTTCCCATTTTGAATTAATATTATATATAACTACAAACACAGTTGAAAAGCTCATTGTTGCTCCACAAACAGAGAAGGGGACAAAGATATAATACAGTTACATACAGTAAGATAGATGAAATATATCACAAAGTACACAAGTGTCCATGTCACCTAAATACCTGATGTAAACTGCATAAAACTAAATACTATATCTTCAATTTATCAACGGAGGTTTTAAGTTAGAAGCATAAAAGGTAAAATAATAGGTTACTAGCCTAATACAGTTAGAACAAGATAGGGGTAAAATAATGCTTATGGTCTTCTTCTACTGTTTTGTTACTTCCTGGCTGCCAGTTTTAACTTTGATCCAATATGGATAAAAGGACACAGAACAACCCCTTGTGCAAACACTTATCCAATAGGTTCTACTTGCAATTAATATGTTTACAATTGCATCAATAGATTAAAAAGTTATACTGACCAAGTTGATTTTTACATTCAAATTACCATTAAGGATCACAGCACCAGTGAAACAGAAAAGGGACACAACAAAATATCAGGTATCATAGTTTGTTCAGTGACAAGGTAACAATCTATAAGAGATGGAACAAAGCAATTTACACATAAAAATATGTCATAATTAACAGCGAGTAAACAATTACCATCACCATATGTTTATGCTTGTGCAACACAGAAAAAAATAGGTGTCATGGAAAGTCAGACTTGAGAACTACTTTCTATTTATGAATCTGAACACATAGATTATTGAGGGCATTTGACAAGATAACACCCCACATCATATGACTTGAGACACGTTGTTAGAGTAATAGAAATAGTATCATATTGTCTAGCCACAAGAGGTGCTAATCTTATGTACCCTATATAATCAGTCCATGAGGCCCAATGCAATATATTCAATATTTTGTCAATTATATTCTCCTACATCGCGCGCCCCCGGGGAGGGATCGATCTCCGCCGGGGGCAGCGCCCTTGTTTACGCGTCCGATCCTATTGATCTGGCTGTCATCGTCATCGTCGCGCAGCAGATCGGATCTCCCCTCGTCGTCGGGCCGCCGCCGCCGTCTCATCCCGGACTCGCGTCGGGTCGCCGCCGTCTCGTCCCCGGACTCATCGTCGAGTGTCGTCGTCAACAGCTTGATCTTCGTCGCATGGAGGCAGATGGATCTTGCCCCGTTATGTGCCACCGTGGTGGCGGCTAGGCCCAACAACACGCTTCGATCATGGGCTGTCATGGAGGCAGTCACATCGAGCATGTCGCTGTTATCGGGCGGATCTGCCTATCTCCACCACGTCAACCCCATCCGCGTCGACATCTTCGACCCTACGCGTTCACGACACGCCGTGCGCCCCGCACGGTCCGATCGAGGCTGGGTACACCCGATCCACTGCTGCTGTATCTTTTTTGTTTGCCGATCACTGATCGGGATTGAGTCGCCCATCGCCCGTCAACCTCGCACGTACTACTCTTGCATCACGCCGAGTCGTACATGCATCTTCTCCGAGCAAAAGAGCTGCATGCTTGCTGCTGTGTCACCTCATCGGGCCGCAGCATCGTCGCCCGTGTGTCCACTTCGCTGTTGCATCTACATCGTCGTCCCCTGTGCATCGACGTCTGTGATGCGCAATCTTTGATGCGTCGTTCGTCTGCATAAGGTCTTCGTCCTGCTGATTGGGTCTTCGTCATCGAGCTGCCACTACCAGCGTCGTCGCAGAGCCCTGCTCGCCGGCCACCCCTCGCGTCGTCGCTGAGCCATGCTCGCCGACGTGTTCTCTACCGCATTGCTTCTTCTTCGTCCAACACAACCACGTCACGTTACCGTGGTTGGGGCCCTCTCCCTTGTACGCCCTGTATTGGCAACACCGACGCGTGCTTTCGTCCCCAACGCGCTGCTGGGTCTGGGAAATCCAGCCAGCGCATCGACGCATAGGTGGCTTGACTGCATCGACTTCGGCATCGACCCTCCCGTTCCCGCCCCGTCTGCCTCGATTGCATCGTCACCTTTCGTCTACATCTTCGACGGCCTTGACTGCTTCGACTTCGGCATCGCCCCCTTCCACGACGACTGCCTCGATGCGTCTCCGTCATCACCATGGCGCACCTTGTGCGCCTACGCCTGCAGCTCCATCGACACAACAACCCGTCCACAACTACGTCGACCTCGGCAATCTTCAGCACGGCTTCTCCGACCACGTCTATTGCGCCCTCACGCTCGGCTACCTCGACATCGGCACAAAGGGCTACCACCTTGCATGAGGACTCATCGGCTTCTTCTCCAGCCACAGCATACGCGTCGCATCGACTGTTTTGACTGCGGGGGGATGTTAGCTTGTCGGCTTCTTCTCCAGTCTCACCGTCTGTAGCGCTCCCGCTGTGATTGCGGGGGGATGTTAGAGTAATAGGAATAGTACCATATTGTCTAGCCACAAGAGGTGTTAGTCCTATGTACCCTATATAATCAGCTCATGAGGCCCAATGCAATATATTCAATATTCCACCAATTATATTATCCTATACACGTCACAAACTAATCATCCAATAATATCTCATAGCAGAAAATGTCATACCAAATCGCTTATGTACTCATATTAGAGCACAGCCAACATCTGCACAGCATATCATTTCATGCCATCTCACAGAAAAATATATACGATTCATTGCAACCACCAGTAACACCCTGCCAAGTTTTCTATCGTTGGTGACCAGAGTTAGCCTTGATATAGGTTTCCTGAGTAAACTGGCTTAGCCAGGTTTGCATGTCAGCTAAGCTAGTTTGACCTAGATCTAATAGAGCTTGGAGATTCATGTGGAATTCATGTGCATACACTATCCAAGGAGGGTAAGACCTAGCCACTCCATAAATATAAAGGGTCACAGATGATTGGGGATATCCAACCGATCAAAAAAATTTAAATAACATTTTTTATCTTTTCCAACCCCTAGCTTTTGTAACGCCATTATTTTCCGTTCTTCACTCATCTCAGTGGCAGTTGAGGGCGCTCTAGGTGGCCTGCCAACCCTAGAATAGCCCTAGGTATGCTTCCCTGATGGGATCGTTCCAGGAGGCATTTGTAAGTTTTTTCCTGTGAACACTGGCTAAGCCCAGTTCAGAACTAGATAGGCCAGGCTTCGCTGAGTTCATCGTGAGGTGATCTTCATGTGATCTGTGCATACTAGCACTTTGGTGTGTGGCCTGGATTTGCACCAACATCTATGTTGCAATGGCGATTAAGCTTCCTCCCGGGGCTATTAAGGCCATTGATAAAATCAGAAGAGGTTTTATTTGCGTGGAAGGAAGGAAGCCAAAGGTGATAATTGTTCAATTGCTTGACCCAAAGTGTGCCGTTCATGAGAGTTTGAAGGGCTAGGTGTTTCAGGTCTCAAATCTCTTGGCTAGGTGCTTCGAGTGAGATGGCAGTGATTACAAAAGACACAGCCCAATACCATAGTCAACATTCACAATTCAAACAGGCAGCTTTATTCAAGCCCTTTTCTCCATGGCAGTGATTACAGAGTTCGTGATGGCGCCAGTACTATCTTCTGGAAAGACAAGTTATTGCTTGAGCAACACATTAAGGGTTTAGCTCCTCACCTCTTTGAATCGGTGCCCAAAAGAGGAAATAATAGAATGGTGCTGGAAACCCTCACAGACCATCAATGCATTCATGACTTACAGGGTGCTTTGACAGAGGGTGCCATTGCTGGTTTCTGGATTTGATTGCTGAGCTGCAGCTCCATCAGTGGCGAATCTAGCCAAAAACATCATTGGGGTCATCGGGGTCAACTCCATTATATAATCTAAATTTTCTTAAGCTTGAACAGTAATTTACTGAGGATTTTACAAATTTCGTCGGGGTCGGCTGACCCCGATAAACCCCCCCTAAATTCGCCCCTGAGCTCCATTAAGATATTACATATAGGGAGCGTATGATATGAAAACCAAGAAGTTGTACAAATTATGCAAATTTTAATCTAGATCACTGGACTCTAATCAGACGGCGGATGGTGTCGTGGGCGCATCTGCAGTGGCCTAGCTGGACGGGCATCTTGGCGCTGGCGGGCTGCGGCGTCAGGGATCATCATCGATCGGTTCGTGATTCTAATTCATCCATAATTCGATCAGCGGGGCGCGTCGTGGAGCGCATATGAGCTGTCTACTACTCTTGTAGGAGTACTATACATACTAACTAGTAGATATCAGTATGTGACCGGAACTGATCGAAGGACATGGACATAATGAAGGAGAGAGAACCCAGTAGGCCTCCTAGCTTCTTGTTGTGTTGTTGTTGCTGTTGCTGTTGCTGCTGCCGCCGTACACGTCGCGGCCTGGCTTCCTAGCTTCCAGGCGGCCATACACGTCGCGGCCGGACCTCGACGCGGCTCCGCCAGGAATCGCAAGGACACGAAACGTGAAACGTAACTGTACAGGCGTGGGGCTAGGGTGATTTACAAAATCTTAGATTAGATGAGATAAATGGAGGTTTAAGTGCTAAAATAACCCACTTTTATCTCTAATCATCGGATTAGAGTCCAGTGGTCTAAATTAAAGTTTGCATAGTTTACATAGCTCTTTGGTTTTCATACCATACGCTCCCTTACATATAAGCTCATAAGCATATATGGTGCCTATCTGGCCAAAATATTTTCAAGGTGCTGTCTATTTGGCCATTGCGAGCGGATATGGAGGTTTTGGACACCTGCTAAATGCCAGTTCTTGATGATGGGTGTGGGTGTTCCCGATCTTTCGGTGGAGATAGATAACTACGATTTGACTGGAGAGACGTTCACGATCCGACTACAACCATCCAAGGACGCTGCGCCTTAGCGATCGATACACCAATTCCAGCGGTTGCTCACGATCTTGCGGATCACAACCAACCAAACCACTAGGGTTATTCCTGCAAGCAATCGAAGAACAAGCAAGAACAAGTAGAACAAGCACTCAATTGCAAATAAGAGATGAAGGATCAGATGTGATACACATGAAGGTGGGGTTCCGAATCAAGTAGAACGGATGGTCTAGTCGACACACGCGTCTACAAGGAAGTAGCAGCAGCTAAACTTTCATCTAAACAAAACCCAATCTGTTTGTGGCGGCTCTAGGGGGATATAAGGAGGAGGGAGGACGACCACAAGGGTCCTAGTGTCGTCCTACAACCCTAGGATGAGTCCCTAATGGACTCAACTTGATACACGGGCCATTGGCTCAAAATAGGGTGACGCAACACCGTTGGCAGAAAAGATCTCGGTATTAAATTATCTACTGCGCACGCATCTGATAGGATATAGGTATGAGTCCGGACCCATTGGAAAGTAGACTTGATAAGCTTTCCAAAAAGTGCTAGAACGTCCCAATTGGAGTCCGTATGAAGTCGTGGCAACCGTCGCAAGTTTGGACTCTTCTGCAGTCCGAATTGAACTTTCCAAAACGTGTTGGACTTGGACTCTTTGTTTTCTTGGATCCAATGTGACGTGGTGGCCTAGTGGAGAACATTAGGAACACTTGGATTTGGTCCCCAATCAACTTCATTGACCATCCATGCTTTCCATATGCAATCTAACCCTTCCTTGATCCATGTAAGCAATTCTGAAAATGAAAACATACACACTTCATAGTGCAGCACCCATTCATCAAATGTAACAATGATAAACCTCATATAGAATGGTTTCACCTTTGGTATAGAAGTGGTTGGCATGGTCATATCTAAGCCGGTGATGTCCTCATCAGTTCTTCCACTGGTTTATGGCTCACAACCACTGTTGGACAGCAGATCGATTGGCGCGGCAAGGTCTTAACCATCCAGAGGTTTTCCCTCTCGGTGATGTAGAACACAAAACCATTCGGCATGTCTGAGTGTCTAGTTTTTGCCTACCAATTCTGGTTTTACATACTGAGAGTGGGCCTCACCATCCTTTCTCCTCAACCAAGGGAGAATTCATTTGAATTGATGACAGGTGGTGCAGAGCTGCTTTGGCTGTGTTTACCCAAAGAAAAAAGCTGCTTAAGATGTGAGTGGCCCCACCCAGCATGGTTTAAACTCCCTAATCATCTTGAGTGCATGGAATCTCTGGAAACACAGGGATGACTGTGTTTTTAGTCGAGTTAGAGCAACTTCAGTCTAAGTCCCTACTTGGGTCTCTACTCTAAATTTTAGAAGTTTTGACAAAATTTCAACTCCAATAGAGTCCCTACTTGGGCTCCCATTTTACATGCCCCTCAAATTTTAATCTCAGGTCATCAGGTCTAACAGCCCCCTGTCCGGTGGGGCCCACCCACTTTCCCCACCCCCGGCCGATTCACCACGCGCGTCGGCAGCCTCCCGCTCGCGACCGCGCCGCAGCCGCAGCCGCCGGCCGCCTCCCGCGCGCGTCCCGCCTGCGCCGCGCCGCCGAAGCCGGCTGCGCCGCGCGCGTCGCCTCTCCTGCGCCGCGCCGTCGCCCGCGTGCCCGCCGAAGCCGGCTGCGCCGCGCCGTCGCCCTCGTGCGTCATCGCCGCAGTGCAGAGCGTAAAGAAGCAAGAACAAGTCTCTAGCTGGTGCACGAGTGACCGAGATAATCAAGCTCAGAGCTATCCATGAATTAAGATGAGCGCGGCGTCGTCGTCCGTGGCCGTGAGCAAGAAGGCGTCGTCGTTGGTGGTGGCGGCGAGCATGAGCGCGGTGGAGGCGCTAAAGGACCAGGCGGGGCTGTGCCGGTGGGACTACGCGCTCCGCTCGCTCTACAACCGCGCCGCCGCCGCCAATAAGGTCGTCGTCATCGGCCGCGCCGTGCCGGTGTCGCTCTCGTCTTCACAATCCGCGGTCGTGGACTCCACTCCTGCAGCCACCGGCAGGCCCGCCAGGCCCAGGCGGTCCGAGGAGGAGAAGTTGCACAAGGCGTACCACCTCGTCTGCACTGCGCCTTGTTGTGCTGCATTCAAGGTAATTGTTGTCAATAGCTTTTTTTTAGCTGAACATTGGTTTCTTGCTCGCTTTTGTCATTCAAACAGCAAGGAAGTTTTTCTATTTTTTTTCTTGGCCACTGATGTTCTCATGTGTTGTCAACAGCAAGGAAGTATGCATTCAAGGAAGTCATTCAGACAGCAAGGAAGGTAATTGCTCGCTTCTGTCTTTTTTTTGGTTTACAGAAAACTCATCAGGGGGAGCTGCTGCATTGCTTGGAGAGTTTCAGAGGACAACTCCAAGTCCCTTTTTAGAGTTTGGTTCTGAATTGAACTGAACTGAAGAATTGAGTTTGGTTCTGCATTTGGTTCTGAACTGAACTGAGTTTGGTTCTGCATTTGGTTCTGAACTGAACTGAAGAAAAAAAACCATCACTTGACATTGATAGATAAGCATCCTCTTTAGCTAACTGATTTAGAACATCATCACTTAGCTCCTTGTCCAAGTCAGTAAGGGTATGGGTTTTGTTCATGCTGAAAGTTTAACTCATAGTTGGAGGTGTAGATTGTGATGCCTTGTCTTATTTTCTTCTTATAATGGATACTTTTATATTCTTGCAGGCACACCCATACTTCCAGCAAGTGAGAGCCGCAAAGAACAGCATGACACGAGCATGACAGGCAAGTGCAAAGACTGGTGCTAACCGTTGATCAGATCAGCTGCTCTTGATGGAGCCATGCTCTTATGAGTGACTTGCTTCAATCAGATGTATGAAATGAATAGTGGTTGGGGGTTTACTTGGCGAAAACAAACAATAGTTATAGAGCCTGTTACCCTTATAATCGCGTCGAGAATGGACTGAATTATTCAGGTTGTGAGCTTTAGGACGTGAGTGTGAACAATGATTATTCATGTAAAATGTTTGTCATAAGAGGTTGTCTGTTGGCTGATTGTACTGTTATATTGTTGAGCTTGTAAAGAACATCCCATCCTTTGTTTGGAACCCGTTTGAGTTCTTGAGGGCTATTTTATCATATTATTATATTTGGAAATGTCGTGTTTGAGGTTTCCTTCAAACCCAAGGTTGAGGCGAGAAACTAAAGACGCCTTGCGCAAATTTGGCTTCACTGAACTTGTGCATTGTCTGAATTTGGCTTCACTGAAACAAGATGGTGTTTTCTGTCAAAAAAGAGTCTGGCAGATGCTTGATTGTATGCTGATAAGGTTGATCACTTACTTTTAAAAACCCAATTTACAAATTGTGCAGCTCCAAGCAAACATGAGCCCATTAGTTGATTCCTGAAACTTACACCTGACAAGAGTTTGCTACTACAACTGAAGCATACACTTGCTGACAGTTACAACAGAGGACATTAGTTTATGTTTTACTTAAAAGTTACAAATGAATAGAGTTGGGTTCAGTTACAACAGAGGACTTGCTGACAGCAGCAGCGCTTGCAGTGTCTTCGTTGCTGAGACACAAGTAGACTGAAGAACACGCCGTGTTAGAGAGGCCTGCTGTACTTCTGCCTTCAGTCCATCGATGCAAAGACACATTTATCCTTAGGAAAAAAAAACATATACAGACATATTTCTTCCATGGTTTCAGCTCAATAGCATCAACATATTTCCTTCGACTGCTCAAGAATCACATATCAGAACACACTAACACTACAGAGATGGTCTCCGGTGTTCAGGGGACCTTGGCTCTGAACATTGCAGGTCTCTGGATGACCTTGGCTCTTTTTTTTGGGTCTTTGAGGCAGCTTGGATCCTTTTAAACAAACAAAGATATAATCCCATAGCATTTAACGATTCAAACTTGTATGCCTTACATATAAGCTGTCCTGATTGTAATGGCAGTCACAACTCTAATATGCATGTGTAGTGCTGTCGGTAAAGATCCAGTGCCATAACAAAGTTGATCCATATTTTATGAACTACAAATACAGTACAGTACAGTGCTGCTACTTCAATTAATTTGTTGATTGATGATCAGGTGTGGAGGAAGCCCAAGTCCCTAAGCACCACCAGGAGCAATACCTATACAAACAGTAAGAACAATGTTAAGTCAAAAAAGTCTACTGAACAAAAAATACCATTGAGACTAGCTGTAAACAAATCATAGAAGTTACGGTCTGGCTTGGCCAAATGACAGTGTAGACTCTTAACAAGGTGCTTCATATTCACTTGCTGTAGGTAGGTACAGTCTTGCTGCTGGGCAACATGAATTTTACACAGGGATCACCAAACAGTTTGACAGGGTTTCAATACTGAAACTTTTGAATCCTAACCTGCTATTCAGAGTTTCAGTAACATGCTATTCAGAGTTTCAGTAACTTGCTGGAATCGACCTACAGCTCAATCTCTCTTTTCTCTTCTAAATATGCGTATGTCTCACCAACCAAACATCAAAATGCAAAGTACTTGAACCAACCACCTTTTTCCTCTCTGTTTCTCTTGCCTACTAGAACTTTCTTGGATGAGCTAAAGTTATTACCATTGCCTACAGAGAGCTCTTCTAATTCAGATTGAGAATAAAACTCTAAATTTACATGATCTGTAGATTGCCAAAACGAAATAGGAGTCCATCAAGCAAATGATTTTTACATGTTTACCAACTCTAAATTTACATCTGAAGGATGCGTGGATCTGTCATCAGAGTAAAGCTATCAAATTTACCTTGGCATATCCAGTGCAGCGTTCTAGATTGAGATGCAAGTCCTTGACATGACCAAATTCCCAATTACAGAAAGTAAGGTCAAAATTCTTCACCAATTCATTCATTCCATTATGTATACACTGATTTTATTTCAGGGAACACTGATTTTATTTGAGTAAAGCAAGTTTCAGTTTCTTGATAAAGCAGCTACATACTATTTCATACAGGAAATGGAAATCATGCATTGTCTAAAGTTGGAATGAGAACAGAGACGGGGTGGGCATACGCATACCTGGTGTGCTCGTGGCTGGCGAAGGAGCAAGAAGTCCTGGGCACCTGGCGCAGCTCAGCGGCGCCGGCCACAGTGACGTCGCCACGAAAGGAGAAGCACAAGGCGCCGGCCACAGGGGCGAAGGAGAAGCACAATGACGTGCGGGGCTCAGGCGAGCCCCCTTCCCCCGCTCGCCACCAGCCTGCCCGGCGACGAAGCGGAGGCCGCCGCGCGGTTGAGCTTGCAGCGCCTCTTGCGCTCGGCGACGAACTTGAACTCCGCCGCTGGAAGGCAAGGACGGCAGGGGATGAGGGCGCGAGGACGGCGGGCGGGGAGCCGGAGCAGGCGGCGCGGTCGGGGCAGTCGGGGCGCCAGCGCAGGAGCGGGTGGGCTAGAATAGGGTGTTGGGCTGGAGCTGGATTCAACTTTGGATCCCTATTTTTGGCAGGCCAGCATGCAAATGAAAAAAATAAGGGCCTAATTTGCATGCTGGGCTGGAGTTGCTCTTACAACAAGGGTCTCCACGGCCTCTCCCTTTCTGGTGAGGTGACCCAGCTCTGGGGTATGGCAGGACCTAAGGGGCTATCTTTGATCACAGCCCCTAGTTTGGGTAACTAGGTTGGGTCACCCTTTTACAGGCGTGAATTTAATCTGTTTTCCTGGGTGGGGGGGGGTGGGGGGGGGGGGGGAGGATTTTCTTCTTTGCAGAACTCCTGTGTGACCGAGAGAAAAAAAACACTAGTTACACCCTTCATGGCTTTCCAGATGTAGAAATTTATGTCATAGGTGTTGTTTTCATCATAAAAAACACAGAATCAGAACATATTTGAAAATAAGTCTATTTCTGCTTCAAATGCATGCCGGGGCATATGTACTGCCAGAATCATTTTATTAACTCATTCAGAAACCAAATTTATAAAATAGGGCACCCATAGTTCAAATTAAACTGGAAGACCAAGAAGAATTGCAGCATATATGGTCTAAAGAAGGGAAATTGCGTTCTTGGCGTTATTTCTCAACCAGTTTCTAAAACACAGCGCCAGCTCATGGCAGTAAATAGCTAACCAACCTTGCTTCATCTAGCACTCTATTAATTTGCACTGTTCGGCACATGAAAATCTATTCATCCAAACACTCTCCCCATCACTAGTGACCAAGCTCAGCTGGATCGAACAGGAGACAGACAACACGAGCTGCCCAAAAATGCTGAATGGTACAAGCAACAGAACTTGGTTAAGAAATATGGAGAGAAGAGGATTAGCAGCTAGCGAGTATGGCTATTGAGAGTGGTCAGTGACCAAGCTCTGAAAGTTGGATTACATAGGGGTTAAACATAGTCAGAGAGATCAGAGAGGGAGAGGGCAGAGGTCACTCCAAACTGGATATAAGTTTGAGGGGATGCATACTGTGGCAGCAACCAGGACTGCAGGATCAGCCAGGGGAAACAATGAAGTCGAGTAGGTGGGTCTACAGAGAACCATGGAAGAGAGATGGGTGTTGTGAGAGTGTAGGACAATGCACAGAGGAGGTAGAAGGAGAAGGTGGGAGGCAACTACATTCAACCTCAGTGAGTGGCACATGATACAATGATTCAGGTTAATGAAGCGGAGATGGAGATAACAGAGAATTAGCACTATTTGGGTGATTAGTTAAGTTACTTGACAAAGAAGCAAGATTTATTAATTATTATACCAAACTATTATAACTCATGAATGCATCAGCTGAAGAGTTTGGTTTAGAATACATAATAAAGAGCAAGCAACAGTTGACAAAGTCATGGATGCTGTGAAAAAGGCACAACCGCACAAGACAGAAGGTGATGCAAGCGTTATTCAATTACAGCCAATACTTCCAAACTATTCAAGATAGCAAGTTATTCTGCCCATCACATAAATAACAACTGTAGCAAAAAAATATTCTACTTTATTCCCTAAGAAGAAATATAGCAATTCCAATTATATAGAGAAACAGAAAACACAACTACTGTACAGTCTACAGACTTAGTTATGACTTACAATATACTCTCTCCATTCCAAAATATAGTTCCCTTTAGGTGTCCTATGTCAAATTTCCCTAACTTTGACCATGTTTTTAGAAAAAAATATAGTAACATCTACAATTTATGAAAACATATTTCATGGATAATTTAATGAAACTAATTTGATCTTGTGGATGTTGGAGGCTTTTTCTATAAACTTGGTCGAACTTAAAAGAACTTAAAAGATGTTTGACTTGGCATAACGCCAAAGTGAACTATAGTTTGGAACAAAGGGAGTAAGTAACTTCAGCAGTGACATACTATTTCTTTTCATATTCAGTGCCTGAAGCTCGTATAATTGGAAAAGGAAAGGAAAAAATAGTAATAACTAACACCTTACATCAGGAGATTATCCAGAACCGGAATATCAAATGGTAACTTTATGACTCCAAGGGCAACAAACATGAGCAAGAACCACGCAGGAAATGTCATCATGCATAGAACTAAGAAAGACTTCTGTCCTGGAAAAAAGAAAGATGAGAACAAAAGGAAGCAATTTCAGTCCGAATCCTACAGTTATGGCTTTAGCTTATACTCCCTCCGTCCCAAATTATAAGGCGTTCCAAGAATCTTGGAGAGTCAAAATATCTCAACGTTGACCAAAGTTATATGACAATATGATAATATTTATGACGTCAACTAAGTTTTATTAGATTCATTATCAATTATATTTTAATAACATGTCTATTTAATGTTATAAATATTTATAATTTTTTCTATAATTATTGGTCAAACTTGAAATGCTTTGACTCTCCAAGATTCTTGGAGCGTCTTATAATTTGGGACGGAGGGAGTATATTGCAATTGCAATAATAACAATTAGCAGAAAATGATAGGTATAGTAGCTTGGTATGGATGAAATGCCGGTGGGACATCATCACTGACCTTCGCAAGCGCGCGTCTCAGTGGTGTCGACGACCCACTCGGCGGCCTCACGGAGGCGGCGCTCCGGCTCGCTCTCCGGCTTCCCGATGGGCGTGGTAGCGATGAGGTCCATGAACGCCGAGTTCTTCGCCTCCATGGATGCGGCGGCCGACGCATCGTCGTCGGAGACGCCGATAGCGCGGCGCACCTCCTCGACGGATGGCTGGGCGGGGGGCGCGGGGGCCGCGGTCACAGAAGCCTGCTGACCCGGCGGCGCGCGGCGACGGATAATGCGGCGCGCGGGTTCTCCGGCGGAAGAAGCGGATGCTGCGGTGATCACGGCGCGACGGGGGGCTCTGGCAGGACCTGCTGTAGCGGTGGCGGTGGCGGTGGCACCGGCGAGGGCTAGGCGGCAGGCCAATGGAGTTTCTGGAGGAAAGTAGGCAGCGTGGGATCGGCGGTCGTGTGGACTGACTGAGGCTGTGGGGGTGGATAAAAAGCTAATGGAATGAGTCGCTGACAGTCGGGCCATCGGTTAGAGATATTTAGGCCAGACTTTCGCAGGGCGGCAGGGATTTGAGTTAGACTCAGTAGCACCTTGAGGCTTATTATGATCCTCATTTCTTCATG
Source organism: Microstegium vimineum (assembly GCA_022036555.1). Taxonomy (NCBI): domain Eukaryota; kingdom Viridiplantae; phylum Streptophyta; class Magnoliopsida; order Poales; family Poaceae; genus Microstegium; species Microstegium vimineum. The sequence goes on along the minus strand of CM039120.1, from coordinate 21,841,951 downwards.
AATAAATTGATTCTCTAATCACTACTTCCACATGATAACTAGAGCTCAAGACCTAGCCATCACTAGCTTAATATGTCACCTAACCAACCTTAGAAACCTCTTGCACATGCATGGTAAGCATCACCCAATATCTAGGCTTGCATCACAATTAGGCACTCTGAATAACCAAGAACTTAGGTTCTATCAACTTATTATTATTGACAAAGCGTCACTCACTTTCACGGATCATCCATCAACACCAGTGGAGGGATCCACCATTTTAATTTACCTAAATCTCATCTAGTGTGATTGACTCCCTTGTTGAGCTATAGACAACAAGTCTTTTCGTGGCATGTTATCGTACAATGTTTTTCTCTCATAACAAAACCGCCACAAACAGTTAAAGTCGGTTTATCATCCGTAGAAACCATGAGCCGAACAGGCTCGACATATTGTGCCACGAAACAAGGCATATGATCTTTTGCTTTGAAACTTGTTATAGGAGCTCACATTAATTTACCTATATCAGATGTCACACACTTTGACCAATCCATTTTAAGCAAATCAACCTCAGTGATCCTCTGAAGATGCCATCCACATCTCCACTACACTAGGATCCCGGTTCGGTAAAAATACCACAGTAGCCTCCACAAATCAAGATCACATCTCAACAACTGAGAACATAAATCAACAGAAGACATATTACAAGTCTTGTTGAATTAACAATTTAACTATACATTATACAATGTAAATGAAGACATTAATCAACCTAAGTGTAGTGAGAACTAGACAACTAATCTTACCATCATGAATTACGATTGTGTATGGTCAGGATAGAGAAATCAGACCCCAACACCTAATTCAGCGAGCGGTTGTTTCTAGCTGTCCCTCGTCCCTCCTGTTGATTATGTCTTTGTTAGGGTCATGCGGGCGCGCTCTATTGCAACCTCTCTCAACCTCCTCCTGGCGGCCATGCTCATGCTCTATGGTGCCATGGATCCAGCATCAGTGGACATGGAAGCTTCGGGCAGATCCGGTGGTAGCCATGGCAGATCCGACAACGCATTCTCCTCCTTCTAGATCTTCTCCCTAGGGTTCCAGCAAGCTCTCCCTCTCGTCTTCCACGACTCTAGCAAGCTTTTAGAAAAGGAAGGTTTGGGGAGGAAGGTCGGTCATGCGTTGAGGATGGTTGGAGAGCGGTTAGAGGCCTGGTGACGGTGGAGGTGGCTAGGATAGGTTAGGGTGGTGGTGTTAGTATATTTAAGACGCACACAAATAAATTCGTAGATATCATTGTAGCTTTCACCCAGAGGGTTTTAAATATTGTATCTATAGGTAAATGTGTGAGATCAACTACGTTCTAACTTAACTAGAAGGGGTAGTAAGTGAAGATAGAAACTAGGATAGAAATAAGATAAGTGTTAACGGTAGATATGTCATACTTTTACATGCTCAAAACTGTCAACAATGAACCATTTTGGAAGGGATCAAGCAACTTCATAGTGGATTCTTGTACAATAATTTGGTTCCACATGTACATGTCATTATTTGCTGCAAGAGCTCAAAACATCAACATTTGGAGGCCAGAGCCTACACATGGAGGTCGGTCGACCTCCATGTGAGCTCACTAGCCTGCCACAAGCTCCTCCATGATCCACCTAAGGAGAATAGAGAAGATCTCCACCATTGGATCCAAGATCTTTGTTCCTCATCATTGGCTAAGGAGGAGAGCACATGGATCCATGGGCCCACACTAGCAAATAACGTAACAGAAGTGACCATCAACCACTATGACACATGGGTCAGCCTTCTAGAAGCAAGAGGCAGCTCTAGGGTGCCATAGGGGGCAGCTCTATGAAAAATAGTGAACTAAAACTGCTCTATGCCATGGTTAACAAGATTCATGTTTCACTAGTTAAACTATTAATTGCTCATTGGCAAGAAATGGTTAGTAGACGTGAACCCATTGAGTTTACCTCTCAAATCACTCGTCTTACTGAAACCATGAACTTGCTAAACAATCCAAATACCTTTGAATTCTTAAATGAGTCAGGGGCATAATTTCAGAAGAATATTTTATTCATGCACACATATTCAAAATAGGTCTAAGAGGTGGTCTGAAAATGATTTATCGTGGTCATACACTCATATAGTTAAAGTTGCTCTCTCATGTGAGAAACCTCAGCTATATAGGATCTGCCAACTAACCTTTAACCTAGACCCAGAAGATAGGCGGCGAAGTTTTGCATGAACAGGGACGGACAGAGTGACACGAGGAATGTCACAGAACGCTAAGTTTGAGTAAGGTGGCACCTCTAGAGGAGCAAGAGGCAATGATGATGATAGTGATGATGAGGCAACCTCAAATTCTATGGACATATCTAGTGCAAGTAGCCTACCTCCACCATGTTCTCAAGGCACACGATTTTCCTTCTCGTCCGCATGAGACACGGAACATCAGGGCCAAAGACAATAAATGGACCAGCTCATCAACGAGCTAGGTGAGTTGCGCACTGAACAAAAAAAACTACATTGGGTATAGTGCAACAAAATACCCAACAACTGTAAGAGTTCTAAGAGGAAGAGACCCGAAGATGGGCAACTTTGTAGGAACCTCACCCACCAACCTATTGACAAATGGACAAGTTTGGGGGAGGTTCCCTCTCCCCACCAAGGTAAGTCCCTAGTTCTCACATATGACATTTCATTTTCTTTCTTGCATTACATACAAAAAATATGAAAACACCAAAAATATTTCCCTTTAATCATCTATGTTTCATGCTTGTTTGTTTTCTATATGGAAATGATGAATGGTTGCTTTGTTAATTTCTCTTTAGTATCTAGTCTATAACTAAATTTTTTCTCTAAGTATGGATTATTTGGCTCACATGAAACCGTCATGAACCTAAAACTTTATAGGTAGCAAGTGCTTAACTAAGTCTAAGTTGTTATGAGATATGATATAGTGAGACACGAGTTGTTATAATATTGTTCCAAACAAGAATGACTATTAAAGATTTAATTCTTAAAAACATGCAAGACCTTTTTGTTCCTCAATGGTGATAAATTCCTACCAAAGCCATATATGCTCTTAGGGGTGAAAACAGTGCACATATTTTCGGACCGTATTTGAGACCAAATCTGTTTAGAGAGGTTTAGACCAGTCGGTATCTGCGTCCGAATATTCAACATCCGATACCGTATCCATATCCGAATACTCAAATCGCATATCTGATGTCGATAACGAATCCTATCCTATCCGGTGTGGTTGACACTATCCATATTTGAATTCGAATCCGGACAGAAATATGAAAATAAATGTAATATCAGTGATATCCGCCCGCATCCAATCCGTTTTCACCCCTACTCTTAGTTGATATAAGCCTTCTACATTACCTAGGGGCTCGTTCCTTGCGGCTGCAAAGTACTGTGCTTGCAGCTGCTATAGCTTTAAGTTGCAGCTACTATATATCAGTACCTTTGATTGACTTTTTTTATGATGACAAATAACATCAAGAGATATTTAAGGGGTGTTTAGAATTGCTTCGCTCTATATTTTTTTAGCTCCGTTTCATGTTTTTTTAGCTAAACAGATTTAACTCCACACACTCTGTTCAAGGAGAAAGAGTTGAGATGTGTCGCAAACTTCAGGTTTTTATGGAGCTACTCTATGATGGAGTACATGGAGTAGTTCCAAACACACATTAGTGGGAGCAATCAATGACTAGTACAAAATGTTTGCAATTCTTTACTGTGAATGACCTTGATATATGAATCAAGTCTAGTTTACCTTGTTCGAATATGTTCAATCCAATTCAAACCTTTGACTTATTACACGTGCCTGCATTTCTCTAATTATTATTTCAATGATATGTAATGTGGCATATTGATTACAAAATAAATACATTGACCAGCACTTGCATTCACATGAATTAATAACAAAGCCATAGCACAAAAAAACATGTGTTAATAATCATTTCTTAAAACAAAAATAAAAAAGGTTGAAGCTATAAAAAGAATCTAGGAGATTGATATGTAATCTATACTCATTTCCTAATCAATAAATAACAAGTTAGAGCTACAAAAGAAATCTACAATCAACAAGAGATTTTCTTATTAATTAGTAGTACACCAAAGAAAAAATATAGAAATAATAAACTAAGCACATTCGTAGCCTACTAAATCATATTGCCAAAGAAAAAATATAGAAATAATAAACTAAGCACATTCGTAGCCTACTAAATCATATTGCATAAATAAATTTAATAACATACTAGCATCAACCAAGATTTGAGTATTTACTAAACAATCATAAACTAGAAGAAAATAAATATCATACTAAGGCTATGTTTGATTCCATATAGTTGCTAATGTATTATTTTATTCCTCAACTAATAAGTCAACTATTGTCTTCCTACCACTAAATAAAAAACAATAGCTGGATTTTCTTACCTCATAACATAGCTAATAGTTAGTTGTTGATTCCAAATCCAAATATATCCTCTAATCTCAAGAGGCAAATGACCACTTGACAAAAACAAATGCGATCTTGAAAAAAACAAATAATTAAGTACCACTCCGGTGTATTTATGGATTACTCTAATTACTAATTAGAGCCTGCTTGGTTTGGTTCCAAATATGCCAAGCCAAATATTTGGTAAGCAATGATTTTAGTTAATATTTAGTTTGCTACCAAAAATTGCCAGATTCTCATATTTGATTTGTTAAATCTATGATAATTTTTTATCTAATTTTTGCTTACCAATTCTTTGACATTACAAATTAATTTTGGTCGAAAACAAAAAAAATACGTAATGCTAACGCGGCAGAGACACTGTGCGTGCAGTACTGCCGTTCCGCCGAAACGCTGCAGGCCCACCTGTCATTGAAGTCAATGGGCCTCGAAGACTTGACCGATGGGCCTTTGGCCCCTCTATAAATCTAACCCGTCTTCCTCGTCTCCGTCGCCGTTTCCGTCTCCGGAAAAGAAAAGAAAAAGGAAGGGGAGAGAAGAAGAAGCAGGAATTGATTTTGGTGAGGCCAAGCCTGGTGTGGGACTAGCGGAAGCACACGGAGTGGGATGGCGGCGGCGGATAGGCAGCTTGTGGTTGCCGTCGAGGGGACGGCGGCGCTGGGGCCCTACTGGTCCACCATTGTGGCGGAGTACGTCGAGAAGATCGTGCGGTACGTCCGCGGCCCTGGCCCCTATTCTCTTCTATTTCGTTCCTAGTCTTCGGTTTTAGTGCGGGAGTGAAGGGGAACTTGGATAGGGGATTAGCGGTTCTTCTTCTTGCGTCTTCGCTAGGGTTTAGAGGGAGGACCAGGCTCGCAGGAAGTATTCACCATCCCGATCGCTGGATCGTTGGGGTGGGAGAGAGAATTTCTGTTGACATATAGTGGAGGGCAATTTTAAGCTTTCGGAGCTTGGGTTGAATTATTTGATGTTTGCTGATTGGGTTTGTATTACTCACCGGGAAGAAGAGGAGAGGATGACCTCTTCAGTGTTAGTGATTTGTATGATGAAGCACTGGTGGAGCCAGGAAGTTTTTTTTTAATGTTATAGGGGGGCAATAGTGTTAGTTTTTTCAAAATGTATTTAAATTTTAAAAATTTAAGTGGAAATTTCAAATTCATAGGGGCCTGGGCCCCGGCCCGTCTCCCTTGTCTCCGCCCCTGGATGGAAGGGCATATAGTTCCTATACAATTGCCTAATTGGTGATCAGGCAGGCCAAGGGAGTAAGCGACAGTTAAGACCTACCACTGGCAGCTTGTGGATGAGCTTGCCCATTTTTGGAACTGTGCTCATGGAGGTAGTGAGTACGAGTTCGATTTTTATGTAGCGCATTTTTGTAGATGTCTTCTTGTCTCTTTTATTTAATATATGTATCATGGCTTCCACAACAGTACACAAGTATATTTGTAAATTTGTTTGTTTTTAAAGTAAATCATCTGATTAGCATGCTAGAAATCTTGGTCAGTAGTCTGAACTCCAGGTCCAATACCACCTTCATAATTCATTTTTCACGCAATCATGCTATGCAAATGCGCCATTTTAATTTTTAGTGATTGATTCATGGAGAAAATTAAAATCTATGCAGGAGCTTTTCTGCAAATGAACTGCCAGGCCAGGTAATATTCTGTCCTAATGATTGAATTATTATCAGAGCTCTCAATTTGTGCATGCTATTCCAGTGTCAACTTATAACCCGTTCTTCATTTGTGCAGAAGCTTGCAGGGGCTCTGCCTGAGCTTGCATTAGTTGTTTTTCATACCCATGGACCCTACAGTGGTATGCCTTTATATTGTTCATGTCCATGACCATATCAGTTGATGTGAACTCTATAAAATAGGTAACTTGCGAACATTTTGCAATTCAGCTTTTGATGTGCAGCGAAGTGGTTGGACAAAAGATACCGATGCTTTCCTATCATGGTTATCTGGAATATCATTCAGTGGTGGAGGATTCAGTGAAGCTTCTACTTGTGAAGGTCTTGCTGAAGCACTGAAGGTATTGACAAGTTAATGTTGTTTGAAATTTCTTTGCAGATGATGAGTTCTTCGTGGCCAAAGTTACCACTTAGGAGATTTTGCTTCACCTTTCAAGATGTCAACATTTATTCATTTTTTCAATTTTGTTGTTATGAGAGCATGATGTTGACATCGTTCTTTGTTTTACCATTTTGCCTGCTATTCCGTTGTTTTGTTTTGTTGTTAACCAGTTCTCTATGAAAAACAATGTTTTATAGTTCCACTTGGTGCCAAACATCTATTTGTAGCTAGCCTTGCAGGTGAAGATGTCACCGCATATTTTCTTATATTGTTGTTTAATTATTACTTTTCATAGATGATAAATTATTCGGTATGTACATGATATTTGTTCCAGTATAGGCCACAATGTGATTTGCACAAGCTATGATTTGACTAAGATAGTGTGAACATTGTGTTTGCATCATTTTGAACCCTGGCCTGTAAACACCTTGATCAAAAGCTCTGCCTTTCTGTCTTATAATCTATAGAATATGCATGAGAGTAATCATCAGACCAATAACCTATGTAAATTGCTAATTGCCCAGATATAAGAGTGCAGTGAAATAATTATGATAATGAAAGTCTGCGTGTTAGTCTGCTTACATCATTTTTGGGTATCAGTCCATTTTGCTTGCGATGATGAAACTTACATGTTGGAAAAGAGCTGAAAAAACTTTGGTGACACAACATTCATCTTTCTTTTCTTCGAACATTAAAATATTGGTTATTTCATTTCTAGTTATTGTGCCTAATGTAAGTCCACAATTTTTATTGTTTGTCATGATGGTCGATTTTTGTGCAACTAGATACTTCAAGGCAGTCCTAATACAACCCAAAGTCATCAAAACCATGAAGCACAAAAGCATTGTATACTTGTCGCTGCAAGTAATCCTTATCCTTTGCCGACACCTGTATACTGTCTTCCTACTCAAAGTACTGATCACAAAGAGAACATTGAGGCATCAAAAGAACCTTCTATTGCTGATGCTGAGACCGTTGCAAAGTCATTTGCTCAGGTGCTGCATAAATTCTGCCATAGCTTGTTATTGTTTTCCTGTGTCTCAATGCAACGTCTGTAGCATTTGGTTGATTCTATTTCATATTTTGGATGCAGTGCTCTGTCTCACTGTCGGTGATATCTCCAAAACAGCTTCCAACATTAAAGGCGATATACAATGCGGTAATGTTATCACTTGTATTAGACATGAACCTTCTTCTATTCCTTATCTGTGCTTCTTTTAGTTCTTTCATTATTCTATTGATGGTCAAACTTTAGGAACTTTTTACTGCATGAATTCTTGGATTATACTCTCCGTTTATTTATCTCCGTCTCCTGAGCGTTTTCCTTTTTTTTTCCATTAGTCTCTGTCGTACTAGCTGGGCGCACGATTTTCTCGGTAGCGCAGGCGGCCGACCCCTCGTTTCATCTGCGGACTCATTACTATGCTGTTCCTTTCCGTTAGCTTCGTGTACTTATATGACGTTTTCTCCATTTGTCCATCGATCTACTGGTCTCGTACACAAGCTGCTAGCGCGGTAACGATGTTTCAACGTGGTTAGGGGCAGATTTATGGGTAAATCAACCGATGCCGGTTCAGTAAAACAAGGCTCCTTATTTATTGTCAATCGGGACTCTTTGCTCGTGATATTGGTCACTGTGCCCGAGCCAAATACGACGGAGACTAATGAACGGAGGGAGTACCTTCACTCTGGCCTCTCACTTTTGCTTCATGGCCATGGAACAAAGAGTGGTTAATGCTTCAGTTTTTGGCAACATTTGTTATATGCCCATATCTATAGCACAAATATTGCTGCAAAACCAAAAATGAGATCAATTAGTTTTGTAAGCTTTTGTGACAGCTATATTAAAGCAGAGGTGGCATTAAATTCATTAGTATATTACTAGCTAAAGTTGTGATGACCTTGCACCATCACCTATTTCCCCAGTTGACGTTGAATTATTCTTTTTACCTTATGTGATGTGATACAAATTATTAATCTTATAAGGCCTTCAACAATTATGGTTAACATGCGCATAACACTTACTCCACATTCTGATGCAGGGCAAGCGAAACCCTCGAGCTGCTGATCCATCAGTCGACCATGCCAAAAATCCACACTTCCATGTTTTGCTATCTGAGAATTTCATGGAGGCACGAACTGCTCTAAGTCGTCCTTTACATGGAAACTTGGCCCCAAATCAAACCATTACGAAGATGGACACTGCACCTGCAGTGGCTATGCCAGGACCAACTTCAAATGCCAACCCCTCAGGTTGAGAAAATGTTAATGTTAGGCACAGTTTTTCTATAAGATCAGTTCCTTGTTCTGCCCTTTGTAGAAAGAAAATGTTGTTGATGTGATGTCTGCGCGTGGGGATGTAGGGAAAACTTTGTAAAAGAGGTTAAGGTGTTTACACCTAGTTTAGTTAAATTTGGTTTAGCAAATAGTTTCAATTTGACTAAGGAAAAATTAAATAAGTCAATTTATTCTGGAAATTTCCCTTTGGTTTGCATGCCTAACATATGACAGAAAAAGTAATGGCTAATGTATTTTTGGGATGGCTAACTATTTCATAGCAGGCACGTATTTACATATGCCATTCCATTATCCATTTTTTCGTAAAGTGTACCTTTTTGGGGTGAAACAATGTGGTTCTGATGCTTTATACTAGCGAGAACACATAAGATATTTGGATTACTTTTGGTTCTGATAAAGTTTGATTGCTTCTTGTGCACTGAAATGCTGTACCTTCAGTTTGCTGAAATACTTTGTATCCTATGATTACAAAAGTGAATGTACTAAACATAGAAGTGTGATATATTTCTTGTCGCTTGTATCAGTGGATGCCAATATGTTCCCCTGTCAGTGTGGATGATTGTTTTCCTCAAATACCATTTGAATATGAAAAGTGCCCTTAAGGTTTTAATTGGCAAGCTGTCCACAGCTTGTGTTATTTAGAGTTCCAAGATGTTGGTCTGTCATTTGTTTCGATCAACCAGAGCTTGTCATAATTAACAGTGCCATTGGTATATTGTGAGGCTTACACACATTAACTTAATTGTATCTGCAGAGATATGTAGTACTTCCGTACATTAGTTCTTGTTAAGTGGTTGCATCATTTGTTCATGGAATAAATGTGTAGTAGTCTTAAGTTGCTATGTGCCGTAGAACACATGTTAGTCACATTTCCCACTTTCAAGAGTTTCTATGTAATCTTCTTTAAAAAACGTTGTTATGATAAGTTGATTCATCTAATATTTTAACATGCTTTTGCCTATTTATCCATGTTATTGCCTACCCTGACTAATTCCATTTGAACATTTCTAGTGAATGCAATGACAGGCCGACAACCAGTTGTTGTTGGAGGTATTTCTACCGCAACTGTTAAAGTGGTAAGCTGTACTATTATTGGAATTTGTCTGCTTGTTTTTTTTTCATTCTAATAATACCTTTAAAAAATTCATTTTTATAGGAACCAGCAACCATGCCACCGATAGTTTCTGCACCTGCTTTCTCACATGTAACACCTATTTCAAATGTGGCTTCACAAGGAATATCAGCACTTCAAACCTCATCACCATCTCTTATTTCACAAGAAGCAAATATGGCAAATGATAATGTTCAAGAACACAAGCCTATAATAAACCCTGTTCAACAGCCAGTTAGGCCTGGTGGTCATGGCAGCCTCCTCAACAATCTGTCACAGGTTCGGTTGATGAACTCAACTTCTTTAGGAGGAGGCGCTACCTCGATGGGACTACCTAATATGGGGGCAACACCAATACAAGTCCACATGTCAAACATGATATCAAGCGGCATGACATCAACGCCCTCTGTCATCTCCTCTATGTCTGGACCTGGACAACCTATTGGTACTCAACAGATGGTACAGAGCACAGCTCTTGGTTCCTTTGGCTCAAACACTTCTACTGTATCAGGCAACTCAAATGTTGCTGTATCATCTTCTTTGACTAACAACCAAAGCAGTATGGGCATGGGTCAATCAGTGCAACCTGTGGCACAAGGAAGCTTGGTGGCTGGTTCACAATTAGGACAAGGTGGAATTGGTGCAAACCAAAATGTGATGAGTAGCCTTGGACCTACAGCTATCTCTTCAGCGCCTGCGATGATGCCAACACCAGGGATGGTCCCACAGACAGGAGTCAATTCCTTAGGTGTGAATAACAATTCTGCTATGAATATGCCTATTCAACAGCATGCCAATGCCCAACAGCCGCCACCAAAGTATGTCAAAATTTGGGAGGTAAAGGTTTCCTCATCTTTAGCATTTACGTATACATAGAAAGTATCCTAACTCCCAGATATAACATAGAAATGAGTTGCTGCAATAAATGTGAGCATAGTACAGAGCAGATGACTAATAGGCAATGTTATCAAGTCATGTATTCGATCCTAGTCACCATGGGACGAACCAGGCGACTAGCCGGTCCTACTTGTCCCCTAGTCGTCCTATATATATATCAGGACTAATATACCATATGTTCTAGAGTACAAATCAAGCATGGAGATAAGTAGATAACTCTACGGTGATAGGTTGCAAATATGACTGAAAACATGCTGGTCGACCTGGGACCGACCAGGCGATTAATCGCGATTAATCGTCGACCAGGTTGATTAATCGACCCTGGTCGTCTCCTGGTCGTCCAGGTATATCAGCTGGTCGACCTATATATATATATATACCTCTCTATATATACTATATATTATACACAATAAAAGTCTGGAATACCAAAGAGAACCATAATTAGCAAGTAGCAACACTAATGCAGCCTTGATCTTGACACACCTTAACAGCAGCACTGCTGCACAGCAGTAGAAACTAACACAGCCAGCATATTACATAACCAAAGTCCAAACTAGTTCAGCAGTACAGATAAACCTGGTCGTCCATGACCTGGTCGGACGACTAATCGCGATTAGTCGACGACTAGTCGGACGACCAGGTTTTTGGTCGAGCTGGTCGACTCGGACCTCCTAATCGACCACCTGGGACCGACCAGGACGACTAATCGCGATTAATCGGACGACCTGAAAACAATGAGCCCAAGTGGCCTAAACCATCCTAGATGCATTCCATGTCCTAAGTTGCCAGCAATTTTAGTCATCCACCCTATAGTCTAACTAATTAGACGACCATAAAACTAATCGGCCTAATCGAGTTATAGTCCATAGTTGAGTCCAGGATACTAACTAGGAAGACTAATCGCTATTAATTGGACAACCTGATAACACTTCTAATAGGGGCCTTAGGTCCTGCTGAGGCTGTGTTACTGTAAAGAGTACAAGAATTGGGAGTCATGTTGCACACAATCTTGTTCGGTGGCAATAGAGGTTTTCATTAACTGATGTTTGCCATCATCTGTATTTCAGGGAACTTTATCTGGCCAAAGGCAAGGACAGCCTGTATTTATTTGTAAACTCGAAGTAAGTCTATATTTGCATTATTGAACTCCCAAATACAACAGTATCAGTAGCTATTGTTGTTCTGCAGCATTACTAGCAGAAAGAATGGTTTGCGAGATATGGTGACACTTCTATGCTCTTTGTAGATCTGTATGAACAACACTTCTATGCTTGTTCAATTAAATCTTGTGTTATCTTTGACCCATCTTTTTGCTAAGATTTTGGAGATAAACTAGTTTTGAATGAAATCCTGAATCTGTAATCGTGTTTTCTTAAACTTCAAGTAAAGGACATTTAACCCTTTGAAAATGGACTGCATCCATTGTCGCCAATGCCTATTTTCAGCCATTGTTTGTGATCACCTTGAAAGCTGGAATCTTCATTGTGCAGCTCTTTTGCTTTTTTCCTTTTGACATTTCTCATTTTAGCAATGTCTGACAGGGTTATAGGAGTGGAACAGCATCTGAAACGTAAGTGTCTGATTTATTGTGATAAAGCTTACATTTTCTTGAATCTCTATTTCATACAGTGTTTTCTGTTGATTACTGTGATTGATGTAAGTATTTCTTGTCATGTTATCATTGTCCTTTGTCTTAAAAGATACTCCCTCCGTCCCTGAATAGATGACGTTATGGGATGCGTGCAGGTCAAACTTTCTCAATTTTGATAGGTTTGGAGAAAATGCGTGCAACATTTATATCTTCAAATAAATTTATATGAAAATATACTCAACGATCTATCTAATAATATTGTGTATTATAAATATTAATATTCTTTTATATATAATTAGTCAAAGTTTTAAAAACCTGACTTTTCGGGAAGCGAGAATGGCTTCTATTCTGGGACATAGGGAGTATGACTTAAACTAGAATATTTTATTTTTGTGTATGTAAAGAGTAATCTATATTAACAATGGAACCCTTTTCTGGTACTTTTGAATTGTGTGTCCAAACTTAATAGGAAATTGAAATCTGTACTTTCTGTATGCAGACTTGCAGCGGACTGGCCAGAAACTATGCAGATTGTTCGCCTCATAGCCCAGGAGCATATGAACAACAAGTTTGTTTCTCAACTCAATTCTTTTCAATGTCAACTTGTTGCATCATTTTGTTGTAATGTGCTGTGAAACATATTTACTTGGTCATTCTGCAGACAATATGTTGGCAAGGCAGACTTTCTAGTTTTTCGGACTTTAAATCAGCATGGGTTTCTTGGACAACTACAAGAGAAGAAGCTGGTTGGTGCCTGGTTCTATTTTTTTAAGTACCTTTGTTATTTGGCTGCAGTTCATCTACTGTCGGCTCATAGACTTAGTTTTCTGACAGTTACTTTATACAGTTCTAATATCCAATTTGTCCTCGTTTCAGTGTGCTGTGATACAGTTACCATCACAAACTCTGCTGCTGTCAATGTCTGACAAAGCAGGTCGTTTGATTGGCATGCTCTTCCCTGGGGTAATCTTAATTGTAGTTAAATAAATTAATGTTCTGCGTAATTCATCTGCATTTACTAAATGGCCTCTTTTACCAGGATATGGTGGTGTTCAAACCACAGGTCCCAACTCAGCAGACACCAATGCAGCAGCAGCAGCTACAACAACAGCAACTTCAGCAGCAACAACAATTACAGCAGCAGCAGCAGCAGCTGCAACAACACATGCATATGCAGCAGCAAGGCCTCCCACTTCAGCAGCCGCAAATGCAACTTCAGCAACAGCAGCAGCCAACGCAGATGCAGCAGCAGCCAACGCAGATGCACCAGCAACCACAGGCGCAGCAAATGCAGCCGATGCAGCACCAGCAGCCACAGCCTCAGCAGATGCAATCGATGCAGCCAATGCAGCAGCAGCAGATGCAGCAGATGCAGCATCAACAGCAACAGATGCAGCAGATGCAGCATCAACAGCAACAGATGCAGCATCAACAGCAACAGATGCAGCAGCAACCCCAGATGGTGGGTACAGCAATGGGGCAGCAGTTCATGCAGGGGCACAATCGGGCAGTGCAGATGATGCAAGGGAAGATTACGCCACAGGGGCAGGGCAGCATGCCTGGGGGAGGCTTCCTACCTTAAAACACCACTTGTTAGCTGGCATCAGATGAATTGAGGGTTTACACTGACCCTAGTGTTGAGATGTTTCTGATGTCTACTTTATTTGACAGTTTTAGATACTCTCTTGTGTAGTGCTAAGTGATGTTTAGTGGTGTAAATCGATAGCACTCATGTAGCTAATACTACCGTACTGAAACTGACCCCAATGAGAGTGGTACTAAAACTTTTTTTTTTTCAAAAAAAAAAACATCCAATTTTATTTGTAGCCTAATGAATCCCGTGGTAAAAACGACCTTGTCAAAATAGACCCTTTCATCACAAAAACAGGTCTATGTTTACTCAAGCATCACTGTCACCAGTAGATAAATACCGGGTCTCCATGTATAGGTGCATACTTTATGGTATGGTATTGATGGTACCTGTAACTAATAATCTAACCATTTAAACGGTTGAGAACTGTCTAAATCCGTTTAAAACCATTTAAACTGTTAAAAGTTGTCCAATAAATAATCTAACAAAATCAAGCTAAATGCGATTAAATAAGCTAAACAATCATTTAATTCACCATTTTATCCAGTAAGAATATTCCAACTACCACATTTTAAGACCAAATCACTACTATAATGGACCAAGGCCCTCCATGAAAACGTCCCCGTCCCTAGCTAAGTCTGTAACCATCATGTATCTAGAAAAATACACATAATAATTTATCTTTATTAAAATCAATGACTAACATAACAAAACATATAAAGTCATCTGACGCCTAGCCCTCGCATTTTATTCTCTTATAAAAAAAAAACGAGATTTGGGGAGGGAAAGAGACTGGGGTGCAAGTGCTACCTGCCACGACACCCGAGGGCTGCTCCGCCTCCAAGAGCTCACCGATGCAGGCAGGCAGGATCCAAGCGACGGGATCGCACCTACCACCACCTCTGCGCGCGTCTGCCAGTGCCACACGCGCTTCCAGCCCTAGCTCCGGTTCTGGTGCCGCCAACACGGCAACACCCACAACCACAAGCACTCTCCATGCTCGATCGCTGATGCCGCGAGGAGGCTGCTGCTCGGGCACACCATGATGCACGACCGTCTCCAACTCCGTCCTCTGCGTCCATCGATCTCAAAGTGCCAAGGTTAACCACTCTTGATTCCTTACTGATTTCTATTCGATGCTCGATGTTGTTCTATGTTGTCCTCCGTGATCCCTCAATAGAGATGGAATACTCCTTGATTGTTTCCACGGAGAGATGGAATACCACAACGATAAGTGGACTGGGATGTCGGTGGTTCTGGACAGATCTTTGCCACACGTCAAATTGCTTGGGCTGGTCACCAGCATGCCACACGCCTAACTCAGCCACCACCGTTGCTATGGTCGTCACGCGCACGTGCTGGTGCTGTTGGTGTTCTTCTCCAGCGCTGCAGCACAACCACGCTCTATCAGTAGGCATCAGGCTTTGTGCATGCATATTTCTACATGTCCATTTGTGAAACTTGTGAAAATAAGTACACAATTGCTGCCGCTTATAGAATGTGACTTAAATTTCAGTTGTTACCTTATTTCTAGTACACATTAAAAAATACTGCCACATAGGTTTTTGTTGTTCTCTCTGTTCAACCTTTTTTCCATTGTATAAAAAATATATCTTAGACATGCTTATTTAATTTTCTTTGGCAGATTATTGTTGCGGACATGAGGAAATTGTTAGTAGAAGTCAAACACTACTGTTAGATGTCATTGGTGAAGGTATCAATACGGTTAGATGTCATTAGCTAAAATACGTCTTTTGGAGGCATGATGAAGTCATATATGCTTAAGTTGCGATAAATTATGCCCCTGGCACACTTAGAGGGGATCTTAAAAACTAATAACACATACAGTTTGATAATCCGGTGCTCTTGGATCTGCATCTCTTTTAACCACAGTGCTTGCTAACAGGTTCCTAATGGAGTGGTTATTAAATCTAAAAGGATTAATCACTTCAATCTAAAGGCATTTTCTATCTGCCTTTGAGATCAATGAAGTGGGTCTTGCTTTGAAGAATGTTGTCTCATGTGGCTTCTTAATGAAATTGTTCAAGGCAATTTGGATTTAACATATTTTTTAGTATGCCTTTGTTGCTTGGTTTAATGCTGTAAGTGTACTGGTGCATAGATAGAAAGTTAAGAGAGTTGTTTGATAAAGGGTTTCACTGGTCTATTTACCATCTGATGTGCACAAGTTTTATCATTTGCATTTCCTAAGCATCCTATGACCCTACTAATAATGTAGCTCATGTTTTCTTCCTGGTGCCTTATATCAACTTTCTTACTTTCTTTGCATCAAAGAAAATGGTATGAATCTAGATTATGGCTTGATTACTTATGTTATCTGCTGTGTTCTTGTGTGAATTAAATTAATAGTCTCTCTTTATGGCACTTGGGATTTAAGACTCCCGTTTTATAAATGGAAATCTTGGGAGTGGATGGGCGGTGAGGCCAGGAACCACTGGCCATGGTTGGTGAAGGGCTGGTGGGTGCCATTGTGTCAGTTTTAGTGGAGTCACAAAACATCGAAGTTAGCTTTGAGAGGGGTAGTGGGAGTCGATCCGGTAATGAGCTACTTAATTGAGCAAAGGAAGGATCAGAGATACCTTTGAAGGATGAGGGAAAGGAAAAATGATGACTACAATCGAGATCTAACGATACTTCATTTTCCATCACCAGTTCAGTTCATTAGCATGCCCCGCCCTTTTTTTCTTTGTCCTAGAGTTAGCTCCAATATCTATTTTATTTTAATTGTATTTGATCTTGCATGTACCCTGTAGTGGTTGTACCTTCTGAAAGTATTTTTTTTCTTAAACAAGAGAATCGTGTAACCTTAAGCGTACACAATATAATTAAGCAATGTAATTAAGTTTCCACATTGTTGGTGCTGAGGTGGCGAGGTTTGGGTGGGGCAGCACACGGCACGGCTGGTCGGAGCTGCCAGCACCAAATTAAAGATGGTTTGGGGAAGGGTGAGGAAGCTGTGCTGCCCCAGATTGTTGGGGGCTCGACCAAGGTGGCGCGGCACAGGATAGGGTGTCCACAAGCATTTTAGTCTGTCAAGAAACTTTCTGTCATCTTCCACAACTAAAAAGACAAAAGGAAGATAATGCTGTGGTGTAACTTTTTTTTTTTCGTCCTTTTTTTTCCGTCCTGGAGCGAGTCCACCGGGCGACCTGTGCACGGACAGAAGGAAAGAAAACATAAGGAAAGAAAACGCATAGAAGGAAAGAAAACGCGCTTACGGTGCGGTAAATTTTTTCCGCTCGCAAGCCGCCGCGCGTGCGATCCCGTGGCCTCCCCTCTCCCTCGCCAGTCAAAAAGAAAAAGGAAACTCGCGAAAGGGGAAGGCGCAAGTACGGAAGGGAAGGGAAGAGAGGCGGCACCTCGGCTCCGCGACCTCGCCCCCATCGCTGCCCACGACCTCTCCGCGACGTTGATCCCGGCACTCGGCCTCCTCCTCCATGCCGCTGGCTCCACCCACGCCTACCACTGCTTCCCCGACGTCCGCGCCGCCGCCGCCCCCAAGGGATCCCTGACGCACGCGACGCCACCGCCGAGGGGGCTCCACGAAGCTTCGAGGGCGCGGCGCTCTCTGAAGCCCCGATCCGCTGCCAGAGCGCCGCCATCGTCTTTGCAGCGCCGCCGTCGTCCTCGCCTCGCCCCGATCCGCGGCCGGAGCAACGCCGTCGTCCTCGCCCCGCCCCGATCCGCGGCCGGAGCGCCGCCGTCGTCCTCGCCCCGCCCCGTCCACGGTCGGAGCATCGTCGTCGTCCTCGCACGGACTTCCGAAGCCAGAAGGGGCGGACACCACAGCCGTGGCCTTGACGCGCACGCCGACTTCTTGGATGGCCTCTCGTTGCAGGGAGGTGGAGGAGAAGGAGGGAGCGTGGCGGGGCACAAGACAAGAGGAACGGCTCCATGGATAGGACCACGACCAAGAGCGAGTTAAGGCCTTCAGGGGCTGTGCGGACGCGTCGCGTCCCCCTGACTGCCCGAAGCTGGTCTGCATCCCGCCTGCACCGTGCGGCCGCCGTGCTGTCTGTCTCCCGGCTCCGCCGTCCAGCATCCCAACATCGTCGCAGTGCCGCAGACGCGACGCCTCCCTTACTGCCCGAAGTTGGTCCTCATCCTGTCTGCACTGTGCGACCGTCGTGCTGTCCGTCTCCCGGCGCTGCCGGCCTGCATCCCAACATCGTCGCGGGGCCGCAGTTCAGCAGGGGCAAGAAGCAGCAAGTGGCTGGATTTGGTGCCGGGCTGGCTCTTCATCTACAAGGCCTCACGCACGGACGACATTCCTGCAGAACTTGGTCACAGCAGCCACTCTGTGCTGGAAGTAACAGGTACTGCATACTCCCCTTCCCTGGAAGCTAAGCTATGTGATTGGATCTATGAAAATGTGATTGGATCTCTGAAAGCTACTGCATTTGAGCAGCTGGAACTGACAGAGATTAGAGGGACCATGGGATACAATCATACAGGGCTGTGTGGATGCTAATAAAAATATCTGCTTGAATTTTAATGAATAGAGTTGTATTGTGGTGGTGTATATGTTTCTGTCATTTTGCATCTATTTTGGGATGAGGGTTAAATATAATATTGGGGAACTTAATTAATTTGCAATGCCACGACACAGTTTGCCAGAGCTTTTGCTTCCATATTTTTGGGTACCTGTGACACTTTGGTTCATGTGATTTTTCAGATCTCAAAATGAAGCTTCTTTTTCATAATTTAAATTGATTATGATGGTGTTATTGTAACATCTATTACGATTGTTTTTATCTTTCCATGCTAATTTTTGTACAAAGACATCTCTCATCCTGATATGACTCACTGATTCACTTTGTTTTTGTGACATGGAACATATTTCAGTACTTTGTTGAGGCTGGAGCAATTGCAGTAAGGCGCAGGTGACTCCTGCCACCAAGGTTCATATAGTATTACATTGCCATCAGCTTTGGGCTCATTAACTTCTTTACGTGAACTATGTGTAGCAAATAACAATGCTCTGAAGCACCTCCAGATACTCATAGCATGTAACAATAGGTTTGTGCCAGAATTCACCATTTTCATGTTGAGTGAAAAGAGCATGTATGGATGGTTTGATAAATCAATGTCTTATGAGTTTTCATTGAGACTTGTCTGCTGACAGCTATAACTACATAGTGTTAATTCTATTTTTATTACAACTTTATTATAATTACTTATTATGTAACCAATAGAGTACATTTGTAGCCTAGAAAAAGTGGAACACTTTAGTCAGTTTCCGGTTTCTAGCGCATTTCGTAGTTACTAATAGTTTTATGCTTCAGTAACTAAGCAAGCAGGTCGAACTACTTGTGCTACTTTTTGTGTGTCGTTAACAGCTTGTGGTCTCATGTGCTACTCTTTGCGTGTCGTCAACAGCTTGTGGTCTCAGGTACAGGTATGCCAACGAACACAATTTTTTTGTTTGTTTGTAGAAATTTGAAGATCCACTTCATAAAAGGCACTGACTTCTACAATCAAGATTTTACTCAGATTTCTTAAAAAGAGCTTCTTAGTTTAGTTCTTGGCTATATAAAATAAAACATTTTACTGATAATACTTTACCTCTGTATTCTTATCAGCAGGTGGAAGATTTGTCTTCATCTTTCGAAAACGCAAATTTGTGTGCCTAAGAAACCGTTCTTATCAGCAACTGTGTGGCCTCTCTCTGATTTGGCATTCATGTTCACCACTTCAGAATAACAGGGGTGTGAGTTTATTGGAGCGAATCTCTTCGAAGGGCCAACTTGCAAGGTAGAAATGCTCACGTTAATTCTATTCCTTCATTTCTTGGTCTGTTGTTGGATGTTAGTGCAGTGATACTATGTTTATATATCAGCATCCAAAATGTGGCAGTAGAATCCAGTGTTTGCTGAAGCGCACTCAAGAGACATGCCTGTTTATTTTCCTTCATAGGGATAATGTTGTATTATTTACCTAGATTGGTGCAAATAAAATATTCATATAAACTGACTTTTAGTAGGCTGTAAACCATAAATATCGAAATCTGATTATTACATGCGCATCTTATTGACCATGCAAATGGATTTTCATACTACTAAAATCCTTCACAAGCCAATCTCAAGGTAAAGTGAAACTTCATGTGACACGATTTCCTAGGAAAGTTGAACTTTTTTGCCCGTTAAAACTGAATCAAGTTTGGGACTGTATAATCTCTAACCATCATGGTGATGGCTTTAGCCTACCATGTTAATACTGTGATTTTATTTCGCAGTGAGGTTGTCGACCTTGCTTTTTTCTGTTTCTTGGCTGTCACAATGTGCTAGATGCAGTTTGAACTGACCAACTGTCCAACACATATTTTTAAAACTTCTCTTATATAAATAATGCCACATGATTGTGTTCTTGACTGGGACTAGCTCGCAGGAAGCACAATAATCAAACCACTACCTGCCCTTGTCATTCACATAAGCATGATTACATGGTGTCAACCAAGCAATGCCTGAGATCAGAGTCTGCCTGACCAGGTAATTCCTTGATCATTCACAAGCAACTAAGAGGCGCTGGTTCGTTTAAAAAAAAACTAAGAGGCGCTGGCAAGTTGCCCGGGGTCCGAACCAAACATCACAATACATATTTATCTATCATGTGCAGACAAATTGTCCAAGGATCGAATGAATTTATATTAAACAAGGAAAAAAATAGCCCGCTATTTTTGCCGCTATAGCCCGAAATAGCTTGAAAAAAATTGTGCCGCTATTTGCGTTCATGCACAATTTTACCGCTATTTTGTTGCCAAAGTCCGCTAATTATGGTTTATAAAACGCTAAACACCTTGGCCTTAGCTCGCTATTTAAAACATTGATATTAAAGACATGCAATGCCATTTATTCGTACATATTTTAACAAAATCCAGTTGATGGTTGTATTTCTTGCCATGCACAGATCTTCGTGTGGGGGGTTGAACCATAATGGAATACTCTGTTACCTACTGGAGACCTCCCTGTGACCTTTCGATGTCCTTGCCAGCATCAAGATTATCTAGGTGTGCTTTAGTTCTACCTTAAAGGAGAGATATTTCTGCTAGGTTTGATGCAACGTTTGTCAATTGTGCAGGAGAAACAGAGTATGTGCACTAGGTGAGGAGCTTGAGAGGGAGGATGGAGAAACAGAGTATATGTCCGATTGGTTGTGATTTGATGCTGAGTTGCAGCTGCTTATTTTATTCAACAAAGCACAGTACTAGCAGCAGGTTGGCTGCTGCAAACAGCAATTCCGATCAGGCTGCATGATGCGCCGTTTGTGATGTTTGGTGATTTACTTTCACAAGGACAATGTAACTTTGTGTGGCTATAGAAAAATATCTACCAGACAGTGTTTGGGCCATATATGGAATAAGGTGGGCGGTTTTCTCCCTCCGACGCACATAACAACAAAGTAATTACTCGCAAGAAATAAACATTTCGGGTACTACTGTCATAAGTATTATTGCTTTTGTTTGGTGGTAAATGGTAATAGTCATTTTTGCAACTTGGTGGTAATAGACTTGAGAATAAGAGAAAGATGCAATATAGCTTAGCATTGAACCTGATCTCAATCAGAAACTACGCACTTTAGTGTGGTAATATGGATTGCATATTTGGGTCATATGAAGGGAATGTTTGGATCTTATTTTCACAGTAATATTTTATATCCTAGATAGTGAATCTAGATTCTAGATAAAAATATGAGTGTTTGGATGTTACTCTCTATTATTGTTTTAGCATAGTGTAAATAGTCAAATAGTCAAATAGTCAAATAGTGAAATTTACGTATATACTCAAACCTGAGTATAGGATACTATGAGTATAGGATAGTATGGAGATGTGGCTAAACTTATTCATGAATTTATAGGATAGTATTCTAAATTTTTATTGGGCTCTACATGGGGATGATATATACACACCACATGACTACTGAGAAATCATTTGTACATATTTGATTTTAATGTCAAGAATATTGACATGTAACACATTTATATTTACTCGAATCAAGATGTCTACTCTCATGAAAAATATTGTTATATTATCGTGCAATCCATGTTTTTTAATACAAAAGTTTTGTTATACCGTAGCAACGCAAGAGCATTCAACTAGTTTCTATAAAAAAAAACTAGAGCTCATGCAATGCATATTTCTGTTCATATATTTTGTTGTATCGTAATTAGTGAAGTCACAATGTAATTGTTGAACACGGAAGAACTCGACTGAAAAAGTTTGTGAAATATTTTTTATGTAGCAAAACGTGGCTATTTTTTGGTTCTTTGAAGAATATAAGTGTTTGTCGCTCATATTTTGGTTGTTTTAATTTGTATGTATGAATATCACCGTAGTGTTAGCACCAACATACTACTAGTTAATATAGTAAGCATATGGGATTCCACAATGTTTGTTTGACTTTTTTTACCCTAAATTTAATCATTTGTTTTATTCAAAAAATTTATACAAATATAGTCAAAGTTAACTCATTCTTAATAAAAGAAATGATATTTTATACAGATATTTAAATAAGACAAGTAGTTAAATTTGGGGTGATAAAAAATGAGACGTGTTACCCTTTTTATTTAGGTTAGAGGAAGCACAGTAGAGAGGGATTTGGTTTTAGGCTGCTTCGGCTAGGCAGAACGGGTTGCGTGTGGGGCCATTAGAGGAGATTTGATGAGCTAATCTCAAGACTTGCTCTAAAACAAGCTGCTGGCCAGGGTGCAGCCGCCCAGGCCGCTGCTGTCCAGGCCACAGCTAGCTACAGATTCACAGAGGTGGCTGCTGGTGGTCATTGCCTAGCACTCTAGCAGGCTAGCACCGGCTGGCCAGGGCCTCCGTGACCTCCGGGCTCGCAAAACAGAGGAGCACTGCCGAGTTTGGATGATTTTTGGATAGAATATTATTTGTTTGTTCTTCATATTCTCTCTTTTTCCTGTTTTCGTGAACATCGGTTTCTGAACTCTAGTGCAAAATTACCTTTTTTTTATAAAATTAGTTAACATTTTGTTGCAAATGATTTTTAAAATAATACTAAGAGATACCACATACAACCAACATCTAAGGGTAAAATTGGCCATTGTAACAAAAACCTCTCATCCCTGCAAGCGGAGCTACATGTCAAAAAAGTTCACCTGCTCTAGTTTCTCTAGAGTAAAACTGTTCTATTGAAAGACTAAGATGTTCATCATATGAGGGTGAATGTGAGCCTAAATTTTTTCGCAAAAAATTCGGGCCATTCTTCCCAAAATCTAACCCAAAAGGCAACCACAAAAAACGGAATGATCACGACCCTACATAAAGGGTGGATACCCAATCTAAGAGCCAAGAAACGCACGTAAAAAACCACGCTGAAGTGAAACTCCGAGATGAGAGCTCTCAACTCCTATAGAGAAGAAGGAAGAGCCTCACCCAAAACGTTTAGGTCAACTAGTGACACAAAGTGCTTAGAAAAGTCTGCTGCAATGATACAAAACCAACACAACTAGCGAAACTCAATTTAGAGTATGGATGAGCGAGAAACAGGTAAAGCAACGAACTTGGACGCTACCCTGTTGCACCGGACGCATCCAGTTAACCGGACGCTGGGCCATTGGGACAGGCGCCTTCGGTGCTACTGCTGCTTGGGTTGAAATGAAGGCACGTCCGGTGCCCCCGAAAATAGCACGAAACACACGGAAATAGCCAGAACTCTTTCGTTTCAACTCTGATTGATCCCAAATTTTGTGGGCATGCTCTCAAGATAACAAAGATGCTAATATATGAAGATCATAGCCTTTCATGCCTCACGAATTTTGGGTTCAATCAAAAATCGAGAAAGGGAGAAGAAACGACTAGAGACATGAAAAACTCCGGATCTGCATGCTCACCCCAAACCAAGTTAATTCCTTCAGTGGAAAGCTTCACAAGGTTTCATAGCACACTCTCCAATAAATGGTTTGCGAAAAGATCAAGTTTGGAGAAAATCGAGCAAAAACCATAGACGACAAAAACAAAAAACGTGAAGAACATGGACAAAATTAATTCACGAATCGATGCCATCACGCCAATATACTAGAAAAACATAGATTAGCCTTTGTCTATTCACTTCAAGATCTCAAAGGTATTAACCTTGCTCTTTGCACCCATCGCATCCCTACAAATCCAAAATCTATACCTTCTAGGGAGCTTTAACGTAGGCTTAATAATGCTATGAGAGAAGTGGTTAAAAAAGAAGTTTTGAAACTATTACATGCTGGGATAATTTATCATGTGCCATACAGTGAGTGGGTAAGCCATGTGTTGACATTTCTTAACATCATTACACACTAAGTTGTCATCCCTAGCATGATGTCAGAAATGCTGGAATAATCTACACTTGACAGTTCTAAAAATAATTCTATAGAATGTATTTGCAAGCGCACAGATAATTCTCCTATTGCAACATTTCACCCGGTGAGATTTCTGAGTATCGTTGATTTGTTTATGCCAAAAGGAAAACTTTCAATTCATTGCAGGAATTAATCAGGGATAGAAAAGGAATATATATGGCTTCAACTATAAATGTGCAAACATATGATAGACCAACCTCCCTAATGTTTTAGCAGGTAAAAGTATAAGATAAATGGTATTCTAGAGATAGAAAATAGAGACTCACTAATGATATAGTCAGGCTACTTGAGATTCGGCTAGAGTAAAAGACTCCTAAGTTATCACTAAATAAAAAGGAACTAAGAACACCCTAAGCTACATACTCTCATTTATAGCATAACCAACTCAGAAAACATCATAAGGAGCATCAACTAAGGAGGATGTTAAGACATAACCGTCACCCCGTCGTGACCGTGCTCTGCCAGGCCTATGTGCGAAGGGTGGACTACAGAGGAATCAACACAGCTATAAGAGTCACCTACGCGAAGTACCACATGACACATCACATCAGGAGACATCCGTAGATACATATAATATCTAAGCACCACGCTTACATAATACATACCACCTAACCCGTCCGAAAATTGATTTAGACGCTTTACGATCATATAACAATAATCATCACCAATCATAACTATATCAAGTATGCAACTAGAATAAACTAAGAAATTAATAAGTAGCAATATAATAAAGTAGAATAAAGTCATAATGAGATACAAGGAAAATTACCAATTTCCAGACGAATAGATCTGAAATCTCGAGTGTATCGCCCAACTCACTTTAACCTTGCTAGCAGGCCTAGACTAAGAACTTGAAGAACTAGAGCTCTAAATCTAATCTCTGGAAACCCTAGATTATAATCTACTCTTGACAAATGAATAGCATGACTGACTCTTCTTGATTGAGTGCCTTCTAGGGGGGTTCTGCCCTCTATTTATAGCCTGGTGGGTGCAACGTCAACCATTTGATCAAACCAACCTCTTAGAGGCAGTGGTGGAACACTCTCGAAGGGCGTAGAAGATGGCCACGGGGGTGGCCGGGCGGCCAATGGTGGGGCCAAGCAACCCCACATGTCGGCCTAACGGTCTCCTCTTCGTTCTGGTGTCCTCTAGGACCTTTCCAGCGACAAGTTTCTTCTTTTTTATTCACTTTAATCCCTAAAATAGCTTTTTTGGAATAATCCTGCAGAAAATATGAAATCAGCAAAACTCGTGGAAATTGTGAGTTAAAACCTTTATCTTTTTATTGGTGACCTCTTTTATGTATTTAGTTGACAGTTTATAATGAGCGTTAATTACCGTCAACACCCTGTCTAAGTTGTGCCTAAGAAGGGAGGCATGATACTTATTAAAAATGAAAATAATGAATTAATCCCACAAAGAACCATCACAGGATGGTGGATGTGCATTGATTACAAAAAACTTAATAAGGTAACAAAGAAAGATCACTTCTTGCTGCCTTTCATTGATGAAATGTTAGAACGCTTGGCAAACCACTCTTTCCTTTGTTTTCTTGATGGGTATTCTGGATATCACTAGATCTCGATTCATCCAGATGATCAAAGTAAAACCACTTTTACATGTCCTTATGGAACATATGCTTATCGTAGAATGTCTTTTGGACTTTGTAATGCTCTAGCTTTTTTTTCAAGGATGCATGATGTCTATATTTTCTCATATGATTGAAGAGATTATGGATTTTTTCATGGATGATTTTTCTATATATGAAAAAACTTTTGATGATTATCTTGAAAAGTTAGATAAGGTTTTGCAAAGATGTGAAGAAATGCACTTAGTCCTTAACTAGGAAAAATGTCATTTCATGGTTAGAGAGGGCATATTGCTAGGACATTTAATTTCTAAATGTGGAATTGAGGTAGACAAAGATAAAATTGAAGTAATTAACAACTACTACCACCTATGAATGTCAAAGGAATAAGAAATTTTTGGCCATGCTAGTTTTTATCGTCGGTTTATAAAAGATTTCTCTCATATTGCTAGACTGTTTACTAATATCTTGGCTAAGGATGTACCCTTTGAATTTGACGATGCATGTTTAAAATCCTTTGAAACGTTGAAAAAAGAATTTATTTTCGCACTAATCATTCAACCCCCTGATTGATACCTTTTGAAATTATGAATGCAAGTGATTATGTTATAGGAGCTGTGCTAGGAAAATCTAAGGATAAAAAGCATCACACGATTGCATATGCTAGTAAAACTTTGATAGGACTTCAACTTAATTATGCAACAACTGAAAAAGAACTCATAGCTATTGTTTTTGCTATAGATAAATTTAGATCTTACTTAGTTGGAGATAAGATAATAATTTATACTAATCATGCTACTCTTAAATATCTGCTCGCTAAGAAAGATGCTAAACCCTGTTTAATAAGATGGATTTTGTTACTCCAAGAATTTGACATAGAAATAAAAGATAAGAAAGGAGTAGAAAATTCTGTTGCTGACCATTTATCAAGAATGTAGTTTGAAGATCCATAGGAGTTGTCCATCACTGATCTACTTAGGGATGATATGCTTTTTTCTAATCTCTAGATCTGACCCCTGGTATGCAGATATTGTTAATTTATGGTTATAGATTATGTACCACCAGGAGGAGATAAAAGGAAGCTCATCACCTTGTCAAAAAAGGAAGCTCATCTATGAAAGTCGTCTCCACATATAAGATGAAACATACCTCTTTAGAGTATGCTCAAACGGGTTACTCAGAAGATGTGTACCAACCGAAGAAGGAATCAAGATCATTCAACGCTATCACTCATCACCTTATGGAGGACACTATGGGGCATTCCGAACTCATGCAAAGATTTGACAAAGTGGATTCTTTTGGCCAACCATGGACAAAGGCACAAAAGATTTTGTCTGGAGATGTAGATCATGTCAGAAGCATGGAAATATCAACTCAAGAGATGTCATGCCTCTCACCACCAACCTCTAGATTGAAGTCTTTGACTGATGGGGAATAGATTACATGTGACTATTTCCAAAATCAAAACATTGTGAATATATTTTAGTGGCAGTCGACTATGTTTCAAAATGGGTCGAAGCTATGCCATGCAAAGCTGTTGACGCCAGAAGCTCGAAGAGGATGTTTGAAGAAACAATATTTCCAGAATTTAGAATCCCAAGGATGGTGATTAGTGATGGAGGTTCTCATTTTATTGATAGGAACTTCGCAAGTACCTTGTAAATCAATGAATCTGTCACAACATTGATACTCCTTACTATCCTCAGACAAGTGACCAAGAAGAAACGTCAAACAAGCAAATCAAGAACATTCTACAAAGATAGTCAATGAGATGGGAACAAAGTGGAACAACAAACTATCTGATGCATTATGGGCTTATCGAATAGCCTATAAGACACCACTTGGAATGCCACTATATTAGCTCGTCTACACGAAGACTTGTCCTTTGCCTATAGAGCTAGAATTCAAAGCTCACTGGGCAATCAAGAAGTGGAACATGGACTTAGAAGCTGCAGGAGTCAAGAGGAAGATGCAACTCTCAAAACTTGACGAATGGTGTAAAAGAGCATATCATAATGCCAAGATGTACAAGGAGAGAACTAAAAGATGGCATGACAAGAGGATCTAGAAGAAGAACTTCACCCTAGGAGATAAGGTATTACTTTTTAATTCTAGGGTCAAGCTATTTGGACAAGAAAAATTGCAAAGTAAATGGGACGGGCCATTCACGGTGGTTAACACTTCATCTCATGGAGCGGTAACACTTCAAAAAAAACAAAGGTACATTATTGAAGGTAAATGGTCATAGACTTAAGATTTTCTAGAACTTGATAAGAGTCTTGAGGAGTTGGACATGGTCCAGTTCCTCTCTTTTCCATAATTTTAAGCCTTTGTCGTGCCCGTAGAGTTTCGGAACCGAAAGATGGAAATTTAGGATAAGATGGAAGTAAGGAGTCGTTTTGAAAAAGGAAACCGAAATTGGTCCCTATAGGGGGGCCGACCGGCCCCACCCTTAGGCCAGCCAACCTCCCCCTAACCCAATGTGCCATGTATCACCTTCCTTATCCTTTGAATCCTGTTTCCCATCCAATTCTCACAATTTTGCGACCGTAGCAATTTTTCCTTGTTTTGATCTCTTTTTGGGTAGATCCGACTCCTTCTGCAAGTTGGTTCAGACTATAAAACCAGACCCATGGCTGCCCCATAAGCCATAATCCTCATAGCCTCATACCTTCAAACAACACCAAAGCTCTCCCCTTTGCAATCTCTAATGGCTGGCAATAATGGAATCAACTTCAACGAGCCTCCTTCCGACTACTTGATGGCTCTAGTCATCGCCCAACCAAAGGAGATCATCGTCGCCCCACCACCACATCCCGCCGTCAGGACATCAAAGAAGATTGTTCCATATGCCAAATCCTACTACACTCGTGTTGTCCCAAACCTTAGGCTCGAGCCACCACCTTCACACCTAACTATCAAAGGACCCCGACAGTCGTTGGGTCTTAAGTTCTCTTTGTCGAAGGGGATCAAGATCCTTCATCCAAGGCCCAATGAGATGCTAGTAGATATGAGGACCAACAAGTTTGGAGACATGACATGCATGAAATATAGATCTTGTGTCACCATTGATGGAGTTCGAGCTTCGCCAGACCAAATCATAGTTACCCCTCCGAGGAAGAGAGCTTCGCCTTCCTCTAGCTTTGACAAGCCCAAGCATCCTAGGACCACCATCGCATCTTTAGAGAAGAAAGTAGAAGACCTTACCGAGGTTTTTGATGAGTTGAAAAAGGACCTTGCATCCCTTGCTAGTGTTATTGAGCGATTGAAGTTGAAGATGGTTGACGATAATATCAAGCATAGGGGTTTAGAGCCTCGGGTTAATATCATCTCGCGCACCATCCTAGGAAGACCTAGAGAAAGAAATTAAGAGAGAAAGAGAATTTTAGATTGATAAGGCGCTAGTGTGTTTGTTTAGTTTGGTTAAAATTTAGATTTTTCTTTAATAATCTTAGCTAGTTTGCTTGTGTAATAATGGTGTCTTAAATGATATCAATAAAGTTTGGTTAGAGTCATCTCATCTCTCTATTATTATTATTTTTTTGGATATGTGTGCTCTTGTTTCCACATGTTTTACAGAGATAAAAAAACAAGTGTGGAGGAAGGCCACACCGATATACCTGTTGAC
The DNA here is from genome assembly GCA_022036555.1 of Microstegium vimineum. NCBI lineage: Eukaryota > Viridiplantae > Streptophyta > Magnoliopsida > Poales > Poaceae > Microstegium > Microstegium vimineum. The sequence goes on along the minus strand of CM039120.1, from coordinate 21,812,347 downwards.
GCTAAGAATGACACACTTTTACATACCCAAAATATTGTCAACCACCTCGGGATCAAGGGTAGAATAACATTACATGAACATTTTACCACTAATAAGTTCCACATGTACTTGGAAGCCTTTGTTTTATAGGAAATAATATTTCAGGCCAAATCAGCAATGCTCAAAGCTCCTTTTGCACATCTTCCGATGTGTGAATTGAGCCAAACTCCAGAATGCACATACCAAGAGACTCCTGACATGTCCAGGAGCTCCCACAAGAAATCCTAGCTGCAAAGGAGTCTAAACATGATCGCCCGACACTCATTTGGACCCTTCTGGCTAGCCAAGCTAGCAGGATCCATGTCAAAGCCATTCCAACCCTTGGATGCAACCTGTGCTTTCATTCAACGCTCCAGATCAAGTGCACAAGGATCCATGGGCCCACATCAAGAGAACTAGCGTGACAAACACTTTAGAAAGATCAAACAAGCTCCATGACAAGTGGGACCAGACTCTGGAAGGCAGAGGTGGGGCCAGGACCCCTAGGGGGTCGGCCGACACCCTAAGGAGGGCAACCTCCTACCACTTGGTCCCTAACCAGTGGGGACACCTTCTAGAAGCCTGGGGTAGGGGCCACCTGCCATAGGGGGGGTCGGCCGACACCCCCTATGCTCCCTGTTGCGCCTGGTGACTCCCCCATGCATTTAACACATATTGGAAATCCAATCCCTCCATTCTAAGTTGGTTTGGAGGCGGTGGATCCAAGGGACCAGAATTGAAGCCTCCTAGATCGATGACATGGCAATGGAGTAGCCCCTACTCCACCTCCCACTATAAATAGAGGCTCATACCTCCCTCTCTATACATGATGTAATCCATACAAGCCATACTAGTTCTCAAGTGGCGATTAGTCTAGTGGTGTTCTCTAGTGTGGGAGTTAGAGTTGAGTAGAGCTTTGCTCAGGATTTCCGGAGTTGTCTTCCTGGAGAATCTGATATAAGCTCTTGTATCCTTTCTCTTTTGTAAGCCTTTGCTTATTTATTATAGGGGAATTTTGCTACCGGACATGCAAAGTGACACCTCTTTGCTAACAGACATGGAAAATTTTGCGATTTGCCGGTGGACACTATGGTTCTTGACAAATTTGCCGATGGACACCGTGCATAGCAAAATAATTTTAAAAAATAGATATAAAATCATATAAATGCCTAAAAATTATACTACAAAATTTTCTATGCTCTAGATGATGAGATCTATATAGTAAAAATGTTGTTTTGCACTAACATGATCATTTTGCCCCTCATCATAAATAGACTAAGTTAACCATAGTTAATTTGTTCATATATTTGTATGACACCAAAAATCTTGGAAAATCACAAATATATGGAAAAAATAACTATGGTTAACTTTGTCTATTGATGATGAGGGAAAAATGATCATTTTAGTGCAAAACAATATTTTTACTATATAGTTCTCATCATGTAGAGCATATAAAATTTTATAGTATATTTTTTGGGCATTTATATGATTTTATATCTATTTTATAAAATTATTTTGTTGTGCACGATGTCCCCACCGAAAAATTTGTCAAGAAGTAGAGTGTCCACGAGCAAATCGTGAAATTTTTCATGTCCACTAGCAAAGAGATGTCACTTTGCATGTCCAGTAGTAAAATTTCCCTTTATTATAATATTCCTTCTTTACTTTGTTTAGTCTTTACTTTGTTCAATATTATACTTGCTATAGTATTGTTGTGGTTTATCTTGTCATTTAGTTGTTATAAACTAGATTGAGATCCTTATGTCCATTCCTGTATGCGATCATCACCTGTCATATGGTGCTTTAATTGTCGTATACATGATTAGAGTAGTGAGAGTAGGTGTAAGCGTGGTGCTTATACTTAATCTTGCCTTTGGTTATCGCTTGCTGCATGGATTGTTTGTGGTAGCTAGCAAGAGAGTGACAACCTTGTGTAGTCTTTGTATTCCACCACGTGTTCTTAGGCAAGTTCTTAAAAGGTAAGCCCCCCATAAAAAGAGAGCGTGGTCCGATAGGAATTTTGCCCTCCTACTAATCTATCCTCTCGCCTAGCATACTTATAGTGAGGAATCAATCGATGTTTATATCAATTGTGTGCCATAGTTAAATCCACGAAGGTAGAAGTTGGAATCATAGGAGTCCTTTTACTCTCTCGTTGTGCTCCCACATAGTTATACCCACTAGTTATCTCTTATTTATCTTTATCCCAATTTTTTACATCATCACCTTCCTATCATATTTCGATTACCCCCTTACATTAGTTGATACTAAATTGAGGTGATCTCTAGGATCTCTCTCTTTTATTATTATTATTTCTAGCTTCACTTTCCCTTGGGAGAATATAAATTATGATACCCCGGAATACTCCTGGGTGAAGTGCTACAGCGGTATAATCTGTGCGCTTGCGGATTTATCCAATAGTCATAAGAAATACCAACAAGCATTTCTAGCGCCGTTGTCGGGGAAAGCATAGCTTAGAATTTTTAGTAGAATTGAATCCAGAGTTTACTATCAATCTAGTTATCAATTAGTTGTAGGGGCTTACCCCTTGCCTTTGTTTCTCTTAATTGTGAAGCAAGCACTACAAGGGAGAAGGGGTTTTGTGGTGAAAATTTCTGTCACAAATGCTTATTTTTCGCCACAAATCAACCATTATGGCGACTTTTTAAATCGCCACTAGTCGCCACAAATACTAGCCTCACAAATACTATAGTGGTGATTTTTTGTTCCCCATAGATTGCCATACTCATTACTGACGAATTGTGGTGCCACTAGTAAAGTGAGCATTTGTGGTCCCATACGTTGTCATAAAAACATATGTATTAGTGGGAAAAAAATATGCCACTTATAATGTTTTTCATGGCAAGAATAATCGACACGACTATAGAGTATTTGTGGCACTTTTGTTGTCATAGTTACCGTTGTAAAAGTGACGAAATATATGGTCACTAAAGACATATATTAGTGACCAATGTTTCGCCATTGTAGAAGTTTACTGTGTCAATATTTATTCTCACTATTTTAGTTATTGTGACTAGTTGATCGCCACACTTTATATGGGAAAATGTGGCATCTTGTCGACACAAATACGTTTTATTTGTGGCAAAACTTATCCTCACATATATATTACTGAGGCAATTTTTTCTCCCCACAATATGTTTTTTTTTGAGAATTGATAAGGCCTGTTGTATCGATAATTTCATCTCTAAAAACATATCATTTGTGTGAAAATATTAGTTATGACAAGTTTTGTCACTAGATAAAGTCTCAATTGTGTGGAACAATAGATGTTATGGCAAACGATTTATCATCATCACCCATGTTGTAGTGGCAAAAATGGCTCGACAAATATACATTATAGCAATATAATTCTCACAACTATAGACCAATAATATTTATTTCAATAATTCTTTATACATGATAATGTTGCAATCAAGCAGTATATAAAAATTAATAACACTTGTAACTCTCAAAAAAAACGCACACACTACTTTCAAATCTCAAATAATTTATTCAACTATAGGTATTAAACTCTAAGATGGAGGCGGCGAAGCACCAGAACGAATGCGTGCAAAGAAATCAGCCATTTGTTGATCAAGTTGCTCTCTCACTAGATGAGCAACTTCTCCACTCTGTGTTTGACGCAAGGAACTAAGCTCATCACGTTGGGATTGCTGTTCTTCTTGTAACTGTGCATTTGTTTCGACCACCGCCGAGACATTGCCTTCCAAAGCTTGTGCACGTTGCTCAGCAGCCTCAGCACGTTGCTCAGCAGCATCTGCACGTGCTCAAGCTGCAGCTTCACGTTGTTCAGAAGCCTCGATTTGTGCTTACAATCAGATCCTTTCCTCGGCCACTCGGTTTACAGCACGAATGCCAACACCACGTGAGTGGTTTGGCTTTCGACCAAGAACTAATGCCATGTGCTCCACTATTGGCACTGGTGCAGAAGAAATTTTTTCTTGATGTGTCCCAACAACTTCATGTAGTTTGCTCTACAAAGCATGAAACAATAAACTAATTAAAAACTTTTACTACACAACATGAAAAAATGTTCATCTAATTAATAGTAAGTATGGACACGAATTCACTCCAGGATAGTTGCTACTGTTAAAAAATTTGCAAACATGTCATCTAATAAATAAAATTTGCAGAGATAATAACCATGAAAGAGTGATATTTAATTTTACTACGATATTTTTTCATACAAAAACACACCACTTCCACCTAATCCTAGTTTAACAGGTAGGATACAAACTGACATAGAAATATAACCCAACCCAAAGTTGCCAGAAAGGGAAGTAAAATGTTCGTACCATTATTTCTTCACCTGTTGGAATTGACCATGTCCCATCAGCCTTTTGATATGTAGCCCTCCAAACTTGCATAGCAGTAGGCCATTCACCTATTTCTGGGTCTCGCTACATTGGAATAAAAAATATATATTCACTAATTGAGAACCATGTGTAGCAGATACAAAATTTTGCCTGGTATTTTTTTACTCACCAGATCATAAGCAATTTGAGCAATTGATCTAGTTCCTACTTTGGACCCCATCTCTTGCTTTCCTCTGTTGATAGAGTTTTGGTTGCTCCTTTTCTGGTTTATTACAAATTGCATGAGTGTTTCAATAACAATTATGTAGCACCATGATTTAGGATGAGATGTATGTACCTGAAAAACATCATTGGTCCACAAATTCCTTATCAACCACTGCCAACCTTCTGGTGAGACATGTTGTGGCCTTGGCTTGTTGTTTCGGTAAGTTTGAAACAAACGGTAACGGCGATTATTATATTGACTCTCTACTTGTCTCATGGCATAGTCTTTATCTTCTTCTGAAAGCTCAGGAAACTTTTGCTGTACAGCAAACATATGACTTAATAAGCAACCAATGGATGCAATGATAACCTGTGCATGCCAAATATATTTATTTCATATAAAAAGTATGTCACCTTTAGTTTTCTCCAAACAGCTGCAGTAGTACCAACATGAAACTTATCCATATCCCTCCACTTCTTCACTTGGAGTGGTATAGTTCTTACAATAACTGTGATCTCACTTTTAAATAAATTAGCATGTTCTCCACACACTTTCGCAAATTCTTTAGGGAACTTTATATCAATATGCTTTCCTTTTGCTCTTCTCTTGCGAAGTTGATCGTTAATGGTAAGTTTTCTTCCATTCTTAGCATGGCCTAGTAAATTCAGGGAAAGAATAATGGTAATTAAATGTAATGTTTGTACTCTACAGTGTCAAGATTAAAATTTTAGATTAGTATAAAAGGCTGTGAGTGCTAAATGTTATGTCGTGTAAAGAAATAAATCTAAATCAGCATAACAGAGCCTAGATAAATCAGCGAGATAAAAAACGGTGTAAAGAAGCAGGTTTCAGATTAGCAAAAGACCTTCAGTGTTGTGTGCTCCATCATTTATTTGATTATTTTCATCCATAGCCACATCTGAATCCAATCCATCAAGTGCATTGTCAGTTCGAGGGGCATGTGAACGTAACCTGCTGGTTATCATTTCACCTGTAGAAACAAAAGTGGTCATTTTGTTAATTTACTGATTACAACAAGAAAAATGGCTATGTTTCATTCTAAGATCAGCACACAACCAATACAAGTGAACACACGTGCAAGTTACTAGCTAGGATTTTTGACATCGACAAGAATGTTAATTCATAGTAGCTCTAGTTCAGATGTATGAACAAGTAATGGAGCATTCAATTAAACAAGAGATCAAGTACTCACATGTTCTCATGAAGATTATTATTGGAATCGCTATCAGTACTAATGCGTCAAGTTGTTCATAACTAGAAGACACACCATATGAACTTAACAAAATATCATGTAAGTTTTCTTATACACTAGAAGCATAATGGAAACATTGTATTACAAACATGAGGGTGCAGGAAATTGTAGCTTTCCTAATTTCCTTCGATGCAACATGCTACAATACATCAGATTTTTTACACAGATAAATATTTGGTGATTCATGGCCTTGGCAGCCCCTTTGACCCAAATTAATCACGGTGGCTAATAATAATGATTACCGCATGATGGAGGAAGACTTGGCAAAAAAAAATAAATTCTAGTAGTACTCCAGTACGCAATGCACCTTTGGTCGCCTGTTTCTCTCCTCCAGTTGACTTGATTGTTTGGTAGATCCGTATACAATGGAAGAGACTCCCTGTATGTATATATATATTGATTTCCATTGCAATATGGCGGGAGCAAAAAAATTCATTGACTAATTGGGGGGAAAGGTGAATGGATATTTGGAGGGAACAATTTTTCACTGATTATATTTATTAGAAGGAAAAGGGTGCGCTCGGTGTAAAAAAAAGATAAACAAGGTCCATAATATTTGTACTGGAAATTATAATGTGAAAAATACAAACAAGGTCCATAATATTTCTACAAGAAATTATAATTTTAATATCAATGTTATTTTAATCACCTATTTTAATGTGTGTTTATTAGATAATGAATAAAATTCGACTTCAGATCTCTTCGAATAACACCGTAACAAGACTAAAGGATCCTTGAGCTCAAACTTAGCCTCAACAATACTAAGATGCACTTGTTTGGTTGTCTCATCTAGCTTAATCAGTATAAGAAATCTTATGTTTGGTTGGTTTGTCTTACCGTGGGAGGTGAGGCAAGCGGATTCGAGGGTAGCTTATGGCCACCCACTTTTATCCCGACTTACCTGGCTAACAGGTGCTCGATGGCTTTAGCATGCCTAGCAATCGAGCCCAATCGGACGACCAAAATGGTAAAAAAAAATGGCTAACTAGAGCCTCCATAGGAGTTGGAGACCCAACCAAACACTAACATAGCCATTGTATCCTTAAAACCCTTGGAGGAGCCAGAAATCATACATAGAGAGGGTCAGTCAAAGATATTAAATAACTCAAACTTGGCTTCAATAATACTAAGATGCACTTGTTTGATTGCCTCATCTAGCTTAGTTAGTATAAGAAATATTATGTTTGGTTGGTTGGTTTGTCTTACAGTGGGAGGTGGGGCAAGTGGATTTGAGGGGTAGCTTACGGCCACCCACTTTGATCCCGACTGGCCTAGCTAACAGGTGCTCGATGGCTTTAGCAGGCCTAGCAGTCGAGCTCAATCGGGCAACCAAAATGGTCAAAAATGGCTAACTAGAGCCTCCATAGGAGTAAAAAATTATACATAGAGAGGGTCAGCCAAAGATATTCAATAGCTCAAACTTAGCTTCAACAATACTAAGATGCACTTTTTTGGTTGCCTCATCTAGCTTAGTCAGTATAAGAAATGTTATATTTGGTTGGTGGATTTGAGCGCTAGCTTACGGCCTGGTTGGTGGATTTGAGCGCTAGCTTACGGCCGCCCACCTCATTCCCGGATGTAGTTACTCCTATTTTTTTGAATTTATGCCACTATGCTCATATAATAGATTAATTTTTTTTATATACTCCATCCATACTTATATTAGTTGTTGTTTTGCACAGCGATATAGTCTCCAAAGTGTAACTTTGAATGCTTGTTTTTTGAAAAATATTTATTGAAAAATAATATATTTATATTTTTATGAAAATATTTTTCAAGACAAATCTCTATTGATATGATTTTCATTTTTCCAAACTCAACCACTTAAAAGTTATTCATGATTTATATTCCTAATGTTTGACTTTAAACTTGTTCAAAACGACAACTAATATGAGTACAGGAGTATTTGTAAAAAATAATATAGAATGTCATAATTTTCTACTCATAAGATCAAGCCAAATCTTTGTCAAATAAGAAATCGGGTCCTTCACAAGTAATCAGGCTGCCGACCATATTCATCGGCATTAATGTTCACTACAAAAATAGAGACAAAAAGAAAATAGAGCAAAATCCTCCTACATTTTTGCACCTAGATCTGGTAGCTCACGTATCTGAATTCTGAACTCAATATCCAATGGCTATCGCTTAAACCCTAAACAGCCCCCACACAGCTACGGCCGCCGCCCACTGATCCATTTGCTTCTTGCCGCCAATCCAATGTTGCAGAGCTGAGACGCTGTTGTCCAACACACCTCTCTAGCCAGGTAATACTTTTGGTCAAAGTACAAGTTGTCGGCACCATCATTCCTGCTTCCATCAGAAGCCTTCTCCCTTTCAAGAGGGTACACATGTTTGTTTTTGAAGTAGCCAGATGCAGGACCTCTGTGTAGCTTGATTGTTCCATCTTGATTATCATTGCCAGATCCATATCACACCCATAGGCCTAACCTGTTATGCATACCAAAATACCAATTGCCCATTGAATATTTTCATAGGCCATCTGTTCTGCATACCCTCCTTGAAGATTGTACAAATAAAAAAACAAAGTGAGCTCTTTGAATATGAACCAAACATCAGCCAAATCCTAAATATTTTAGAAACTAGGAGGAAACAAAATGAATGATCAGTGGTCAGAATAGTCCATACACAACCTATATTTACCTGTCATGTTTATAATTCTTCAATAACTTGACAAACACAAACTGTAGTTTTGTAATCAATTCATTCCTCAATGACAGGATGAGTACAGACAAAAGTTGGATGGACATATCCAATAGGAGGCTTCCCCAATACGAAGAAGGAGCTAAAAAATTTATTGAGTTTGCTTTTTCTGGTTGTAGTGCGAACAAGCTCCTTGGGTGTCCTTGTAGAATCTGCAAAAACAATTACTTTGCTGATAAGATATCTATAATGGAGCATCTCATGCTGAATGGAATATGGAAATAGTACAGAGTATGGGATCATCATGGAGAGTGTGTGTCAGATTCAGAAGGTAGTGACGATGATATGGAAGATCATGATGACTTTGGTCTGCATGAGATGGTGAATGATTTTGGAAATGCTGTGAATGCCAACTTGGGATCATTTGATGGTTCATCACATGGATTGCAGGATGACGTGCCCACACCTACAGGTCCAACTGAAGAAGCTAGCAAATTTTATAGACTTCTTGAAGAGGTAGACCATGAGCTGTACCCAGAATGCCGTACCTTCTCTACGCTATCGTTCATTGTGCAAATGATGAATATCAAGTGTCTATATGATTTGAGTGGAAATGCAATGGATGCTTTATTTACTCTGTTTTGGAAGGTACTTCCTACCAAGAATAAAGCTCCAAAGTCATTTAGTGATGCTAAGAAAGTCATGTCAGATTTGGGATTGGATTACAAGCGCATAGACACATGCCCAAATGATTGCATTCTGTACAGAGGTGATTATGCTAAAGCTGAGTCATGTCCAGTGTGCAAGCTTTCTAGGTGAAAAGTGATGACAAGAACAATGCATCCAAATCACGAAGGCGAAGAGTTCGAAAGGTTGCACAGAAGGTGTTGCGCTATTTCCCATTGATACCAAGATTGAAAAGGATGTACATGTGTTCCAAAACTGCAACTAATATGCGTTGGCACAAAGAGGAACTAGTTGATGATGGATATATGAGACACCCAGTAGATTCAAAGGAATGGAAGGACTTTGACAAAAATTTCCCATCATTTGCATCAGATGCACGCAGTGTTAGGCTTGGGCTTGCTAGTGATGGATTCAATCCGTTTGGACATATGAGCACATCATACAGCATATGGCCCGTTGTTATTGTGATGTATAATCTACCTCCTTGGATGTGCATGAAAGATCCTTATATGATAACTTCAATGCTCATTCCTGGCCCTAAAGCACCTAGCAACGACATTGATGTATATCTACATCCATTAATTGATGAGTTGATTGAGTTGTGGGGTGGGGTGGAGGCTTATGATGCTTCGACGAAGCATAAATTCACACTAAAATCTGCATTGCTCTGGACAATTAATGATTTTCCTGCTTTAGGGAATTTATCAGGAATGTCCACAAAGGGAAAATATGCATGTCCATCCTGTCATACTGACACTTGCTACCAATGGCTCATCAATGGAAGAAAGGGTTGCTACATGGGACACAGGAGATTCCTACCAACAAGACATAGTTGGAGGAACAAATCTACTTCTTTTAATTGCCAAAGGGAAAGGAGATGTGCTCCAAAACCATTATCAGGCGCTGAAGTTCTTTCACAGTATGAAAAGTTTACTCAAGTACACATACAAAAAAGATTTAATTCTATGCAGCTTTCTTTTTGTAAATAAATATTATATGTGTTATGATATTTTGATGTCATTTTAAAGGTTTAACATTGTTGTCATTATGCTGTCATTCAGGTTATATTTGGGAAATCTGACAAGAAAAGAAAACGCTCTAGCACATTGTATGGTGTTTGGAATAAAAAGAGTATATTTTTTCAACTCCCTTATTGGAAGACATTGATACTAAGACATAACTTAGATGTCATGCACATTGAAAAGAATGTTGGTGAAAGTTTGGCGGGTACCTTGCTTGGACAGGAGGGGAAGACAAAGGATAACATTAATTCTCGATTTGATATGGAAATCATGGGAATACAACCAAAACTTCATGCGACTCCCACAAATGATGGGAAATATTTATTTCACAATGCACCTTATACACTTTTTGGACCCAAAAGGAAGGCATTTTGTGAGTTCTTGACAAAAATCAAAGTCCCAGATGGTTATTCTGCAAAGGTATCTAATTATGTAGATGCAATAAATGTTAAAATATCAGGAATGAAGTGCCATGATTACCATGTGTTTTTGCATAGATACCTTCCACTATCTATTCGTGGCATGCTTCCAGCTGATATTTCTCTTCCAATAATTGAGTTATGCAACTTTTTTCGAGAAATTTGCTCAAAGGTGTTAGATGTTGAGATCCTTAAAAGGCTTGATTCTTCAATTGCTATTACTCTTTGCAAATTAGAAAAGATATTTCCTCCATCCATGTTTGATGTAATGATGCATCTACCAATCCATTTTGCTCAACAAGCAATGGTAGGTGGTCCTGTGCAATATCGATGGATGTATCTCATCGAGAGATTCTTGCGCAGACTAAAGTCATTTGTAAAAAACAAAGCTCGTCCAGAGGGAGCAATTGTTGAGGCTGTAGTGTTACAGGAATGTGTGAGTCTTTGTTCTATGTACTTGCATGGAATTGAGACTAGAATCAATAGGGCAGGCCGCAATGATGACAGTGATGATAACAATAGCAACACACAGCTCCAGATTTTTGCTAAAATTGGAAGACGACTTATTGGGAATAGATATTGTGAGATGGATATGAATGAATTGAATAAAGCACAAGCCTATGTTCTAAAGAACTGTGAAGAGGCTTCTCCATATACAAGGTAAGCCACTCTTAAGATATTCATTGAACTGTGGACCTCCAATTTTTTAACATCTATTCTCCTATGTCATAGCATTCACAAGGAATATTTAAGGACACAGAGCACCAGAAATGTAGATAAGCGGCATGAGAAAGAGTTCTTTGAGTGGTTCAAGAACCATGTAAGTATAAGGATGTATTTATTACATTATTTCTTTAGGGTAGCTTAATTAACTATTGTGTTTCATGTAGATATCAGCTCTGTATTCCAAAGGAGACCCTTCTATTTCTGATGAATTATTTGATCTAGCAAGAGGACCCGATACTAGAGTGACACATTTCTCAAGTTATATGGTCAATGGATGGAGATTTAGCACAAGGGACAGAGACACTCTATTTCAAGCACAAAATAGTGGAGTATTTGTCAAGGGTGATGAAGGAACTAGAAACAAAGATTACTTTGGTGTCTTGACTGATATTGTGGAGCTTTTATATGGGACTTATAAGCTTGTTCTTTTTAAATGTGAATGGTGGGATGTACATACAACAAGGGGAGTTAAAGAAGATAAGTATGGGTTCAGAATGATAAATACTACTCGCAGGCTGTTAACAGATGAGCCATATGTTTTGGCTTCACAAGCAGAGCAAGTATATTATGTGAATGATACTCAAGATCCAAAATGGTATGTCGTGGTAAAGACTAAACCACGTGACTATTTTTGACACTCCTCCTAGTGATGAAGAAGATTCCACTACTAAATCAAGTAAATCCAATTCTGAAGCTTGCCAAGAAAATGAAGTAATAACTATGCCGAATCCAAATACAATAGAGGATGATGACACAAGTATATTGGACTCACCTCAAGTTGAAGCGGAAGCTCAAGATATGGTTGTGGCTATGGAAGGTAATTTGATACTCCATTACGAGGGTGATGTTGAAGATGAAGAGCAAGAATCTGAAACTGATGACAGCGAAGGTTGTGAGTACATGGATTCAAGTGACGAAGACACTGAAGTGGAAGAAGATATAGATGATGACTAGCAAATTGTCAATTCAGTATTACTATACACATACAGATTTGCACTTGCTTTTGTTTGTTCTCTCTAATTTTACTTTTGTTCTGACAAACTTTTGTTTTTTGTTCCCACAACCAAATTAACTGGTACATACGCTCAAAGTCACCAAAACCTAAGATAATAGAGGTCTAATTTTCACTTCAATTACAGAATTGGAACCTAATGTACTAGTATTATGTAACTAAATATAAAGATAGGGGTCCATCTGTCCTGTATGTATGCAGTGACCAAGGTTCAAGTGCCCAATAAATGCAACTAAATGATCACTAAGGCATTTGGTCATTGAGCTTCTAGCTACGTTTAAACTCTAGAGCATCGAATAGATAAATACAGTAAATTGATCAAATAATCTAAACTGGAGAGTAACAGTGCTTACTATCCAATCCTATGGCCTCAGATGAGCCGCCCTGTTAGGCCCGTTGACGCACGAGACCGACTGCCGGCTAAACGCCGCCGCCCGCCACACGTGAAACGCCTGCCGGTGTTGACGCCCGCACGATGACCGTACCAGGCTCGTAGTACGGCGCGAGACCGTGGCTTGGCGTCTTCATCCTCGCGCGCAGACGAATGCGGCCAGGGGCGCAGCGAATCTGAGCACGGGCGAGCTCGTCGAGATTGGCGGCGACAACTGTGGGCGACTGGGCGAGCTCGTTGAGTGCTGCACGGGGCAAGATTTGGTGAAGCCGGGAGGGAGTGGGGATGGCCGGAGACCATGAGCTTGTCGACGCAAAGCAGAAGTAGCGAGCTGGGGCGGCCGCAGATACTCGTCGAGATAGGCGGCCGCGGCCGTGGGCGAGCTCGTTGAGCGTTGCACTTGCGAGCTTCGACAGAGCCATGGGCTGGGGCATCGACGGCTCACAGCTAGAGACCGTGGGTGAGCTCGTCGGCGCTTGGCGGAGCTCTGAGCTTGGGGCCGTCGAAGATGCTCCGTCTCCATCTAGCACTTGCAGCCACAGACAAACCATGGAGGAAAAGAAGATAAGGTGGAGTTTGACTGACAGCTAGGACCCATGATAACAGGGCCAATAGATTCGTTATCATCTACTGCTATCCTTCGAAGCAAGCACATGCGGGAGCTCATCCATCCCATATTCCCATCATGGCAGCATGCTAGTTGAGGTTCCAAATGTAATTACTTTATCTGATTTTATTCTTGTATATGTTCCAAAGAAATGATAGGGAGGAAATTCTGACACTAAAAAATAATTCTAGTTAGAAAGTAATATTTGCCGCTAATTATTTATAATATAGAACGCATGTTCTATCACTAATAAAAATATTATATAATAGGAAATTTATTTGCTCACAATTAACTGGTAACTAGTGACAAGAATAATTTGCCACAAAATTTTCTCACTATTCGTGTATCATGTGGCGATGTAAAATTTCTGTCAATGATAAATATACTAGTAGTGGGGAATATTGTTTAGTCACAATTAATATGGTAAACAGTGACAAAATATAGTTTCGTCACAACATTTTCTCACTAACCTTGAACCATGTGGCGATATAATATTTTGTCACTAATAAATGGCATAACTGTGTGGGAAAAATATTTAGTCACAATTAACCTATTTATTAGTGACAAATTATTGTTTCCCTACTAAATTCGCCACTAAAGGTGCATCCTGTGGCGATATAGTAGGTTGCCACTAATAATCGACGCAATAGTGATGAAAACTAGTTTGGTCACTAATAACGTGGGAATTAGTGGCAAAACAAAATTTCGCCACCACATTTTATCACTAATACTCAGTCTTCCTGTAGTGAAGGCATTGTATGAGTGAGTTCCAGTTTCGAGCAACTACATTAGAAAATCCTAAGAGCTTCCCAAGGAAATCTAGACATCGTCTAGTGTCTCCTCGAAAGCTCACCTCAAATTTGGATCCACTCAAGGAAGGAGGCTCCACTTCGTTCATCAAGCAAGCTATGGCTCAAGAGGCTATTTCTGACTTCTCGGTTCCTTCAGTCGTTCACGTGGCCCAAGGACTAGACATTAATATAGGGGGTGCTACCTTCGAGCTGAAGCCAACCTTGATCAACTTAGTGCAAGCCAATCCTTTAAGTGGGAAGTCCCATGAGGATGTTGTTGACACAAATTGTGGCACAAAGGATAAACCGCAAGCACACGGCTGTCAAGGTAGCTTTCACCCAAGAGTATTCCAGGGGTATCGAATCCATAGGGAACGTGAAGTGTACTTAACAAAGAACTAAGTTTGTCCTATGATGACACAAGGGGTTTATGATAGGTTGGGTAGAGAGGATCTTCTATGGTTATGAAACTAGCAAGGTAAGGTAAGATACAAAGGTTGTTCACTTCGGGCCACTAGATCGCTTAGCAACAGAAAGGGATGAGAAGGGTGCTAAACCACCTAGCATAAGAAAGCCTACGTTTAAAGAACTTGGCCGAACGTGGTGGGATCAAAGTCTAGATAGGACTGTCACCCCTACTAGGTACCACAAACAAACCGTTGGACAAGCCGCAAACACAAGTAACCATATATCCTAGACACAACGTCTACACTATATCTTACTACTCTAATCCGGATCCCGGTGAAATTGATTAGAGCACCGGTTTAAGGGCGGTGAACTAATGAACAACTAAAGTAAATACTTTACCAGAACTAAAGATCAATTACCATAAAAGAATCTCAAATACAGACTTACAAAAGAGAAGGCCGCATCCGCTGAGGTACAACTCAGAGAAGACGCCAGACAGGCCCGGCTCTCCTCCAGACCCTCCTCACTCTCTCCCTATTTTCTATGCTACTAGTAGAACAGGGCTTCGCCTTGTAGAGAGAGTAGCTCCTCCTTGGTGTGTCTTGAATGAGAGGGAGCGAGGGGGTATTTATAGTGGAGGGGTGGAGTAGGGGCTACTCCACCGCCACATCATCGATCCGCGTGATGGGTGATGAGAGCCCTTGGATCCCAACCGCCTTTAGATCAAGGGTGGAGAATAATTGAGCATGTACTTCTTTGCATGGCGGCATGCAAAGAAGGTGGGCGCCCCCTAGGCCTTAGGGGGGGTTCGGCCGACCCCCCTATGGGTGGTGGGACCGCCTCAGTCCTTCTAGAAGATGGCCCACCAGTCTTGGAGTGGGTATGAACGAGTTGGAGTTCTTCTGGACATTGGTTTGTACTCTTGTGGGCCCATGGATCCATGTGAAGTGAATATGAGCCGTTTAGAGAAAGCACAAGTTGATCCAAGGGAGGAGGATCACTTGGGAGTGCTTCTCCTGGATCATGGCCAGCGTGGGAGAGAGGAGTGGCCGCCAAGTCACCTTGGGGGGGTCGACCGACCCCCCTATGACATGTGGACCACTGCTAACCTTCTAGAATCATGGCCCACATGTCATGGAGTGGCTAGAGATCTTGGTGGGTGCCATTTATAGGTCGGCCGACCTGCACAAGGGGGGTAATGACCCCCTTACTATGATAGGTGGGCCCTCCTACCATGTGGATGCTTGGGATGGCTGGTGGGCCCCATAGGGTGGTTGGCCGACCCCCCTATGGTGGGTCCTACTAGCTCATTTCTCTCCATTTCCTGTAGTCCTGCAAGAAATACTTCATGGACATGTGGAACTAGTTATTGGGTATAATATGTTCATGTTAATCTTGTTTTCCTTTAAATATGAGGATGTTGACAGTATTTTGATGGTGACAAAATGGCTCATATTTACCGTCAACAGATGTTACGACACATCTCCAACACTTCTGGGAGGTAAGTGGCACCATTTCCATTAAGAATGTTGCATGAGATATCATCTGTCTCCGCCTTTTCCCGTTCTCATTACTCGGGAAGGCGAAGCAATGGTTCTATGCCCATTCTGAGGAATTTGCCACTTGGGAGAATTGTGCCAATGCCTTCCTCAATAAGTTCTTTCCGATGGGCAAAACCACCGCCCTTTGTGGAAAAATTTCAAGCTTCCAACAACATGCGGACGAGACTATTCTCGAAGCATGGGAACGTCTCCAGGAGTACATTCGGGGGTGCCCTCATCATGGCATTCATGTTGGCTCCTGATTCAAGGCTTCTACTATGGGATAACATGTATAGCCCGTAGTCACCTTGATGCTACTGCAAGAGGAGCATTCACATCACTAAACGTCACACAAGCAAAAGATCTCATTGAGAAGATGGTGACGAATCAAGGGTGGAAGGATGAAAAGCTCCAAGTCAAAAAGAAGAGTGTACAACCCATCCATGAGGTAAATTCACTCTCCGCGAAGATGGATCTCTTGATGAAGAAACTCGAAGAGCGAGCAAACTTCAAGAAAGATAGAGAAGCCATCCAACAATATGCCTCCACACGAGCCAGCAAGGCAGAACAATGGTGTGAGGTATGTGGCGGAAATCATTTGGGAAATAGTTGCCCTAAAACAAATGAAGGCGCGAGATTCATCAACAACAGTGAGGATTGACCTCAACAATATGGATCAAAGCCACGACCCTTCTATCAAGGCAATGGAGGTAAAATCTTTAATAATTTTAATTAGCCTTCATTTAAAGATCTTATCTTAAGCCAAGCTAGAATTAATGAGAGTATAAACAGGAAACTAGCTGCTAATGATAAGACCCTTGAGAGTTTAAATAATAAAATGGATGACTTTGCTTCTGTTGTAAAGAATCAATTGAATCCCAATAACATGTTAGAAAGAAAATTATCTCAATTGATAACTTCTATTCCATCCTTTGATCCAAATCTTGGTAAATCTAAAAAAAGTTTCTAGTATCAATTCGGTGACCACGAGAGGGGTAAGACCACTCGCGATCCACCACATCTTGACACTTCAGGAAAATCAACAAGAAAGGAGAAAGAAGTTGAAGCAGAAGAACAACATGAAGACAAAGAAGACGAACTTACACCACTCCTGGACTCTGGCAAGTTCCATGGGAGGACGGCCCCACATGAGTACTACGACACAAACGTACTACTACCATTCCCAAACAAGTCAAGAAGACAATCCACAGATGAGCGATTCGGGAAATTCATTGAGGTAATTCATCAATTATATGTCCATATTCCCCCACTTGATGCAATGCAGGTTCCAACCTATGCCAAGTATCTACGGGACATCCTCAACAACAAAAGGCCATTTCCCACTACTGAAGTCATCAAGCTAACGGAAGAGTGTAGCGCTGCTATACTCAACCAACTTCCATTAAAGAAAAAGGAGGCTGTCACTCTCTTGCTAGCTACCACAAACAATCCGTGCAGCAAGCGATAACCAAAGGCAAGATTAAGTATAAGCACCACACTTACACCTACTCTCACTACTAGATTGAGATCTTTGTGGCCATTCTTGTATGTGATCATCGCCTATCATAGGGTGCTTTAATTGTCGTATACATGACTAGAGTAGTGAGAGTAGGTGTAAGCGTGGTGCTTATACTTAATCTTGCCTTTGGTTATCGCTTGCTGCACGGATTGTTTGTGGTAGCTAGGAAGAGAGTGACAACCTTGTCTAGTCTTTGTATTCCACCACATGTTCTTAGGCAAGTTCTTAAAAGGTAAGACCCCCATAAAAAGAGAGCACGGTCCGGTAGGAATTTTGCCCTCCTACTAATCTATCCTCTCGCTTAACATACTTGTAGTGAGGAATTAATCGATGTTTATATCAATTGTGTGCCATAGTTAAATCCACGAAGGTAGAAGTTGGAATCATAGGAGTCCTATTACTCTCTCGTTGTCCTCCCACATAGTTATACCCACTAGTTATCTCTTATTTATCTTTATCCTGGTTTGTTACATCATCACCTTCCTATCATATTTCGATTACCCCCTTACATTAGTTGATACTAAATTGAGGTGATCTCTAGGATCTCTCTTTTATTATTATTTCTAGCTTCGCTTTCGCTTGGGAGAATATAATTACTCCTGGGTGAAGTGCTACAACGGTATAATCTATGCACTTGCGGATTTATCCAATAGTCATAAGAAATACCAACAATACCAGGGAAACCTGATCACGAAAAATCCATAGTCAAGTATGTATCTCATACCCTCTATCTTCATATATTGCCCTTTGTTTTGAATTAAATTGAATACTCCAACTTTAATCTAGTCTCGATTAAAAGTAAGATTGATATGCCATAACTTAAGATCGATTCACACAACACTTTTCCTAGAAGTCTAGTTACTGTTGGGAACTACTATGATAGGGAACCGTATCACTTGTTGTGGAATGTGAGATAGTAGAATAATGATAACTTGCTTCTTTAAGTTATGTCATTGGAGAATTTTATTTCTAAAAAGTTTAAATTATAGTATGCTTCTCCTTCATGGTAAATAATTATTGCCTACCAAAGCCAAATAGATGAATTTTAAACTAGCTCATAGGCTACTTGTTTTGTTTTGAGTTTTGTCAACACTTGTGACCCTTGTTGAGAAGATTTATGCTCTCAAGATCAAAATCACGTACACTCCACATATATACTTGCTGCTCTTACACTGAGGGTACACAAAATCATGCCTTACACCCAAAAATCTACTCCTATAATAGGGATAGAACCAAAAAGAACTAGGATATAAATGCTCCAAGATGTAATCTATTCTCTCAAGTTTTTGTATGCAGTCAAGAAGATATGGGCTATGCAAAAATAAAGAGAGTAAAACATGGACAAGTGTCCTACCAAAACAATGGGTACTTAGATGCTCGTCTCTGAAAAAATGAATGATGAATGAAAGAAATAAATAAAGATAGCCCATAGTCATTATACCTTGCAGAATTTATCAAGTTATCAAGAGAGATGAAATATCAATGATAATTAGGTTAGCTACCAAATATTTAATACACATGCACATCTTGATCTAATAGTATGACATTCTCCTCCTCAAACCCAATTTTGACTTTACAATACAAGCAAGGTAAGTATGCTATTTCCTGAATTACTTATAACTCTAGATATAGCCTTTTAGAGTTAGGATATTTTGGAGGCATCACTCATCCTTTACTTGGCAAGGATCCAAAAATACTACATACAAGATTGCCTTTAGTGTGCCATAATAAGGAGAAGGTAAGCTATGTTTTATTTTGAAAATTATTGCAAAAACTCCAATTGATTAACTGATAGGAAGTAGGTAATTTTTTTCAAGTTGTTCCATTCTTCAACCGCTCAAAGTTTTATGGTAGACACTTTGAATCCCGTAGTACATGGCAACCATGATTTGTTTAGTGTTGATATCTTGTACTATAGTTATTGAGTAATCCAACCTTTTCTCGAGGACGAGCAAAAGCCTAAGTGTGGGGGAGTTTAGATGGTAATTAACTCCTATTATAATCCCTCAATTAACCCATGAAAAAGGGTATAAAAGTAATCACCACCATAGAATAGGGTTTACACTGACATTATTCCACTAGTTTTGGTGAATTGTGATTTTACAGGGATTAAACAGGAAACACATGAATTAATACAGAGAAGAATATTACTCCAACACGTCTCGTTTCGCAAACCGATCGGGCACCCGCACTGGAACACTCTAGAAGGTACCAGAAGACACCGAAACGAGGAAGAGGCCAAAGTGGGCCAGAGGGGGGCAGGTCGTCCCGTACCCTAGGCCAACTGACCCGGGGGAGAGTCCAACTCCATCACGCTTCGTATGGCGGTGCCTAACTGAAGAATCATTGCCCTAGTTGGTTTCGGTGATTAACGACAATTAGAGATTATTATGGCTAACGTGTGTTTTGCAGAGGCTATGCGTAGCTTAGCCATAGTGATCAACAAGAATGGGCATTAATGATCATCACTTAGCCCCCAAGATGGATATCGTTTCGGTTTTCAAGGAGACATGATGAAGACCCTAGAATGATAGGCTAAGTGTCATAAGGTGATGAAGGGTACTTAGAAATAGATAGGGCTTCTCTTTTTACCTTTGGCCGTACTATTAAGAGGGGTTGAGACTAGTAGCTTGACTTAGGAAAGCTTCATGACTTAGGTGTGGTGCACACTTGACTTCCTTAGCTCTAAGCAAGCCTATGGTGACCGTAAGATAGCCTAGAACAACTTCCATATTCATCGAGACGAAAAACGAAGTTGATAGAACTGTTTTCTGGGCGTCGGACGCTCCTGACGGATGCGTCGGACGCTGTCCGTCGCGTCGGACAAAGGCGTCGGACGCTGGGTGGTTGAGTCCACAGCGTCCGTCGACCTTCCAGTGGAGATGTTTTCTGGCTAAGTTTTTCAGGGTCCGTCGAACGCTGTCCGTCGGCCAGGCGTCGGACGCTTGGAAAAGCGTCCGTCGACCTTCCAGAGAGGGTGTTTTTCAGCCCGAGCCAGAGTGTAGCGTCGAACGCTGGGATGAGCGTCCGTCGCCCCAGTGACGTAGCGTCCGTCACTGGGAACAGTGTGTCAGAACTAGCCGTTGGGCAGGGCGTCGGAGCGTCCGTCGCCCAAACTATGAACAGAACTAGCCGTTGGGGGCATGCGACGGACCATCCGTCGCCTAGTCGACAGAGCGTCCGTCGCCAACTTAAAATGCCAGCCCGAGGCAGTTTTCTGAGGGTCTATTTATAGCCCCTCCCACTTCTCTCCCACCTAGCCTTTGCTCATTTGAGTTGCTGAGTTTGTTGAGAAGGTTAGGAAGAGAGCAAGAGCCCTAGAGAGAGAGTGATTCGCGAATCCATCCATCCTCTCTCTAGTTCATCCAAGAGTTCAAGTGTGCATCCTCTAGTTGTGAAGCTTGAGTGAGTCAAGCGAAGATCGAGGCTTGTTACTCTTGGTGATCGACATCACCTAGACGGTCCGGTGGTGCTCGGAGGAAGGTGATCGCCGGAGGATTGTCGGCGGCCCTTCTCCATCGACGTTGTGATCGGTTGTGGGCGATTCACCGAGCCGGAGTGGCGAAGAATCAACCCGTAGAGAGCACTCATCCCTTGCGCGGGATTGAGGGGGAGCTATACCTTGCGAGGTGCTCCAACGAGGACTAGGGGGGAGTGTCGACTCCTCGATACCTCGGCAAAACATCGTCGTGTCAAGCATCTCTTTCCCTAGCTCTTTATTACCGCATTACTTTCCGCACTTGTCTTTCAATTCATACTAGAATTGTGTAGGAAGTCTTTGCCTTCTATTGACTTGCTACCGCTTTCTAGCTAGGACACACAAGCGGTAGGCACTAGGGGGTTAATTGGCTCTTTATAGGTTTAATTCTTGCTTAGAAATTAAAAAGAGCCCAATTCACCCCCCCTCTTGGGCATCTTGATCCTTTCACTAACTGACCTCTAGATGAAATCTAAGCCGTTGTTCAAGATCGGTTTGACCCAAGGGCTACAATTCATCCCACCGGGCTATATAAGGATCCCTAGAGCACCCCCAGAGGCATCCTACAATCCATAATTCAGATCTCCAGTTAGTATCAGAGGTGTCACTCGAATGGATAACCTCTTTAGGACCAACTATCAAGAAGAAGACTAGTTCTCCCTCTAGTATTAGGTTTAGAATCTAGTCTTATATTAGAACTAGAAGAGAGAAGGTAAGGGAGAGACTTGGAGGAAGTGTCAGCCTGTCGGTGCTAATTCTACGCCTTCTACCTCCGGATTCAAGATCGCTAACCCCGATCTTTCGTCTATGATTCACTCTGGTGATCAACTTCTGTTTACATGTAAGTTTTCATTATTTCATTATTGTTCTTCAGGTCTGTGGCTCTTTATTGAGTGATTTATTTCTGTCATATGTACGAGTAAAGTAGATCTCCTAGTGTAAGTGTGGTGCTTAGACTCATTAGCTCATAGATGTGCCCTATTTTCTAGACTCGATTGTAGCTCGCAGAGGTGTCTCTTATAGCTCTATTGAATCTTCTATAGTCCACCTCCCATTTATAGGACCTCACAGGTTAGATAGTTACTTAGTTGTGTTGTACTCTGTTTGCAGCCTGCTAAGTAATTCCCCCAGTTGAACCTTAATAAATACATTAAGATAAAACAAAACTAGAAAGCCATAGTGATCCCTACTTTCTTTTAACTTCTCAGGCCTTGTTAGCGACCCAGTGATAAAGCTATCAGACTTATGTAATCCAACCGTTCCTTTGGGTTCGATATTAAAACTGGGTTATCTCAGTAAAGTTCTACATTGATATCTTATTTGTGCGCTTGCGGATAACTGGAGTGTGGCTAAAATATACCAACACATGTACTCTTGCACTTGTTGATGCCCCAAGTGTCAGGAACCGCAACTATTCCTCCAGCCCTCCATTCCCTCAGTCCAAGCCTCACATCTGCCCTTCACCGCTCTAAGTCCATTGTCACGACACATCTCTACACCTTCACCTTGCTATTAACTACTGAATCTGAGTTCAACACCTTCACAACACAAGCCAAGAGACATGTCGAACTCTACTTTCATAGTAGGTTAGTTCAACATGCTCAAACTGAAATGGATTCATGTTGGCAATACACTCATCATAAAACTGAACATCATGGATACTTATCAACCATGTGTTTGCAATCTCCCCCTTGAAGAGTGCATTGTCAACATAAAAGCATTTCAGTTTGAGACAATGAAAGAAAAACTCTCCAAATGACCAAAAACACGGGGTCATTTGGGAAGAGCAAAACTTCGAAAACTTGGTCCCCAAAGACATGGGCAACAACTCGACGCAACCAAGTAAAACACAGCTAGCCCTCAAGAAGAGGCAGAAAAGGGCTCAACACCACTAGCAAAGCTCACAATGCCGGAAAACACGCTAGACCCTCCAGAAGAGGCAAAAGCTCAACACATCTAGCAAAACTCCCCCTAAACAAATGCAGTCTCTCAAATGTGTGCTTGTTTGTGTCATGATACCAATACCAATTGTTCACCACACCATTTTGGGAATGAAATGCAAAATTCTCCCCCTTGACATGATTTCTTTCCTTAGTTGGATAAAAGGATGAAATGTGGAAAACTCTCTCCTTATTGACACATGCACTTAATCAAGATTACTCTCCAACTACAAATGCTATGAATGCATATGAATGAATCTTCAGAATTAGAGTAACTAGAGTGTAAGAATGCTCTAAGTGGTGTTGAAGTGTGTATATAGCAATAAAAGTGCTAGCAAATGCTCAGACTGATCAAATGAATCATGATATGAAGCATAAGGATCAATTTTAAGCAAACTAGGGAAATGTGCACCACTAAAAGTAGCATCTAGCTCATATAAGCAGAAAATCTACTAAGGTGCGTGCAAGTGTATACAAGGTAAACTACCCCAAACAACAGTCAATCATCATGCCAAAGATTTACAAAAAACTTGTGTTTTGTCAAGGTTTAATCAGAGTTCTTGGCTTAAAAATACAAGAACATTATAAAGCATATGATTACGAGAGGTTGTAAGCACTGTCTTGCCCCTTATCAACCGGGTGAAGCCTATGCCAAAAGACAATTAGAAGCTTAACACCTCAGTTTTCGTCTTACACTACATTGCTCAAGTTCATTTCAAATGCAATGAGAAACAGTCTCGATACAATGATATGTTGACAAGTACAAACTTATCTCGATCTTTTCATTTCACCTAACTTGGGATTTAAGTTTTAGAACAAGTAATTCAAGCTCAATCCAAGTAAGTGAATGACATAGAGCATGAGACATAACAACCTTGTATCATACTAGACAAGAGCTATTCAAACTTGTATGATTTTTAGTCGGAGTCACGTACATGACCTAATATGTTTTGAAATTGGACTACACATTAATTAAGTTAGACAAGAGCTATTTAAACTTGTATAAGTTTGAACGAAAGAAACTCTTTATTGTCTATTGTTCACTAAATCAGGGTTATTAAAACCCACTCCACTCTGCTGGGACGAGAGAAATTGGAGCATTGGTGGTGTCTCCGCGCAGCGACACGCGTCTTCGTAACGTTTGCAAAAGGCCCCTTTCAATTTTAGACAATCAACCTGCCGTCCAGCAGGTCGTCTACAAACAATGATCGCGTTTAGATATTTTATATATAGGACCCTTGTAAACTTTATTTCAACCCGAAGAAGAAAAATTCGGTAGCCTCACCATTTTGCAAACAACCCCTTAAACTATCGCGGAGAACCCCCGCAGCCAAACCCTACCGCAGCCCGAGTCACGTTTCTGAGTCTCTCTTCCCTCTCGCCCTCCTGAATCCGCCGCCGCCGCCGCGGCCTCCGTGCCCTCTCCTCGGTACACCGCCTCCATGCCTCTCCCCGCCAACTTGCCTTCTCCTCCCCGTGTCGCCTCCATGTCGGCATGAGCAGATCTCTTCTCGCGCTTGAGAGTCAACGAGGGCGGGGGAAGTCGGAGAGGGCATCCATGGATACCGTGTGCGGAGGACTGGAGGAGGGTTCCTACACCCAAAGACCCTGCACACTCTCCGGATCTGAGCGCCCACCGAACAAATCTGACCCCGACAACCGTCGATCTGACCGGCTTCCAGAAGCCCGTGGTGTGTGCGCGGCGAGCTCCAACAAGTGAGTGGGGGACTGAGCTCGGGCTCCTGGATTCGGCTTGCTTATAGACCAATCCTTCTTCGAAGCCCCTAGTTAGTTGGGATTTTGCACGCGTCCTCAATATTTGCATATTTCTTACGGAGATGTGGTATTATGTGCTCTGATATTTTCTTACGTTTTCTAATTTGGATATGACATTGACATACCTAGGTTTACTGCTCCATCTGCTTGCAGCTCATTCTCATATGAGATGTACTGATTTAGCTAGCTCTAGCAAATGTTTGCGTCATTTATTCGGCTTGGTTGCTAGCTTCTTGCTGGTAGCAAGTAGCAGCCAACTGATTTGAAAGAAACACGACTAGGCAATACTTGTATTAGATCAAATAGTGGTTCATAATATTATTCTAGGATTTTTAGTAGTCTCTGATTTGTAAACGTTGTGAACAAACAGGGTACAATAACCTTAGAGCACCACACAGATGTCTGTCGTTCGGCTATCCTTTCTGCTTGTTGGGTCTCTTTTCCCTCTGCTCCAACTAATGCATATCCATATGGTGTTATCTTGCCTCTTTATCATGTGCTCAAAGAGTAGATGATTTAAAGTATGATCCTTCAACATATCTTCTGTCATTGTCTTTGATGTTGAGTATTGCAACTACCAGCCATTACTCGCATTGCTCCTGTTCTCGGGGTTCTGAATTTTTAAGTAACATGTTTGTCCATGTGGTTTGCAGTTACAACCTTTGATCAGGACGTGTTCACAGCTAAAACAAGAGCCATGTAAGTGAGACCCAACTGCAGTCTTATGTGGACAATCTTTCCTCATATGTAATAATCGAATGTAGTTACAAGTAATCAATTTTGCCGGGATAGATTTATTGAGATGCATACGATTATATGATTTATATGTACTGTATGCATGAACTCTCTTAAATGTACTTGTTATATCCTAAATTGATGTTGGACTCACTGTTATAATGTGTACTATATACTTGGATATGTTACACATTGGACTCAAGAACCAGTTTCATATAACGACCTAGCATATAAGAGAAGAAAATTTTACACATCTCACGTCAAAATCTATGTGGTAAAAAATGCTTGAAACACTTTGTCCTCCGTCAGTTGTCCTATAAGTTTATGTCTGTTTTAGTTTGATGAAGAGTTTAATAGAAAAAAGTTATAATATTTAGGACATGTCTTCCAATAAGGTGGAGTGGAACTCATTTGGGTAATTCTTCTGGTCTTTTTGGCAGCGTTTGCTTGAGGCATGGGCTATCTTTGAGGAGATGAATGCTATTTCTATGCAGGTCTCATAAAATGCTCTTGATTTAGATCAGATTGCCAATGTGTGCTCCTTGCTGGAGCATTTTAAGGCTACTTATATGGAAGGGCAAGTATTATTGAACTTTTTTTGTTCTTACAGGTGTTGTAGAATGCTCTTAATTTAGTTCAGTTAGCTCTTATTTCAGTTGCTATGTACTACCGATAGGATGTAGCGCTAAATGTTCTTCTATTCATGACAGACAGGTCCTCACTACTGCTCCCATGGTGCTCCATCGAAGCCAACGACAAAAGTGGAGTATTTAGCGTATGCAGTGGCAGAGTTTTTTTAAGGGAAAATAGTGATTCATAATGCAAAATTATAATCTTGAGATAGGATTTGTCATTTGAGTATTGAACACACATTATAATTTTGTAAAGCAGTCATTAGAAAATCATTCATTAGAAATTAATCTCTTATCAAGGCTGTAAAAGATAAGCCATGTTAGGGCGCCCTTCGGGCGCCCTTCGGGCGCCTGATGTTCTAGTAAAAGAAAACTGACCAAAAATAACTAGACAAAAAAGAGGTTAAAATTTTACCTCTTTATTTTTTTATATATAGACATATATATAGTTATAGATATAGAGAAAGAGAAAACCCGTAAGAGCATCTTCAAGAGATTAGCTAAAAAATACCAGCCAAATTTAGTAATTTAGTTACTCTCTAAAATAAATAATACTAGATTACTCCGAAAGACTGTAAAATAAAGAGTCTAGATGGCTAGTGAGGTGGACTATTGAAAGATAGAGAGCGAATGAGGTCGGAGAGCTACTAAATTTAAAGAATTATTTACAAAGTTTGTTTGAGACGTTTTTTCTTTTCCTAATAATCAAATTTATATTTAAAAACCAATTTAGCTAACCTCTTGGAGGTGGCTACCACTTGAGGGAGATCTAGTACTACTGCCGGCAGGCCTCGTGTGAATCGGCCACTTACCCTCTCGGTCATGACTCATGACTCACGAGGAGATGGGTTCAAAGGCTCAGGCAACGTGGGCCATCCTGTAGAAGGCCATTACTAGTAGAAGAGAAGGCCGTCGCCGGTGTAGCACCGAAGCAGAGATGGATGAGGTGAGCGGGAACAGCCAACAGGCGGATGCCAAACACGCAAGGCGCGAAGCCCTGGACAGCGCACCATCGTGCCGCGTCCGTATCTGCGTGCGCGTATCGTGCTCATGTTCCTTGCGGCGACGGCTGCTCGTGCTTCGTTATGCGGAGAGGCTAATTCGCGAACGCTCATCCGATAGAAATCCAGCTAACAATATTCCGACATCCACAGTTTTTATTTTTGGAAAAAAATTCCCACTTTTCACTATTGGGATATCTATCGGTGATCAGCTGAGCGCGCAGCACTCTCCTCCTGCGCGTACCTCACTCTGACCAAAGCTTAAAAAACACAAAATTTATTTTCAAATGTTATAACTTCTAGATGATATATTTATTTTTAATTCCGTCTGGTATATTCTACATGACAAGGCAAACAAAACTAGACCCTACTCACATATATTTTGAAGATTGTTTTCTAGTAGCAATTTATGTATACTAATTTATAACACATAACTTATGACTTATAACTTATATCATATAAATTATGACATATAACTTATGAAAAAAAACTTGAAAACTCAAGAGTTATAAAACAAAACTTGTTTTTAAAAGTTATTAAACACAAAAAATGAATCAACTTATAATTTATGTCCAAATTTGGAAACACAAAAATTATTAACATAAAGAAACCAAATAACAAGTAACTTATTAACTTATATCAAAACTTGGAAACATAAAAGTTATGAAACACAAATTATGTAGAAAAGTTATCAAACATAACTTATATATACAAGTTACCTATTACTTATGTACATAAGATATTCAATACAACATAAGTTGTAAGTTATAACTTATACAATAAAAGTTAGTATATTTAAATTGTTATTTATTTTATGTACAAAATTTACTAAGCACAACTTTCATACATGAATTATTCTATACAATTTGTGTACATAAGTTATTCTATTAAACTTGTTAATTTTGTCCAAAAAAAACTAAAAGGAAAATATAAAAAAGAAAAAATAATATTAAAAACACGTAAGTTATTAAACGTAAAAGGGACATTAACTTATAAATTATATCAAAATTTGGAAATATAAAAGTTATGAAATATAACTTATGTATAAACGTTAGTAAGCCATAGGTACAACTTGTGTATATAAGTTAGTCTATATAACTTGTCAAAACTTGCAAAAAATAAATAAAAAATAATAATTAAATTAAAAATATCATAATAACTAAATAAAAAATGAAAAGAATAAGAAAAAAAATGCTAAGTGTATACAGTTTGTCCGCCTGAAAGTAAAAGAAAATGAACAAGGCACGTCCCGTAGTTGTAGTTGTTCGAGCATATGCTCACCACGTCTCTTAAAACAGCAGGATTGTTTACTACAGTGTGCTGAAAAAAAGAAAAAAAATAGCACAGGAAAAATAAATAATCGAGTCTAGACTTTAAAGTCTGTCGTTCGCGAGGACGTCGCACGAGCAACGGTGGGGTTGGAATTGCGTTCATTATGTACCTATATATACTATAGGTTTAGATAGTTGGGTTGGACCATATCCCTTTGCTAGTGATAAAAATAATAAGATTTATTTACTAGAAGACACTCAGTTTCTTGTCAAATTTGTTATTTACTAGAAGACACTCAGTTTCTTGTCAAATTTGCTCGTGCATACGATGCATAATAATTTTTTTTTATAAAATAGATATAAAATCGTATAAATGTATGAAAATTATGCTATGAAATCTTTTATACTATACATAATGAGAACTACACGGTAAAATACAGTTTTGTACTAAAATAGCCATTTTACCCCTTTTTTAAAAATAGATAAAATTAATCATGATTAATTTGTTAATATGTTTATAGGACACTAAAAATCTTAGAAAAATCATAAAATATGTATATCACCAAATCTTACTATGCTAAAAATATTAGCTCAAATAATAAAGTTTATAACGGTATATTGAGCATAACTAAGTTATACATTGATGTCGTATCAAGCTTAATTGATATATTAAACTTTATTATTTTGAGCTGATATTTTTAGCATAGTCATGATTTGGTAATGTACGCATTCTGTGATTTTTTTCAAGATTTTTAGTGTCCTATATATATGAAAAAATGAATAATAGTTAACTTTGTCTATTTGTGACGAGGGGTAAAATGACCATTTTAATGTAAAACAACACTTTTATTATATAGTTATCATCACGTAGAGCATAGAAAATTTTATAGTATAATTTTTGGACAATTATATGATTTTATATTGATTTTTTCAAATGATTTTTTGAGCGTGGTGTCCACCAGCAAATTTAATAAAAAACAGAATGTTCTGTAGCAAATCTGAAAGTGTAATCAAGCCCTAAAGTGAGTTTTGGTGACATGATAACATATTTAGGAAACTAATGAGATTTTGTGAGTATGACAAGTAGGTTAAACTTAAGGAGGTTGATGAACAGGTTGACGGACCCCTCCAATTACAAAAGTACATGACAACAAGCTCAAAGGGTTTAAATTCTTTTATACTTTGAATTTGAGTTAGGTATGCCATACTATTAAGATGAATTTAACACGCATGCCAACAAGTGAACCAAATGCATATCTACATATACATCACACCTCCACAAACATAGTGGGCAAATCAGCCAGCTTATTGAAGATCTATTTCTTGCTCTTCTACCTAGGCCGACAGTGCTGGCCACCAGGCCGGCACTGCCGCGACTTGTTCAGCCAGTGGACAGTGAGGTGGTATTTAATCACCCCTCACTCACTCCAACGGTTAGTTATGCCATTCTGACTTACACATTTCGCAAGAACAGAAAGAGAAGTCTCTCTCTTGCTCTCCCTTCTCCCTTGGTGCTCATCCACTCTCCTCTATTGATTTCCAATCATTCTTTGAGAGATTGAGCCTCCAAGATTTGAGAAGAAGCTTCTCCCTCGGAACTTCACTCCTACAAGCATTTGGTTTGCGTGGTGGCCGGCGGTTTGAGTTCTTTACTCTTGGAGCTTTGCTCCTAGCTGGCTAGAGGTTGCCCTTGAGCTTGCCTCCTTCGTGTGGCAGCTTCGTGTGGCAGCCTAGGGAAGTTTGTATCACCCATCATTTGCTAATACACTTCTCTCATCTCAAGGGTTCATTCTCTTGACTTGAGACCGAGGAAAGAGCTAGCTTTTGTGGTGAGCTTGAGCCTTGTGTGGCGTACCTCAACAACGTGGACGTAGGCAAGCCTTGGTGGCGAGCTGAACCACGGGTCAAATCTTGTGTCATCGTGTGCTTGTTACTTTACTTTCATATATATTGTTTGCAAGGTGATTTCTAGGGTTTGGTCCCGATCTACTCGGTGGGTGTGTTGCTACCATCTTCAGGTGGTACTAGAGGTTCCTTACACCTCTATGAAGGTTTCTATTCAAGCACAATTTCCATTATAGCTTTACATTTTGAATTGTGCTTTGATCTGTTCCTGTGACCAGCACTGCTCCCCAGAGTCCAGCAGTGCCGGCCACCCCGGCAGTGCCGGACCCAAGGCCGGCAGTGCCGGGCCTGTGCTAACAGCAAGTTGTTAAGTTTTGAAAAACAGGCATATTCACCCCCCCTCTAGGCTAATCAGGTCCTTACAAAATCTCACTATTTTCAGTGTCTAGCAGCAAAAGGAAATCATCATCAATGTCGAATAGCAAATTTTCTCTATTTTAATGGGCGAAATAATTGAGGCACTAGTTTCAAGCTCGCTAGCTCATGTGGGGCAAAGTCTGGAGATGCCCTAGCACTCACCCTGATTCCTGCCCTGAACCCAAAACCTAGGGGTAGGAATAGGACCCGCTCGTTGGATCTAAAACCCACGGCCACCCGACCCATTGCCATTCCTATGGGCTCTGTACCCTGGCATCTAGTCTAACGACCTTGGCCGGACTCTTGCACAATGTGTTTTGAGTTCTTGGGAGCTCTCTAGACTACGTTGGACTGTGTCTGTGCACTGGTCTAGCGATCCTTAGACACGGATTGGCACAATTCTTTTTCAAAGCACAAGACACATGGTGCTCTGCGGATGCATCGGACCAAGCCGCTGGACTAGTTCAACAATCACGAACCCTAGGTTTGATAGTCTCTTTCTTAGCCTAACGTTAGTGGCTCCATGGGGTGTATATTTAAGGGCTTTGGCTAGCCTTGGGCGCCCCCTATTTGCACTTTGAGATATTGTACACTCTCCTAAATTGATCCAAACACCTCCCTCTCATATACTTATCAATTGCTTGATCCAAAGTGAGATTGGGGGTGATTCTAGTGCATTTGCATTGAGTTGAGGCATCTAGTGGCGCTAATGATCGTGTTTGCCTGTGGGATTTCTTGTTACTCTTGGTGGTTACCGCCACCTAGACGGCTTGGTGAAAGGTCTAGGAATGGCTAGAGGGGGGGGGTGAATAGCCTATTAAAAATTCTACAACAACACTTAAGCAAACTTGTTAGAATAAAACACGACTTTAAGCAAGTTTGCTCTAGCTCGACGGTTATGCAAGCCACCTACCAATTCTAGTCACTAGCAAGATAACTACTAAGGCACACAACTTAGCTAGCAACCTAGAAAGCTCTAAACAAGGTTAATCAAGCTAGAAGATCTAAGCTACTCTACTTTGCAAGAATGTAAGAAAGTAGTGCAAAGCTAGAGTTAGGAGGGTTATACCACCGCGAAGAGATGAGACAATAGATAACCAATCACAATATGAGAATCCTCGGTAGAGACAATGTGACACAAGATTTTTTACCAAGGTTCACTTGTTTGCCAACAAGCTAGTCCTCGTTGTAGCGATACACCCACTTGGAGGTTCACACGCTAATTGGCAATCACAAGACAAACTCGTCACCGGGTGCCGCACAACCAACACAAGATGGGGATCCCCAAGCTAAGCGGAATCTACTAGAGATACCTTTCGCGAACTCCCACGAGGTAGGTTCAAGAACCCCTCACAATCCACCGATCGGAGCCGGAGACAATCACCTTCCTCCGCTCAACGATCCTCGTCGCACCAAGCCGTCTAGGAGGTGGCAACCTCCAAGAATAACAAGAGTTCCGCAATGACGATGATCACCAAGTGCCACTAGAATGCAATTAACGAGCAATGCACTTGGTTCACTCAATCTCTCATGAAAATGTCAAGTATATCAATGAGATGAGTGGTGGAGCTTCTCACAAATGAGCACAAGTGTGTAAGTGATTAGAATGTGCAAGAAGTGCCCCAAAGGGCCGGCCATACCACCTTATATAGCCTCCACCCACACACTAGCCGTTTCCACACGAAATCCACTTTTCTACGTGCCTCCGGACGCAAGCAATAGTGAGGGTCCGGACCATCAACAACGTCCAGACTCCCCCACCAGCACAAATATCTCCTCTGTTTCATCCTACGGACGCGGCCTCCGGACGCGCGCAAAGCACAATCCGGACCAACGGCCACGCGTCTAGTCGCCTGCCGATTCAAACGGCTATCTTCCCGCTCGCGCCACAGCCAGCCACGCGTCTTCGGACGCTCCTGTAGCTCGGGTCCGGACGCACAGTTCCCAGTGACCGGACTCTACATAGAGAGATCCCGAGAGCCCTTTTTCCTCCGGACGCGCATCCGGAGTTCACCGTCTGGACGCAACCTAGCGTCCGGACTCTACACAGAGCCGACCAGAGAGCGCAAATCGATCCGGACGCACACACGTTAGTTCGGACAGCCACTACCCTAGCGTCCGGAACTCTATCCGAAGCTCCTTCTTGCTGCCCAAATACTTCTCCAACTCCTCCAAGCTTCTAAAAGCTAACACTAAGTGATCTCAACACTTGTGCACGTGTGTTAGCTTTTAGTTCACATTTTACTCGGAATTAGTTGGTTGTTTCACTAGTTCAATTGATTTTAATGCAATGCATATGAACCTAGTGGCACATGATAACCATAATCATTAGCAAGAGCTCCCTTCTTGATAGTACGACTATCTATCCTAAATGTGATCACATCCTCTATGATGTCTTGATCACCAAACCGAAAATAGTTCCTATGTCACCTTTGCCTTGACACCATTTTCCTTTCCATCTCCTTCACCATGCTAGAGCTTATGCAATGCACCCTTGATCCACATTGCTCCATCACATGGCATGTATCAACCTATCTCATGATTCACACTTAGAGATCCAAGGTTAGTACCTAAGTAGGTTTCATCAATTACTCAAAACCAAAACACGTGGGAGACTTTCACTTGGAGCAACGAACGATCGTTGAGCGGCTTTGGTGATTGTTGCCACCTCTAGTCAACTGATTGTGAGGAGTTCTTGAGGTTATTCTTTGCAGGAGATTCACAAAAAACTATTCTAGTGGAATCATGGCATGGGTAGTGCTCTCTAGTGTGTATCATATGACACCCTTGTATTGGGCTAGGCATGTGATGCCTATTAGCGCGTGAGCCACCTAGTTTGGACCCGCCACAACATAGATGTAGGTTGTTGATAAGCAACTGAACCACAAGGAAAAATCTCATTGTTCAATTGGTATACAATTGTCTCTTGTTCGGTTTGGTTTGCTACTCTATCCCTCTTGCATTTACATTTCCATGTCTTGAGTATTAGTTGCTTGTGTAGCCTAATTTAGAGCTAGTGTAGTTGTGACTAGTTTTGTTCCCTTGCTTAGTAGCTCTTGGTTGTAGTAGTTAGTTTTTCTAGTTGTAGCCTTGTTTGCTTGAAGTTCTATCAACATTAGAGATTACATCAACTAGTTTTGTGTAGGTGGGTTGCTCGTGGTGAATTAGAGCTAGAGCATTTAGTTTGCATAGTCACCATCTTATTGTCTAACCATCTTTGCTCTAGTATTTTGTGGAGAATTTTATAGACTACTCACCTCCACTCTAACCATTAAGAATTCAAGATCATGTCAACTGCGCATACGCCAACTTTTCCGGTTAAAGGGAATCTCCGCCAACATCGGCTCCTTTGAGTTCACC
This sequence comes from Microstegium vimineum, assembly GCA_022036555.1. Classification (NCBI taxonomy): domain Eukaryota; kingdom Viridiplantae; phylum Streptophyta; class Magnoliopsida; order Poales; family Poaceae; genus Microstegium; species Microstegium vimineum. Next base: position 21,778,275 of record CM039120.1, on the reverse strand, counting down.
ATTGCTAGCAATCTGAAGGGGGGAGGGGGTTGTCTAGAACATATCCAACATCTACTACAAGTGCACGAAAAAGTCTATCACAAGAACCGGTCTAGAGGGGTTGGTGAGGAGTGCATTGGACCAACAAACCTTGCTTAGTGTCTACAAGTGAAAGATTGATGACATGTTTTTATTATCTACAACTAGATCAACAATTTCACCTACTTAGAGTACATCAACGGTTCCAACAAAAGATTGAGTTATGAAGCGAAGTTATCAAGGGCTCAAGCCATGTGAAGGAGCAAGCTACCAAAGGCAAAGTTATGGAGGTTCAAGTGAAGTTCGCTACCAAGGAGACGTCGAAGAAGGCACCTCATGACAATTCTTATGTATTAGTATCGTGTGCGTGCTCTTTTCTCCATACCCTTTTTTCCAATAGAGTTATTGGATGGAGTTTTTAGCAAGGTGCACACATAGAGGTTGCGAAGGGAGATACATGCTTGCAGTCGAGTCTGAGTTGTAATTGGGTCAAATTTAGTTGTACTTAGCTATTGGGTCTTATACTTCCATCTAAAACTGAATAGATGCAAGGAAAAATTTGAGAAGATATCATATGCTACAAACCCCACTAGTATAGAAAGGCTCAATTTACTAAGCTTGGAGGATTACTTGTGAGTGCTTAAGGCCCATTTATAACTTCAGGGAATTCATTTATAATTACAATGTCCACCATGGGAGGGAATAAAGAGGACATTTTTCTATTCCCTCCTTTGTTCTTTTTACCACTTTCCTCTCTTATTATGTTCTATGTTTAACACCAATATTTACCTTTTAAACTATGTATTACCGAGAAATTAAACAAGTTAACTGCTAACCTAACTAATTAGTGAGAAGCAAGTTAACCTTTTCCTAGACTCTCGAGTAACTTATATTTTAGGAGTAACTTATATTTTAGGACGGAGTGAGTACTTTGATGATCAGAATGACGACCCTAGTAGAGTAATAGTTTAGGAATCTAAATCCACAATTTTATAGTTTGAGAACCTAACATAATCTTTAGAAATCTCGAGACAATAACTTTAAATGAAATAACATTAAATAATTCAAGTATTATCCAAAATATTACAGTTTGGGAATTAACACTGCTATGTCTCTTTTCAGTAACAATTAATACAAATGACAATAGTTTTGAACGAAATGATCACTAAAAGTTATTTCAATTCTATGTTTTCTTCTTGGAAACTTTGAAGGACTGTGTTGCACGTGTTCATGGTGCGGGCATCTAAAATGTTGTGGTTCCAAAGTTTAATCATGAAGAAACGCCAGCCCTATTCATTAAGAAAACAAATTTTAATCAATAAATAACAATACACGGTAGAGGAAAGATTTTAAATAATGAACATCCAAATCATCCAACTACCATAGTAAAGCAGGATTCTGTACAAGTTGCCGTCCATGCAACTGAGAGAACGCCTCGCAGGCCCAAGGTATATGACCATCAGCTAGCACTCTGCAATTTTGATTTTCTAAAACGATTAGTATAAAGATAAAATATAATGGCTAGCAAATCTAATGCAAGTTGGATTTACATACAAAAAAGAAAACAATAAAGTCATCAGTTTGTCCAGACAGGACTGAAAACAACAAACCATGCAAAAAAACATGCTTAACACACAAGCATAACTAACTATAAAGGGAACAGAGGATGTGGCGTATGGAAGGAAACATTTAAGGTATGAAAGAAATATCTAATCTTATATTTACAACGCTATATCTAAAACATCTCGAACTAAAACATATTTTCAAATATTTCTATGAAAATATACATTGCCTCCACATTGTGGCAAATTAAGGATTGAAAATCTGAATATCCTGTTGTGTCTGCTAGCTATTTCACCAATTCCTCCACATTGTGGCATCGTTGTCTCGGACACCTTGGTCTTGAGACCCAATCTAAATTAGTAGCTTGAAATAAGACATTTAGAGATTCATTGTGTCATGCTTGTCAGCTTAGGCACCATGTTTGTCTTCCTTTCACTGTGCCCCGCATCTTGTGCTTCCCATGTATTTGATTTAGTGCATTATGACCTCTGGACACTGTGCCCCGCATCTTGTGCTTCCCATGTATTTGATTTAGTGCATTATGACCTCTGGACTTCCCCAGTTCCCAATGTCTGATTATAAACACTATTCGGTAATCTCAATGATTGCCTCACTACATGCAGACATTTCCTTTGTGCCTGTGAAATCTAACACTTTTGATGCTTTGTCCCATTTCTTTGTCTTTGTTTCCACATAGTTTGGTGCCACGATCAAAGTTGTTCAATGCGACAATGGTCGTGAGTTTGATAACTCCAGTGCCATCACCTTCTTCCTTACCCGTGGCATCCACCTTCGCGTGTCGTGTCACTACACCTCAGCTTGGCTCAGAATGGGAAGGCTGAGTGTTCCATTTGCTCTCTCAACAATGTTGTCTGCTCCCTCCTTTTCCAAGCCAACATACTTCCAACTTAGAGGCAATAACCACCGCTACTTGTCTTCTCAACATATTGCTCACAAAAACACTACAATCCTCCACCCACAATTAGGCGCTCTATGGAGCCCACCTCTGTATGATCATCTACGCATTTTCGGTTGCAAATGTTATCCCAACATATCTGCCACAGCTCTCCACAAACTCACTACTCGCTCCTCCTTGCATGTCTTCCTTGGCTACTCCGCTCATCACAACGGGTACCACTGTCATGTCAATAAGATCATATCCTGCCATGTGATCTTTGACGAGATCTCTTTTCCTTTTGCCAAGGAGCCCGACAAACCTTCCACCACGGAATTCAAGTTTTTAGAGGATTTCTCTAACCCTATGTCAGTGCCCATAGGCCATGACACTCTTTGTTGCTTGCAAGTTTGTCCCCACCATCACCTCAATTGGTAGCTCCCACACCTATACATGTCAAGGACACATATCCCTCTGATGTCTGCACTACCACATGCGACAGTTGTCTCTAGAAACCTAATCGCATTGCCATGTGTGGCCCCTCCTCACCACTCCAGTCGAATGCGGCTAGTTGTCCTTCGCGGCACCCACGACCACGCCACCCACCCCGACCGGCTCTCCCCTCATCGGTTTGTACCTTCCACAAGGAGTACTCCCGGTGCCTGGTTGCGCTTGCAATGGCTCTGCGCAGGCGTACCCTACGTTTGCTCCACCGCCAATCCTGCCCAACACCGGCAAAGAACCAACACCCCATGTCCACTAGGGCAAAACATGGTTTCCTAGTGTCGGGCTTGTACTTCCTCCGTCCCTAAATAGATGTCATTCTCGCTTCCCGAGAAGTCAACGTTTTCAAAATGTCGTCAATTATGTATTAAAATATATAAATAATTATGCTAAGTAATTAGTATCATCAGAAAGATCTTTAAGTCTAGTTTTTTAACAAATTTATTTGGAAATATAAATGTTGCACGTATTTTCTACAAACTTAGTCAAAGTTGAGAAAGTTTGACTGACACGCATCCCATAACGACCTTCTTTTTGGGACGGAGGGAGTACCATACAACGCCCCTCCCTCGGATGTCGAAGACCTATTGTGCACTTGCCAGTGCTAATTAGCGTGCCACCATGATGGATGAACATGCTGCCCTCCTACAAAATGACACCTCGGATCTCGTGACGTATCCTTTGCTTGCCAACATGGTCTCCGATAAGTGGATCTTCAAGTTCAGTGTTGACGGCTCAATCGAGCACTAAAAAGGTTGCTAGGTACTTTGCCAGTTCACTCAATGTCCGTGTTTGGACCACCAAGACATGCCTAGTCGTGTGGATGGTGCTCTCTGGCACTCTCACAATTGGCCCATCCACCAGCTAGGCGTCAAGAATGCCTTATTCGAGGATGCAGCGCATCTGAACTACCTTAACTGTTCACTATATGATCTCAAACAGGCTTCCCGTGCGTGCTATAGACGGTTTGTTGCCTACCTCATCTCCCCTGGGTTTGTGGAAGCCAAGTCAAACACATCGTTCTTTATGTTCCGCCAAGGAGATGGCATCATATACTTGTTGTCCTATATCGACGACATTGTCCTCATTGCATCATTAGCTGCTTTGTTGTGAATGCGCTTGATGAGCGCACGATGGGGCTCGCGCGGGGCATGCATGAAGAGGCACACCTACTGAACAGCATATGCCAGATCAGGACGAGTTAGCGTCAGGTACTGGAGAGCCCCCACCAGGCTCCTGTACTCGGATGCGTCCTTCTCTGACAGCAGAGCCGCGTCAGTCGCGGATAGCTTGGCGTGAGTGTCAACGGGTGTCGATGTCGGATGACACTCAACCATGCTCGCGCGCTGAAGGAGCTCAACAGCATATTGGCGCTGGGAGAGGAAGAGGTCGTCTGAAGAGCGTGTGACAACGATGCCGAGGAAGTGGTGGAGGGCGCCAAGATCTGTCATGGCGAACTCGGAGCTCAACCGAGCCACAATGCGCTGAAGGAGGGCCGAGGACGAGGCGGTGAGCACGATGTCGTCGACGTACAACAGTAGGTAGGCTCGGCTCGTCCCTTCTCGTAAAATGAAGAGGGACGTGTTGGAGGTGGAGGCAACGAAGCCGAACTGCCGAATGAAGATGGCGAAGTGCTGGTACCAGGCACGTGGAGCCTGCTTCAGTCCATACAAGGACTTTTGCAGACGACAAACGTGGTCTGGGGCGCTAGGGTCGACGAAACCTGGCGGCTGCTGATAGTAGACAGTCTCCTCGAGGTTGCCGTGAAGGAAGGCGTTCTTCACGTCCAGCTGGTGAATCGGCCAGGTGCGGGATGCGGCGATGCTGAGTACAGACCGTATGGTGGCCGGTTTGACGACCGGACTGAAGGTCTCGCCGTAGTCAACGCCCTCGCGCTGGGAGAAGCCTCGGACAACCCAGCGAGCCTTGTGGCGCGTGAGGGACCCATCGGCATGGAACTTGTGCCGGAAGATCCACTTCCCCGTCACGATGTTGGCGCCTGGGGGGGGGGGGGGCGCGGAACGAGCTGCCAGGTGCTGTTGTCGATGAGGGTCTGGTACTCATCCATCATCGCAGCACGCCAGTTGGCGTCGGCCGGCGCGCTGCGGTAGTTCGTCGGGACCGGCGATGGTGAGGATGACGTAGTGGCCGTCAACCCTTTATAGCTGACGCGAGGGATGGCACCCGTCGTGGTGCGGGTGACGGGGGGCGGCGGGTGGCGGAGCGGGAGATGCCGCCGGTGCTGGTAAGGGCGCCGTCGATGGTCCCGGGGCGTCAGGAGGGGCTGTCGGGGCAGCCGCCGGTCCGGACGGCTTGAGCGGAGAGGTAGTGCGGGGTCGGTGGACGTAGACCCTTGGAAAAGGGACCATGCTGGGTCCAGGCGGGGGCACGTGACCACGCTCGCCTGGTGTCGAAGAAGGCGATCCATGTGATGGCGCAACGTCTGGGGGCGGCTGCTCAACATCCGAGGGGGATGGAGTGACCGCGGGCGCCGAGGAAGTCCCACCTGCAACAACAGTAGAGCAAGGCACTGAAACCATATCGTCGTCGAGGAGGAAGTCGTGGGAGCCGGGGGTGGGGGCGTCTGAGGTGGCTGCAAAGGGGAAAGTGGTCTCGTCGAATATGACATGGCGAGAGACGATGATGCGACGTGTCGATAGGAGGGGGGATATCCTAGGAAGACGCATGTCGTGGAGCGAGGGGCGAGCTTATGTTTAGAGGTTGCTTGCATGTTGGGGTAGCAGAGGCACCCAAAAACACGCAGATGGTTATAGGTTGGCGGCTGGCTATGCAGACGAGTGTAGGGGATTTCGTGTTGAATGGAGGAGGATGGGCGCCTATTATGGAGGTAGCAGGCCGTCAGGAGCCCCTCAGCCCAATATGCAGGCGACAGGGAGGCATGGAGGAGCATGGTACGTATGTAATTATTGAGTGTGCGGATGATGCGTTCGGCTTTGCCATTTTGGGGTGATGTGTAGGGACAGGAGAAGCGGAGGTGAGTGCCTTGAGCAGCGAAATATTTGGTGGTGGCAGTGTTGATGAATTCAGTGCTGTTATCAGCCTGAATACATTTTATGGGAAAGTTGAATTGTGTTTTGGCAAGAGCAGCGAGTTCAACTAGGTGTTGGTGGACCTCTGATTTTTTTCGGAGTGGAAAAAACCCAACAGTAGTGACTGTAATCATCCAAACATACCAAGTCATATGAAAAACCAGACGGACTGTTGATGGGGGAAGTCCAAACATCACAGTGAACAAGTTCAAAAGGGGCATGAGTTGTGGAATGCAAAGAACTGAAAGGTAGACGCGTATGCTTGCCTATCTGACATGAGTGACATAGGGAGCGGTCTACTTTATTACATGAAACAACATGAAGTTTATTTAGGTGTTCTAGAGCAGCGGGTGCAGGGTGGCCGAAACGTTGATGCCACAGAGTCGACGAGGCAGCCAGGAGAGCATGAGGTGGGGCGGCAGCTGTGGAGGCAGGAATGGTGTATAGGTCCCCGTCGTAGTTACAGCGGAGAATCACGCGTCCCGTCCTGATATCCTTAACAGAAAAAACATGTGCATCAAATTCAAAGGAACAACTATTGTCGCGAGTGAATTGACGGACGGATAACAGGTTGCGGACTATGGATGGTGCGACAAGAACATTATTAAGAGCGAAATTTGTTGTAGGTGTAGGAAGGATGGAATGACCTGTAGACGTAACAGGAATGCTGGTGCCATTACCTACTGTTATTGAGGAGATGGAGGGGGGAGGCGTTGGTTAAGCATACCAGCCGAGGTGTGTGGCCAACAATTGGTATCTAGAGCCTAGGGTTTTGAGAGACAGGAGAGGATGTCCACAGAGAGCTCCAAAGCCCGCGCCGCCGCCGCCTCTGCGGTTGTGCAGGAGGATGCAAGGAAGCCGGTGCGAAGGCTGATGATCGCGCGACACGCCTTGCTGCCGCCGAGGCAGCGGCAGCCGCAGCGCAGCAGGCAGCAGCCGCGGCCCAAGCCGCGGTAGCCGCCACCGTAGCTCTACGCCTGGAGATGGAGCGGGAGGACATGGACTCCGCAGGATCGCACAGCCCCGAGCGCCGCCGCCGCCACTCGCCGTCTCCCGAGCGACGTCGCGGGCGCTCGTCGGTGCAGCACACCATCTACCGCGACTTCGGGGCCGGCACGCCTTGGCCGATGCTCACCAAGAGCAACTACCATGAGTGGAGCCTGCTGATGAAGGTAAAGCTTCAAGCTCCTCATCTCTGGCAGGCAGTGCACGTCGGCGGGGTCGAGTTCAGTGACGATCGGCGGGCTATGGAGGCGCTGTGTGCTTCGGTCTCCGTCGACGTCGCGGCCTCCATCGCCAACAAGGCCACGGCGAAGCTGGCGTGGGATGCCATCGCTCTGCGCTACACCGGAGGCGATCGGGTGCGTCGCGCCACGCTCCAGCGACTGCGCGGGGAGTGGGAAGCTCTCAACTTTCAGCCCGGCGAGCAAGTCGAGGACTTTACTGTGTGGATGAACAACCTGATGGAGCAGATGGCGCGGTTCGGCGACACCGACCTGACGGAGGAGCGAGCAGTTGAGAAGCTGCTCCGGTGTGTGCCGAAGAAGTACGCGCAGATCGTCAACTCGATCGAGACACTACTCGACTTCGATCAGCTCACCATCAAGGACGTTGTCGGGCGGCTCAAGGCGGTGCAGGACCGCGAGCAGGCTCCGAGCCCCGACACCGGCGGGAGGCTGCTGTACACTGTAGAGCAGTGGCGCGCCTACGACAAGAAGAAGCCGGACGTTGCTGGGTCATCAAAGGATCGACGCCGCCGTCCTCGCGGTGGTTGGAAGAACAAGTCGCGCGCTGATCGCGACGGCGAGGGAGCAGGAGCGGACAAGGCAGGAGTTGTTGGCGGTGAGCGGAAGCCAAATCGCGACAACACCTGCCTCAACTGCAATCGCGTCGGGCACTGGGCGCGGGAATGCCCTCAACCTCGTCGCTAGCGGGACCGCAACGGTCAGGCGAACGTCGCCGAAGCAGAGGAGCGAGACGTGGCGGCGTTCCTGGTGGACGGCTACATCCAGCTGGATGAAAGACCGGTGCGGAAAGGCTCAAGCTTCGACCTTTTGCACCGAGTCAGTCGGCCTCGACATCAATGAACCGCGAGCCTGGGCGTTCCTCGACACCGGCGCTGCGGGCGGCGGGAAGTTGGATGGCTGGTATTTGGACAGCGGCACGACTCACCACATGACAGGGCGGCGTGAGCTGTTCGCCGAGCTGGACACCTCCGCCAAGGGCGTTGTGAGATTCGGCGATGAGTCGATGGTGGAGATCAAGGGAGTCGGCTCGATCATGTTCGAGGCCAAGAATGGCGAGCACAGAGCGCTTCACGGCGTGTATTACATCCCGACTCTGCGCAACTCGATCAAGAGTCTCGGCCAGTTGGATGAGGGAGGCTCGAAGGTGGAGATTGAGGACGGTGTACTGAGGATTTGGGACAAGCATCAGTGGCTGCTCGTCAAGGTGCGGCGCGGTGCTAACCGCCCCTACATCCTTCATCTCAACACGGCCAAGCCGCTCTGCCTCGCCGCGCGCAAGGACGATGAGGCGTGGCGCTGGCACGAGCGCTATGGCCACCTCCATTTCGACGCGCTCCGAAAGCTGTCCAAGGAAGGCATGGCACGCGGGCTGTCCGTGATTGATCACGCTGGCCAGCTCTGCGACACCTGTGTCATTACCAAGCACCGTCGGCTGCCGTTCCCAGCGGCGGCTCAGTACCGTGCAAAGGAGAAGATGGAGCTGGTGCACGGCGACCTGTGCGGTCCAGTGACACCGGCGACCCCTAGCGGCAGGCGCTATTTCCTGCTGCTGGTTGACGACGCGATGCGGTACATGTGGGTATCGCTGCTGACCACCAAGGATGCAGCAGCGAACGCCATCAAGCACATTCAGGCGTTGCCCGAGAAGGGAAGCGGGCAAAAGTTGGGCGTGCTCCGCACCGTCAATGGGAAGGAGTTCACAACCACGGAATTCGCGGTCTACTGCGCGAATGAAGGCATCCCGCGCCACTACTCTGCTCCCTACACGCCGCAGCAGAATGGAGTGGTCGAGCGGCGCAATCAGACGGTGGTGGCCATGGCCAGAGCGTTGTTGAAACAGAGGGGAATGCCAGCTCAGTTCTGGGGGGAGGCAGTGGTGACTGCAGTCCACCTCCTGAACTGAGCGCCCACAAGGAGCCTACAGGGCAGACACCTTATGAGGCCTGGCATGGCAGGGCGCCGGCCGTGGGCCATCTACGCACATTCGGGTGCCTGGCATTCACCAAGGAGCTAACCCAGCTGAAGAAGTTGGACGATCGCAGTCGGCCCGGCGTGTTCGTCGGGTATGCCGACGGCGCCAAGGCGTACCGCGTGTTCGACCCAGTGACCCAGCGCGTGCGCGTATCGCGCGACGTCGTCTTCGACGAGAGCCGTGGCTGGGACTGGGCGAAGGAGCAAGGAGAGGTTGCACCAATACTGGAGGAGTTTGTCGTTGAGCATATCTGGAGCGACGAGGCTGAGGATGCGCAAGGCACGCCATCGCCGGCCGGCTCGACTGCTCCGAGAACACCTTCACTAGCTCCGGGGGAGTTGGAAGACGCGGGGGCAGCTGAGAACACACCCTCACCGACAAGTGCGGGCACGACGTCGCCCATGACTGCGTCAACCTCCACCACCAGGACGCCTCCACCGACCGAGCACCTCCCCGTCGAGCTGTGTACACCACTGGAGGACGACGAGGACCGTCTAGACGCCTACTACGACGACGAGCCTCTTCGGTACCGTAAGATGACCAACATTATTGGAAATCTAACACCTCCAGGTCCGGTGCCGAGGCTGTTCGCCCAACTGCATCTCTCGCATGCGGGCGAGCCGACCAGCTATGCCGAGGCGCAAGGCGACCCGGCGTGGCAGGCGGCAATGGAGTAGGCGCTCCAATCGGTGGAGAAGAACAAGACCTGGGAGCTCATGGCGCTCCCAGCTGGACACCGCCCCATCACCCTGAAATGGGTGTTCAAACTGAAGAAGGATGAGAAGGGGGCGGTGATCAAGCACAAGGCGAGGCTGGTGGCGAGAGGGTTCGTCCAGCAGGAGGGCGTGGACTACGACGACGCGTTCGCGCCAGTGGCGCGCATGGAGTCGGTCCGCCTTCTCCTCGTGGTGGCGGCGCAAGAGGGGTGGAAGGTCCACCACATGGACGTAAAGTCCGCGTTCCTCAACGGCGACCTCAAGGAGGTGGTGTACGTCCGTCAGCCGCCGGGTTTCGTCGCCGCCGGCCAAGAAGACAAGGTCTTCCGCCTGCGTAAGGCCCTTTACGGGCTGCGACAAGCGCCGCGCGCCTGGAACGCGAAGCTGGACGCCACACTCAAAGAGATGGGCTTCCAGCAGAGCGCGCATGAAGCGGCGGTCTACCGGCGGGGCACGGGGCCGTCAGCTCTGCTCGTCGGCGTCTACGTGGATGACCTCATCATCACTGGCGCCCAGGAAGAAGATGTGAAGAAGTTCAAGGCGCAGATGATGGCGAAGTTCGACATGAGGGACCTCGGACTACTCTGCTTCTACCTCGGCATCAAAGTGCGCCAAGGTGCTGAGGGCATCAGTCTGCGCCAGACGCACTACGCCAAGCGGATCCTCGAGCTGGGAGAGATGGTGGGCTACAACCCAGCCCACACGCCGATGGAGGAGAAGCTCCGCCTCAGCCGAGAGAGCAAGGCGGAGGAGGTCGACTCCACGCACTACCGGCGGCTTGTCAGCAGCCTCCGGTACCTCGTGCATACCCGACCGGACTTGGCGTTCGCCGTCGGGTACGTGAGCTGGTTCATGGAACGGCCCATGGTGGAGCATCTGCAGGCAGTGAAGCGTGTCCTCCGCTATGTGGCGGGGACACTGGACTACGGGCTCCAGTTCAAGAAGATCCCAAGCACGACGCGTCTGCTCGGCTACAGCGACAGCGACCTCGCCGGGGACATCAACACAAGAAAGAGCACCAGTGGAACTATGTTCTTCCTAGATGGATGCTTGGTCAGCTGGCAGTCCATCAAGCAGAAGGTGGTGGCTTTGTCAAGCTGCGAGGCAGAGTACATCACCACTACAACTGCAGCAACACAAGCCCTCTGGCTGTCCAGGCTGCTCGATGAGTTGCTGGGCAGGGATGTGGATGTGGTGGAGCTGAAGGTGGACAGCAAGTCTGCTTTGGCCCTAGCCAAGAACTCAGTCTTCCACGAGAGAAGCAAGCACATAAGGATTAAGTACCACTTCATCAGAGACCGTCTGGAAGATGGGAGCATCAAGGCTGACCACATTGCTACCACTGATCAGCTTGCAGACATTCTCACCAAGTCGCTGGGCAAGTCAAAGTTCCAGGAGATGAGGGGAAGGATTGGCCTGAAGCAGATCACCTAGTGCTAGGCTTAGGGGGAGATTGATGGTTAAGCCTACCACTTGTATCTTACTTTATGCTTTACTGCTTTACTATTTGCTGTCTAGCATTTGCCGGCTTGCCTTAGCAGCCTTGTAAGCATTTGCTTTAGTAGGTGGCTGCCTCTCTGCCTATATAAGCAGGAGCAAACCAACCCTAAGATGAATCCTGAACTCTACTTTCAATTCAATCCAAGCGGCCTCTGGGCAGAGCTGCCCTCTGGCCTTTCCACTGATCCATGTGTGGCCAACAGCGTGTCGTTGGTCATGGCGAGGTTGAGGGTGGCGTCGGAGACGGTGTTGTACATCCATCCGCGGACACAGAAGTCAGCCTGCGTCCAGGTATCGTCGGAGCGCGAGGTGGAGGCGGTGGTGAGATGGTGCAGCAGCCCGAATTTGCCACACGTGGCCTGGAACGCCGTCGACCACTTGGTGAAGTTGGAGGGCTTCAACTCAAGGGTCATGGGGACGTGGAGCTTGATGTTGATGGTGGCGAAGGGGCAGATCATGGGGGCAACATCGCTCTTGAGGGTGGCGCTGGTGGCAGAGGTGAGGTCAGATTCGGTTCCCATGAGGAGGGGTGGAAGAGGACGGCGCCCAAGGGGAGGTGTGCGGCGCTGGGGGGAAGGATCGCGGGGAGGGAAGGCTCGCGGGACTGGATAGGAAAGAGTCGCGAGATTAGATCGGGACCTGGACTCGTGATACCATGTAAAGTACCAGGATATGGGGCAATTGGCCACACCTCAATGGGAGGGGGCGCCTTCTATTATATAGGGCCGGTTGGCCTTGCTTTACAAGGCAAGGGTAAATCCCTTGATTACATCTGCTAATATATAGCAACTAATGCATGATTTACATGCGGCATATTCTATTGCCTAACACACACCATCACTGCTTGCAGCAAGAGTTCTCTATGGAGGACATGGGTGAACTCCATCACTTTCTTAGGATGCAGGTTCAGCGCCATGCTAAACAATTTGTTTCTGTCTTGTCTTAGCGTCAGTACATGCTTGAGATACTTAACCAACATGTTTGATTACAAGAACTGTTCTATGCTTGTTGACACCTATGCCAAGGTGTCGGCTACAGATGGTGCTCCAGTCGGCGACTTCCGAAGTATGGCATGTTCTCTATAGTATCTCACCTTCACCAGACCAGACATCTCCTACACTGTCGTTTACTCTAACGTTGACTGCTGGTTGTCTTGATACTCGCAAGTACACCTCACGCTATGCAGTTTTTCTCATGGATAGTCTCATCTCCTAGTCCTCGAAAAGTCCACTCCCCGCCTCACCGTGCCACCTTGGTGTATCTCTTGCGGCCTTCAGCATAGATTGATCTGGTCATTTACTCCGACGCTGACTAGGCTGGTTGTCCGGTCACACTTTTTCTTTCTCGAAAACGCAGGAAAGGTACGCTTCATTATATTAAGAATGAAAGGGGCAAGTGCCCTACAACACACGTCAACACAACCCCAGCTGCCTTCAACGCGTTGGGAGAAGCCGCCCTCAGGACTACGTCGCGGAAGGAAGGGCTACCGTTGCTCCAGCGCTCCTGTTTTGAGCAACCTCGAGGAACGGAAGGATCGGACTGAAGAGACAAGGGAGAAGGGGAAGCCAACGCCTCTAAAGGTGGGAAGGAGGTGGTGGCCGCCGGTGTAGAATGATAGAGAGATTAGGAGAAACACCACACTCCCAACGTGGGGGGGGGGGGGGGGGGGGGGTTGACCATATATATGGCCAATATGGCTGAGTGTACATGCACATAGCAGGTGCTAATCATACTAAATATACACTTGCCTAATGCAACACATGACAGGTGCTAATCATACTGAATATAGACTTGCCTAATGTACATTTCTATCAGCCGGGATCGGGATGATCTCTGGCGCGGGGTTGGGGGTAGGCGAGACGTCATGAGAAGGGGAAGGGGCGAGAGCCATCAATTCGTTTTTTATCACTGTATTGGCAATGGAGTACATGTACTCCATGTGTCCATAATCAATCTATTGTTTTTACCATGCAATTCAGTAACTGCTGCTCCATATGGAAATGACTAAAACTGAAGAGAAAAATTATAGTCTGTTACCAAGCTGCTTATCTACAAGAACTAACTATAAATAGTAACAGAAGAATCAATCACACCTGCCTATAATGATAGTCAGAATTATGGGAATTTGTGGATAGGACTAACCTTTGTTTTCGAACAAATGAATTCCACATATGCATAATAAGTTTTTCATCTTTCGTAACATCAACAAAATCATCAAGCATCTGTATGTAGTCAGTAAAGTTAAAATTCACAATAATTTAACAGCTAGGCAGAAATGACTTGATCTCATGATGTAAAAAGTAAAAAACATGCATGGATTCAATGTTTCAGCGATAACAATGTCATATCTTACTCTTCTATCCTCAAAGTCAGCAATATCATCATCAACTTCATCTTCACTATCACGGTCTGAGAACACTTGTTCCAGTGCCATTGGCTACAACGAATTATAATGATACAATCAGGCAAGACTTAAAATGAAGGCATAACATATGTGTACAACAGTGCGAAGAATCTAATGAAAAAGTGTTTGGCAGCTTTCATTTTGGAAAATGTACTACTGAATTTGTGTAACTTGTTAGCCATGTTATTAACCATCATACTAAAATAACATCACATGACAAAAAGATCACTTAACTATCACTTTGCATGATTTAACTAACATAGCATTTTGGAAAAATGAGACATTAGAGCACCATTAAAACAAATAACATGTGAGAAACAGAGGACTGGAATGGAGGATCACACTGTCCAAATATTTCTGCCTCCCAGCTAGATCACTGTCACTTTATTTCCATGCAGTTTTAAGTTTCATTTAAGACCAAATTCCAAAGTTAATCCTTACTGTCCAAATATTTCTGCCTCCCAGCTAGATCACTGTCACTTTATTACCATGCAGTTTGAAGTTTCATTTAAGACCAAATTCCAAAGTTAATCCTTAGCTAATATTTTTCATGACAGCCTTGGTATGTTATATGTGGAGTGGCACCCACCCAGACAACCAGCAAAACACCCTAGATCAAAAAACCAAGGTCCATTTTGTTGGCTAGTTTACCTATAACTTTCTTAATAGTGGTGGCATAAAATCAATCACATCATACAGAAAGCTAATGGAATTTGCCTCAAAGCTAGAAAGAATAGGAATCATGTTCTGGCCTGTGAATCCATATGTGTCACCTAGTAGCTAGCTAATATTTTGGAGCATTGGGGCTCAGAAGGGGGAAGGGAAATGGATAGAAGGTTGGCCTTGGGCTGCAAATTTTTCAAACCTAGTGGCATGACCTGGGTTCAGGCAGGGTTCAATATTTTGGTACCAAACTGGTTCACATCTTCAAGCTGTAATGTCAAACATCATGTTACTATAGATCAGTAAGATTCTGGCAAAGGCTGATGGATGTGTTGGACAGTGGTTATATCATCTCACACTCAAGCTGCCAGTGTTTTCTTTACAGAAGGTATTATTCCATAATGAACTAATAAGGTTCACAACAGCCTGAAGCAAAGTAGCAAACAATGAAGGTTCTGGGAGTTGAGGCTGTGTTGAACACACATTCTTAGGTGATCACTACCTTTCATTTTGGTCTGCAACATCCTCCCAGATCATTGTTTTGAATTGAAAAGGATTCAGCAGTTGAGGGCATCCTTTAGTCTACAGCAGATCGAAATCACAATTTTTTTTAAAAAAAAAAGTTTGATGGCTTATATATTTTTTGTCTTTCTTTTCCCTTTTTGGTTGGTAACTCATGTTGGGTTTTAACTCTAGCTTTCCCGACTTGCTTGGGACTAAAGGCTTTGTTGTTAAAAACATCAAGTGCAGCTATTATTTCGTTGTTCAGACAAATATTATCAGCAAACTCTGTGCCAAGAACTGCAGCGGTTGTCTCATCTGTTCCGGCGCACAGCAAACTCTGCCACATCCTACGATTTTCAGGCCTCGTAAAGCTAGCTATTGGGACATTCCCATGGGATCCAGGACGAGATGGTGGTCTGCGGCAGCTCGTGGGCGAGCTGCTCCGAAGGGAGGGAGAGATGTCATGTGGCACGGCGATGCGCAGGTGTCGGGCCCAAGTCGGGCCAAATGGGCCCAACGTGAACACGCGAGTACTGTAGCATTTAGGTTTAGGAAGAGTCTAGGAGTTAGGTTTACTTGTAGGTCAAATCGAGTCGAGTCGAGTCCTCCCTATATATATATATATATATATATATATATATATATATATATATATATATATATAAAGGGAGATGTATCCTTTCAATCTTAAGCAAGAAATAATGAAGAAACAATTCTAGTCTCCCTCAATCTCTCAAGCTCTTGAAAAAGCATAAGGCCTAGCTATCTCAAAATACCATCAACATACCCTCACCCTAGCCCTCGTTCCTCGCGCCCTAACCACTGAGCTACCATACATAACATCAGATGTTAGCTCGACTCGACTCGACTTGACCTACAAGTAAACATAGCTCCTAAACTCTTCCTAAACCTAAACGCTATAGTACTTGCGATACTGTTCACGTTGGGCCCATTTGGCTCGACATGGGCCCGACACCTGCGCATCGTCGTGCCACATGACAATGAAGAATCTGCACCAACTGCAACTGAAGACGGACATGGAGGCTTCCATTTGAATGTTGATTTGCTTAATTAGATGGATAGTTGCCTACTTTTGTTGGACTTGTAGACACACACCTGACGCCCAATATGGGGGGGATGACTTTCATATATATAGCCAATATGGCTGGGTATACAAGGAATACAATCAAGTATACATAGCAGGTGCTATGTATAGATAATCACACATAGATCTGCCTAATATATCTAATACCCGCCCGCAGTCTAAGCGGTAGATCCTGGACACATAGACTAGACCTAAATTCAGACCCTTGGTCATGATGTCTGCAAACTGGTGAGAAGACGACACATGAAGGACCCGAACTTGGCCCAAGGTGACCTTCTCACGGATGAAGTGAATGTCAATCTCAATGTGCTTCGTGCGACAATGATGAACGGGGTTGGCTGTCATGTAGTCTGTAGACAGTGCTGACATTGTCGCAGTAGACAACCATCGCCGAAGCAATGGAGACGTGGAGCTCCTGTAGGAGTTGGCGCAGCCAGCAACATTCGGCCAACACATGAGCAACATCATGGTACTCTGCTTCTGCACTGGAGCGGGAGACCGTGGTTTGACGCTTGGAGGACCAAGAAATCAGATTGTCGCCGAGGTAGACACAATAGCCGGAGGTGGAGCAACCAACCCAGTCGGCATTGGAGTAGGCGACCAATGACTAAACAGGGCCAACACCGATGTGGAGGCCGGAGGAGAGAGTGCCCTTCAGGTAGTGTAGGATCCACTTGATCAGCGAGAGGTGTGGCTCGAGGGGATCATGCATGAAGAGGCACACTTGTTGGACGGCGTACGCCAAGTTAGGACAAGTCAGTGTGAGGTACTAGAGCGCGACAGCAAGGCTCCGGTACATAGACGAATCAGCAACGGGAGCACCAGTGGTGGCGGACAGCATGGCCTAAGTGTCAACAAGTGTTGATGTAGGGTGACATTCAGCCATGCCGGTGCGTTGAAGAAGCTCGACGACGTACTATCACTGGGAGAGGACCAAGCCGTCAGCGGAGGGAGTGATGGAAATCACGAAGTGATGGAGGGCGCCAAGGTCAGTCATGGAAAACTCAGAGTGGAGGTGCCCAATGACCTGCTGAAGGAATGCCGTCGAGGATGCATTTTGGACGATGTTGTCGTCACAGAGGAGATGGTAGGCGATATTGGTCCCGTCTTTGTAGACGAAGAGGGAGGTGTCGGAGTCTGAGGTGGCGAAGCCGAGCTAGCGAATGCATGTCGCGAAACGCTGGTACCAGGCTCGGGGAGCCTGCTTCAGACCGTAGAGGGAGCGCTGCAACAGACACACATGGTCAGGAAGAGCAGGGTCGACGAAGCTTGGGGGCTGCTAGCAGTAGACAGTCTCATCCAGATGTCCATGGAGAAAATCGTTCTTGACGTCTAGTTGATGGATAGACCGGGCGCGTGAGGCAGCAATGCTGAGAACAGCTCGGATGGTCGCCGGTTTGACCAACTGGCTGAATGTCTTGTCGTAGTCGATGTCGTGGCGCTGGGAGAAGCCACGAACCACCCAGCGAGTCTTGTGGCGGGCAAGGGTGCCGTCGAAGTGGTGCTTGTGCTTGAATATTCACTTGCCCGTGACCACGTTGGCGCCGGGTGGCCGGGGCACGAGACGCCATGTCCCGTTGTCGATGAGCGGCTTGTACTCGAGCGGCTTGTACTCCTTAGCCATAGCCGCACGCCAGTTTGGATCGGCCAAACCGCTGCGGTAGTTGGCGGGAAGCGGAGATGGTGTGGTCGTCGCAGAGAGACCCACATACCGCACAACCGGTATGGCCCCAGACAGGATTTGCGTGGCGCGTCGTTCCTGCTGTACAGGAGGTGCCGGTGGAGCTGTGGGCACCTGTGGCGGCTGAACAGGCAGGAGCCTATTGTACAGGAGCAAGAGCCTGTTGTACAGGCATAGAAGCCTGCTGGACAAGCAGGAGCCGGCGCCAAGGCTGTAGAGGACCCGGCAGGCACCCGGGGACGCCAGCTGTAGACAAGCCGAATGTCCCGACTCCCGAGCAGGTGGAGCGGCGTGAATGACAGCAGGAGTCAGAGCAGCCGTTGGAGGAGCAGCAGGTGGTGGAGCGGCTGCTAGTGGAGCAGCAGGTAGTACGGGGCCGCGAAACAAGATCGCGGGGTTGTCAGCCTGCTCCTTTATGAATCCCTGGTGTGGCTGCCCAACAGCAGCGGACAAGGATGTAGGATGCACCGGCACTATAGTTCCTGCAAGCAAAAAATCCAGGTCGCTTGGCGAGGACCTGGAGGGGTAAAGCCCAAAGGGAAAACAAGTCTCATCGAAGACCACATGGCGAGAGATGATGACGCGCCGAGTGGCCATGTCGAGGCAGCAGTACCCCTTGTGGGAAGAGGGATAGCCGAGAAAAACAAAAGTTGTGGATCGAGGGGAGAGTTTGTGGGGAGTCGTGGCGGTCAAGTTCGGATAACAGAGACACCCAAAGACACGCAAGTGGGCGTACTCTGGAGGTTTGTTGTGGAGTAGAGTATACGGAATGGCGTGGCGAACAGTAGAGCATGGACGCAGAAGATATGTGGCCGTGGCGAGTGCCTCAGCCTAGTACTGAGCAGCATGTGTGCATGGAGGAGCATGGTGCGGCTGATGTTGTTCAATGTGCGAAGAAGGCGTTCAGCCATGCCATTTTGTGGGGAAGTATATGGACACGAGAGGCGTAAATGAATACCGCGGGAAGCAAAGAGAGTATGAGGGGTATTGTTTACGAACTCAGTGCCATTGTCAGCTTGGACAGCTTTGATGGCAAGGTTGAATTGAGTGTGGACATAATTGCACAAATTTGTAATGCGCGTGGACTTCAGATTTGCGAGTGAGGGGAAAGGTCCAACAGAAAGGAGTGAAATCATCAAGTAAAATGAGATAATATTGATACCCGGATACACTGGCAACCGGGGACGTTCATACATCACAGCGAACAAGTTCAAAAGGCATGGAGCTAAATGAACTAGAATCTGAAAAAAGAAGCCGCACATGTTTGCCAAGCTGACAAGAATGACATAGCAGGTGCTCTACTTTATTACAGCTGATGGACGCATTGCGACGAAGAATGTCGATGGTGGCGGAGCTGGGATGACCAAGACGGTGGTGCCAGAGATCGGTGGAGATGGCGATGCTGCCTGTGGAGCGGAAACTGCAGCATGGAAGGTGTAAAGGTCGCCGGCATTATTGCAGCGAAGCATCACGCGTTGGGTCTGGATATCCTTGATAGAAAAACCAAGAGCGTCAAATTCTATAGAGCAATTGTTGTCCCTAGTAAACTGACGGACAGATAGCAGATTGCAGACTAGAGATGGAACAACTAAGACATCATTAAGATGAAAATTTGACTCTGGTGTATGAAGGACATACTCGCCCCAACATGAAATAGGAAGAGTTTGACCATTGCCAACGGTAATGTGTGCACCTCCAGAGGTGGCTGTGGCAGCGAGAACACGACACCCACCCAGGCTGGTGCAGCCAGACCCAGCTGTGGCGAGGACGGCGGTGCTGGACACTGTCTTTTCATCATTGGTGAGACAGAGCTCCTTGAGGGCCAGCATGTCATGGGCCCTAGCAAATGTGGGAAGGACAGCGGAGTTGGCGATGTCGTCGGGGGTGTTGGAGAAGCGAGGATTGAGACTATGCAGAAGGGCGAGGATGAGCTGCGAGTCCTCCACAGGATGGTCGACGTCGCGAAGAGCGACGGCCTTGGTCTTCAGCTGCTGGCAGTATCCCCTTGCACCATGGAGTGGAATTCGTTGAGGAGGAAGATGGTGCACGACTCACGGTTGGCGCGGAAGATCCCCTCAATGGCCACCCACAGATAGTGGGCGGTTGGATCGGCGTCGTCCATGGCGAGGTCAAGGACGGAGTTGTTGACAGAGCTAGAGATCCAGCCCCAGACGCAGCACTCCGCGGCATCCCACTGAGGATCATCGGGTCGAGGGTCCAGGGGGAGCAGAGCCATCGATGTGTGAACGAAGGCCGAACTTGCCGCACAGTGACTTGAAGAAGAACGCCCACTTGGAGTAGTTGGATTGAAGATCCAACGTAATCGGGATGTGGGACTTGACATTGACAGTGGCGTAGGGGTGAGCCACGAGTGGTGCAGCAGCGTCGGCACCGATGTAACACCCCGGCCTAGGGCTTAATAGGATTAATAGGATACTCATACCAATAAGTTGCAATTTCTTTTTCGGAAGCCCATCTCTTAAAAACTCCAAGGTTAAGCGTGCTTGCCTGGAGCGATGGGTGACCGACTGAGAAGTTCTTCCCGGGGGCGCATGAGTGAGGACAAAGTGCGCCGAAAAGACTAGTGTTGGTCTGTGAGGGCAGTCTATATCCTAGGAAAGCTATCAGGCGTTAACGGGCCACGCCTCAAGGAGGCGGGATGTTACAAATGGTATCAGAGCCGACCCTTGTTACAAATGGTATCAGAGCCGACCCTTGTGGTTTCACGGATGTGTGTGTCAGTTGTGCAGGCATGGTGCGCATGACTGGTGTGGATCCAGAGTGGTCACACAACATGGCACGTGCGCTGGCACTGGACACACGGACGTGGCCAAGACGGGACGTTTCTGGTCTGGGGTTGACCGACGAGGATGTCGGTCTCTTAAGGGGGTGAGGATGTAATACCCCGGCCTAGGGCTTAATAGGATTAATAGGATACTCATACCAATAAGTTGCAACTTCTTTTCCGGAAGCCCATCTCATAAAAACTCCAAGGTTAAGCGTGCTTGGCCTGGAGCGATGGGTGACCGACCGGGAAGTTCTTCTCGGGGGGCGCATGAGTGAGGACAAAGTGCGTCGAAAAGACTAGTGTTGGTCTGTGAGGGCAGTCTATATCCTAGGAAAGCTATCAGGCGTTAACGGGCCTCGCGTCATGGAGGCGGGACGTTACAACCCATCGAGGCAGCGCTGAGGAGGGGCAGGGTAGGAGTGTCGGCACCGGTGGCCGGGGAGGAGGCGGAGGCAAGGGAGGCCGACCTCTCCGATGGAGGACGGGAGCGAGGGAGTCGCGCGCGTGGGGGTTGCGGCGCGAGCAGGGAGGAGTCGCGCGGGGAAAGGAAGTTGCGGAAAAATAGGATCTGATAGGTTGATACCATGTAGAGACACACCTCATGCCCAATATGGGCGGGTGACTTTCATATATATAGCCAATATGGCTGGGTATACAAGGAATACAATAAAGTATAAATAGCATGTGCTAATTATAGCTAATCACACATAGACCTGCCTAGTATATCTAATAGGGCTATTGAATGTCAATGTTTGTGACTTTGTGTTGAACACTTTAGCTTACCTGTACTGAACTAGTTTGGTTATGTAATATGCTGTGTGGCTGCTATGATCTGGTAAATGCTAGTCATTCGCTACTGCAGCAGTGCTGCTGTTGAGCTGTGTTAGGAACTTAGGATCAAGACTACATTAGTGTTGCTATGCTAATTATGGCCTTCTTTGGTATTCCAGGCTTCCAACAGCAAGTCAGCAAAGGAATGGAGTTTGGGACAGGAATATGGACTTCTGGGCAGTGCAGAAAAGAGAACAAAACAACTCCCACAAGTAAGTCACTAGCTAAACACTGTTGTAGTCTTGATGCTTGCTTTATTGTGTATAATATTGTGTACATATAGTGTAGAGAGATAGCGGAACACCTCTTACCCTTAGGGGTTGGGTGGCTTTCATATATATAGTCATACATGACTTGGAGTACAAGTAAACACAATTACATAGGACCCCCTAGGATATATACAATTATATATCTAACATATAGGTATATATATAGTAGGCATATGTCCTGATATATAGGACGGCTATATGGACGACCAGGGTCGACTAGGCTCGACTAATCGAGCTGATCGACGACTAATCGCGATTAGTCTCCTGATCGGTCCCATGGCGACTAGGTACGACCTTTAGAGTTATCTTCATGCTTGGTTTGTACTTTAGAACATATAGTATATTAGTGTATATTTGGTATATTAGTCTAATATATATAGGACAAGTAGGTGATGAGTAGGACCGACTAGTCGCCCAGGTTAACGACTAATCTTGATTAGTCGCCTGGTCTAGGATTGACTAGACAGCTTGATAACATTGGTATGCATAGGAATTGCATGATGGGTGTTAAGCGAAAGAGCCTCTAGCTGAGTCAGGTCCTGGTTCAACTCAGGTCGGTCTAAGGTCCAGCCTCGATCGTGGTTGTTCTCACATGGGCTACGGTGCCACTTTGTATGGGTGGGGTAGGGGTCTAGGGATTTTCTCGACCTGCGTGAGAAGGCCGTCTTCATGATGTAATGCCCGAGGGTTGTATTACCCCGCGCAGCTTGAGTTTTTTTGTTATTACATGATGGGTGCTAAGGAATAATGGAACTACCACTAACATAAAAATGCATTATCATTTTTGTTAGGTACAAAAATAGTTTATCAATTAACCTAACTGAGCACACAAACGTGCCACTACCACAATGTGCGCAGACACAGATAGATGAAAAGAGAAATAATTTTCATTCACCTGCGCTCTGTGAGAATGGAAGAACTGCCGTTTTTGTAGGAGTTGCCGACTGCAAGATAATAAAAATCAAACAATAAATTAACCACATTACAATTGTAGTATCATAAGGAACAATCATGACGAGTAACATGGTATCAAGAATGTACAAAGGACTACTTTCTAGGGTCAGCTCGCTCAGATAGCTTCCTTGTCTTCCCAAACTGTAGTACTGTTGGTGGTGAAAGATTGCTGCCATGTAAAGATTGAGCAGGATCAATCGAAGCATTTGCTACAGAAGTCCTGAAAAGTTTACCATCAGGGTCAGCAAAAGTAGGCAACAAAGGAAATAGGGCCAGAAATATAAGACAAATGCTACAGCAGGCCAACAGTGCATATTTTCTCAGCATGCAAATCGATGATAATTGCAAATCAGAAACAACCAGTTCATCCACTAGACATTGAACTTTTACAGCACCAAGAAGGCAGAACGCGGTGCAACAAATATTCAAAAAGGCTCTAAGCACAATGTGATATTGTACAACAAAGAACTATCAAACTGAATTAAGAAAGGTGACAACACAAATGGTTAATAATTTGCATATTTTTCATGAGAGTAGACATATTCAAACAATATACAGGAGAAAGACCAGAGTTACATTCCCAAGAGAACAATCAACAGACCGACAATGGCTCAGGCCCTTCTTAATCGGGCTTGGGTGGAATGATATCAGAGGTGGCACTTTCTGTCCAGCTGCTGGTTGAATACCTTTATATCCGGGGATCAGATGGAGGGTGTGGCTCTAAATCAAGATGTGCCCGATCAAGTGAGGCGGAAATTAACTCAATCTGGAGTTTATAGCAGCAAATCAGCCTATGTCGCCTTCTCGGTCGGAACCATAAAGTTTGCTCCTCGAAAAAGGATTTGGAAAATCTGGGCTCCTCTTCACTGCAAGTTCTTAATTTGGTTAGTATTGAGTTGCATGCACCGACCAGTTCAAACCAAAAGCTTAAGCTGATGGGGAGAGGTGGACAATTCACTTATATTCCAACACTCCCCCTCACGTGGAGGCTCCCTCAGGTCTCAGACGTGGAATAGGAGCGAGCAACAATTAATTTTATTTTAATTGCGCTAACCAGGATTCGAACTCGAGACCTCTGGATCTGATACCATATTGAGTTGCATGCACCGACCAGTTCAAACCAAAAGCTTAAGCTGATGGGGAGAGGTGGGCAATTCACTTATATTCCAACAGTTAGCAATCAACAACAGGTGTTGGACTGCTGACCGACTTGCAAAGAGAGGGCTGCCTCACCCGGAGGTCTGTCCTTTTTGTGATCAAGAAGAGGAAACCATATAGCACCTTTTGATTGGCTGTGCTTTCAGCCATTAAATCTGTCCTCCCTGGTGCCCTCAGTTTCAGAGGTTAGTTTCTCCAGATGGTGGGGAAAAGCTGTAAGGTCTGTGTCAAAGGAGATGAAAAAAAGGCCGTAACTCCTTGATCATTTTGGTAGCATGGGAAGTCTGGAAGCATAGAAACTCTTGTGTTTTTTTTTATAATGATAGACCTTGCACTTCTGATCTGCATCAGAATGTGTTGGATGAGTGTAGTTTATGGGGCATGGCTGGAGCTTCTAAGTTCCAGGAACTTCTTGCCAGCTTGCTGACCGCCATCTAGGCTGGGGTTTTGTCCTGTCGTGATCTTGTGTGTTTTGTAGCGCGTCTGTAAGCTCCTTTGGTGTGGGTGTGTGGGTTTAGTACTCGGGTTGGTCCTCGCACAGACTCTTTGTACTTTTATTCTATCTTATTAATGAAATGACATGCAGCTCTCCTGCATCGTTCGACAAAAAAAAAAGAACAGTCATTTTTTCCAAAAAAAAAAACTTGTAACAGAAAGAAGTGTTGTGTATGTGGTCCCTTTTTTATGATGATAAGAATACATGTACCAATTAAAGTGACCGTGTGATGACAATGTACCATTCTCCCCTTGCACACAATTGTCCTCAGATCCTGCATGGGCATCTTCAGGTGACCCTGATTCCATAATATGTGAATGTACATGCCTGATTTTCTCAGTTGTGGTCTTTGATCGTCTACGCTTCTTAAACCTTGAGCTGATGTGACAGAATTAGGTTAGGTAACCAAAACAAAGAGTGGTGATGTTCAGAAAGCAATGCAGAATGAGCATACCGGTAAGAAAACGTTTGATGTCTCGGATCAATGCCCTCCGCAAAAAGCTGCCAGTTAGGATCATTAGTTATTATTATATTAAATACAGTTAAGAGTGCTGCAGTTTAAAGCAATAGTCACCATGCGTTGCTAAGCATGTAAAACATTATCCACAGAAAAACCATTGAGGTACACAATACACTATTTAAAGAATTTCATGGGAGATATAGAATAGCCATTGCTCTTTCATCCTTGGCTTCTGTACTCAAGAAAGGAAGGAAATCATAAATCAGGAAGCCCTTCATTTGCCTAACTAAGTTGGAGCCCCCATTTAAACAAACCTTTAGAAGAACACTGAGGGACATATTAAGTTAAACAAATGTAAAGTACTAAATTCATCAACTACAACTCCATATACAAAACAGAAATTGAATCTGAAAAACAGCTAAACTTTATGTCTGTCGTAAATTTACCTCGGTTCTCCAAGCATCGGCCTTCAGACTAACATTAACAACCTGGTACTCTTCAGATATCTGTAACATAAAATTATAATACTTATCAAACTATGAGGATTGAAGATGATTTTGTAATGGAGATTTCAGAGGTTTACCAACCCAAAACTCATAGTGGAATAGGTCATGCGATGAGTTTAAGTGGCATCCCAGACCCTAGTATGACCAAAACAATTATATTAGATGTGACTTAAGAGTCAAGTGAATTAAGAAAGAAAAAAGAAATAAAAAAATCTAACGGGCTCACTACAATATAGGATAAACTAATTGTGCAGTGTGAAGTAATAAAAGAGAGTGTGCATTCTCCTGTGTCACCAAGAAAAAAAAAAGAATGTGTGCTTTTGTCATAAACATAGCAAGCGATAATATGCATAATCCTTATGAACAGCACACTGCAGCAAGCAATGGCACATGTGCAAAGATTATATAAAAGAAACTTTGCTTTCAAACCTTGAAGCTTCCACATCGTACATAGCAAAATGGACAAGAGAAATCTTCAGTGACTGGTAGGAATAGATAAATGGATCAAATAAGGAACAGTTAAAAATAAGAGTAACGAATGAAAAACAATAGAAAATTATCTCAACAATAGGTGACACTAAAGTATCTACTTCTGAATCTTGGCCATGATCAGCATGTAACAAAAAGTTGAAAAATGCATATATTTAGCCATGAAGGGCTAAGTCACATGTTAGACATTATCATCAAAGAAACCACTCATATTTACTATCACCCATTCTAGCAAATGTTTGATTTTCCTATCTGGCACAAGGAACTAAAGAAACAGTGGATGTCTGCCATTCATAATATTTCTTCTTATAAATGAATGACTTCCCCGCTCCCAATTCAATTCCACTTAAAGCTACATATTCTATTTTTGTGATCAAAGTCATGCTTTTTCATTTTTTTTAATCTGACATGCCTGCATTACTTGTGCAATGATTTGTTTCCAAGAAGATAATAAAACCATTTAACTTTTAAGTTTATAGAAGTGATACATGATTTAGTTTTTTAAAAAGGGCATAATTAGTTAACTAGAGATCTGTGTTATACTCTCAAAAATTTAAACTAGTTTGTTGTCTTCTGCATTAATACATACCAATACCAAAATAAAATATCTCTCTGTAGTTTTTAGTATGTAGCCACAGTATAAGTGATCTGACAAAACAACAAAACAATCACCATCAACCAGAAGTTGATAGCTTTTGTTCTAACAAGTAAATATAAACACAGAAAAGTGCTTTACCATCTTATTGATGTTTGCTGCTTCACTTAAAAAACATTAACACAAGAAAATGCAATAAAGAAAATGTGCAGAACCTAGAAACATGAGAGACAACCTTCAGTCTCTTGCATCGTATTATTATAGTACTTGTAATTAAAAAGTACATTCCCAGATCTTAACCTGTGCAAAACAAAACTTATTGATGTTAACTTCAATCGCATAGAAATGGCAAGGAATTTCCTAAAGCAGAAGGATAAGGGATGAACAAAATGCTAATCAAATTATCTTCTAATGAAGCATCACTAAGTGGTTATAAAATCATTGCAATGTACCTACAAACATATCTAGTGATTGCTATCATATGCATGAAAGCTATTATGAAGCTTCACATCTTTACCTCACAAGATGAATCACTTAATCCATACCAAAATGGTTATTTTCAAACCCTTTGTAAGGACAAAATGTTTGAGGGGCGCATATATCCAGTGACCATTCATTGGTTATCAAAACAAGGAGCACTCCTTAGTTCGTGAACAGTGAAACTTTTAACTCAAAGTTTAAACCATAAATTTAAATTTCAAATATTATTCAAACCTTTTGATTGAAACATCAAACTTTCTAACTTTCCAATCAGTAATTCAAATATTTGGTAGTTATCAATGGTGTATACAACTTACACATGAAATTTCAACTCAAAACACTTCTTAACTAGTGAAACACTGAAAGTTTAAAACAGTTTGATTTTGGTCAGACCGCTGGTTGAGTGGCAACTGGCAAGACAGTTGCTGAAAATTGCTCCACACCTGATAAAGTTGATCCCAAAGAGGGTTTGTCATGTGGGGGCGCCATTACTATGCTGGCAGCACAAGACCAGGGCCAATGATGGCTCCAGCAAGGCCTAGGCGCATGGTGACTGCACCCAGATGGCGCCCAGAGCAGATAAAGGAAAGCAACATGCAAGGAAGGCTAAGTTTAGGGGATTTATAGCTTTCAATTCCTGTCTTCAATTACATGCAAGGAAGGCTAAGTTTAGGGGATTTATAGCTTTCAATTCCTGTCTTTGAATTGGCCTAGGAGCCTATATATAGTGGCTGTAATCAGACATGATGGAAGCAGAGCAATAAGAACCAATTCCCAAACCTCCCTATGCTGTCTTAATCTCACCTCTTCATCATTGGGCATCCTGGGGAAAACCCCAGTGCCAGTACCAACTCCAGCTACGAACTCCGCAGCCGGGGACCTCCTGTCTTGGGCTTGAACGCCCTTGACAACCTGGTATCATCATCCAGGCGATCCTCATCCACCTCCACCACCCCGCAGCTAAACCTCACCACGCCCGCGCCACCATCTACAACCGGATCGGTGACATCAGCCATGGCCGAGCCGACCGCTGCTGAACTTGCCACCATCATCGCCAACCTCGCCAAGACCGTCGAGAAGTTGACAGGCAAGGTGAACGCCATTCAGCAGGTGTCTCAGCTGCTACTACATCAGCACGCCATAAGGGAACCGACTCCGGCGAGCACCACAATAATTGCCCGCTGTGTTTCTAGAAGATGCCAAATACGATGGCAAGTCTGATCCATTGGCTTTTATCAATCGTTGCGAATCATATTTTCACCAGCAGAGGATTGCGGAAGAGGAGGTGTGGATGGCCTCCTACAATTTGGAGGACACTGCACAAATGTGGTACATCATGGTTCAGCACGATGACGCCGCTTCACCGAGCTGCTCCACTTGCGGTTCGGACCTCCACTGCGATCCAACCCCCTCGGCAAACTCGTGGTGTGTCGCCGCACGGGCTCCGTCATCGAGTACCAGGATCGCTTCGAGGTGCTTCTTCCTCGAGCGGAATGCCTCGACGAGGAGCAGCGGGTGCAGATCTTCACGGCAGCTGCAGCCTCCGCTTTTATCAATCGTTGCGCATTAGTGAAGTCAACCTCCTCGCGCTCATCGACTCGGGGTCCACCCACAACTTCATCGCCGAGGACGCTGGCCTAGCCATGGTTCGCCGTCGCTCGGCCTCGGCCGCCGTCGCCAACAGTGAACGGGTCCCCTGCAACAGCGTGGCCAGGGGCGCTGCATTCTCCATCGACGGCGAACACTTCACCGCCGACCTCTTCGCACTCCCACTGGCGGTCTATGACGTGGTGTTGGGAACCTAGTAGCTTGCCACGCTCGGCCCCATCCTCTAGGACTTCGTCGCCCCAACCATGTCGTTCTGGCACAAAGACCACCAAGTCCGGTGCCATGGAGCGGGTGGTGCATCAACACCTAGTCTCCGTTCCTGCTCCGGCCGGGATCTGCTCGACGCGGTGCTCCACGTTGATGTTTTCTCCGAGCCGCGCGGTCTGCCCCCGCGATCCCACGACAACATCATCCTGCAGCCGGGCGTCGTGCCAGTCGCCGTGCGGTCGTACTGCTACTACCCGGTCTCGCACAAGGACAAGCTGGAACGCCAGTGCACAGACATGCTCCAGCAAGTGCTCATCCGGCCTAGCTCCTCCGCGTTCTCCTCCCCTGTCCTCTTAGTGAAGAAGGCGGACGGTTCCTGGCAGTTCTGCATCGACTACCGTGCTCCCAACGCGATCATGGTGAAGGACGTGTTCTCGATTCCGGTGGTCGACGAGCTCCACTGCATTAAGTTCTTCACCAAACTTGACCTGCGCTCAGGTTACCATCAAGTGCGAATGAACCCGACGACATCGCCAAGACAGCATTCCGCAATCCTGGCGACTCTGCATAGTGCGGCAAATCTTGTCATTTTGCATATGTGTGTTTAGCTCTTTTTGAATTGTATCTAAAACTTTTGTAACTGAGTATCCTGTGGGTCAGGGTGTGCATAGTGTTGCTGGGCCGTGTCGGCTGGGCCCTATGTGCTTTAGGTCGATTGCAGAAGTCGTCCGTATTTCATTAGTATTTGGCATTACGCAAGAGGAAAATTATATGGGTGCCCAAGGGCAACAATTCGGTTTGAAATTCATCTTTGATGCTGAGATTACAAAATAGAAGTCACTGCCAGCACATGATGAACAGTGCCAGGTTGACTGCTTGTCTATTTTGTTTCTTGACATCTAGGATGAATTTAAAACTGAATTGTAGCGGCTATAGTTAACTTTATGTGCACTACATACATGATTTTTGTGATGATTTTTGAAACATTGCAACATGGTATTTTAGCTAGCAAGGGTGCCAGCCCCTGGGCGCCAAATCTGCACTCAGTGCGCAAAGGGGTGTGAAGGTTTGAACAAATGGGATGCAATTGTAATTTCATTGCTTTTCAAACAATGAAACCCGAGCTCACCCGTCATGGGAAAGAAAAACTGATAGCAAATTTTATAATGATGAAACACACAACAAGAATAAAGAAAAATAGAATCTGTTAAACTATGAAAATGAGCTATTGGTTACCTTATGATATCTGATAATGACGAAGGTGGGACATCATTATATGAGTAACTACTATACGGAGACAAAGACATATCTCTTGCACCAGCCTCTTGTGCGGACATGCGTAGTTGTAGCTGATATGAACCCTGCAACAAATAAATCTTAATAATTTTGATTGTGCCAACCCCCCTTCCACCTCCAGCCAACCACCAGCACCACAAAAAGAAAGAAGCAATTCCCTGTTTAGCTCAAGTGCTCAACATAGGTTTCCAAAGTGGGACCCAATAGATCTGATCTCATGCTCTTGTACTGCAGAATACCAACAACTAAAAACTTATAAATTCCCCCTTCACAAGTTTATTACCCCTCATAAAAATTGAAATAACTTTGCCAAAAGTTTGGGGCATTTAAATTAAACGCTAAAGCCATTTTCCAGCAATTCCCTGGAAAAGTTGATATAGCACATTCAGTGGCAGTGTATGCCTAGAAGTGAATCTCTGAACTTGTGATGCATTAAAGTGTCTAGCAGAAGTAAAGCATGTTTTGAATGTATTCATGCAATGGACTGGCAGTTGCAAGCGATGCATTTACCTGTTAGCCACACTAACCTTGGACTCAAAGAACACTTAGTAGCACTAGTATTAAGGGAAACATGGAGACCCATGGACAAAATCATATTAAACATGAATGTAACAAATAGAGGAGACCTTACCGCAGCATCAACCTTATGAGAGCAAAATGTCAAGCAACTATCTTGCTCCAGAAATTTTGGCTGCATGCATACAACAACAACAAAGCCTTTTAATCCCAAGCAAGTTGACATTATAATCGATGCTTTAGGAAATTAGGAATGTGAATCTTAAATACTACAAGGGAGAATCAATTTGACACACCTCTAAGAAGCTTGGTCTCATTGTAACTTTAGATGCCAGCTCCACAATATGTCCCAAACTTAAATTGACACAACTCTCCAAAGACGAAGCAAGTAAATTAGTCGGTATTTTACCCCAGGAGCATTTCCCTTCAAACACTGTTAAAATGCACGGATGATCATTAATTCAATCAATAGTGTTGGAATATAAGTGAATTGCCCACCTCTCCCCATCAGCTTAAGCTTTTGGGTTGTAATGGTCGGTGCATGCAACTCAATATGGTATCAAAGCCAGAGGTCTCGAGTTCAAATCCTGGTTAGCACAATTAAAATAAAATAATTGTTGCTCGCTCCTATTCCACGTCTGAGGCCTGAGGGAGCCTCCACGTGAGGGGGAGTGTTGGAATATAAGTGAATTGCCCACCTCTCCCCATCAGCTTAAGCTTTTGGGTTGTACTGGTCGGTGCATGCAACTCAATAAATAGGAACACAAATGTCATCTTAGTTTCTCAGCTTAAGCATCAGCAAATATTAAATACACATGTTCTAAACTATATGTTCATAAAGTAGCCACGATGACATTAGAGATCCTCTTGCCATGAATAAAGATAAATACACATTAGAGTTCCTCTTGTCATGAATAAAGATAAATACAACTACTCAACAAATGAGCCTGTTAACATGTTAATCCTGTAGGAAAAGAAATCACATAATGTCTGCATAAAATGTCAACATAAACTTACTCTGGAGAGAAGAACCTTCCACATGGTTCCCAGAGCAGTTATCTTCACCATTACTTTGTCCGACTTGCCCTTTTGGATTAAAATAATTCAATGATGGCACAGAAATGGAAAAAAAAAAAGAACTCACATGGGTGTGCACCGTACCACAACTAATAAAGATAATGTCAGGGTTGCAAGCACGGGAGGTTGACAAACTCTTCACATCAGGAATGATGAATGTGGCTTCACTGTTGTCCTTATTTCCAACTTCACTAAAAGAAGTAAGCAAGCGAGCCCGACTGAATCGATAAATTGGAGAGTGCTGCAAAATAGAATCATACATAAGAATGAGATCATTTGGTAGACAAGCATGAAAACTTGCCACTCGCTTCACAAACAGAAGAAGGCTAGACTTACCCCTTCAAGTGAAAGGTTACTAGTAGGTCTAGCTAACAGAACATAAAGAGGAAAGATATAATGTGCTTGCAACTCAGAATTTGTACTTCCAGAAAGTGATATGGTTATCTGAATCCTGCATTGATACATACAGTCAGTCTGTCAGACAAAGAAAAATATTTAGAACAAACAGGGTTGTGATTCAACAGTGCAAACGATTTATCACAAAAATTCCACCTGACATAAATTAGGTATTTTCTCTTGTTTGGCAGATCCGCTATTCCGATTTCTTTTATGCTTTAAAAAGAATTGCAGACATACTGCTATACCATAACTAAAAGTTGAGATGGAATCATTCCATCCTAGAAAACTGGGATGGAACTGTCCCGTTCCACCTTGTCCCCAAACCAAAAAACCACCAAAAGGATTGTCTTTGGATTGCTGCACCATCATATGTCCTTGAAAACCAAATTGACATTGTGAATAATTCTATTCTTACCAGACTCGGGTTTTTCCTCTACCTCAATGAAATGACATGCAGCTCTCTTGCGTTGTTCGAGGAAAAAAAAAGTTCTATTCTTTGAATAGCAAAACTGCATAAGTCGGGGAAAAATGCTTTCCTTAGCTGCTGGAGCATCGAGCAACAAAAGGTAAAGATTTCCAAGATAATTACAAGAATGGCTGCAACTCCATCCTTATGATAATAGAGTAGTATATACCACTACCATATGCAGGTTATAAACAAGGCTTCAGTATTCAATAATCTATAGGGCGATTTGCAAGTTTGCTATCCAAAAAGCCTAATAGCAGAGTTGCACCTAGAATGCCTGTATTGTGCAAAACTGCATACTATGGACTGGCTACCACTTGATGAGAAGATGATTAAGAGATTAGAAGGATGGCGATGTGATTCTGCAAGGCGGCAAACTATCTTAATTCAGTCCAGTCTTAGCAGTATGCCAACTTACTGCTTGTCCATGTGCTTCTCCCTAAACTTTATTAAGAGTGTCGATAAAACTAGAAAACACTTCTTTTGGCAAGGTGGAAACTTGAAGAAATATTGTTTGGAAATGGGAATACCACTTATTTATGGAATGATATCTGGTGTGGGCCTATATCCTTCAGAGATGAAATTTCCTGATTCTTATTGTTAGCGTGAGGCTTATTGGGCTGTGCCACATGGGCCTAGGCGCCCAGGGCTATTATAGTAGGTGATTGTGTATTAGGCAAGGATTCCCTGATTGGGTATTATTCTATAAACCCAGGCCAATCCTTGCCTATATATATGTATATGTCTGTACGTACTCAATCAATCCAATCTACTATTCCCTGAACCAATCCTTTCCTACATGGTATCACGAGACCGGGGGACCTTCCCGATTTCGCTTCCGCTCTCCTAGGCGCGCGCCTCCCAGGCCGCGACGCCTCCTTCCCCGCGCGTCGTCTCCCGGCCGCGCCGTCTCCCTCGCGCCGCAACGCCGCTTTCCCCGCGCGCCGCGCGCAGGCCCTCGCACCGGCTCTCTGCTGTGTTGTGAAGCCTCCTACACCTCCCCTCACCCCTCGCTCAGCGGCTGCTGCTGCAGCTGCTGCCACGGAGAAGTCCGCCGCTCCCTCTGCCTCTGAGATCGAGCAGGCCTCGGACGCCCAGGCGAAGGCCACCGCCGACGCCGCTGCTGCGCAAAAGCGCGCAGCCTCCCAAAAAGCTGCTCGCGATGATGCCCTCGCACGCGCTGTTGCCGCCGACAAAGAAGCACAGGCGGCCACCCTCGAACGCGACGCTGCCGCGTCGCGCGCCCGCGATGCTCAGGCCCGTGCTGAACAGGCACGTGCCGCCGCCGGCGCATCAGATGACGACGCCGCCCCCTCTGATGACGATGATCGCGTCTCCAGCCACCACGACCTCAACGATGCCTTGCTTCCAGCATGAAGCCGCCGCCATCGCCCACCTCCATACTCAGGCGGTCGCGGTCCAGAACATCAAGAACCTTGTTGCTGTCATCCTCGACATCAACAAGGGCAATTACAATCGATGGCGCGATCAATTCCTCACAGTTGGCAAGTTCTCCCTTCAGGATCATGTCCTGCAGGATGCTCCAGCACCCGATTTCCCTGACTGGATTCGCATGGATTGCGTAGTCAAGTCGTGGATCTTCAACACCATCACGGACGACCTCGCTGAGACGATCTCGGCCAGGAACTCCACCGCCCGCGACGTCTGGTGTGCTGTTGAGTCACAGTTCTTCAGCAACCGCGAGACACGAGCCCTCTACCTCGACGCCAAGTTCCGCACTTTCGTCCAAGGTGACTTGTCCGTCACCGATTACTGCCGGGAACTCAAGCGCATGGCAGACATGCTCGGCGACTTTGGTGAAGTCGTCACCGACCGCACCCTCGTCCTCAACGTCATCCGCGGTCTGAACGAACGGTTCAAGACTGTCGGCATGCACCTCCGACGTGGACGCCCTTTCCCCACGTTCCTGGAGGCCAAAGCTGACCTCCTCATGGAGGAACTCACGCTGGAGCATCAGGCGCCCTCCCAGCAGACCGCCCTCTCCGCCTCCACAAGCTCGTCGCTCTCTGCCCGCGGCCTGCTGTCCAGCAGGCCACCTACAGCACCTCGGGCTCTAGGGGCGCGCCTGCTCCTTCCTCCAAGAACCAGAGCCGCCGCAGCAAGCGTGGCGGCAAGCGCAACGGCTCTGGACAGTAGCACAGCAGCCAGCCCACCCCTGCCGACGTGCAGTCCGGTGGACAGTCGACGACCGGCGGTTCCGGGGCGCTCCATGGCCCTCCTTCTACAACCCGTGGACCGGGTCCATCCAGATGTGGCCTGGCACGCGACCTCCCCTCGCGCCTCTCCCACGTCCACCACAACAGCAGGCGCTGCTGGTCCAGCCACCTCAGCAAGCGCCTTCGCCCAGCCCTGCCATGGACCCTGCTGTTCAGTGGGCTGCACCTGGGCAATGGGCGCCTCCTGGACTTTACAATCCTCTTGCTGGGCTCCCCACATGGGATCAGCCCTCTCTGGTGTCGACGTTCAGCACCATGACGCTGAACCAGCCCCAGAACAACGAGTGGTATTTCGATTCAGGTGCTACTTCTCACATGACTTCTCATTCCGGTAATCTTTCACACACCACCCCATCGCGGTATACTACTCCTTCATCTATTGTTGTCGGTAACGGTTCCTTGCTCCCTGTCACTGTCACTGCCACTGGCAAAGCAATTGTTTCACCCTCTTTAAATCTTAATAATGTTTTGGTTTCCCCACAACTTATTAAGAATCTTATTTTTGTTCGTTAGTTTACTATCGATAACAATTGTTCTGTTGAGTTTGACCCCGTTGGTTGTTCTGTGAAGGATCTTCCGTCTCGGAACGTGATCGTCAGGTGCAATAGCTCCGGACCGTTGTACCCTCTTCATCTACCGCCGGCGCAATCCTTGGTCGCCGCCTCTGGGTCAACACTTTGGCATCGCCGCCTCGGTCATCCTGGACACGAGGCCCTCTCCAAACTAGCGGCGTCTACACTTCCCGCATGTCGTCATGATAGTAGCTCGTCTCTCTGTCATGCTTGTCAGTTAGGCCGCCATGTGCGTCTTCCTTTTCATATGTCAGCATCTAGAGCGTCAAATAATTTTGAACTTATACATTGTGATCTATGGACATCTCCTATTCTCAGTGTATCAGGCTATAAATATTATTTGGTCATTCTTGATGATTCCTCTCATTATACATGGACGTTTCCTTTGAAACTTAAATCTGACGCTTTCACCACGCTGGTTTCCTTTTTTGCCTATGTTTCTACCCAGTTCAGCACCACAGTCAAGGCAATTCAGTGCGACAATGGACGAGAGTTTGACAACTCTAGTTCCCGCACATTCTTCCTTACTCATGGTGTCGATCTTCGTATGTCATGCCCCTACACTTCGTCTCAGAACGGTAAAGGCGAGCGCATCATTCGTTCCCTTAACAATGTGACTCGTTGTCTTCTGTTCCAGGCGTCTCTTCCACCCTCCTTCTGGGTTGAAGCTCTGCAAACCGCCACCTACCTCATCAACATTCTGCCCACCAAGACGCTTCGCTCCTCCACCCCGCACTTTGCCCTCTTCGGTATTGTGCCTTCCTATGACCATCTTCGTGTCTTTGGTTGCAAATGTTACCCCAACATGTCTGCCACCCACAAACTCTCACCTCGGTCCACCTTGTGTGTCTTTCTAGGTTACTCAGCTCATCATAAAGGATATCGCTGCTTTGATCTCTCTTCCAATAGAATGATCATCTCTCGCCATGTTATTTTTGACGAGTCGGCCTTTCCCTATGCTGAGCATGGTTCAACCCCCTCACAGGCCGACTTTGATATTTTGGATGTGACTGACTATGTGCCGGCTCCTATCGGATCCCCACAAAGGTTTCTCTCTGCAGGTTCCAGCACCCTTCCTTCCGCACAGCCACGTGCGGCTGCGCCCGGCGCTGTCCCGGCTGGTCCAGCAGCGCATGATGCGCTCCCAGCCGGCCTCCCAACCTCGCCTGCACCTTCCGCACAGCCATGTGCGGCTGCGCCCGGCGCTGTCCCGGCTGGTCCAGCAGCGCATGATGCGCTCCCAGCCGGCCTCCCAACCTCGCCTGCACAGCCACGTGCGGCCCCTGCACCTTCGTCTGTGACGACTCTTCAGTCTTCGTCGTCGCCAGGCAAGCGCAGTCCTCCGCCTGGTTTTCCGCCGCTACTAGCCGCCCCACAGTTGTTCCTGGCGCCCGTCATCAAGCATGTCTACACTCGTCAGGGACCTGCGGTAGTGCCTGCTGCAGCGCCTGTCCCTCCTGCTGCACCACTGCCTAAAGGTGTTGTTGCTGTTCCAACAGTACAAAATCAGCACTCCATGGCAACGCGTGCAAAGAGAGGCTACCGGTTTCCAGCCCTCTACCATGCTACACCGTTGTCTCCAGTGCCCAAGACCTTTCGCAGCGCCCTTGCTGACCCGTGTTGGCGCGCTGCTATGGAGGAGGAACATTCTGCTTTGCTACAGAACCACACATGGGATCTCGTACCTCGGCCCCCTCGAGCTAATGTGGTCACTGGCAAGTGGATTTTTAAGCATAAGTTCCATGCTGATGGGTCTCTCGAGCGGTACAAGGCGCGCTGGGTTCTTCGTGGTTTTACCCAGCGTCCCAGTGTGGATTTCGACGAGACTTTCAGCCTCGTGGTCAAGCCGGCTACAGTCCGTACGGTCCTCTCGCTCGCTCTCTCTCGACACTGGCCTGTACACCAGCTTGACGTCAAGAATGCTTTTCTCCATGGAACATTGACTGAGACAGTATACTGTGCACAGCCATCTGGTTTTGAGGATCCCACCCATCCTGACTTTGTTTGTCGTCTCAACAAGTCACTGTATGGGTTAAAGCAGGCTCCTCGCGCTTGGTACAGCCGGTTTGCTACGTATTTGGTTTCTCTTGGATTTGTTGAAGCCAAGTCTGACACTTCACTCGGTTCAGACATAGCTTATCTGCTGCTTTATGTTGATGACATTGTTCTTACAGCTTCTTCACCAGGCCAGGCCTACTTCGACAGATTATTTCAGCCCTCCAGCAGGAATTCTCTATGAAAGATCTGGGTGAGCTGCATCACTTCCTTGGTATGCATGTTCAGCATTCGGGCGATGGTCTTCTTCTCTCCCAGCGGCAATACATGATGGATATCCTTGACCGTGCTGGGATGACAGAGTGCAAACCGTGCTCTACTCCGGTTGACACAAATCCAAAGCTTGCCGCTACTGATGGTGCGCCTGTGGCTGACGCATCAGATTTTCGTAGTCTCGCTGGAGCATTGCAGTACCTGACGTTCACTCGACCGGATATTTCCTATGCTGTTCAGCAAATCTGTTTACACATGCATGATCCTCGTGAACCTCATCTGACTGCTCTCAAGCGAATTCTACGTTATGTTCGAGGCACTCTTCACTTGGGCCTCCTGCTGCGACCATCTACATCTACTGATCTTGTGGTCAACACTGATGCTGACTGGGCCGGTTGTCCAGATACGCGCAAGTCCACCTAGGGCTATGTTGTGTTTCTTGGTGACAATCTCGTCTCCTGGTCCTCCAAACGTCAGAATACCGTCTCCAGATCCAGTGTTGAAGCTGAGTATCGCGCAGTGGCTAATGGTGTTGCCGAGGCTGTCTGGCTGCGCCAGCCCCTTCAGGAGCTTCACACCCCTTTGCGTCGTGCTACTTTCGTGTATTGTGATAACATCAGTGCGGTCTACATGTCCTCCAACCCAGTTCAACATCAACGCACTAAGCACATTGAGATTGATCTACACTTCGTTCGGGAGCGAGTTGTAGTTGGTGATCTTCGTGTCCTTCATGTACCGACTTCATCTCAGTATGCGGACATCTTCACCAAGGGCCTTCCTTCTTCAATCTTCACGGAGTTTAGGTCCAGTCTGAACGTGCGCAGTGGCTGACGATCAGACTGAGGGGGCGTGTTAGCGTGAGGCTTATTGGGCTGTGCCACATGGGCCTAGGCGCCCAGGGCTATTATAGTAGGTGATTGTGTATTAGGCAAGGATTCCCTGATTGGGTATTATTCTATAAACCCAGGCCAATCCTTGCCTATATATATGTATATGTCTGTACGTACTCAATCAATCCAATCTACTATTCCCTGAACCAATCCTTTCCTACACTTATGAGATCAGTAGTGATCAAGGTTTTAGGTGGATGGATGAGAACCTACAAACTCAATTAAGAAGGTTGATAGACATTCTCTTTTCTTGTGATGCGCCTAACAAAGCAAAATGGCTTTAGAAAAATCTGGCAAATTCTCTGTCAAATCAATGTACAGTCATTTGTGCAGCTCTCACTATAGGCTCCCATAAAAAATGGATTCGGAAACCTAAAACACCCGCTAAAAATCTTTTGTCGCATAACTTATGCAGAATGGTACTCTGACAAAAGGTTCTTAAATGAAAATGGCAAAGAGATGAATCTTATGCTTTTCATTGAGAAAAATTAAGTGTTAATCACTTGCTCTTTGAATGCCCTCTAGCTAAATTCATCTGAAGCCTATCGCACACGCTTTTGGTTGAAGTGTAGGCCAAGCTCTTTTGAACAATTTTGGTCCTGGGTGATTGTGTGCTTACCAATTGCAAAAGAAGTCCATGTTGCTCATTTAGCTGCTGTATGGTGGGCCCTGTGGAGAGCTGGAAACAATGTGTGCTTTGAGAAGAAAGTAACCAAATCTCCTATTGAGATTATATGTTCATTATGTCCGTTCCTATCATACTGGGCAGATCTCTGGAAGCAGGAAAACCCATAAGCTTTGGAGGAGGGACCTGAAGCTTTGAAACAAATTGCCCTAAAGTTCCTCCAATTGAGCAGATGCAGGGGTCACGCATGGAGCAAGCTCTAACAGGCCAGGATGGCTTTGTGGCTTAACCTCATCGCCATCTGAACACCTTGAGAACTGGAAGATGCTGGAGTGCATGTCTGTGCGCTGCTGCTTTTAGACTTGTTAGTTGTCTCGTCTTGCCACGTCTTGCCAGGATATTGGATTGTAATGGCATTGTTTTGCTTTCGTCTTCACGGCAGTCTGGGTGTGCTGCAGCCTGCTCAGTTCTGGGCCCTGTGTGCCCTCAGGCCATTTACAGCATCATTTTGGTTTCAGGTGCTAATGTTGGTTGGTGAGACTTTTGAACGCATGAATCACTGTACCGTTTCTTGCAATTTCATTGCTTAGCAGTAATGAAATTTGGGTCACCCTGTGCTGGGGAACAAAGAGAATTTTTTGTATTGCATATGGCCTGCCATCTGGTTCACAGATCAAGCTAATACTGTTCATAAGACCAAAATGCCCCTCTTTTTGCTGCTGCAAGGCCCCTGGCTTGCTGTCTCCTATGCGTCACATCACGTTAACAAACTGGCAGCAATGCATATGCTCCTACCGCTGCGAAACGAATGCACCGTAAGGGATAAGCTGCAGTAGCAAGTGAACAATGAAGCAGTGAGACCAGTAGCCGCAGCGGCTGGCTGAGGCGCCGAGCAGTAACCAATTGAGTAGAAGAGACAGGCAAGTGGTAGCAGCAGAAAGCCAGCACGCATGACCACAAAAGAGTAAGAGTGACTGGTTAGTGCTCATTGGACTCTCCCAGGGTTCACCAGAGAAGGAGCTTCAATCTAGGCAATGGTGTTGAGGAATGAAGAGACTGAGAGGGAGGAAATAGATTAAGCAACAACGGAGGGAGAACATGAGGCCACTTCTGTTATTTCTAATGCCTGTGTTTTTTTCCAATTTCACTATATTATTTCACACAAACAAAGGATGACCGCAATATAGTGGCAAACCGAACTGATTTTAATGGGCCTTAGAGGCAGTTTTGCAATTCATGTTTTTATAATGGAAAATCCCAAATAGGATGTCAAGTGAGTGGCAAATTTGCATGTTTCCCAAACCATAAATCTATGTCAGGTACCAAATGAAATTTAAAGAAAATACATGAATTTCATGAACTGTTCGTACTGATAAACAGACTGCGGAAAAAACCCAAACTGCATGGCTTTAAGCAGAGTGACTCAGGGGGCTACGAGACAGACTATAAAATAGAGCAACCTATGCATATAAATGCAGGGGGTGCTATGGCCTTGGACTAAAACATCAGGGGAAATCTTACTCAAAGCAACAAGGAAATAGCAAATGAAGCTAATCATCCTAATACATAAATTTGTTTGTTCTGCATGCATGGCTGGGCCCACAACCATGATATTAGACGTAAAATAGAGAGGATTTACCAAAGTAGTTGTCAATAAGGTGCTGAGCTCAAGATAGAACAATTAATACTTAGGATGAAAACATTTAAATGCATGACTGTCCATTCAAGGTTCAAACCTCTTTTTCCTCCTCGCGTGTATATTGTAAAGAAGGCATCTTTGAATAAAAGGGGGCTGCAAAATTGAGGAAACCATCATTGGTATCTCAAATCAATTGCACATAATGGTTACGGTTACTGCAGAGTAAGCATGGTCATGTGAACAATGTTGGAAGAAGGGAGCATAAGTAGGATAAACTTTACATTTTTCACGGCTCGCCGTTGAATAATATTGTAGAGCTCGACTGGCTTGCAATACAGAGCCAAATCTCTTTCAGCAGCAAGTTTCTCATCCGGAGACAATGCAATTCTTAGCTGCTGACGGAAGGCCTGGCCTGTAGACCCAGGATAAGCATATTCGCGTCCAATATTCCTGCATACAAGCACAACTTGCATATAA
Source organism: Microstegium vimineum (assembly GCA_022036555.1). Taxonomy (NCBI): domain Eukaryota; kingdom Viridiplantae; phylum Streptophyta; class Magnoliopsida; order Poales; family Poaceae; genus Microstegium; species Microstegium vimineum. The sequence goes on along the minus strand of CM039120.1, from coordinate 21,737,150 downwards.
CAACAGAATCCATTCCGTCTCACTTGAAGAACAAGAACCACATGTCCATAATTGTGCATCCACAAAACAGCTGGACTAGCTATGTCTATTTCAAAACACAGAATGCAACCCGAGCATGGCGAGAATTGCTCAATGTATACCTCTTTATGTAACTATTTTCTTTAAGTTTGTAGGTGCTATAATTCAAGTACACCTTCCATTCCGAGTTATAAGAAGTTTTGGCTATTCTAGATGCATAGTTTTTGCTATGCACTTAGATATACACTGTGTCTCTAGACATAGATAAAGCAATGTATCACAAGAGCCAAAAACGTCTTATATGGAATAAATAATGGAATGGAGGGAGTAGTGTGCAAAACAAGCGTGGCTATGTCAAAAAAACGGGCGTGGCAAGATCCAGAACCAACATATAGTGACCGGTAGTTATACCGATATTAGCCATCTACAATCAAGAGTTTCTTTCTCACTACCTGACCGGCCGTTATACAAGAACTAATAAGACATTACAATCCCCTGAACCATTTATCCACTTACTGATTTAACGGTTGAGGCAGAGGCAGGCCGGGCATCCTCGCTGCTGAAGAACACCTAGGATCTTGCGGACCCGTACTCAACACGAGTTCTTTCTTCTTTCCGCGCGCAGGAACCTACCCAACGGTGGAATCAGGTCATCAGCATCAAACTGGAGCGCTAGCAGGCGGCGAAGCGTGGGAGCGGGGGCGCGAACGGGAGCGGAAGCAAGAGAGGCGGCGCGTAAGCGGTGGCCACCGGATTGGAACGGCGGCTCGGCCCGGACCCCGGAGAGGAATTGGGCAGAGAGGGAAAAATGGCACCGCTCCCGAGTGCCGACTGTGCCTTAGGATGTGTTTGGTTGGACAGCGAGGCAGAATGAAACGGTTCCGCTCCTGATTTATGATTTAGGGGTAGGACGGTTCTATTCGGTGTTTTTAGGACAGAACAGTTCTATTCGGTGTTTGGTTGAAAGAATGGAATGGTTCTATTTTGGTGTTTGGTTGGAGGGATATCAGCAAAGAGGATGACAACACCAGACACAGCAAAACGGGAACGAGTGCGTCCGGCAAAATTTTGGGAACGAGTCCGTCCTACTTTTCAAGGGAATATTCCTGGACTGGGATGGCTCCATTCTTCTATCCACAAACCAAACAGCCTGGAAATTAGGATGGAATGGCTCCATCCCACCCCATCCCATGAACCAAACACAACCTTATTTTCCTTCTCCCGGGGGATAAAACGGTGATTCTGCTGTTATCGGGGCTTCGCAATTTTGTCATTCTTAAATGATACGCAACCTCAAATATGCCCTGCCTTATGATATATTTGTTGCTAGATTAATATTTTTTTTTATCCTAGCATATTTACTTACCCGTTTTGCCCCTTCCTGATGGATCGACTCTTCATTCACGGCACGGGAGACTGCGACGCCGCCAGTGGAGCGTTCACGGGACGGGGACCGCCGCCGCCGGAGCGAGAGAGAGAGGGAAGGGATCCGACGAGAGGCCGCGCAGTCACGGCAGACGTTGCGCCGCTGCCAGGTGAAGCGAGAGAGAGGGAAGGGATCACGCCGCGCGGGTACGGCGGACGTCGCGTCGCACCGCCACTTCCCCGATACCAGGCGCGACCGCTGCCCGAGTCCCACGCTCGCTAGGCCCGAGCGTCGATCTGTGTCTGCGCCAGTCAAGGCCGGCGTCCCACCGCGTCCATGTCCGCGCCAGCTTGCGAGCGGACGCCGCCACCTCCCCGACAAGATACCGTGTGGCCAGGCCTGCTGCCGCCCCGACGCATCCACGCGGGCGGAACTCGATTGGAAGCTCGATGAAGCAAGCCTCGTCCACGGCAGCGTCGGAGATGGCGGCGGGATCCCTTCCCTTCTCTCCCTCTCTCTCTCTCTTCACCGGCGGCTTCCATCTCCAGCAGGGTTTTTGTTACCGAACGGTAACCGGTCGGTTACTGACAAACCGGCCGCGGGCGGTTCGGTTTCGGTACCGGTTTGAATTCAAATTTCAAATTTGAATTTTTTTTAAAAAAAAATCTGAAAAAATTCCTAAAAATTGTTCACGATTTATAGAGTCCAATGGTGTAAAAAATTTTCAAATTGGAATTCGTTTGCTATTTTTTTGGACGTGTTTAAATTTGAAAAAAAAAAAGAAAAAAACCGGCCGGCCCGTTAAGGGCCCACGCGGCCCATTGCCTCCTGGCGCCGAATAAAAGGAAGCTGTCGGCCGGGGGGGTGATGTCCACGCCCCAAACCCTATCCGCGCCCGCCCCTTCACTTCCGCCCCCGCGCCGCCCGCAGCCAACCACGCCCCTCGGTAACCGACCGGACGGCGGCGGTTATCGAGAGATTTGGTCGGTAACCGACCAGCCCGCCACGCGCCCTCCCCCCGGCGGTTACTGACCGGACGCAGCGGTTACCGACCCCCCGAACGGTTACTGACCGGGTTGCTTCGGTAAGTTTTTTTTTGTTTTTTTCATTTCCTTGCATTTGTAGTTGCTATAGTTGTAGGATTTAGTTATGATAAGCTATAGGATGTAGGATTTATGGAGTATATGATGTAGAAAATATTTATTGTAGGATTTGACTTAGGACGTATATAGGAGTTAGGTTTATTTGGTTTAGGATTTAGGATTTGCGGTTGGATTTGCTTTAGGATGTATGTAGGATTTAGGATTTAGGATTTCATTGATGTAGGATTTAGGATTTAGGTAGGATTTAGGTGTATGTTAGGATATAGGTTTATTTGTGGTATGATTTGATGCATGTGTTCGATTTGTTTGTGTTGTCTATTTGTGCAGGAAGATGCCGAGAGACCGTAGAGACGTAGTATGGGAGCATGGTGAGAATCTTGCTCCCGGTTGGAAATGCAACTACTGTCTTACACAAAAAGCCGGGGGTGGTGCTTCCCGATTGAAGCAGCATTTGACTGCGCGCGGGACGGAGGTGATCCACTGTAGCAAGGTGCCCAGAGAGGTCCGGGAGTACTTTCAGCATGAGATCGACAGAACTAAGCAGGCAACTAGTGACCGCTCTCGGCAGAGGGTTGCACGAGAGGCTGCTGCAGCGGAGGGCAACCACCCCTTGACGATGACGAGTACGAGGCTCAGTTGCAGGCAACCATGAATCAGTCCAGAGCAGAATATGAGTACCAGGAGGGGGTGCAGCGGAGAGGAGGCGCTTACGAGCGTGGAGGTGGCAGTGGTAATGGTACTGCTTCGCAGGGGGGCAATCCTTTGCAAAGGATGTTTCGGAGGTCTGGTTCACAGAGGCAGACCCCTGCGGTGGTGGAGGACTACAACTTGGCAGCCGGTACGAGGGTTGGACTCAAGCAGACAAGGATTGATACAGGGTCATGGACGCAGAGGGGAAGGAACACGAAGGACGCAATTGGGAAAGCTTGGGGAAAGTTTTTTCATACTGCAGGAATCCCCGGGAGACAGACGGACAATCCGTACTTTGTTAGTGCGGTTAGGGAGACGCAGAAGTGGGGTAAGTACATATACTTGGAGACTTCAATTCATTACGTATATTTCTCTATTCTCATGATTCGCTTACGATTGCAGGTGAAGGCATCGCGTCACCCAGTGGAAAGGATATAGACGGGAAGTACCTCGATCATAACGAGAAGGACCTGCAGATCCAGTACGCAAAGTTTAAGGAGGAGTGGCCCTTGTTTGGGGTCACGTTGATGTGTGATTCGTGGACGGGCCCGACAAGATGTCATCAATTTTTTGATCTATTGCAATGGCGTCATGTGGTTCCACAAGTCAGTTGATGCGACGGGCAGGAGCCAAGATTCATCTTATTTGTTGGGGGTACATCTAAAATATTATGCCAGTTCACATGCACTATGTTTTCTCGGTTCCACTAAATGTTGTGCCTACTTGTGCAGCTGATTCGCAAGGTGGTTGAGGAGATAGGTGCTAAGCATGTCGTGCATATCGTCACGGACAACGACGCCAACTTCAAGAGAGCATGCCAGAGATTGAACGAGGAGTACAAGCATATTGTTTGGACACCTTGCCTTGCACACACCATCAACTTGATGCTGAAGGACATTGGTAAAAGGCCGGAGCATGCAGGTATGATCTCCGTATACAAGCGCATTTCAGCTTGGCTGCACAACCATGGTCAGTTGAATGCAATGATGAGGGAAGCCATTGGTGGTGAGTTGGTCAAATGGAATGCCACTAGGTTTGGGACCAACTACATGTTCATGGAGAGCTTCCATCGGAAGCGTGATCGTTTTATGCAGTGGATGGGATCTTCCGAGTTCTTGCATAGCAGGTGGGGAAAATCCAAGGAAGGTCATTATGCTCACGCAAGGTTGTCTAGTATACAGTGGTGGGAAACACTCAAATACATCATCGATTCAGTGACACCAATTTACAGGTTCCTTCGGTTCGCTGATCAGGATAGGCGACCTAACCTGTGTGAGGTAGTGTACAACTTCCAAGAGTATAAAAATGAGATGGAGGCCTTCTTTGGAACAAATGTCTCAACATGGCATGAGTACAAGGCTATCATGGATGACAGGATTGCGGACGTGTACTATGGCACGCATGTGGGCCCAGGTGCGATCACAACCATTGTTAAAATAGCAGTCTCTACATATTGAGTATTTACCATTTGCTAATTTGTCGTGCATCGTATGTTGCAGCTGCTGTACTCAACCCAAGGCTTGTATACCGTTACAATCCAACTCCGCAAATGTTTGCTGGCCTCAAGGAAGCATTTGGGAAAATGACGGATGTGCACTCCGCTGTCTTGGCATTACAGGAGGCAGAATCATTCCACCAACACCTTGGGGAGTTTGGCAGTGAGCTGGCCATTAAAATGGCCACGGACTCCAAGACAACCCCATGTAAGAGTACTTTTGAACTCATTTTTTTTTGTCTTTTTGAGTGCATACCTAACATAATGGGTTCCACTTGCAGCTCAATGGTGAATGCTGTTCGGCAGGAGCACTCCAAATCTGCAAAATCTTGCGTTGAGGCTTGTTGCACAGTGTGTATCCTCCAGTGGATGCGAGCGCAACTGTAGTACATTTGCCTTAGTGCACACGAAGGTTCGGAATCGCTTGTCCCACAAAAACTGAACAAGCTAGTGTATGTGAACTACAACCTTCGCCTGCGACTCGCGGATGCCTCCGGACCACCTAGGCGTGAGGAAGAAGACTTCATTGACCAGTTCACGAAAGGGATAATCCGGTTTGAGACTGGATGGAGTATGGCAGATCCAACCAGGCTCTAGTTCTCGACGAAGAGGATGAAGAAACGGACATCCCTCTTCCGTCCCATATCGTGAGGTACGTTAATGTACTTTGTTAGCCACTAACGAACCATACTTTTAATAATATGATTCATTCTTTGTGATGACAGAGACCAAGTGGACCCCGACGATCTTGGGCCCATCAGTGATTGGGCCCGTAGACATGTGGGTGACACGCATCTTGGCAAAAGAAAATACCAGACGGGACCTAGCCAGAAACAAAAGGGGAAGCGAGTGCAACAACCTGTCACCAGCGATGATTCGACAGATGATGGCGAGGAGGGTGAGCAAAGTCCACGGTACCAGGAGTCCGATCACAGCAGCTCAGCAACTGACAGTGGAGACGGTCATAGTGGTGACGATGACCCTGGAGCTGCTGGTGGTAGTGTTGTTGGTGGTGATGGTGGGGCTGGGGGTTCTGCAGATGGTGCTGGTGGTAGTGGTGCTGGTGGACTTCGTTTCACAGGTATCGATTGTTACAGACATTTTTTTTAATGTCTATGACTATTCACTAGTACTAATTATGGTCGACTGCAGGCGAGACGGACTTCACACATGCTACTCAGGACCGCGACCATGGGCAACCGGAATCACAGAGGAGAGCTTACGACCCGACGGACTGCTACGACACGCCACAGTACTCCTCTTCCTCGTACAGTGATACATCATACGGTGGTGGTTATACCTACCCTGTTCCTGACATCAGCACGCAGCCGGCCACTAGATGGGTCTACGAATGGCAAGACCCGGATTTCTACAACATGTTAGTGCAGGAATGGGAGACCACAACTCATTGGACGGGCCAATCATGGATAGAGTACGAGGCCGGGCTACAGTCGCGCGGTATCGCTCTAATGTCCACCGCGGAGTATGAGGAGGGGTGCCGAAACGGGATCTTCCCTTATATTCAACGCCAGTGACCATGATGTTCGCATGTGTACGACACAAGGTATTTCCATGCACGATTTGTTGTTGTTGCAACGGTGAACTACGTTATTTCCGTCGTGAATTTGTGGCTACTGCATCACTATGATATTATTGTGGGGTTGGTCATTTGTATCACACTATTTTCCATGAATTGTGTGTTCTATTTACATCATTATGCACAAAGGTCATGCAAAAAAATTTGATTTTTTCAAGCAAAAAAAAAGGCACCCGGCGGTTTGGACCGGTTACCGGTCCCAAACCGAATGAACTGCGGGGTTTGAATTCAAAATCCAAACCGTTCGGTTTGGACCGGTAACCGGTCAAACCGGTCGGTAACCGCCCGACCACTCCCCGGCGGTTACCGGTTTCGAAACGGTAGCAAAAACCCTGCTCCAGACCGTGAGTCTCCCCGCTCTCGTGAACGAAGAGGAGTCCGTGAACCCGTGATCCATCAGGGAGGGGGCAAAACGGGTAAGCAAATTTGCTAGGGCAAAAAAAAATATTAATTTGACAATAAATTTTTCATAGGGCATATTTGAGATTGTGTATCATTTGAGAATGACAAAATTGCAAATCCTATTCAAGGGATGACAAAATTGCGAAACCGTGTTTTCATAATAACAGAATCGTCATTCTCTCGGGGGTGGCTACATGTTGTTATGAAAAGCAGGTTTTACCTTTTTTACATGTGCATTTGGGTTTACACGAGTCCATTATGCGGTTGGTTAAAAAAACTCCATTCTTTTTTATGGTATTTTAAATATTAAACTTCAAAATCTTTAACCAATAATTTAACTAATAACTTTAAATTATTATAAATATAATTTTGATATAGTTAGATTTGTAATTAATTCTACTATCTAAATATCATAAGTTTATAAATATAAATAATATAAAATAAGGTAAAGACTTCTCAATGAACGGTTGTATTATTAGTTACCCGCACACCCACCCTGACACATGCTTGACCACAAACGCTCGTCTCCGACCCAAACACGCTCGACTGCTCCTCTTCTACCTCTCTTTCTTGTCCCTGGCGGCCGGTGAAGTCCTCCCCGGCGGCGACCTGCTAGGGCCCCACCTCCTCCCCGCGGCCCCTTCCTCTCTTCTGCGATTATATTTGTCCCTAGCGGCCGGTGAAGTCCTCCCCGACGGCGACCTGCCAGGGCCCCACCTCCTCCCCGCGCCCCCTTCCTCTCTTCTGCGATTATATGGTTCCGATGAGCTCTTTAGGGTTCTAGCGTGGCGGCCATGGCAGATCCGGTGGCGGATCCACAGAAGGTAGGCCTCCTCCTCCCCTCCTCTCGAATTGAGAAATGTGCCGCCACACGCCCATAATTGTGCACTTGCAATGATTTTATCGTGCAGGTAGCCTCGTGCTCTCCCCGTGCCCTCATGCATCCTCCAAATCCCTTGTCCAACCCTTCACAGTCTGGCAGCTAAGACTGGATCTAGATGCCCCCTTCCCTCCCCTGCCCCCTAGCGCGCTCCTTTCCTGCTTCCGTGGTGGCTCCGACCCATGCAGTGATTTCCTTGCAAAATCCTAACGCTTCTCCGTTTTTCCTTGTATGGACCTGGTGCACATGGTTATGTTTGTCTTTTCGTTTTTTGTCAAGCACATGTAAGGCAGGGGGTACTGGCAGAAGAGGATGCTAGCATCGCGAGGACGGATGACACAAGATGTTGTTGGCAGTTTGTCGTGTCTTGGTGCAATCCTTCTCATCAATTTCTCAGCCCTCCAGCGAATCATTTTCCATGGTACGTAACTTAAATGGTAAATGGTTATAGATTTTGTATATTTTCAATGTCAAAATCTATATCATGCTCCACCCTTCGGTGAATCATTTTCCTTTGATTCGTACCTTAAATGGTAAATGGTTGTATATTTTGTATGATTTTAGTGTCAAATCTACATACTCGAGTGCAAATAAGGCATGTGATACTAAATTGGGGTTATGTCGATGTTTTACCACCGGCAACCCGTCACAGGGTAACTCGGGACGGTGTTTTGTTTGGAGGGGTGTCGGCGCATGCAGGAACTCGATGGTAAATGCAAGGAGAGAACGATTTATACTGGTTCGACACGCCGGAAAGTCACGGCGCCCTACGTCCAGTTTGGAGTAGATAGTATGTTGCGCCCTGCGCTATTTGTTGTGTTGCCAGGTATGAGCTAAGGTGAGGTTTGGTCGTGCCGATCTAGGGACCCTTGCCCTCCTTTATATAGTCCAGGAGAGGCAAGAGTCCTAGTCGGTTACAAAGTAGAGATCCTAGTAGGATTTATGTGCAACTACTCCTAGTAGGATTGCATGTATGGAATCCTAATAGGAGTAGGACTTCTTCTAGTTCTAGTAGGATTACATGTAGGGAATCCTATTCGGACTAGGTCTTCTTCTCTCTTCTCCATGGGGAACCCTATGGGTACCGTATCGACAAGCCCCCGAGCATTTCATGATTTTGCTTCAAGATGTCGGGTTGTTTGAAGATAAAGCCAAGTTCTTCTTGAAGTGAAATCTTGAGATGGTCTTATGTGCTTCCTTCTTCGGGTTGTTGAGGTTGGTGTTGAAGGTTCCTATGTGATTTTGGTAATTAAGTGACAACTTAGGTGAACTAATATGTGTTTAAGTGATATATACACAGGAGATTAGTTCATATGAGATTGTGTGATGAAGGAGCTTATTACACATGAGACATGACATGGAGTTATATGACCAAGGTGGAGAAGATCAAGATGAGGCTTGGCTTGATGGACCGGTTGCAAGTGTGAAGGGCAAGCGAGTGATGCTTGACGCCGATGGACCGACGCAATGGTGAAGAGAAAGTGAGGTCAAGATCGATGAACCAACTCGGTCACGCGATGATATGAAGTGGATCATATCATTTGGTGATAGGTTGGTGCATGTGTTGCATCAACATTGGAGAAGATGGAATGGAATGCGCAAGGCAAAGGTATAACTTGTAGGGCATTTTATTTCACCGGTCATAGGTGTGTAGAAAAGTATATGACCGAGTTTAGTATAGATGGCCGTACTATCAAGAGGGGCAAACTTGTTTGCATATCGGTCATCTAGTGCCACATGAGCGATCTAACATTGCGACACATTAGGATCGAGTCGCGTGGTGAGAGCAAGTAAAAATCCTTTGAAAATGATTGTGAAAATGCTAACACACATGCACATGGTTTTTTTACACTTGGTGGTGTTGGCACATTTGCAAAGGAGAATGTGTTGGAGTTCAATTGAATCAACTCGGAGAAGAGAAAAATGTTTTTCGGTATGCTCCTAACACTAGAGAAGATCTTGGAATGAAATACTGCTTTGATTCATAGTGATATGGATCAAGTGGATATGAGGGATGTGTAGGCCTCTGAGTTAGCTTTCCAAAAAGTCCAAGATCATCGAAATCGGAGTTCGGAGCTAAGAGATACGGACGTTTCCGTGTGGACTGTACTGGTCTGGACGCACTGTAGCAGTCTGGACGCAGTGCGTCTCTAAAGGTCTGGACGCGTTTGTATTGGTCCGGACCCTAGCGCCCGAAGCCGTCCAGAGAGCCATTAGAGAGGGGGAAACGGCTAGTTTTTCCCCTCCCTCTATAAGTAGACTTGGTGGCTGCCCTTGGCCGGTTGTGGAGCACCCTAGGGCCTTTGTGGCTTGTGTTGGTGTGTTTGGGAGCCCTCTAACTCACACACACTTGATAGAGTTCATCCGATTGTGTGAGAGAGCGATTACTAGTGCGTTACTTTGAGAGATAGCTTCGTGTGGCACTAGGTGATCGTGTTACAAGTCGGTGGTGCTTGCTACTCTTGGAGGTTGCCACCTCCTAGACGGTTTGGTGGTTGTGGTTTCGTCGAAGCACTAAAGAAGCTTGTGCGTGGCTCCGGAGAAGTGCTTTGTGAGGGGCATTGTGCTCGCCCTGCGGGAGATTGCGAAGAGCAACTCTAGTTGAAGGTATCATTGAGTGCCCTCATCTTGTGTTGGTTAGGCGGCAACCCTTGAGGGGGTTAGGCGAGTGAGGCCTATAAAAAGTCGTAAACCTCCAAGTGAGTGAGCCGATACAACGGGGACTAGCTTGGTGGCGACCAAGTGAACCTCGGGAGAAAAATCACCGTGTCAACCTTGTGTACATCTTCTCGGTGGTTTGCATTCTCCAAATCACTAGCTCGTATTTACTTATTCATACTTGTGCTAGTGATTAGTTGTTGCTCTTGTAACTAGTTTAGCTTGTGTAGCTAGCCTAGTTGCCTTCTAGCTTGTGTAGCATAGAAGTAGCTCTTGAGTGGCTAATTGGCTTGTGTAGCCTTGTTATTCACATTGCTTAGTTTGTGTAGCTAAGTAAGTTGAGCTCTCTAGTTGACTTGTGTAGTTTTGCTAGAGAGCATTGCTAGTGAGCTTAGGTGCTTTGTGTTTTGCTTACTAGTATGTGTAGGAGCTCCCGGTTTGCTTAGAGTACTAGTTGCTTAGGTTTGTGTGACCTTACAACCTAGACTTGTTTAGGTGAGCTTCCTAGCTTGACACCTTAGTAAGCTCAATTAGTATATTTTGCTAGGTGCTAAAGTTATAGTTAGAGGGTTGTAGTATTGGCAAGACCGATAGTTTTAATTCCGCATTTGATTCGATTAGCCAGAACACTTAAGTTTTAGAAAGGACTATTCACCCTCCCTCTAGTCCGTCATCTCGACCCTACAGGTGTGCACTTTTCACAAAAAGTGCACTCAATGAGTGCAGCCCCCGAGCCTCTTGTCGTTTGGTACAAACAGCCAAAGGGTCAGGATTTTGAAAAGATGTTTTCCAGGGTAGGTATCTCCAGCTCCCGAGCCTTCTCCGAGTTCTTTTATTTAGAAAAGAAATTGGATGAAGGATCTTGATGTGTTGTCATCATTGTAGTCTTGAGTTCTTGTATTATTGTCCTTTGAGTGTAGCCGAAGCGAAAGCGAGCCCCCGAGCTTTCTACCGAAAAGAAGCCGACAGAGGGGTCTTGAAATAGTCTTTTCTGTCTTTTCTTTGTCGTGCTTGGGTTCTGTATATCCACGGCTGTAGGGAATCTTGCTTCTTTGTCTCTGTCCTTTCACTTGTTTGCTTTCTGTAGTCTTGTTCTTTTTGTATCTTTTTTCTTTTGTCTTTTGCTTGCTTCTTTTCCTTAGGATCTTTGGGTTTTTGCGCTTAGTGTGCTGTTGTGTGAGGCTGAGCAGCCCCAGGCATAGTTGAAGCGAATGCCGAGCCCCCGAGCTTAGTGTCTGACCAAGCCATGAAGTTCTTCCGAGTTGTTGATTCATCCAGGTTATTTTTAATCTTTTCTGGTTCTTGATGTACCTCGTCCTGGTTGTTTGCACTTTGTTCACATTCTTTCTTGAACTTGTCTGTACCTCATCCGGGTTCTTTCTTGATCACTCTGGGTTTTTTCTAAATTTGTCTTGCAACTTATCGGGATTCTTTTTTTGATCAATCCAAGTTCTTTCTCAACTTTGTCTTGGTTTTTTGTCCCTCTTTGTCGGGGTTCTTTCTTGGGTAGGCGACCAAGTTGTAGAAGTTGTTTGCGACGTTCTTGAGGTCAAGTAGTTGGTCGTGCGCTCTTGGACTAGGCGACCGTGTTGTAAAAGTTACCTGTATCATTCTTGAGGCGAAGTATTCGATCGTACCACCCTTGGGGTAGACAACCAGGTTATATTAATATATTTATATATTTTTTAAAAAACGTTACTTAGCTTAATTCATGACCGAGTTGTAGAAGTCTCTGTGTCGCTTTTGGGGCGAAGTAGTCGATCGCACCGCTCTCGGGGTAGGCGACCGAGTTGTAGAAGTTCTTTGTGCCACTTTTGGGGTGAAGTAGTCGATCGTACCGCACTTGGGTTAGGCAACCAAGTTGTAGAAGTTGTCCGCGCCATTCTTGAGGCGAAGTAGTCGATTGTGCCGCTCTTGGGATAGACGACTGAGTTGTATTAGTATATAAAAATTAAAGCGTCACTTAGCTTGGTTTGTGGCCGAGTTGTTGGAGTCTTTGTGTCTCTCTTGGGGCGAAGTAGTTGTCTTTTAGAAATCTTGCAGTAGTCGTCCTGCCAGACTGTGTCGCTCATGGTGCAAAGCAGTCGGCTATTTGTCATGCCGCTTCACGAAGCGGTTGACTTGAAGATTCGTGCTAGACAGTGCCGCTCATGGTGCAAAGTTGTCGGCTATTTATCATGCCGTCTCACGGAACGGTTGACTTGTAGATATGAACCAGACTGTGTCGCTCATGGTGCAAAGTAGTCGGTTATTTTGTCATACTGCTTCATGAAGCAGTTGACTTGAAGATTCATGCCAGACAGTGCCGCTCATGGTGCAAAGCTTTCGGCTATTTGTCATGCCGTCTCACGAAACGGTTGACTTATAGATATGAACCAGACTGTGCCGCTCATAGTGCAAAGCAGTCGGTTATTTTGTCATGCTGCCTCACGAAGCAGTTGACTTGAAGATTCGTGCCAGACAGTGCCGCTCATGGTACAAAGATGTCGGCTATTTATCATGTCGTCTCACGAAATAGTTGACTTGTAGATATGAACCAGACTGTGTCGCTCATGGTGCAAAGCAGTTGGTTGGTTTGTCATGCTGCTTCATGAAGCAGTTGACTTGAAGATTCGTTTGTTCTGGAGTCTTGTATCTTGTTTGTATCATCAGTTGTAGAATTTCTTGCATTGTAGATGTGTTGTTTTGTATGTCTTCATGGTCGATCCGACTTGGATCTCCCGATTGAAAGCTCTTGACGAGCTGATGTTGTCGTATCCGATTTGAATTTGGTCTTGCTAGTTGTAGAATTTCTTGTGTTGTAGACGTGTCATCTTATATGTCTTCATAGTCGATCCGACTTGGATCTCCCGATTGGAAGCTCTTGATGTGTTGATGTAGACGTATTCGATTTGAATTTGTCTTCCGCTTGTGCGCTTGTATGACGCGCATGTACATGTTTGTCGACGAGGGTTGATCTTGAGATAAGTCGGAGTAGAAACCGACGTGGTAAGGTGTCTTCTTCTTCTTCTTTTGCATGATCTTGAGCACTGAGTTGCTGACGAGGTTGACGAGGGTCGCGATAGAGGTCCATGGTTCGGGTTGTTGCCGTAGTGGATGTAGCTCTGTCGATCCGTGTTCTTTCTTGTTTTTAGGTAAGTCTTCATGATTTCCAAAATTATCTTATATATGCCTTCTCATAATTGGCTAGCATGGCTCTTGATTCTGTTTGCTTGTTCATGGATGCGTATGTATGCACGTATGCACGTATACGCCGTGGTCTTGTCTTGCTTCCTTGCTTGCATGTCGCTAGTTGGTGTGGATGGCTCTCGTGCTTGATGTAGTCAGACGAGTTGTTTTAGTACAGTGTCGTAGATTTGTATTTCCTTTTTTCTTATTTGCTGGCCGGCAATTGCACTCGGATGTCCTCTTACTGCGCATTAGTGTATATATTCATATATCTTCCATCATTTTCTTGCTTGCATCATCTCAGGTGTTTTTTGTTTGCTTTTGGTTTGTGGAGTAGTCGTAGTTAGACTTGACTTCAAGGTGGCAGCCGTATCTTCTTGGATAACTCATCTAGCGCGGAGTCAAAGTTGGAGTTGGATTCTATCAGTTCGTTTTGGTGATGCCGGTTGAAGCAGAGCTCTGATCGCTCTTGTGTCCGAGTTGATTTCTGATTGGCATTGTGTCCGAGTCGATTTCAGTTAGCTGCTTCAGAAACTGAATTTGGTGGTATTAGACTTCGGTCTTCACGTGCGGGCGCCGGCTGGGTTTGACTTGAAGGCGGTTACTCTCTGATCAGGATCCGATGAGTGACCGTGATGAAATCTTTATACATCATCTTGAGATTGAATGGCACGCTGAATTTGTTGGTGCACGTGCCCTCAGCGACTCCTGCCGGAAGAACTCACCTTGGATCATCAGGAGACGGCCCTGTCGACTGCCCTCACCGCCACCACAGCTCCGTCGCGCCCCACCCCCGTCCAGCAGCCTGCTGCTCCCAGCGCGGGCTCCGGGGGTGACTCTTCTGCCTCCACCACAACTTCTGGAGGCAGCACCCCTTTATCCAAGAACCGTCGTGGCAAGCGTGGCGGCCGACGTGATGGCGCAGGTGGCTAGTCGGCACTCTCCAACGTCCAGTACAACACGTCCCCCGGCAACCAGCCCAAGTCTGGCGGTCCTGCTTCTGGCCAGGGGGTGCACCCTGGCCGTCCTTTTATCGCCCATGGGCTGGGGCTATTCAGATGTGGCCTGGACTGTGGACCACAGTCTGGACAGCGACCACCACTTGCACCCCTCCCGGTGCCCCAGCACACCCTGCTGGCGCAGCAGCAGCCCGTCGTCCCTCCCCCGGCAATGGAGAACATCGGACCTTGGACTGCAGCACCCCCCGGCTACTACCCTGGGTTTACTGGCTGGGACCAGCCCTCTCTAGCGTCAACCTTCAGCACCATGACGCTGCAGCAGCCGCCGAACACCAATGATTGGTACTCCGATTCAGGTGCAACCTCTCACATGACATCATCCCAACTCCCTTTCAAACACCACCCCTTCGCGGTATCCTTCTGCGTCATCTATTGTTGTCGGTAACGGTTCCTTACTTATCGTTACGTCTACTGGTTATACAGCTCTTTCACCGTCATTAAAACTTAACAATGTGCTGGTCTCTCCACATCTTATTAAGAATTTAATCTCTGTTCGCCAGTTTACTATTGATAACAATTGTTCTGTTGAGTTTGACCCGAATGGTTGTTCTGTGAAGGATCTTCAGTCTCGGAACGTGATCGTCAGGTACAATAGCTCTGGACCGTTGTACCCTCTACGTCAGCCTGCTACCAACTCGCTAACTGCCACCACTGAGTCTTCGCTCTGGCATCGCCGCCTCGGTCATCCTGGACACGAGGCCCTCTCCAAGCTAGCGTCGAGTCTTCCTTGTCGTCATGATTCTACCACTATTTGTCATGCATGTCAGTTAGGTCGTCATGTTCGTCTACCTTTTCAATTGTCAAACTCTAGAGCGTCCAAGAATTTTAATCTTATACATTGTGATATGTGGATATCACCTGTTCTTAGTGTCTCGGGCAATAAATATTACTTGGTTATTCTCGATGATTGTTCACATTATTTATGGACGTTTCCCCTCAAACTGAAATCCGACACCTTTTTGACGCTTGCTCACTTCTTCGCCTTTGTGTCTACTCAGTTCGGCACCACCTTCAAGACAGTCCAGTGCGATAATGGACGCGAGTTCGACAACTCTAGCTCCCGCACGTTCTTCCTCACTCATGGTGTTCGCCTTCGTATGTCGTGTCCATACACTTCTCCACAGAATGGTAAGGTTGAGCGCATCATCCGTTCCATTAACAATGTGGTGCGCTGCCTACTGTTCCAAGTAGCCCTACCGCCTTCCTTTTTGGGCTGAGGGCCTGCAGACAGCCACATATCTCCTTAACATCTTGCCCACCAAAACATTGAGTTCATCCACCCCACACTTTGCCCTCTTCAGCACAACACCTACCTACGATCACCTATGTGTTTTTGGTTGCAATTGTTATCCCAACTTGTCTGCTACAGCCCAATACAAACTCTACCCTCGATCCACCCTGTGTGTCTTTCTGGGATATTCAGCTCATCATAAGGGATACCGCTGTCTTGAGCTCCCCTCCAACAGAGTCATCATCTCTCGTCACGTTGTGTTCGACGAGTCAGCTTTTCCCTATGCTGAGCATGGCTCCACCACATTCTCGGCCGATCTCGACTTCTTGGATGTTACTACTGACTATGTGCCGGCTCCCATTGGACCAGCACATAACCTTCTCCATGTAGGTACTGGCCCCTCATCAACCGCACAGCCACGTGCGGCCTCCGTCACTCCTAGCGAGGACCATGCTGGTTCTGCAGTGCTTGATGCGCTCCCAGCTGCTCCCTCCCCTGCACCTTCGCCTGCACAACCACATGCGGCCCGTGTAGCGACAGCTTTGCCATCGTCCGTAGTGTCACATGCGGCACCGGCTTCACCGTCGCCCACACAGCCATGTGCGGCCAGTGCATCATTAGCTTCACCATCAACCGCACAGCCACGTGCGGCCTCTGTGCCTCGAGGACCTCCGCCCGGGTTCCCGCCATTGCCCGGCCTTCCACCGCTGCCTGCCTTCCCGCCACCTCCAGTCCAGCATGTCTACACACGCCGAGGGCGCCCAACTGTCATTCAGCATGTGTACGCTCGTCGTGCGCATCCGGCTCCGGTTGTACCACCCTCAGTTGCTCCGGTGCCATTGCCTAAGGGTGCTGTTGTTGTCCTACCGGTGACCAACCAGCATCCCATGAGCACGCGCACGAAGCACGACTTCCAAATTCCTTCGGTGTACCACACCACGTCTCTCTCTCTAGTACCCAAGACGTTCCGCAACGCCCTCGCCGACCCCAATTGGCGGGCAGCTATGGAGGACGAACATGCTGCTCTTCTAAAAAATCACACATGGGATCTTGTTCCTCATCCTCCTCGGGGCAATGTGGTTACTGGGAAGTGGATATTCAAGCACAAGTTCAATGCCGCCGGGTCACTTGAGAGGTACAAGGCCCGCTGGTTCCTTCGTGGATTCACCCAGCGGCCCGGGGTCGACTTCACTGAGACTTTCAGCCCTGTCGTCAAGCCAGCTACAGTCAGGACGGTCCTCTCTCTGGCTCTTTCTCACAGATGGCCAATACATCAGCTAGATGTGAAGAATGCCTTCTTACATGGCACCTTGTTAGAAATAGTATACTGTGCTCAGCCGTCTGGCCTCGAGGATCCCACCCATCCGGATTTGGTTTGTCGGCTCAACAAGTCTCTATATGGGTTGAAACAAACTCATCGTGCATGGTACAGTGAGTTTGCTACATTCTTGCTATCACTCGGATTTGTCGAAGCTAAGTCAGACACCTCACTCTTCGTCTACAAGCGCGGCTCAGATATTGCCTATCTCCTACTGTATGTGGATGACATCGTCCTCATAGCCTCTTCTCCGGCGGATCATATTGACCCTCTAGCAGGAGTTCTCTATGAAGGATCTTGGTAACCTGCACTACTTCATAGGTATGCAAGTTCAGCGCTGTGGTGGCAATATCTTTCTTTCACAAAGGCAGTACATGATGGACATTTTAGAGTGTGCTGGGATGGCTGAGTGCAAGCCATGTTCAACTCCAGTCGACACTAATCCCAAGGTTGCTGTTGCTGATGGCTCACCGGTGACCGATGCTACAAATTTTCGGAGTCTTGCTGGTGCTCTCCAATATCTGACCTTTACAAGGCCTGACATTGCATATGTTGTCCAGCAAGTGTGCCTTCACATGCATGATCCTCGGGAACCACACTCGGCAGCTCTCAAGCGCATTCTTCGCTACATTCGAGGTACTTTGCATTTGGGTCTACTGCTGCGATCATCTCCTTGCACTGATCTCATTGTCTACACTGATGCCGATTGGGCCGGTTGTCCGGACACCCGCAAGTCCACCTCGGGCTATGCTGTCTTCCTTGGTGACAATTTGGTTTCCTGGTCCTCCAAGCGTCAAAGTACAGTCTCCAGATACAGTGCTGAAGCTGAGTACCGCACAGTAGCCAATGGTGTTGCAGAGGCTTCTTGGCTGCGCCATCTTATGCTCGAGCTCCATGCACCGCTTTGGTGCGTGACGTTGGTCTATTGTGACAACATTAGCGCCATCTACATGTCCTCCAATCCAGTTCAACATCAGCACACTAAGCACATTGAGATTGACCTCCACTTCGTTCAGGAGAAGGTTGCTGCTGGGGATGTTCGTGTTCTGCACGTGCCTACAACTTCACAGTACACGGATATTTTCACCAAAGGCTTTCCATCTTCGATCTTCATGGAGTTCAGGTCCAGCCTAAACGTGCGCAGTGGCGATGATCAGACTGCGGGGGCGTGTTAGACAACTGTGTTATGGGCCTTAGATGAGTATTAGACTAGCTGTATGGGCTGTGATGTCCCAGCCTTAGGCTGGGCGCACCCCCTAGGGGTATTAGGCAAGGATCTCCGTCCGTTGGGTGTTTCTATAAACCCTAGACGATCCTTGCCTATATATTGTACACTTTGGTACTCTCCATAATCAATCTACTAATTCCCGAGCCATATTCTCCCTCATGCCCCCATATGAGATTTGGATGCTCAGGGCCATCTCCAAGAACGTGTTGGTGTTCTTGAGAATCGACGAAAGCTGCTACGACTTGTCGATGAAGGTTGATTTTAAAATCTTCTGAGCGGCAGTGAGTTGTCGACGAGTGTCGCGATGGGTTTTGGTCTTGAGGTCCACCGAGCTCACGAACGCAAAGCGCCGAGATCCCCTACCTGGCGCTCCAGCCGTCGATGTTTTACCACCGGCAACCCGTCACGGGTCCGTGGCGGTGTTTTGTTCTGAGGGGTGTCGGCGCGTGCAGGAACTCGATGGTAAACTCAAGGAGACAACGATTTATACTGGTTCGGTACGCCGGAAAGTCACGACGCTCTACATCCAGTTTGGAGTAGATAGTATGTTGCGCCCTGCGCTATTTGTTGTGTTGCCAGGTATGAGCTAAGGTGAGGTCTGGTCGTGCCGATCTAGGGACCCTTGCCCTCCTTTATATAGTCCAGGAGAGGCAAGAGTCCTAGTCGGTTACAAAGTAGACATCCTAGTATAATTCATGTGCAACTACTCCTAGTAGGATGGCATGTATGGAATCCTAATAGAAGTAGGCTTCTTCTAGTTCTAGTAGGATTACATGTAGGAAATCCTATTCGGACTAGGTCTTCTTCTCTCTTCTCCATGGGGAACCCTATGGGTACCGCATCGACATGTTCCATCCATTAGTTTTTCATGTCTAAAACTATGTGTCCCACCATGCTTGTTTATTATAATGTGATGGCCTTTTGATTAGTAAGAATAGGCTAAATTGCCTATTTAGTAAGAATAGGATAAATTGACTATTCATTAGTTTATCACAAAGTGATGGGCAAAACATATATGCACTTAGGTGCCTCTGCTATGTATATATCAAACATGAGACTTATCGGAACTACTTGCTCCGGCAAGCATTACTGTTACTGATGCACCAAGGCAGATAAGACCATGCAAGGCAATCAACATTCACTATTAGTTCTAAGTATTCATTCAAGGTGAAAGCTATACTTTATTCTAATTTATTTTGGCTTCTACCTATACGGCTACTACTTGGTTTATATGATTATAGATTGAAACACCTTGGTGTGATGGAGGAAGGAGACCTTGATGTTATCCCAATACTACAAAGCGGTGTCCTAGCACAATTCTTTGGACTAGAAGAATTAGAGTCGAGGACGACTCCTTTTCAAGAGGGGGAGGATGATGCGGACATGCCAGCTCATCATGTGGTGGAACATGAAGAAGATTCACCATCTTATACAAATGATAGAAATCAAGGTCCAATTACACGAAACCGTGCAAAGCTACTCCAAAAAAGAGGTGAACTCACTCATAGCTCAAATTCATTTTAATATACATGAGAATTTTATACTACCTAAGTGCTCTACCTTTATTATGCTTAGGTTTAAAGAGGAGTAAGAATCGGATCACTATAGTGCAGAACGGGTGATCTCTCAGACTAAATCAAACCAGTAAAAAACTGACCAATTTAGTCCCAAAATGGACCAGTTAAAGAAATGCCCATATCTCTCCACTCAGAGAATATTTTGAGGCCAATGAGGACATTTTGGAAAGATAATCAAGTCTGTTTTCCAATGCAACAAACCTCACCCCTTTTGGACGTGTCAATCTTGAGATATACACGATTTAGTCAAGACTGCTCAGAAGGCCAACAGTTTCACATGACAGAATGTTGGTTCAACTTCTCCTGCAAAACTGTACCATTCTACAATGTTTCGTGATGTATGTTTAGATGGATGGAAATCTTATTAAGTCTACTTTCACACCCAACAAACGGTTCGTCATTTGGACTTCCCAATAAAGAATTATGATCAGTTTAGTAGAAACTACTCTGCAGCCCAATAGTCACGCGAAGCCACTTCGGGAAGCCATCTCGTGGTGACCTTTCACATAGCCTATCTTCAGAAACTCCTTTTCATTTTCATACCTATCTAGGAGGGTTGTTCCTAGTATATATATCCCCTGCGACTAAGCTATTAGCAACTTTTTGATGATTTGATAACCTATATGGTATTGTAGCCGAGCTGTTGAGGGTCTTACTCAAACCTTTGTTCTTTCTTGTTCTTCTTGGACTTGTGAAGAGATTCCTTTGGGATCCCCTACTTCGTGCTCTATGGCTTCCGTTCGGCTGCGCCGTATTGTGTGGATTAGTTCCGGATTGTGGTTCTGCGGTCGTTCAGAGATCGAGTCGAAGTCTTCGCGGTTTCGGTGCCTCTCTCCCCGTCGCTTGGTCGCATCCAACCTTGGATAGGTATAAAGCTAGTTATCCCCCACTGTTCGCAGCAAGTTATCTCTTGATTCGTGACCTACTATCGTGAAGATCGGGCCAATCTCTTACCGATCCTTATCGGGTCTTGTCATGTGGTAATCAAAGTTGTGGTTGTCATAGTAGGTCTTACCATCATCCACATATTTAACTTCATTTATCCATCATATAGTACTGTTTTTGTTCATCACCTAAAGTCCACTAAAAAGACACAAAAAATCCTATAGCCCTTTGGCGGTACCGTTATCTTTGTGTTGTTGTGTTCATCAAGTTGCTAGTTACCATCTTCATATATCTTTGTGCCGTGTTTTCAATTGTTCTCCGCACCCCCTGTTAATATATAAAAAACATTTAGAAAAAAAGAGAAGAAAGAATAGAGTCAAAAAAAGGAAAGAAAAAAAAGAGAAAGAAGTTGAAGGGGTTTTGTTACTGTTGTTTATTGAAAAATTTCAGTTTATAATTCAAGTTGGTGGTAGTTTTCGATAGCAGCAACTTCATATGTTTTGAGGACATCAAACCATTTGGGTTGCAGTACCGTATCCTCCCTTGATTAGCCACCTACAGCTCCACAAAAATCTGAAACCGGGACGTTCGACTCGTAATCCTTGCGGCCTCTCAATCACTTCCATTGAGCTGCTGCACTAGCACTTTCACAGTCCTTGAGAACAGGCAAGAACATTGGTAAGTAAGAGGTGTGGTTGTGTGTTTCCACAAATTTATCTATCCACATTTCTTGCATAAGTGCTAATATGACAGGATCCAATTCGAGTATTCGTGGTGGTCGATATGGAGAAAAAGAATCACCAGTCACACGGACTGAGTTTTGTCAACTACAACGCTCTCTAGTGGAGGCCATGGAGATGATGTTCGATAAACATCTTCCTGTTGTGCGTGCGCGGACTCCACAACAACATAGCCGGTCCAACTCTCATTGTGGTCTCGTTGTCCATAGTGGACAGCATGGGAGAGGTGCTCGTGGGCATAGTTTTCGCCCCCGTGTGCTCATTGATCATGAAGATTATTATATGTCCTCCCAATGAAAAATTCAGCAAGAGGCACATGGAAGATCATATGGACAGCAAAACTCATGTGAGAAAGAGTGCCACCAACCAAAATTGAGTGCGAGAGTTCAAAATGAAAATATGAGAGATTCCACTATATGTGAGGAGGAGACCCACGACATTCAGTGTGAGAGAGATACACAAAAAGTGAGCGAAAAAGAAGATGAATCATGTGAGGAATTATTTACTACTAATATGATAATACCTTCTTCTAGTTTTGTTCCTTGTGTGATGCAGGTTCATGAAGAAAAATACATGGTGAATTATGACCAGCCCCCAATATTTGATGAGGAAGATGAAGTGAAGGTCATGGACAATGATACATATGCATATTTTTCTTCACAAGATGTTGAAGTGATTGTGCATCAAAACCTATGTGAGAATGAGAGCCACATAGCCAAACTAAGAGAGAGTGAGATTAAAAGTGAGTTGTGTGATTTAACCCACTGTGAGGTTGAGAGTATCAACAATGCGAGTGTGAGAGATACACCACAAAAAAATGGAGAGTTAGAATGTAGTTCATGTGAGGATATTTTTGAAACTAATACTTTTATCTCTACTCCTAGTGTTGGTTTTCCAAATGTACAAGTTTGCAATGAGAATAAGAAAGAGATAGGTACTGTTGATATCACCATACATGTTGAGGGAAGTGAGAAGGTATCCATCTATTCAAACCAATTGTGTGCTACCCAAAACATGAATCATGACGAGGAAAATGGTAAGATATCAGAAGCGTCATCCATGATGCTTGCACCAAGTCTAGAAGGTAATGAAAAAAAATTCAGATCTGAGTTTGCGAAATAAAATTGTCAGTAATTGTGATAAGAAATCGGGTTCAAGTGCAATAGATCATGGTGTTGATTTGCTAGATTCGTGTGCTGCAATTTTGAATGTTGATGACCATTGTTCAAACATATATGATCTTTTCTATGCTTTGATATGGTTAATACACATGATGATGTGCATTCATATATGTGATACATTGCTTGCAAATAAATTTGATAGTGTGAAAGTATATACTCATGATGAATTCTTCACAAAAAATCTCATCCTTCTTGTGTGGGCTATGTCATGTTTGACAAATGTGCTGAGATAAATAATATACTTAACAATGTTTTTAACATATCATCCATGAAATCTTTAAATACTCCCTACAATTGCATGTTTACTTTCAGTTTGATTGGACATCATGCTGCAAGTAAGTTCTATATGTATAATATTTCCATAACTTGTGATAAGCTTGCTGATTCGAAGTTAAATAGACGTTGTAATAATTATTTTGAGTCATATTTTTCTGAATTTGAGATGAAAATATTGTCTAGTGACTTTTATAAAGAATCAAAAATGTTGTTCCCTTATTCATATCTTCTATTTGAAGAAACAAATCTTGAGCAAACATGTTCAATTCTTTCACTAGAAATTTGTTCATCATCTTTTGGAACCATTGAGTTTGATAGGTGCTTCTCTGACCCACTCAGTACGGATGTCAAGAATGTTTCATTCTTATCTTTTGATATATGTGACCTTGCAAAGATGTAACATGATAACATGAATGAAATGATTGGGTTGAAAGAAATTTGTGTGCTCCCATGTTCCAAACTATTTGCAAGCTCTTCAAAATGGACAAAGTATTTCTTACATGGAAATAATGTGAATATGAATTATAAACAAGAAAATGGACAAAATAAAATAATAGATTATTGCAATTATCATGTACATCCATCCTCTGTTTTTTCTAGATTGTTTTTAGGTAAACAAAAGTTGTGGACGACTTTTCATAAAGGGAGGGAGGATGATAAGACCATGCCAAGACAATCAACATTCACTATTAGTTCTAAGTATCCATTCAAGGTGAAAGCTACACTTTATTCTAATTTATTTTGGCTTCCACCTATACGGCTACTATTTGGTTTATATGATTATAGATTGAAACACCTTGGTGTGATAGAGGAAGGAGACCTTGATGTTATCCCAATACTACAAAGCGGTGTCTTAGCACAATTCTTTGGACTAGAAGAATTAGAGTCAAGGACGACTCCTTTTCAAGAGGGGGAGGATGATGCGGACATGCCAGCTCATCATGTGGTGGAACATGAAGAAGATTCACCATCTTATACAAATTATAGAAATCAAGGTCCAATTACACGAAACCGTGCAAAGCTACTCCAAAAAAGAGGTGAACTCACTCCTAGCTGAAATTCATTTTAATATACATGAGAATGTTATATTACCTAAGTGATCTACCTTTATTATGCTTAGGTTTAAAGAGGAGGAAGAATAGGACCACTATAGTGCAGAACGGGTGATCTCTCAGGCTAAATCAAACCAGTCAAAAACGGACCAGTTCAGTCCCAAAACGGACCAGTTAAAGAAATGCCTATATCTCTCCACTCCGAGAATATTTTGAGGCCAATGAGGACATTTTGGAAAGATAATCAAGTCTGTTTTCTAATGCAACAAACCTCACCCCTTTTGGACGTGCCAATCTTGAGATATACACGATTTAGTCAAGACTACTCAGAAGGCCAACAGTTTCACAGGACAGAATGTTGGTTCAACTTCTCCTGCGAAACTGTACCATTCTACAATGTTTCGTGATGCATGGTATAGATGGATGGAAATCTTATTAAGTCTACTTTCACACCCAATAAACGGTTATTTGGACTTCCCAATAAAGAATTACGATCAGTTTAGTAGAAACTGCTCTGCAGCCCAACAGTCATGCGAAGCCACTTCGGGAAACCATCTTGTGGTGACCTTTCACATAGCCTATCTTCAGAAAATCCTTTTCGTTTTCATACCTATCTAGGAAGGTTGTTCCTAGTATATATATCCCTTGCGACTAAGCTATTAACAACTTTTGATGATTTGATAACCTATATGGTATTGCAGCCGAGCTGTTGAGTGTCTTACTCAAAGCTTTGTTCTTCCTTGTTCTTCTTGGACTTGTGAAGAGATTCCTCTGGGATCCCCTACTTCGTGCTCTACGGCTTCCGTTCGGCTACGCCGTATTGTGCGGATTAGTTCCGGATTGTGGTTTTGCGGTCGTTCGGAGATCGAGTCGAAGTCTTCGCGGTTTCGGTGCCTCTCTCCTCGTCGCTTGGTCACATCCAACCTTGGACAGGTATAAAGCTAGTTATCCCCCGCTATTCGCTGCAAGTTATCTCTTGATTCGTGACCTACTGTCGTGAAGATCGGGCCAATCTCTTACCGATCCATATCGGGTCTTGTCAAAGGCTGACTAGTGGTTCACTAACTATTCTTTGTAGTAAAAAAATAGCAGCAATAGTTGTTGTAGCTGCTTCAAAAGCACAACTGAGTAGGTCCCATGAGTTGCACAAATCGAACTGATCCATTCTTGATGCATTGTAAAATCTTCTATTTGTACTAATCATTTTTTATTACAACGCATAACTTATTTTTATTCTCTTAACCTGCACTAACTTTCTTAGGGCTAAAAGACTTTGTTATTGTTTGGTATCTCTAGTTGTATGCTTGGGGGGTGAGGAGAGCACGAGAGACTTGGATTTGGAGATGATAAGACATGGTTTCCTAAAGGTTGAGCTTCTAGCACTAGTACAAAATTGATTTTGCGAGACACTACCTAAAACTTAACCGAGGCGGGCATTATATTCAACCGTGTCCAAAATCTAGGCTATTAACCGAGACAGAAATTTTTATTTACCGAGGCGGTCAAAAAATGCCCGCCTCCAAAAATCTATTAACCGAGGCGGGCATTATAACAGGCCCGCCTCCAAAAATACCTCCATTTACGGAGGCGGACCTCTTATAAAGCCCGCCTCGGTTAATAGTGTCCGAGGCCCAAACGAGCCCAATAAGCCCAATAAGCCCATTAAACATCCCATGTATATAAGCAACACTTTAGGGTTCAACCGACTCCACCCCTCGCCAGCCCGACTCCACTCAACGGCGCCCCCTCCCGAGACGCAACGGTGGCGCGACACCCTCTCTTCTCTTCCCTCCCCGGGGCACGACACCCTCTCCTCCCTTCCCTCCACCGGTGGAGCTCCTCCCTCCTCGGTGGCGCCTCTCTCCTCCTCTCTCCCCTCCCCGATGGCTTAGAGGCTTGGCGGCGCCCCTCCTCGGCGGCTCGGTGGGAGGGTACGGAGCTTCCCCGACGACGGCGGGCACGCGGGACGGGCGCGTGCCCCTCCCGACTACTTCCCCGACGGTGGCGGCGCATGTTCTCCCAGCGGCGCGCACGGGGCAGCACATCCTCCCTGCATCCTCCCTCTTGTCCCCCGACGGTGACAGCGCGGCATGGGGAGTGTGCCGGGCGTTCTCCCCTGACAACGGCTACGCGGGTGACGGGGCCGGCTCACCCCGATGGCGACGGCGCCGGCTCGCCCCAGTGGCGGCGTGAGGCCCAGATCGATGCCCGATTAGCGCTGAGCTTGCAGGCTTTTTATTTTTCTTTTTTTTCTTTTTCTTGATTAACCGAGGCGGGCATTTGGACCACCTCGGAAAAGATCTTATTTTCCGAGGCCTTCGATTGGAGGCGGTTGGTGTTGCCCGCCTCCAAAAATGAAAAACGACTGCCTCGTAAAATGTTTAATGTACTAGTGTAGCTGGAGAAAATATTGTTAAGGTAATAGACCTTGGTATTACTAGGATGTTACTAGGTTCCGTTGCATTGACATTTCCTCTGCACTCATCATGAGTGAGTCATCTATATTATTGTACTTTTTGCATGTCATCGACGAGTGAGTTACCTGGGGTTCTGGGTTACAAATGAACACATGCACTATTTGCTTTTTCAGAATACATCAACATCAACATAGCATGTTAGTCCCAAGCAAGTTGGTATAGGCTAGAGTTGAAACCCAACAAGATACCCAAGTCATGGTTCCGGCACTTCGATAGCTATTTTCCAGGCAATCCTATCCAAACATAGATTTCTAGATATATCTCAAGCTTTTAAATGCCTTTTCACTGCCTCCGCCCATGTTATCTCCGGTCTTCTTCTGCCTCTCCTTATATTATTAGCTTGACTTGGAACTCCACAACGCACTAGTGCATCTAGCGGTCTCCTCTAGACCTGGACATACCATCTCAACCGATATTGGACAAGCTTTTCTTCAATTGGTGCTACCCCTAGGCGATCAGTTGACGAAATATGGTTGATAGTCTACCTAGGGGTATGCCCAAGGTAGTAGATTATTAGATGCAGGAGGTGTGGCGAACGCTATCAAGCGTAACACAGAGAGCGTAGACACGATGATGTAGACAAGTTCAGGCCGACAAATCGCCGTAATACCCTACGTGCTGTGTTATGGTGGCTAGATTGATCTGAGAGATACAATACAAGATGTGTTTTGAAAGGGGTGTCTCATATATCCTCTATGGGACCCCTACCCCTCCTTTTATAATCTAGAGAGGTGGGATTACAAGTAGAATACTCGATTTGGTACTAACTCTTGTAGCCTTGCAGTGAACGCCGGGTACCGTCGTGCGTCGCACGCCTATCTTGTGAGCTATGCCATCCAGTCGAGAGGCTCATGTAGGTCCATGGGGGTATACAGAGGTAATACCCCCACAACTAGTCCTCGAGCACTTTCAAAGCCCAAGTTTGGTTTTGCTTAATTGATGAAACCTATGGACTAACCCTATGACTAAGAGTGTGTCACACCCGTTTTTAAGAATAAAAACAAGTGCATAAAAGGCTCATGTGCACCCCAGGAATAGTCGCACACATGAGTTGACAAATTATAAAAGTACCATCACAGTGCTTATTACATAGCGAATAAATATTCAATACAGAGTCTTAAACAAATAAACTTTAACTAAACGACGACTTCTGTGGAAGCTCCAAAAGGGACTGGTTGACTGGTTGACTCCAAGTCTAGTACTCACTGTGGTAATCATCAATCCAATCTTCATCTGTCGTGTTGTACTCACTGTGGTAATCATCAATCCAATCTTCATCTGTCGTGTTTGAATGCAAGGGTGAGCACATACGTACTCAACAAATACAACATGGGGTTTATGAAGCTCAAAAGGGTATGCATGGTTCATAGCGGTAAGCATTTTAAGTAGATCAAGTTCATATTAAATAACAACAATTTCCAAGGAGATTGCATAAGATCAAATATCCATGATCATAAAGTAAACGACAATTATACAATAAGTAAATAATACTTGCATAAGCCACATAGAAATAAGAACCCAATAATTCTGTGAGTTTTCCGAGCTGCTCGTGTCCATGAGCATGGCTATCATGATAGTTTTTAACTCTGCGCAGAGGTGTACATCTTTACCCACGAGTCATGATTTACCCTTTCGCCCGAGGAGATCAGCCTCTTAACCCACTTCCAAGGAAGGTGGGCAGGGTTCACTATGAAACCTTTCAAGGGTTCGTCTAACAAGATAGGGCCGCAAGGTTCATGGCAGGGGGTGTAGAGCCAACCTGTCTACGGTCACACTCCTTTGCAGCTCTGCCCATAGATTAGGAACCACACTGTACCTGTCTTGGCACGCTCCTATTTGCGCCATAAAGGTAACCACTGAACAAGCTAGAAAAGGTCCCCATACTGAGCTAAAGCTAGAGCAATATAGCCCTCGTGGTTGTACTGTATATCCAAGCTTTTGTCGACAGATAAGCTCCTATAATCCAATGTAGCTAAAAAGCGAGTTTTATCATTATTGCATATAGTCATTAACACATTAAGATCATGTACATCTGGTTTGAGCACTAGCAATACTAATCATATATAGTGGATCAAATCATAGGTCACGAGGTATCAGGATAACAAGACTAGATTCAATCTATGGTGATCAAAGGATAACATGCATATGAATATTTAATGTATCATGAATAGGACAACAAGAATAATCCCATATTATACTTGTCTTCTTCGTAGAATTCCTGCTGGTCCTGATGTTCTTGATCGAAGAAAAACTCCGGCTCTTCAACCGGTTGCTCAACGTCTATACTGATCAACAATCAACACCATTCAATCAACGGGCAAACATACACGAAACAAACAAAGCTATAATTAGAAGAGTACACCAACAGTAAGAAAACAATATGAAAAGTTTATAAAACTAATCTACGTATTTCTACGATCACATCGACGTTTCGTGCACGAAAATCGGAGCTAAAATGACGAAGTTATTATTTAAACAAGTTTTTCTATTGAAAGATATTAATTTAAATCTAATCACGAAATTAAAAAGTTTCAAAACTGACTAACAGTAGTATTAACATAAAGAGAAATTTATTACGAGTCTAACACAAGTTGAACGGTTCGAATCGGATTTAAAACGAGTAAAATATAAGCATTTGAATATGAGTGACAATTCTGTAAATATTGATTTTCCTTTTTAAACCGAATTAAAATTTACTGAGAAGGAAATACGTTTTCCAGTGGCGAAAACGTAAATATAGAGTCCGCTTTAGGACCGCGGGTTGAGCATTGAATCTGTCCAGGGTCTCTTTAGCAAAACTGTGAAACAAAGGGGTATCAGCAGCTGTGGTTCGTCCGATCGGAGATGAGCGGACAAGATTAGAACCGGGGAGGGGATAGAGGTGGCCAGCCGGAGTTGAATGCCGGTGCGGTGGTCCTCCATGGCCGGAGCGGCGGAGCTCGGCGGCACAACTGAACAAGGGCCTACGAGCCACCAATCGCGGAACCAAAGGCACCAGGAGAATGAGGGGGACGACACAGACTCACCAGAAGACTTGGCGCGGATCCAGAAACACCCAAGGCGACTGGCGACGACACCACGATGAGGGCGAAGCGGGGTGAAAACGAAGAGGAGGGAGGGACCGAGGTGCTCCGTACCGTGCTCCTAAGGCGGTGGGGACGGCAGGAGGACGACCGAGGCGCTCGGGAGAGCTTCAATGGCGGCGGCAGAGCTTGAGCTCGCGAGCGGTGGCTCTGCGGACTCGGTTAGGAGACGTAGATGTCAAATTAGATGGGAAATAGGGATGCGACAGGTCACGGGGAGTCACACAAGGTGTTTGATTTCAACTCGGAAGCATCAAATCTCGGAGAAGTAGGGATTGAGGAGTCTTGGTGCATCTCCATGTCCTTCACGAACACGGGAAGAAGAGGAGGGGCGCTGAAGTGCCGGACCAGGTGGTCAGCGGCTCAAGTAGAAGGGGGAGGCGGCGCTGCGCTGCTGGGCCAAGCGCAAGGAAGAGGGGGGACAAGTGGGCCGCGCGGTTGAGCTGTGAGAGGCCCACGCGGGAAGGAGAAAGGGGAGTGGGGCTCCTGCTCGGTCAAGATGGGCCAGGAAAGGACCAACCCAAACTGAGAGAGGAGAAGGAGAGAGGAAGGGAGGCCTGCGGTGGGGAAAAGGCCCTCGGGCCAGAAAGGAGAAAACGAGGGGAAAGAGAAAAGAAAGGTTTTATTATTTTCCAGAACTGATTTTCAGTTGAATTTTTCAAATCCTTTTCAAAACCAGATTTTAAATACTTTTCAAAATCACTCAATACAAAATCAATAAATGCACCATCATGTATGCTCAGTCATGTTTCTACATGATAATTTTAATTCACCAAAACATTTATAGTTTAATTATATTAAATGCATAGCAAGAGAACATAATTAAATCAATTTAGCGCTTTTCAAAACAATGCAAATTTTGGGGTGTTACAAAGTGTGGCTAAGCTAGGGTAATCCAACTCAAGAAATGGAGACTTGTGAATGATCATGATGGTTGATGGATCAAGTGCTCCATGGATGAAAAGATGAAAGGAGAAAGCAAAATGAGCTCAAGGCAAAGGTATAAATATAGGAGCCATTTTTGGTTAAGTGATCAAGACACTATAGAGAGTGTGATCACGTTTAGGATAGATAGCCGTACTATCAAGAAGGGAGAATTCGTGAATGATTGCGGTTATCATGTGCCACTAGGTCTTTTGCATTGCATATTCTAAAATGAACTAGTGAGAGTAATGAACTTAATTCCAAGAAACAGTCAAGTAAAAGCTAACACACATGCACAAGTGCTTGGATCACTTAGTGTTAGCACATAGAAGCTTGGGAGAAAGTTTCAATTCATTTGGACAAAGAAACCGAGTTCAGACGCTTTGATAAGTTGGTCCGGGCGCTAGGGTTGTGCTGGTCCGGACTAATGCCTACGCGTCCGATGACAAACCCTAACTAAGCAGTGTTTGAAACAGTGAGTACGAACGCTGGCTTTGGTCCGAACAACGTCCGGATCAAATTTTGTTCTCTGCAAGTCTCTGTGTAAGGTCCGGACGGTGGACATTGGTCCGAACCCTCATGTCCGGACAACGTCTGGAGGCTTTTCTGCTCTCGGGAATCTTACTGAGTAAGGTCCGAACGCTATGGTTTATGGTCCGGAGCTCTACTATTCAGCGCGTTCGGATGTGCATTTCAGCGAAAGAGCAAGCGCGCCAACGATCGATTCAAACTGAGAAAGGGTCCGGACGCATATGCTATGGTCCGGTCCACAGGTGTACGCAGCGTCCGAAGCTGCTGCAAAATGCATGGTTGAGGAGAAAAATGGCTAGTTTCTTGTGGGTTGCTATATATTTGTTTTGGCCGGCCCTTGGGGCTCTCTCTTGCACTTCCCATTCACTCTCACACATTGTGCTTGCTTGAGATAGCCTCCACCACTCCTCTCTTGATCAAATTGTTATTTTCATGAGAGATTGAGTGAACCAAGTGCATTGATCATCGCATTGCATCTTAGTGACACTTGGTGATCGTCGTCGTTGCGGAAGCTCTTGTTATTCTTGGTGTTTGCCAACACCTAGACGACTTGGAGCAGTGGTGAGGCTTCAACACGAGTTGGTGATTATTCGTGGCCAATTTTGATGATTGTGAAAGGGTTTGTACCCACCTCGACGGCGTGCCAAAGGGTAAATCTAGTAAATTTCTCGTGTCATTGAGTTACCCTCTCTTGTGGCTCGATTCTTGTGGCGCCCGTGTTATGGGCTAGGCTTGTGATTGTCTATTAGCCACCGAATCACCAAGTGAGTGGTCGACACAATGGGGATTAGCCACCTTGTCTCCCTCACTCTCTTGGTTTTCATTGTGGCATTGGTTCATTGACATATCACAAGGCATCGGTATAACTATCAATCCTCCCTTGTATTTATCTTCATACTTATCTTGTGCAGTTGGCTCTCTTATTAGCTAGTTTACCTTGCTAGCTTAGTGTGAGTATCTTAGTGTTTTTATTGCTTGATAGATACTCATTTCACTAGAATTACTTGGATAGGTGGCTTGCATCCCTTTGTAGAGCTAGAGCAAAAAGCTTCGTCTAGTCGTTATCTAACCCTTTGCTCTAGTGATTTGAAGATTTTAATTAGGCTATTCACCCCCCTCTAGCCATCTAGGACCTTTCAAGTGGTATCAGAGCCGTGGTCGCCATATTATCAAGGATTAACAACCTTAGGTGTTAAGTGATGGCTCAAATATTATTCAACCATGTGGGGGGCAAACCATTTATGTTTGATGGCACATCATTTGATTATTATTGAATATTGATTATTGGAAGAGAGAAATGAAGGTGTATCTTGGCTCTATTCATGAGAAGGTGTGGGATGTCACCGAAAAGGACTTTGTCATTCCTCGGTATAGAGTGCTCACGGAGATTAGTACACTACATCTTAGTCGAGACAATTATTAGAGCACTGGTGAAAAGTTTGATGTATATAGTGTGTGATGTAAATAAGTGTAACTTTATGTTTGTGAGCATAAAACTTTGATATAGATAGGGTTTAGTAGTCTATAAATGTATGAAATTTAAACATGCTAAACTTAAACAGGCTAAATACGTATAACTTTATGTTCATGTAAATTTATGGTTGTGAGCACAAAACAATTTCAACATGCTAATTATAAATGTATGAAATAGTTAAATAGCATGTTGGTATAATCAACATCATCCAATAGGGTTTAGTAAAATAGGATCTAGTTTAAATTTCATAAAATAGTGGGAAACTTTCCATAGGGGGTTCACTAAACAGAACCGTTAGTGGAAATTCATTTCCACAGGCAGTTTGCTAAAGAGGCGGTTTGCTAAAGTGAACCATATGTGGAAAACTATTTTGTCCACTATAGTGAATCGCATGTAGATTCCACAGGCAGTTCTCAAGTGACCACATTTATAGATCTTCCATTTCCACTGGTCTCCGGCGTTGACGATTCTGAAAAAAACGACCGTGGAAATGGGTTACCAACCGCTTGTATAGTGCTTCTGTGTACTAGTGAATCATACTATGTTTGTTTTGGTTTATGTAGATGACATAATTTTGGCCCGTTCTTCTATTAAAGCCACAGATGCCCTACTCAAGGATCTGGGCAATCTGCATTACTTCGTTGGAATTGAAGTGAAGAGAAATTCCAATGGGTTGGTATTGACTCAAGGAAACTATGCTGAAGACATTGTCAAGCATGCTGGTATGAGTAATTGTAAATCCATTAAGATGCTCTTGTCAAGAACTGAGAAACTCAACTATGCAGAAGGTGACCAGCTTGGACTAGAGGCCGGATTCAACAAGGTATAGGAGTATTGTTGGAGCTATGCAATACTTGACTTTGACTAGGTCTAACATATCATTTGCGATGAATAAATTGTGTCAGTTCCTTTATGCTCCTACTACTAGAGCGTAGTCAAGAGAATACTATGATATGTACACGACACGTTGCATTTTGGGCTTCGTATTAGACGTTCTCCATCTATGATGGTAAGCGCATTCTCTCATGTTGATTGGGCATGATGCATTGATGATCGATGGTCTGATATGTGGTTTTGCTATGTTTCTTGGTTCAAGCCTGATCTCGTGGTGTGCAAGGAAAAAATCGACTATTTCCTGCTCGAGTATAGAAGCCGAGTACAAAGCTCTTGAAAATGCGACAACAGATAACTTGGATTCAAAAATTATTAATTGAATTGAAGATTTGGCATCCTCCTGCAGTAATAGGAATCAACAAGAGAAAAACTTTGTTAGAAATTAGCCCTTTCCTGATTGTTATCAGAGTCGGGAAGAATGGTTCGGATAACAAACAACCATCAGGTTTGTACTTTGGATACCCTTATAACCATCAAAGGTCGTTGAAGTGGCTAAATCCTCTAAATAGGAGGTGTTGAGAACAAAGAAATTATTGGAGCGCGCTATCGTTTTCCTCTAGCATTAATATATAATTCATTGGTGTTAAGAAAAACCTCTTGGGGGAAGGAGCACTCCTATGGTGTGACAATATTGGAGCCACCTATCTATCGTCAAAGCTTGTGTTTCATGTTAGGACTAAGCACATTGAGATATATTTTCATTTTATTAGATAAAGGGTAGCTCGGAAATTTTTTGAAATTCGGTCTATTCATTCAGGAGATCAATTAGTTGATGGATTTATCAAGGCGTCACCAGAAGCTAAGATGATTCAGTTTAGAAACAATCTCAATCTAGTGGCTTGGTTGAGATTGAGGAAGAGTGTTAAGATATATACGTATGTGTTAGAGCATCTTCAAGAGACTCTCTATATCCTTCCTAAATGCTAGGAACAGAGTCTCTTAGAGATGCTCTAGAGTCATCTAAATATATAGTCATTCTCTATTTCAGATTTTTCGCTAGCCAAATATAGAAGACGAGAATAACTCTCTAGAGTGTGCGTGAGATATAAAAAATTTGTTGAAAAGTAAAAAGATATACAAAACGACTTTTATACAAATGACTCTCTAAATAGTAATTTAGAGAGTGGAATTTAGAAAGACTCTTAGAGATGTTCTTAGTTTAGTTGCGTGTTGTACATCTCCTATCCTGTAGCTCAAGTAGTTTCCCATAGGATAGATCTTGCCATTGCTTTGTATAATTGTATACAAGCCACTGCGGGGCACTTTAATTCCGGCTTATATTAAGACGCATACGAGGCCCTGAGGGGCAACGTACTTGTTCAACCCATTTTCACAAACGTACAGGTTGTCATCCCTAGCTAGACCCGGTCCTCGATCCCCAGCTCGGCACGTAGCTAGCTCATGCTCATCCATGGAATGGAAGCTATTAGGCAGCTAACCGCCATGGACGAACCGCCTAATGACGTGGATCAGCTGGTCGGATGCCTCACCACACGGGTCGAAGACGAAGAACCCATGGCCCTGGCCTCTGAACACGACGAGCTCGACCGGCTTCCCCATGGCCGTAAACAACCTAGCGGCATAGTCCTGTATGCGGTCGTGCAGCACGTCCAGATCCGGGTCCACGACGAGCACCGGCGGGAAGGCGACGTCGTCCAGCGGGACGCTGTCCGGCCCGAACGGGTTGGCCGCTGGGTGGTCCCTGGTCGCGCCGACGGGCAGCGCAAGGCGCCACAACTGCTCCAACAGCGCCGTGCTAACGAACTGGTCGCCGTCAAGGCCGGCCGTCTCGGACGCCGTTCTATCCTCGGCGGCGAAGTAGGGCCAGAGCAGGACGCACCCGGCGAGCCGGACGACGGGGTCGAGGGTGAGCTGCCCCCTGCCGTACCGGACGGCGACGTGGTGCGCGATGTTGCCGCCGGCCGAGTCGCCGCAGACGAACACCCTGCGCAGGTCGGCCGAGTCGGCGAGCCACGGGTCACGGTCGGACGCGGCCTCGGCCTGCGCGCGGAGCCACGACAGGACGGCCTCGGCGTCGTGGTGCGCCGAGGGGAGGCGGTGCTCGGGCGCCAGGCGGTAGTCGGCCGAGAGCACGAGCGCCGGGAGCTCGGCGGCGAGGCGGAGCGCGCCGGCGTGGAAGTGGGGCAGTTCGAAGCTGCAGAGGCAGAAGCCGCCGCCGTGGAAGTAGACCAGCACCGGAAGCTTGTTGGCCGCCGTCCTGTCGCCGTCGGTGGGCCTGTAGATGCGGAGGCGGAGCGCGTGCGCGGCGTCGTACACGACGTCCTTCCACTGGACGGGCAGGTTGGAGGGCACCTTGCCCTGGAGAGGGAGCGCGGAGTAGTCCGCGGAGCGCTTCACCGTGCCGTCGCTAAGGAGCTGCACGATGCCGAGGCAGTCGTCCACGACGTGCGGCGCTGTGGCTGAGACCGCCGATACAGGCGAGGACGACGACATAGACATAGCACATGCACAGCTGGGGACTTGTCACTTGTCAGGCAGGCAGTAGCTCAAATGCTCAATAGCTAGCGGTAGCTCGATCTCTGAAGCCATTGTGGATCCTTAATTAGAGATTTACAGTAGTATTTAGATAACTGGGCTTGGGGCCAGTGACGAGGACGACGACAAGGGACAAGAAACAACTCGCCCTCACTTCAGAGGCCAAAGGGATGGGATGATAGATAAGCTTGAGCGGATGTTGTGGTCAATATTGGTCCAAGGGTTCCTCTCACTTAGACATACACAAATCGGACGTGTACGGCAGCACCGGCTGTGCAGGGCTGCCATTCGTTGTGTGAAAACGTGGGGGAGAAAATATCCATCGTTGCGTGCGTGCTTTTTAGGAACTAGCGGCTGTCCCGCGCTATCGCGGGAACTGACACACAAACTGCGAGTTGAATAGAATATCTTGATAGCGCAGAGATATATGGACGGTATAACAAAACATATACATATGTGTCTAAATATACGCATATATTACATATACTGAAGCATGCATGTAATGCATAATTATAAGTTATATAGTAATATAAGATTTACTCTCGATATTGCTGTGGTAGTCTAGATTTTGCACCTGTATATACCTAGATGACAGTCACAAGGTATCTTGGCCCGCTGTCGGACCAATACTTCAGGATCTGAAGTGTCAGTGTCCAAGCAGCTAGAATGACTCAGAAAAAAAAAACATACTTCAATACTCTTGCCTTGTGAACAGCACGGCGGCTGCCTCAGTAACCTTAGGACATGTGTACGCCTATAGGCGCATCAATAAGAATTATGAAGATGCAAGATCTCTAGATAAGCACCTACAATTTTGTTGGTCTTCCATTAAGCGTCCCAGAGAGTTCAAAGGATGGTTTTGCTGCAAAATGAGAGAAATATTTCAGGTAAGCCCAAAAATTCACAAGCATCACATGAATGGATAAGTCACAATATCCCTCATATATCCATGTGTACAGTGCTACCACTGCATTGATTAATGATAAAAAACTGAAACCTGAATTCTAATAGGAACCTGACATTATTTTGGCAACCATCATTTTGTACTTAGGGCTAATTGATCTATTTTTTAGCAACCATCATTTGTACGGAGGGCTAATTGGGTACCCTCGCCCCTTTCCGCCCCCCATAATTTTTAGAGATAATTCCTTATTTGACACTAGAAAAACTTCTTCTTCCCAATTTAGCACTCAAACTTCAATTCTTCTCTATTTGTACAGTCTTGAAAATTTTCTCCCTAAATTGACACTACCGTGAGCTTAGGTACTAACGGTGTTAAGTTCCATTGTGAAAAACACTTGTGAATTGGAAAGAGATATTCAAAGGAGGGCTGAAAAAGAAAATGGATGTCAACTTACCAGTCACTAAGGAATATGATCAATCGTTCATTTTAATCATGAAATCCTCAAATGGAAATTGGCAGCAACAAATCTTGTCAGAGAGCCCTATGCTGCCAGATGTTGTAGCCAGCGGAGGCAGCTAGCATACGACTAATAAGTGTAACCCTTGCCTGCATAAAGGCTTAGCCTCCCCTATCCTCTGAGCACTAGCACGCTATAGTTCTATTGTCACCAACCCTTTTCTTTTCGAAAACAGAAGCAGCAATTATGATATATCAAAGTCGGAAAACTATGAGCCATCTATATTAAATAAATGATATAAAAAGGAAAAAGAAAAAAAACACATAGATTTTTCCCATGACCTAAATTATCTTATATTTTTCATCCATCGAAAATGGCAAACATTTTGAAGGATGACACCTGTAGCTTCACTTGTTAGGACAATAGCTTTACTCTGTGCTTTCAATTCTTTTCTTTAATTAGCATGAATCCCTCCCTCAATACAGAGACTTAACCTGCATTTGTTCAGGGACTCGACCATGACCTGCAACAAAGGAACTGACACATGGTGTGCTAAAGGAAAAGACAAATATTATATGAAACTACTATCTTGTTAGGCAAATATGAGTATTCCTGGTAAGCCAAAAATACAAATTAAAGGTCAAAGGAAAAAATGCAGAGCTGTGTAACCTTTATCACTTACGAAAATAAGCGACTCTGTTTACCTATCCTACAAATGATCAGTAGCAGCTAGGAAAAGCCATGGACTATGCCGAAAAGAAATTTTAATTGTAGGTTGGCCCTGAATATTTTTGCTAGCACAAGATTTAACACTAATATGTCTTGCCTTTGAAACTGACTTCAAAGCTAATAGCACAAGCAAAGCAAAGATTGTACACCTTAGTATCTGAGATCTGTGCCCAGCACTTCCATAGTTTCATGTAGACATATTTCATCTGCCTTAGAAGTTTAAATAAAGGTATTACACCAAACAGGGGCACTGAAAGCAAACATCAGAACAAACAATATAATATGAAAAAAAATACTACATGTAGATTAATTTCCTTACATTATTGACAGCAAGTAGAGATGATTTGTACCTGTAATTAATATATATAAAAAATACACTACAAAGAGTTCACTGTAAGTTATGGGCTTAGCGAAAATGCCTGATGAATGAATTGAACATACATAGTTCTAGTGACACCTTTCTCTTCAACGACTCTCATTTTTGCAAAACAGTAAAGACATAGTCCTATTTTGCCACGCAGAGTAGACATGCTGTAACTCTGTAAGCATCACCAAAACAGAGGAAGATGACAATTTTAATATGCAGATAGAAATATGCTAGCTAAATGGACATAACAATTCTGCTGATACTTTTCCGTATCCACATTTGAATTCTAATGTTACTACGCCACTATCAGTTGGAAACACAAACGCAAACCAACAAGCAGTAAGCTTTCCATACATGGACGGCAGAATAGTTTGCGAAAAGTTCATCAGATATTGAGGCATAGCTTTTAGATTGGCAGGCCATTAGCTTCTTATGAAATAACTATAAGTCTGTAATAAAGAAGGGCATTAAGAAACATTGTTTGTGCCTTTCATTTAGACCCTGTAGTTACCAGGTGACATACAAATTAGAAGATAAGAGATACAAAATTCCCCTTTGCATTGAGACCACGACATTGTAAATAATTCGGGCTAGGCAAAACCAAACTAGCAAATGATTTTACATCCCTAAAAAATAACTCATATATCAATTTCTCATGTGGGAGCGTAGATGTTAAAAATTACCTTTCTTGGCAATCAGAAAACTATAAATTAAACATAGGAACTAAATTAAATAGGACTACTAAAATAAACAGGAACGAGATACATGCTCTTCTTAAATTAACTTTGGAGTGTTAGTTCACATAAAAAATATGGGGCCCATATTTTAGCTTCAGAGAAATAGTTGTACAGCTTATTGTCAAAGTGGCCTTTAGGTATATGACACTGAATCGGGACATGGCAGCACCTACTTTATTTTATCGTCCAAACATAACGCTAGAAATAATCATCATAAAGAATAACAATATTTGTAACTGGTAAGTGATGCTCGGCACCATATTTGCTAAGAAGCAAGCAACCTTTAGTAGCACCCAAGCAAGTTTTTAACTGAATAAGCAGTTCATGTATAACCTTTTTTTAGAAAACACCCATATGGCGATTTTTTTTAATTTTAATTGTTTTTTTATTTAAATTCAATTCTAACTTCGAATAAGTTTTTTTTATTGCTAACCTTTTTGGCCGCTCCATCATCCATGGAGCGGCATTTCTCCTTTGCCGCTCATGTGGAGTGGCAAGCGCCATAGACCCGTCAACGCGCGCGTGGTGGGCCCGCCTTGCCGCTCCATGATCTGCGGAGCGGCAAGGCTGCCGCTCCCCTAGCTATGGAGCGGCAACCCTGCCGCTCCCCAGATCATGAAGCGGCAAAGGGTAGACCTGTGAACCGTTATGTGGTTCTGTTTTTCCCTCTCTCTCTCTCTCTCTCTCTCTCTCTCTCTCTCTCTCTCTTTCGTCGAGCCCTAGCCTCCCAGCCGTCGTCGTCGCCGCCGAGCCTCCACGCCGCCGACCGCCACCGTCGGTCCGCCACCATCGCCGCCTCCACGCCGCCGCGAGGCGCCTGCCCCGGCCCCTGCCACGCCGGCGTCCGCCGCCTGCCGGCCCAGGAGGCTCTCCCGCTGTGAGCCGCCCCGGCCCCGGCCCGACCACGCCGCCGTCCACCGCCGGCGGTCCCCAGGAGGGGCGACGCCGGCGTCCGTCCGCCGCCGGCCGCCACCGCCCCCTGCCGCGCCAGGCCCCTCCCCCCCTGCCGCGCCCGGCCCCTCCCCAGGAGGCTGTGAGTGTGCTAAGGTAATTTTTTTTTTGCTTTTTAATATTTATTTGTAGGTTAGTTTTATTA
This sequence comes from Microstegium vimineum, assembly GCA_022036555.1. Classification (NCBI taxonomy): domain Eukaryota; kingdom Viridiplantae; phylum Streptophyta; class Magnoliopsida; order Poales; family Poaceae; genus Microstegium; species Microstegium vimineum. The sequence continues at coordinate 21,697,097 of CM039120.1, read as the reverse complement.
GTTAGGTTAGTTTTAATGTTAGTTTTGTAGGTTAGTTTTATTAGTTAGGTTAGTACTTTATGGTTTAGTAGCTTAGAAATTAGTTTAATTAGACTATTTCTTAGTGACATTTTGTAGATTAGTTAGGATAATAGTAGTTAGCTATACAATTTATATAGACTATTGTTAGTTTATTAAGTTAGTATACTTATGTAGATTCTAGTTATCTATGATTTATTGTTAGGTAGCTAATAACTATAGTGGCCAATAAAATCGACCATTTGATAAACTTCGGTGGGATGGTTTTGTAGATGGATTGTTCTGTTCGGGTTTTCTATGGTTGGGAGTGTGAGGAAACAAGATGGTGTTTTTGAGAATATGGAAGAGGAGTTAGAATGGTTTGATGAACCACCGACCTTCACTGACCTGTGTGCCCGCTTGAGTTCAATGTTTGGTGGTGATTTCACAATTAGGGGCAGATATTACAGTGGGATAAAATATAACAATTATGGTTTGATATCCTTGTCTTCCTCTGCTCACTGGACCCTCTACAATAGGATCCTCCAAAGTTGTAATACACACATGGCTGAGGTGGTTGTTGAGAATGACTATAGGTTGGAGGATGTTGATGATGGTGTTGGAGGCGGTGACGAAGAATTTGGTGCACAAGGAGATGAAACTCCGGATAACATGAACATGGACGGTCCGTTGACGCAGGAGCAGTTTGATACCCATGTAGAAGGTCGTATAAACAACGACTACGACCCCCTCTCGTTTGATGACGAAGCTGAACATGAGTCTGAGTCTGAGTGTGAGTATGAGTCTGAGTCTGAGTCTGAGGATGAAGGGGGTACACCTGCTCAGAGGACTCAGGTGCCTCCTAATGCAGTACCAGCTCATGCCACACCCTCATATGTTCCTGTGTCGACACTTCATGCAATGCCGACTCATGGCGCGCTGGTCCATGAGTTACCAGAGGGTGGTGCACCCTATTATGATCCATGGGGCAGGGTTAGCGAACTGATTCAGTATGTTCCACCTCCCCCTTACACACAGAATGAACTAATGCAGTTGAGTGAGGGTGGTGTACCATTTACTGGTGTTCCAAACTACAGAGATGTTAGCATGACACATAACACGGATTTACAGACGGCAAGGCAGTCGGTGCATAACCCTCAGACCCTAATTCTTAGTAAGAGCATGATCTTCAATACAATGGCAGAAATGAAACTTTTTCTTCAGGACTATACTGTGTTTCACCACAGACCTTACAAAGTCACTCATTTTGACAAAGAGTTGAGGTATACGATTATCTGTAAAGCAGGTTATCCATGCATGTGGAAGCTTAGTGCGAGGAAGAAGCGTAATGGGAAGTGGAAGATACAATCGGTGGTCCAACCCCACAAATGCTTGTCTAACAGCGGGAATGAAACACATCCACAGCTCACTGCATGTTACCTTGGTCGACAAGGACAACGATGTCTCAGTGTCAATGTTACAGTTGAACATATTTACCCTTGTAAAATACCATGTGAAGTACGCCAAGGCTTGGCGTGCTAAGCAGATTGCACTTGCAATCCGATGGGGTAGTTGGGTGGAGGCATACAACCGTATACCCCGAATATTGAGTGAAATGCAGTTCTACAACCCATGTCTAAAATGGTTTTTGGATGAGACCCGTCTGAGGCCTCTCCATAACCCGATGAGGCTTGTACTAGATCGGGTTTTTTGGTCGTTCACACAGTCGGAGTGGGCTTTCCAGTTCTGTAGGCATGTAGTACTTATTGATGGCACTTTTCTCACCGGAAAGTATAGGGGCACTTTGATGATGGCTGCTGCTGTTGATCCTGAGAATCAAATAGTTCCCCTTGCCTTTGCTTTGGCAGAGGGAGAGAACAATTCGTGGTGGTGATGGTTCATGAGGCTTGTATGTACACAGGTCCTTGGTGTGACTTGCACCATATGTGTGATCTCGGACCGACATGCATGTATTCTTCATGCTGTCAATGAGCATATCGAAGGATTCCCGCCCATAGTGCATAGATGGTGCATACGTCATTTTGGCGCTAATTATTGGCGGCGACAAAGGAACAAGGAGGTATGTGCCAAGGTTAAGGCGCTATGTAATGTACATACAAAGTCTCGGTTCGAGGATACATTGAAAGAGCTAGACAAGGTAATGAACAAAGCCGACAAATTATGGTTATATGACCAGATGGAACAAAAGGAAAAGTGGGCAAAAGCTTTTGACGAGGGTGGTTGGAGGTATGGCATCATGACCACAAACGCGTCCGAGTTTTTCAATAATGTGTTTCGTGGAGTACGAGGGTTGCCAGTATCAGGTGTTGTTGAGTAGTCGTTTCTCAAGTGCAACGAATACTTTGTGAAGAGATGGCAGCTTGCGCAAAGAGATATACTTGAGACTGGGGTGTGGGGACACGCAACCCAGGAATTTATTGAGGAGGAAAAAGAATATTCCAAGCAGCAGACCGGTGAGCCGTATGGAAATAACAGTTATATCTATAGTGTCAGAGGGATCGGTGGCACAACTATGGGCGGAGAGTGTTATGGTGGACGCAACTACTGGGTTGATTTAGAGACCATTCAGTGCAGTTGTAACGTCCCATAGATTATGCACGCCCCTTGCTCTCACATGATAACATCATGTAAGATGCGCGGATATGACTACCTATCTTCTAAGTTTATGTCTCCATTGTACCTCCGGTCAAACACCTTAAAAGTATGGGAGAAGAGTTTTGAGCCATATCTTGACCCTTCGTAGTGGCCCGCATTTCATGGACCTCAATATGCCCCCAATCCAGACCTTAAGAAGTTAGGTAAGGGTAGAAGAAAGAAGAAGCGTCTAAAGGGAGACATGGATGCTATGAGAGGGTACGGTGATGACAGATATGGGGGGGGAGACTTGAATGAGACACGGGATCAAAATTTGTGCAGGGTTTGCAAACGACCGGGGCATAAGGCTAACTTTCATAGGAGATCTGGGCAACAGGTCCGTTTATATTATTTTCTCTAAATAATACATGTTGTTTACTTGAATTTGCACTTAGCCAACATATTAGTTTATATTATGTTTTCAATTTGTTATTATGCTGATATTATGTTTGGACCTGCACTAACTTGTTTTAAATGTATGGCAAACAGGATGGCTCCAGTTCAGCACCACCAGCAGCACGCACTCCTTGAGCAGGAGTACGACAAGGATCACTGTGGTGCTCGCCACGAGTACGGCGCCATGGACGAGGAGGTGCCGCTTCTGAGGGCACGCACTCACACCAGGCAGCTTCGGTGGGACGAGCATTTCGCGCCTTACATATGACATGCCGACTTCATGGAGATAGTACGTGTCGTACTACGGGGACTTCCTATCTTGAACCCCTCACTTCTTAGTGTAGCAGTTGACAGATAATCACCCTTATTCGTTTATATCACTCACTGTATTTGTGTCAGTTCACTTAATAATTCTTTCTGTGCACAGATGGAGGCACGAGACTCACACGTTCCACCTTCCTTGTGGGGAGATGACCATCACACTACAGGATATGAAGGCGATTATGTGCCTTCGTATTGACAGCCTCTGTGTGACTAGCATCGTGGACAGCGACAACTGGAGGGACAAGGTGGCCGGCTTCTGTGGCCAGGCTCCCCCTGACAATGAGCAAGCAAAGAAACATAAGTAAGCATGTAAATTACCTTCTTGTACTTGTGTTTATTTGCTTTATTTGCCTCTAATTATCTTCAAAATTTGTAGGAAATGTTCTGGTGTCACCGCACAGTGGCTCATTGACAACTTCAACTATGAAATTCTTGAAGATGCTTCGGAGGATACAGTGGACAGGGCAGCTCGGGTGTGGTTGTGGCACTTCCTCGGTATGTTCTTGTTTCCAGACGCGTCCGGTAACGTGGTCAGTTGGATGTTCTTGGACATACTAGCCCAACCATGGGAGAACACTGCCAGCTACAGTTGGGGCAGCGCTGTTCTGGCTTGGACGTATAGGCAGTTATGTAATGCCTATCGTAGTACGGCCAAGAAACCCTCCCTAGGGGGTTGCTCCTACCTCCTGCAGGTCTTGTTATGGGAGCGATTTCCCGTGGGGCGGCCCAAAATACCTCGAGTTCCTGTAAGTACATTTATATATTATGTAACTTGGAATTACTTTTGGCTTTCGAAATCACTAACACATGAATGTATTTGCAGGATTGGGATCCCGAGTAGGGTTTGCCCACAACTTTGTGGGTTTGGAGTGAAATTGAGCTGGTCACGGGAAACACAGAACGAAAGTATAAGGAGTACACCGACATGTTTGATACCATAACACACCTGCAGGTTCATTCATTAATATATTTTGTATGGTTTATACTGTTTGCACAATATTTATATTGTACTTGAGTTTTTTATATTCTGTGTAGGTCGTCTGGGAGCCTTGGGACCGCAAAGAGTATCGTGAGTTGCATAGTCCACTGTGCTGGGAAGAGAAGGACGAGTATCGGTCCGACTGCCCGCTCATTTGCTTTTATGTGGTTGAGATGCACTATCCGTACAGAGTTTGCAGACAATTTGGCAAACTTACAGCCAACCCACCATCGCTGTACTCCACTAGCCAGCATCTGCATAGGTGATCAATGTTTTATTAATTTCAATGTTGCCTAATTAAATTATGTCGGCTCCAACTAATCATACATTTATTACAGTTTTGACCGCATGTTGCGGATGAAGGAGAAGGACTGGTGTCTGGTACACGTCGAATACATACAGAGGTGGGATAGGCGGGAACAAGTACCGTATGAGCAGGGTCCTCCGCACGACCCACACGTGTTCAACAAGTACCTCAAGTGGCTTCACAGGTCCACACGTACCCATTTGAAGCCGACTTACAGGAATGTCATGCTCAATGAAGACTCTGATGATGATATCGTGGAAGACAAGTATGATCGAGTCACTAGAGACGGGACGCAGCCACAGAGAGCCTCCCTACAGACATTTGTGGTAAGTATTATCAACATTGTTCATTGTTATTAGTATAAAATGCAAACTTGTAGCAATCCGTTCACAAACTCGTCTTTCAAGCAGGCTACAAAATTGGTGCAATTATCTGATGCCGCGGAAGAGGTTGTTTACAAAAACCGGAAGCAAGAGCATCGCCACCCTACGGATAGCCCGCTTGAGACATTTGTCCGTGTAAGCATAACATTCCTTTTGTTTTACTTCTTCTTGCAGTTCACAGATAAATATATCTAAATTAAATTTGTCACCGTGCAGAAAATGAGTAGGTACTTGAGGAAGATGTCTCAGAAGATGAGTTGCATGACCAATGATTGGGTGCCTCCAAATATGCCTCCTTGTCCTTCTCGTGCTTCTCTTTGCGGACGCCAGGTGGTTCTTCGGACCCCGTCACTGGGTCCAGTTCGAGTACACACACCGACCTATAGTACCGACAAGACACCAGTGTATGGGGACGTGGAGGTCGACGAGGTCTCAGAGGGCGGCTTAGACTCAGACTCCGATGAGGCACCAGGTTATGAGCACCATGGACCATCTGAGCAGGGTACGTCTCTGCATGGAGATTTTCAATACATGCCATCTCAGCAGGGGCCGTCTCAGCAGCAGTGGATGTATGAGCAGCAGCAGGGGCCGTCTCAGCAGTAGTGGATATATGACCAGCATGAACCGTCTCATCAGGGCCCATTTCCACAACAGCAGGGTCCATTTCCACAGTAGCAAGGCCCGTTGCAGTTCCAGCACGACACTTTCCAGTTCCAGCAAGGGCCCCAGCAGGTTCCTTTGCAGCCCAGCTCTTACCCTCCTAGCCACTACAAGCAGAGCCCGTTCCAGCATATCCCGTTCCAGCAGGAAATCGGTCAGTCCCAGCTATATGATGCACCGTTGGGGACCCAAGGAGAGGAAGAGGTACGATTTCCTAAGTTATTTTCCCTAAACCTTTACTAATAATGCAAAACTTGAACTTATATTTATCTTCATTTCATTTGCAGAGATCGATGAACGTGCAGGGGACGGGTCAGGCACAGGGACAAAGGCGACACCAACGTCAGTGGGACCGCACTGACATTGGGACGCCGAACATATTGCCGACCAATCCAAAGAGAAAGAGGCGACCAAAGAACCCTTACACACTAGGGCCTTAGAGTGCACGTAAGTATACAAACGGTACCAATGCTCTGTTAGTCATGTATGCATATGTCTTCTATGTTTGTAACAATTGCTTGCCTGTACTGTAGGTTGGAGTGCCAGGGACAACGCTATTGGAGGATGGAAGGCCCAGGATGGACTACGCTACCAGACCTATGTTTTTATCGTCTAACTAGGAAAATTTGTGTAACTAGGATGGAAGGCCTGACTCTCCATGATTTATCTTTTGTATCGTCGTTCTAGGAAAGGACCAAGTGTTGCTTTCAAAATGTGTAACTATATATATTTGTGCTAGGTTGACATTGCACTTCTGTCACTAACGTTGTGTTGAATGATGAATTGTATTGATTTCAAACTTTGCTTCAAATGTTCCAATGCCATTTATTTTGCAACAATTACTTTTGACTAGTATTTGTTCCAACAGATATGGACACATTTGATTAGTATTTGTTCTCATGTCATTCTGGAAGGCAAACAACCATGTGCCATGTTACAAATTGATATGTGTGAACACATGGTGGATAAGTACCCATGATTGTTCAGTTTTGTGATGAGTGATCGTCCAACACTTGAGTGTTTCAGTTTTGAGCGGTTTATTCTAACCTCTTGCGAAAGCAAATGAGTGCCTGTCTATCGGCTTGTGGTGCGCAGGTACTATACCTAGTGACAGTGGTCAATGGCGTGGAGAAGGTCGAGTAGAGGCTTGCCGTGCCGATGGACTAAGAGCGGTGAAGGGCGGAAGCGGGGCTCGGACCGAGGGACCATGGCCGCCGGTGGACTAGCTGTGGTGGCTAGTGCTTGGCACCGGCGAGTGCGACAAGACATGGAGGTAGACCGAGTCGACCAACTCAAGACGGTAGACGAGCGGGTCGAGCGGAGGCTCATGGGACTCGGACTCCAACCGGGGGATGACAAGGTGGCTCGAGCCGAGCGGTTTGGTGGTTTGGGCCGGAAAACCACCGGTGGACGGTTTCCGAGTTTGAGCCTCAAAACTCGGGGTTCGGTAGTTGAGACGAAAGCTATCGGTGGCGGGTTTCCTAGGTTTGGGTCTCAAAACCTAGGCGGAGCTTCCGAGGAAGCAGGGATGGCACATGGCGGAATCCTGGAGGTTGCGTGAGGCGACAGCAACTCCCGGCAGGAAGCGGGGTCATCCATTCAAACTAGTGACTGAGAGTTATCGACTTGGATTACAATGTCTTAGGCCTAGGTAATTCGTTCATGTATCTAAGGGGGTCTTTGGGAAATAGCCAAAGCCCGCTAAATAGGGGATGAAGGGGCATCCCTCATCCCACCTCTTGAACCCTATTCATTTGCACCACCTCTCTCTCTAGTTTATCTCTCTAGTTCATGAGGTCCCTAGTGTAAGGATTTGCACTTTGATTTTGTTGGAAATCGGAGGCCTTACCCTCCGTAAGCCAAGGCGGCTTTGATTTCGTGATTGTGTCTCTTTTACTTGTGTTCTTCGCTAATCGCGTTTTTGCTCCTCTTAATCCTCTTTGTTCATGTGATGATTTCTATTGATTGAGAGCGAGTTTTGCGATTCCGTTTGAACCAAGTTGTGTGGGATCACGAGTAGAAGATTTACACCGAAGGGCTTCGTCCCAAACATCTTGAGCACTTAGATCGGACAATTTCTATTTCGTGTTCTTGTTCTTGAGCATTTTTCTCGAATTCCTTTTGCCCCCTTTGATTCGATCCAAATTGAGCGATGATTCTCTAGGGATAGCTCCTCCATAGATTTGGGATCATGCCCACAAAATTTGGTAGCTATTGGTGAAGATTTGTGGAAGGATTTGGGGGAGGGGATTCAAAATCGCCCCCAAATTGCCTCTGTCCAGAGACTTGCGGACAGTCCGGGCCTGACCCACGGATAGTCCGCCGCTCGGGCTCGGGCAGAGGCACTCGGTGCTGTTTAAGTGGTTCGCGGACAGTCCGCACCAACTCGCGGACAGTTCGCCATTGGTTTTCGCCAAACAACACTGTTTCTGGTCCGAAGTTTTGGAGCTATTTTGGGTGAACGGCGGAGAGTCCGAGACCCCCTCGCGGACGGTCCGGGAAAGATATAGAATCTGTCCAGAACAGTTCGGTTTTCTCAGTTTAGCTGGCGGACAGTCCGGGCTGATCTGCGGACAGTCCGCAGTTGGCAGAGCTGTGCACGGCGGACAGTCTGAGCCCAAAGGCCGGACAGTCCGAGATCTTGCAGTCTTTGTTGTTTTGGTCTTGGCTCTTCGAGGCGTGTTCGTCCAAGTTTTCCGACCGCTCCGCTGCACCTTTAGGACCACTCCTAAGGTGTCCACCTACTCGTTAGGTCGTGTGCGAGTGGAAGTTTTCGAAGTTGCATTTTGGGTGTGATTTTGGGACAAGGGTCAAGCAATAGAAGTTTTCGAAAGGAATTTTTATTTGGCTCCCATTCACCCCCTCTGGTCGCCGTTCTCGGTCCTTCAATTGGTATCAGAGCCGGTTAAGGATCAATCCACCTTACACGGTTCTTGATCCACGAAGGCGACATGGAGCGAGGTGTTGGCAAATCTCCGTTTTTCGATGGAACGAACTTCTCCTACTGGAAGGTGCGCATGTCCGCCTATCTACAAGGAGTCGATTCGAACATATGGGAGATTTGTGAGAATGAGGGCTATCGTGTTCTTGCGGCTCATGTTGACCAACTCCAAACTTCACAACACAACGCAAACAATCGAGCACGGAGTATCCTTTTCTCAAGTTTGTCAGTTCCTGAGTTTGAGCGAGTCTCGAACCTCACTACAACGCGAGAGATCTGGCTAACACTTGTGAGATATCATGAGGGAAACCCTCAGATCAAGTCTAGACTCTTCGACACATACCGTAGGGAGTACGAGAACTTTGTTCAGTTGTCGGCGAATCTGTTGACAAGATGTTCACTCGCTTCCAATCTATCGTCAACAAGATGCGTGCTAATCGAGCCAACTTGCCCTATGAAGATCATGAGATGGCTATCAAGCTTTTGCATGCTCTTGATCGGAGGGTGTGGGAGATGAAGGTGGCTGCCATTCAGGAGTCACCGGGCTATGATGCCCTGACCGTGGATGAGCTGTTCAGCAAGCTCAAGTCCTTAGAGATTGACCACCAGACCCGGGCCAAGCTTGAGAACCTGTCGAACCCGTCTTTGGCATTGGTTTCCGGTCCTGGCGGTGTGTCTTCTTCTTCCTCTAACCCTTCACACTCTTTGTTCGCTTTGTCTTTGATCTCTGTGACAGAGAAACAAGTGGAGGCTCTTAGAGATGACGAGCTGGCCTTGGTCATCACTAGGTTCTCACGGTTTCACAACAACCGTTTGAACCGACGACGTGGTGGCGCGGCCAAGGGGTGCTACCGTTGCGGTGATGAGGATCACTTCATCGCAAACTGCCCCAAGAAACCTGCGGGGGACTTCACCAAGCGCAAGGACAAGCACAACACCGCTTTGACGACAAGCACAAAGCCAAGGGCGGTTTTCACCAGAGATCCGCGAAGAAGGTGCTTGACAAGTTGAAGGCCGATCATTGAGCCTTCCTCACCTCCCTCAGCGACATCGAGTTCTCCTCCGATGGAGGCTCTTCTTCAAGCGACGACGATGAGTCGAAGGGAAAGGTTGAGGACAAGCTCAACGGCCTATGCTTCTACGCCGACGCCAAGCACGGTAGCTTCTGCACCATGGCGATTGAAGAAGGCAAGGTCGGCGAGCGCAAGGATGACTCCAACTCCGACACTACCGAGGTATCACCCACCCTCGAATCTCTCTCTCGAGCTTGAGACTTTGACCACCACCTACATGAGTCAAGATGTTGTGCTCAAGCGTGCGATTAGAGAGAGGAACGATTTCAAGGCGAAGTACCTTAGCGCGCTTCATGAGCTCGATTTTGCTAAGGCGTCTGTGGTGGTTACCGAGGAGGTAGAGTGTGATTCTTGCACCATTCACATGTCTGATCTCTTCACTCTTCAGGACAAGTATGACACTCTACTTGAGGAGGTCAGTGAGCTGAAGGCTAGGCCTAGCTTACTTGGTGCGTGCAAGTCTTGCTTAGGCTTGCATTCTGAGCTGACACGGAGAGATGCTAGGATTGCTGTGCTAGAGAAGGTCAGCTCAGATAGCAATAGAGAGTCGGATCGCTTTGAGGCTTTGGAGCTTGAGATCGCGTCGTGCAGACACGACAAGATGCGTACCGAGGAAGAAAACACATACCTTTGGTCCATCTTGAGTTGGGTGTCTTGCCAAGAGCCGCAGTTGGGGATGATGCTCAGCCAATGCAAAAGGGCTGGCAGCACGGGAGTAGGCTTTGCTGTAGGTGGGAAGGACGATAACATGTTCGGTAAGATCGGTGAGTGCAGTGGTTTGAGCGAGAGTGAGAAACCCACCACAACTCCCAAGATTACCAAGATAACTCCACCTAAGCCTACCAACCCCTCTGAGTTTTCTGTGAGAGATGGTGTGTTTGAAGAGCCACCCAAAACCACTCCACAGAAGCAAGTGTGGATTGCTAAACCGAACCATCTTCGCAACCCACTTGACACAATGCCCGACATCTCTAGTGATCCCCTTCCTAAGAAAGCTAGAGACACCCAACCCAATAAGAGAGTGGCTACCAAGAGTGTGGTGAGGTACCATTGTGAGTATTGTGAGCGGGATGGGCATTTGGCTAAGTTTTGCTATAGGAGGAAGAGAGATGATCGGAGGCAGTTTGAGTTGAACAACCGGGACATGTACCACCCACCAGTTGGGGTGCGTGAACCGGAAGTTCGGAGGCGCACTACTAGGCCAAGAGGTACAATGCCTCAAGGTGCTAGGCCTCCGGAGGCGAGACCATGCGGTGGTCGTGCCCGACGGGGTACCAGTCGTGAGCATACGACTACGGGCCTCGTGGCGTTGGCTTCACTCCACCCTTCTTTAGCGGACCACGTATTCCCTATCGTGGTGATCGCTATCCCTCCGTGGGACAGGAGATGTTTGGTGTTTCTCCTAACCCATTCTTTGGGCAAGTGGGACAACACTGGTATCCTTCACAGTTTACTAACCCCAGTGTTGGTCCGTTTGCTCACCCTATGTCCTTTTGTTGATGTAGATAGGAGGACTGGAGGAGACTTGGCTTGTGGATTCCGGATTCTCACGCCATATGACCGGAAGTGCCAAGTGGTTCTCCAGCCTCAACCCCATGCACCACACCGAGTACATCACATTCGGGACAAGAGTAAAGGTAAGGTTGTGTCCTGAGGGTCCATCCGAGTCAATTCGTCTTTTGTCCTCAAGGATGTTGCTTTGGTTGCGAATTTGCATTTTAAACTTCTATCGGTTTTGCAACTCCTTGAAGACGGTTTTGAAGTGAGCTTTAAGCCAAACTTGTCTCAGATTTTGGACTCTCGTGGTGATCTTGTTTACCGGATTTTGCCCTTCGGGAAGGTTTTTCGTGTGGATTTTTCTATCTCTTCCGGACCTTCTCGTTGTCTTCTTGCCGGTTCTTCTTCCATTCTTTGGAAGTGGCATAGGAGATTGGGACACTTGAGTTTTGACTTTCTTGCAAGGCTTAGCTCAATGGACCTTATCCAAGGATTGCCAAAGCTAAAGTTCGAGAAGGACTTGGTTTGCCATCCTTGCATGCATGGCAAGATGGTTGCCGCTTCCCATCCTCCTGTGACTGATATCATGACCACTCGACCCGGAGAGCTCTTACACATGGACACAATTGATCCAGCTCGGGTTAGGTCAGAAGGAGGGAAGTGGTATGTTGTTGTAGTCATTGATGACTACTCGAGATACTCTTGGGTGTTCTTTTTGGAGAGTAAGGATGAGGCTTTTCCTTTGGTTCGAGATCTGATCTTGAGATTGCAAAATGAGCTACCTAAGAATGCCATGAGAGCTATCCGCAGTGACAATGGCACATAATTCAAAAATGCTCACTTTGCATCTCTTTGCTCTTCCTTGGGACTCGACCATCAGTTTTCCTCTCCTCACAACTCCCCAGCAGAACGATGTTGTTGAGCGCAAGAATCGGACCCTTGTTGAGATAGCCAGGACGATGCTCGATGAGCATAGGACTCCTAGGCGGTATTGGGCCGAAGCACTGAGTTCTGCTTGCTATGTCTCCAATTGCATTTTCCTGCGTGCTTTCTAGAAGAAGACTTCTTATGAGTTGCGATTTGGGAGACCACCCAAGGTAAGTCACCTACGGGTGTTTGGGTGCAAGTGTTTCATCCTCAAGAAGGACGGTAAGTTGGACAAATTTGAGTCTCGGTCTTCTGACGGTATCTTTGTTGGTTATTCTACTCACTCTCGTGCTTATCGTGCACTTAACCTTGAGACTAACCGAGTGATGGAGACTTGTGAGATTACTTTCGATGAGACTACGCCCTGTGTTTCCACCGCTTTTGAGCTTGCAGGTGATGATGAGGTGAACACTAGCATCTTTGTGGAGGAGGAGCAGGACGATGCCGATTGGGGTGATCCTGAGCCTACTCCACAGGCTGCCCCAGTCGACCCTGCGACGTCCACTTCGGCTCACGGCCCCGACCTGACTACTTCCTCTACATGGGGGCCGTTCGAGCAGCTTCCTCAGTTCGTGCCCATTGCACCTGAGGGAGCTCCAGCTGCTGTTGAGGGGGAGGCCACTTCGTCCAGGCAGGCTCCCCGGCACATCCAATGGCAGCACCCGCCGGAGAACATCATCGACAACATTGACCGTCGAGTCACGCGGTCCAGGTCCTATCTCTCTCACTGTGCTCATTTGGCTTTTGTCGCGTCTTTTGAGCCCCAAGATGTTGGACACACTTTGATGGATCCGGATTGGGTTAATGCCATGCATGAGTTAGAAAACTTTGAGCGAAATTGCGTTTGGGTCTTAGTTCCTCCACCACCTAGTTGCCACCCCATAGGTACCAAATGAGTTTTCAAAAATAAACAAAGTGAGGATGGGGTGGTAGTGCGCAACAAGGCTAGGTTGGTAGCTCAAGGCTTTTGTCAAAAGGAGGGAATAGACTATGAGGAAACCTTTGCTCCCGTAGCTCATTTAGAAGCCATTAGAATCCTTCTAGCTTTTGCGGCTTCTAAGGGTTTTAAACTTTTTCAAATGGACGTTAAAAGTGCTTTCTTAAACGACCACATAGAGGAGGAAGTTTATGTTAAACAACCTCCCGGTTTCGAAAATCCCAAGTTTTCAAACCATGTTTTTAAACTTCACAAAGCTTTGTATGGTTTGAAACAAGCACCTAGAGCATGGTATGATAGGCTAAAAACCTTTTTGCTTGCTAAGGGTTTTAAAATGTGATCGGTAGATAAAAATTTGTTTCTCCTCAAGCAAGGCAAAGACACTCTCCTTGTCCAAATTTACATGGATGATATCATCTTTGGTGGTTCTTCTCATGCTCTTGTTGCCAAGTTTGCAGATCTTATTAGCAGGGAATTTGAGATGAGCATGATGGGAGAGTTGACTTTCTTTCTCGGGTTGCAAATCAAGAAAACCCGGGAAGGGACGTTCGTGGACTAAGGCAAGTACACGAAGGACATCTTGAAGAAGTTTGACATGGGTGAGGCAAAGCCTCTTTCGACGCCCATGTCGACTACGACTGCCTTGGATGCAGACAAGGAAGGAGAGGCGGTGGATTAGACGGAGTACCGAAGCATGATCGGGTCGCTTCTGTACTTGACAGCGGCTCGACCGGACATTTAGTTCGCCGTCTGCTTGTGTGCACGCTTTCAGGCGTCTCCACGGACTTCACACAAGCAGGCGGTGAAATGCATCATGAGGTACTTGCGCTTCACTCCCGAATTTGGACTTTGGTATTCCACCTCCTCCTCTCTTGTGCTTTGTGGTTATTCTCATGCCGACTTTGCTGGATGTCGTCTTGATCGGAAGTCCACTTCTGGGACTTGCCAGTTTCTCGGGTCTTCTTTGGTGTCTTGGTCTTCTCGCAAACAGTCTAGCGTGGCATAGTCGACGTGCGAAGCTGAGTACGTTGCCGTAGCTAGCTGTTGCTCGCAGTTGATTTGGATGATTGCCACTTTGAAAGATTTTGGTCTTGTGCTTACTAAGGTGCCTCTGCTTTGCGATAGCACGAGTACAATTAGTGTGGCCAAAAATCCCGTGCTTCACTCTAAGACCAAGCACATTGAGGTCCCCTTTCACTTCTTGCGTGACCACTACGAGAAGGGAGACATTGACCTCCAGCATGTCGAGACCCAAAACCAGCTTGCGGACATTCTCACAAAACCCTTGGATCAAGCTGCGTTTTCTCGCCTTCGGGGTGAGTTGGGTGTTTGCTTCCCTTTTTACTTGAGGGAAGCTCTCTGTGTATTATAGTTCTTTTTGGTTCTTATTTGTCTTTCTTCTTCTTCTTCTTCTTCTTCTTCTTCTTCTTCTTCTTCTTCTTCTTCTTCTTCTTCTTCTTCTTCTTCTTTCTTTTAGTGTCTTTTTAGTTTTATGTTGGTGTCAGTTTACATTTTGCATCTCATTTGCATTTGTGACATAGTTCATTTTAAGCTTCATACCTATAGCCGATATAATGAATCTATGCTCTGTTTGAGGTGTTTTATGTGTCTATGGTGTTGCCTAACTTAGACTCTCTTTGATCTCTTGATATGCAATAGAGCTAAGTTAGAAAAGCTTTAAAACTGAAATAAATTCCCCATGTCACCTCTGAAATGGCACTAGCATGTGTAGGCTTTTGAAGATCCTTCTTGGCTGCCCTGTATATAGATTATAACTATGGCTCTTCATTGTTTCATTCACTTCCATTGAGCACCATGCTTAAAATTGATCTAAAATGAAATTGCTCTCTGTTTTGTGAATTGGAAAGATCGAGTTGGGTCTGCATTGTGAGCACTTCACCGTGTGTTCGAGACTGCTTCCCATATGGGTTGATACTTGAGTGGTGTCGTGTATGACCGTAACCGGTGTGTCAAGTCCTTTGATTTCGCCTGGTTGGTAAGCAGTGGCATCACCTTGCTTACAACCACTCGCATACAACTTGAAATGTGCCTAAAACTGAATTTTCGCTGCAAAACTCTGAAACTTGAAAAATTTCTTCAGTTGGGTCATTGGCTTGTTGTATGAACCATGTTAGGGATAGTTCTACTAGCTATACATGAGATTGCTTTGAGATAGATCCTATCTTTTTTGCCATGTCTATTTGTCTCTAGGAGGTGATACCCATTCCTTGCTCACACATGTAATGCTCTCTAAAATAGCTTCTAAAGTGATCTTTAGCTCAACCTGAGTCTTTGTTGGGCACGTAGAGCTTTTCCTATTCTCACAGGATCACGTCACTTAGATCATCTATTCATTGTCTTAGCTCTATGTATGAAGCTTTTTGCACTCATTTTGTATTTCATGGCATTTGTGGCCGAAATCTTGAGTTTAGAGATTTGATGAACTACATGTGTCAACAAGGGGGAGAAATGTGCATTTCATTCATATTCAACCAAGGGGGCGAAAACAGTGCATTTTCATACTTGCTTTAGTCAAGGGGGAGAATTTGGAATTTGTGGCCTTTTGAGCTTTGGTCTGCTTTGGTCCTTCTTTTGGTATCTCTTTTTCGTACTTGGCTCGTTTCACCCTTCTTGGTATCTTGAGTGTGCTTTCGCCCAGGGGGAGCTTTTGCTAGATGTGTTGAGCCTTTGCCTCTTCTGGAGGGTCTAGCTTGCCTTGTTGGCTCCGACAGGTTTCAATTGGCCTTTTGAGCCTCATGTGGTTTAATTGGTATCTTTGAGCTTCTCTTGGTGCTTCACTTGGTTTTCTGAGAGTTGAGAGTTGTGATTGGTATCTTGGACTTGCTAGCGGTGTTGAGCCCGTTTCTGCCTCTTCTTGAGGGCTAGCTTTGTTTTGCTTTGTTGCGTCGAGCCGTTGCCCATGTCTTTGGGAACCAAGTTTTGGACTCGTTTTGCTTCTCTCAAGTGACCCCCCTTTTTGGCTTTCTTAGCTTTTTGGTCATTTGGAGAGCTTTACCATGTGGCTCAAATCTAAAATGCACTTGTGTTGACAATGCACTCATCAAGGGGGATATTACGAACACATGGTGGATAAGTACCCATGATTGTTCAGTTTTGTGATGAGTGATCGTCCAACACTTGAGTGTTTCAGTTTTGAGCAGTTTATTCTAACCTCTTGCGAAAGCAAATGTGTGCCTGTCTATCGGCTTGTGGTGTGCAGGTGCTATACCTAGTTATAGTGGTCAATGGCGTGGAGAAGGTCGAGTAGAGGCTTGCCGTGCCGATGGACTGAGAGCGGTGAAGGGCGGAAGCGGGGCTCGGACCGAGGGACCATGGGCGCCAGCGGACTAGCTATGGTGGCTAGTGCTTGGCACCGGCGAGTGCGACAAGACATGGAGGTAGACCGAGTCGACCAAGTCAAGACGGCAGACGAGCGGGTTGAGCGGAGGCTCATGGGACTCGGAGTCTGACCGGGCGATGACAAGGTGGCTCGAATCAAGCGGTTTGGTGTTTGGGCCGCAAAACCACTGGTGGATGGTTTCCGAGATTGGGCCTCAAAACTCGGGGTTCGGTAGTTGAGCCGAAAGCTACCGGTGGTGGGTTTCCTGGGTTTGGGCCTCAAAACCTAGGCGGAGCTTCCGAGGAAGCAGGGATGGCACATGGCGGAATCCTGGAGGTTGCGTCGAGGCGACGACAACTCCCGGCAGGAAGCGGGGCATCCATTCAAACGAGTGGATGAGAGTTATCGACTTGGATTACAATGTCTTAGGGCTAGGTAATTCGGTCATGTATCTAAGGGGGTCTTTGAGAAATAGCCAAAGCCCATTAAATAGGGGATGAAGGGGTATCCCTCATTCCACCTCTTGAACCCTATTGATTTGCACCACCTCTCTCTCTCTAGTTTATCTCTCTAGTTCATGAGGTCCCTAGTGTAAGGATTTGCACTTTGATTTTGTTGGGAATCGGAGGCCTTACCCTCCGTAAGCCATGGCGGCTTTGATTTCGTGATTGTGTCTCTTTTACTTGTGTTCTTCGCTAATTGCGTTTTTGCTCCTCTTAATCCTATTTGTTTGTGATGATTTCTCTTGATTGAGAGCGAGTTTTGCGATTCTGTTTGAACCAAGTTGTGCGGGATCACGAGTAGAAGATTTACACCGAAGGGCTTCGTTCCAAACATCTTGAGCACTTAGATCAGGCAATTTCTATTTCTTGTTCTTGTTGTTGAGCATTTGGGATCATGCCCACAAAATCTGGTAGCTATTGGTGAAGATTTGTGGAGGATCTGTGGAAGGATTTGGGGAGGGGATTCAAAATCGCCCCCAAATTGCCTCTGTCCAGAGACTTGGGGACAGTCCGGGCCTGACCCACGGACAGTCCGCCGCTTGGGCTCGGGCAGAGGCACTCGGTGCTGTTTAAGTGGTTCGCGGACAGTCCGCACCAACTCGCGGACAGTCCGCCTTTGGGTTTCGCCAAACAACACTGTTTCTGGTCCGAAGTTTTGGAGCTATTTCGGGTGAATGGCGGACAGTCCGAGACCCCCCCGCAGACAGTACGAGAAAGACACAGAATCTGTCCAGAACAGTTCGGTTTTCTTAGTTTAGTCGGTGGACAGTCCGGCTGATTTGCGGATAGTCCGCAGTTGGCAGAACTGTGCACGGCGGACAGTCTGAGATCTTGTAGTCTTTGCTGTTTTGGTCTTGGCTCTTCGAGGCGTGTTCGTCCAAGTTTTCCGATCGCTCCGCTCCACCTTTAGTACGACTCCTAAGGTGTCCACCTACTCGTTAGGTCGTGTGCGAGTCGAAGTTTTCGAAGTTGCATTTTGGGTGTGATTTTGGGACAAGGGTCAAGCAATAGAAGTGTCCGAAAGGAATTTTTATTTGGCTCCCATTCACCCCCCCTCTGGTCGCCGTTCTCGGTCCTTCAATATGCTATGCTATACTCGTTTTCTGGTATTTTGTGGCTGCCGCTCCCCCAGCCATGGAGCGGCAGCCTTGCCACGCCCCCAGCCATGGAGCGGCAGCCACAAAATACCAGAAAACGAGTACAGCAATGAGACAATAGTTGCCCATAGTTGAACGAGGCAATAATGGCCTAGTATGATGAATAAGACAAGGATACACTTAGTATTATGGAATTAAGAATTTTCTTTAGTGTAATCTAGTTTTGTCCCTAGGGCATGAACATACAAGAGGGAAAAAGGCCATAGGGTGAAAGGGGTATTTTGATTAGAGAAACAAGAATATTATCAAAGAGTGATGACTTGTAGTACCAACATACCTCCATACTAAATGGTGATAAATGGTAGGAAAGAGTGTCATATGGATGATAAATAGTACAATAGTGACAAATAGTGCTAGTTATGTTGCAATTCAAATAGTGCCAACATACAACTCCTTACTAATACAATAACAAATAAAGCGTAGACCTAACACTAGTCGTCCGAGTCCCAATCCTCCACTAGCATGTCTTTGCTCTTGCTAGACTCATCCTCGGCCTTCTGCCGATGGTAAGCGGCCTCTGCATCATCTATGTCACCTAAAGCCTGAGAGAAAAAGTCATCCTCGGCCTCGTCGGCCTTCAAGTCAGCCTCGACTAGAGCGATGAGTTCACTGAGTCTACCATAAGCGGGGTCATCCTCATTGTTGGTCTCTTCCGCCTATAACCCAGCCTCGGCTAGAGCGATGAGTTCGCTTAGCTTTGCATGAGCAGGGTCAGCAGGGTCCTCCTCCTCGACCCCAACATCCACCACAATGGGACGGTGCACGGTACCACCGGCTCGACTACGTCTCTTTTGATGCTTTGTCTCCACGTTCCTTGCACGAGCAGCGTCTGCTTCGAAATTCCCGATGCATCCCATCTCTGCAAGTCAAAAGGGTATCAAGTAAGCAAAGTAATTCTATTTAACTTTGACATTAGAAACTAGTAATGCACAAAGATTGCAAATACTTACTGGCACATAATGAAGCAATATTGTCGTTCACAGACTTCATTAATAGTCTCTCCTCCTCAGCTATAGCCTTGCTAGCTCTTTCCGTCTCCATTCTCGCATTACTCTCAAGTACCCACTTGTTCCACGCGACACTCTAAGGGTTCGAAATACCATTGAGATTGACTCTAGCTTTCTCACGCATATTCCTCTTCCGGTTATTGATGAAATGCTTGACGTAATTAGGACCAAATCCATTAGCCTGTCCAAATCTTCTCCTCCCCGGAATATCCTCGAGGAATTTTTTCTTGCCAGCTGAACCTTCCCACATGCATTTCCGAGCACTCTGTTCAAATAGTTAGATAAATTAATCCAAAACAGATTGACGCATGCTTCAATTTAAGGAGTCAAATAGCGAACCTCATCGTAGTCAATCATATGCCCACAGTACTGGCCAATGCCTAGCTCAGAAGGAAGTAAGTCATAGTTGGATTGCACACCACATTGGCACATCACAACAGGTTTAGCGGGTTCCTGCGCCGGCTCCACATGCCTCTGCTTTTCCTTTCCCTTTTCCTTTGTCTGTGGCCAAAGATCCTTAGGACCGTAGAGCCATTCCCTAAAACTACACCTAGGCATACACAAATTCTACAAAACAAAAGGTAAAAACATATTAGTACATGAAAACATAAAGACATGACATTTGCCAACTGATACAAGAGTTTATCACCATACGACAACTTACCTTATGCTTGAGAGCACAAATGAACTCATTCGAGTTGTTAGGGTTGATCACTACTCGCTCTCCGCAACCGCACCAAGGAGGTGACTCCACACGTCTAGCTGCTGCGTAGGTCTTCTCTTCATTCGTCATTGGAGGAGGGTTAGGCAGGGGTGGAACCCACCGCTTGAAGCGATCCGCGGTGTTATGAAAGTTCCAAGTAGAGAAAAGCAAGATCCTAGGATCACACTTTTCTGGACCATCAATCCACTGAAAGAAAAAACACCTAGTATGGTCCTACAAAACAAAATTGTATGAAATGAAATTGTAACTAAAAAATATAAAATGATGAACTAATTGATGACACAATTACTTACGCAAATGCAGCTGCATATGTAGAAGCAACGAGCCGCGGTGTCCGGCTGCCTCGACTGTTGGATATCGACCAGAAGACCACAGTCACATTTAGGGACCAAAAGTTCAGGAGGAATGGGGCCATCCTTGCTAGAACTCTCAATGTATAATTCCCTAGGTCGACCATGTTTTTTCCAATGCTCCGTACGATAGAGGTCTTCCATCTACCAACATCAAATAAAAAAACCATACGTATGTATCAACAAAATGACATATAAAACAAATATAACAGCTATGTACAATAAATCAACTACAAATATCTATATAAAACAATACCATGTACTAATAAAGTTTCCTAACTAGTCAACTACAAATATCATGTACAACTTAATAAAGTTTACTAACTAGTTTACTTAATTAATTGAACTAACTCAACTACAAATATCTATGTAACTAACCTTATTAATCAACTAACTCTACATATCTAACAAAATTTTCTAACTAACTAAGGTAACCTAAGGTAAACTAAACCCTAAAGTAATGATACTAAGGTAAGTTAGTAAAGAAAACTATGCTACTCAATTTAGTAAATCAACTAACTAAACTAACAATGCTACTAACCTTTAAAGCACATCGGGGAGGAGGGAGCACGACGGAGGGAGGTGCAGCTGGGGAGCCTAAATAGACGTCCGGTGGGTGGTGGTGGCGTGGGAGTCGCCCTCGGTGGCGCCAGACCGAGCAACTGCAGTAGCAAAATGAAAGAGGGGGCGAGAGAGGGAGGGGAAGGAGGACTTACCGGTTTAATAGGGCCCGCCCTTGCCGTGCCATGATCTGCGGAGCGGCAAGGCTGCCGCTCCATGGCTGGGGGAGCGGTAGCCTTGCCGCTCCGCAGATCATGGTGCGGCAAGGGTGGACCCACTGCATGCGCCTTAACTGGTCGTTGCTGAGTCAGCAACTTGCCGCTCCACCATGCATGGAGCGGCAAAGGAGAAATGCCGCTCTATGGATGATGGAGCGGCCAAAAGGGTTAGCAATAAAAAAAATGTCATTCGAAGTTAGAATTAAATTTAAATAAAAAAACAGTTAAAATTAAAAAAGTACCATATGGCAATAGAGCAGTAAAAAATATCTCGAATTATCGTATAGTGTTCTTGGGTCAACATAGTACTGTATAGGGCAAAAGTATCTAAAATTGGTTCCTGGTTGAATCCCAATGACAGAAAAACAGAACTATATTAAGTTAATAATGCAGAGCAAATAAATTACCTTCTGGTCAGATATAGGGAGCCTAGGACTGTTTAAGGGCCACTTGTTGTAGCATGGAACCTGAAGCGAACTTAAAAATTGGATGTGGTTGACCATATGATGGGACTTGTCATGCTTCAACTGTCAAGGGCGTCGAACCCTCGGGTAGCTGAACCTCGGTTACGTAGTTCATAACTGTGATCCGTCTTCTAGGGCGAGGTTATACCCCTCTGCTTCCTAAGCTTGAGAGCACGGTTGGAGGAGATAGATTGATTTGATAATATCTTTGCTTAATTCCTAAAGGTTCCGAGTACAAGAAATAGATATCGCCAGAGGCCCACGCAGGAGCAACAACCACTTGTACACAACACTTAATGGAGGCGGTCGTTTTTGACCGCCTCCAATGGAAGGCCTCTGAGGTGGTCAACCCGCCCGCCTCCGTTAATTGCATTAACGGAGGCGACCATCGTAACGAGCCCGCCTCCATTAATTTATTAAATGAGGCGGGCAGTTTTTATTTGTCCGCCTCTGTTATGTTTGCAGCATTTAAAAAAAATAAATTTGTCGCCATATTTCATTTGAATTTGAATTATGTTTTTGCAAATTAAACAAAGATATATATATATATATAGCCATAGGGTAATAGTTCCCTATATATATATATGAATAAGAATGCTAGCAGACGTACATATAGAAACACGAAAAGAAACCGATAACATGTTAATATATAGATGTTGTCCAATGCATGCACATGTACATACACAAGTTCGAATTCGAAGTTAGCAATATTATAACCATGTAAACCGTTTTCGGCCACTAAACTCTTACACTACATCTGACAACTTGTAATCGGTGAGATTTATCCCCCTTGCTCCAATTTTTTATATCCTTGTATTTTGGATTGATAGCTAGGTCGCTTTCGGTGTGGAAGAATGGATCTCGCCCTTCGTGCGCGGCCTCTAACAAACTTGCAAATATCGGCGACCGTTTGACTAAATGTTGGGTCAACCTTATTCGACTTCTGCAACCAATAATCTAGTCCGGTCTTGAGTTGCCGCCAGCTCATGTTAAATTTAGCGCACGACCTCAAATACTCACAGACATAGAAGCCACACAAAACTGAGTTCTCAGGTTGTTTGGCGCACTGCAAGATATATAGTAGTGAGTAGTGTATGTTATGCAGTGAGTAGTAAGTAGTATAGTTGTAAAGAGAGTAGTAGCGAGAGTAGTATTACGACAGTTGTAGTATAAGTAAGGCGAGTAGTAGTAGTAGGATAGTAGTAGTAGTAGGAGGAGAGTAGTAGTAGGAGTAAGGAGGACGAAGTACAATTACTTACCGGAAACTCAAGCCTGAGTTGCAATTTTGGGCCAAATATTTTCTTTTTCTTCTCAGATCTCCAATCAATGCACTCGGGATCTTCTAAGTACTTCTTGTATGCGCTGTATGGAAATCGTAGAGTCAGCAACAATTAATTTGAACACGTATGTTAACTGTAAATGGGTACATATCATCACTTACTATCTCAAACAAGATTCAAAATGCTTGTAGCCTTCTTTGTTTGTATTACGTAAAGAGTCAAATATACAGGCTTTTCCATCCTGAGGATAGATTATGAAAGAAATCCAGTGGCCCATGATTCCACGGCTACACCATTCATACAAATTAAAATTGACATGATTAAAATCTTGATCCCATGAACTACATATGTAAGAATGCTCAATTTGACTTACCCGAACTGGTGGGCGGCCAAGATACACCCACGTCCCTTGAGCTGCTTCATGGCGTGTAGTATGTACAATGCCCCCCGGTACTTATACTCGTTGACCTCATCTTTCTTGTATTGCTTTCTCTCCTCTTCGGACAACTTCGCTAGGTTCTCACTTTCCTCAGGTATATCATAACCCATGAGGGATCTCTCAATAATTAACATCGAATTGAGATAGACTGTATTCATGCCCTTTAGTTTTCATGCATGGGCTTGCATCCAACAAGGAGAAGTCCCCCATGGCATTATTAGTATTCATATATTCCCTAAAGTACTCCCAAACATGCAGTGGTGTGTATAAAAGTCGTAACTAACTTACATGGCAAACAAGGTGACTTGTTGTATGTCAAGGTCCTTTCTCCTCAATTATCTATGCATGTCATGGAAATCTACGACAACGTGGTAATCTTCCATCAAGTGGAATAGGTCTACCGGAATCTTGATTAGAAAATCACGCAAGCCAACTTTCGCCGCTTTCATGTACCACAGGTGGAACCTCCTGACCTCCCATGGCTCTGCAACGAGTTCGCCCAAGGTCAACATGAACTTGCCATGGGTATAGTTTTCAGGGCAATCATCTGACCGATTCGGCGTGTGACATGTACTCGAAGCTTTAGATGTTAGATGAACTATGCATGTACTCTAATTGAATTATAGATGAACTAAGCAAACCTTTCAAACGTAGTTGAGTATGGGTACTTGTTGGCCTTTTGATAGGCCGCCCAACTAGACTTGGTGTTGTTCGAAGGTATGTCCTCCCCTGTCGGTTCCTCCAAAGTCTTCTTCGGTGTGGGAGGACGACATTCCTCTGCATCTTCAGGCTTCCTTGGCGCGGGAGGACATGTTGGGTGCTTGTTTGAACCACTTCCAGACGGTGGTGTCAAATTGCCAGTATCTGCACCTGTGCCTCCGTCTTGACGGTCGTCGTTGAGAGGTTGACTATCCCGAGGAGTGCTGCCGCTGCCACCAGCATACTCGTTGTTGCTGTTGGCATCGCCATTGTCGTCGTCGTCATCACCCGGGCCGCCACTTGGTTGGGCCGATGACCCAGGTTGTGTACGTTGTGAAGCTGGCGTCGGTGCTTCGAGGTAAATATCTGATTTGTGCCACAACAATTTTGAACCTAGTGCAGGGCCTATCAATGTGATACCATCTTCAGTCGGATAGTCGAGTTTTTCTTGCTCGAATTTCAGGTTCACCCAGGCCACGTCCACCCAGACACAGTCAGATGGGATGGGCTTACCAAAATATGTTGCCTCGCTGTTGGGAGGGTATACCGCTCTGAGAGTCCCCATGTGTTTTTGTTTTAAGTAATTGATGAAACCTACTTAAGTACTAACCTTGGATCTCTAAGTGTGAATCAGGAGATAGGTTGGTACATGCCATGTGATGGAGCAAGGTGGATCAAGGGTGGATTGCATAAGCTCTAGCATGGTGAAGGAGATGGAAAGGAAAATTGTGTCAAGGCAAAGGTGACATAGGAACCATTTTTGGTTTGGTGATCAAGACATCATAGAGGATGTGATCACATTTAGGATAGATAGCCGTACTATCAAGGAGGGAGCTCTTGCTAATGATTACGGTTATCATGTGCCACTAGGTTCATATGCATTGCATTAAAATCAATTGAACCAAGTGAAACAACCAACTAATCCCAAGTAAAATGTGAAGTAAAAGCTAACACACGTGCACAAGTGTTGAGATCACTTAGTGTTGGCTCTTGGAAGCTTGGAGAAGTTGGAGAAGTGTTTGGGCAGCATCAAAGAGCTTCAGACAGAGGTCCGGATGCTAGGGTGTTGGCTGTCCGGACTAATGCGTGTGTGTCCGGAAGCATACCCTAGGTCGGCTCGGCTGAGAAGAGCAGTTTGGACGTTGTTGGTGGTTCGGACGCAGGGCTCCGGACACGCGTCCGGAGTCTTGGCGCTCTCTGTTGTCTCTGTGTAAAATGATCCGGACACAGGTGATTGTCCGGACAGGGATCCGAACATGCGTCCGGAGGTGAAGAGGCGCTGAGGGAGCTCTCGGGTGTTCTCGGGTGGGGGAAAATATTTCCGGACGGTGGTCCGGACCCTAGCTACAGTGGCATCCAGAGCCACGTGGTGAGCAGTGGCAAGCGCGGGAAGTGGCCATTTCAAATGGGGGGCCTGACCGGACGCGTGCGCGTTGGTCCAAACATCACCTTGGTGCGACCGGAGGCAGCGTCCGGAGGCTTAAGCAGAGCTGTTGGCTCTCGGCTGGTGATGGGTCCGGACGCAGCTGATGGTCTGGACCCCTGTGTAAACAGCGTCTGGAGGGGACGCAGAGGCTCAGTTTGAGGGGCAAAACAACTAGTTGTGAGTGAGGGCTATATATTGAGGTATGGCCAGCCCTTGGGGGCACTTCTTGCACATTCTATTCACTCACACACTTGTGCTCATTTGTGAGAAGCTCAACCACTCATCCTCTTGACATAATTGACATATTCATGAGAGATTGAGTGAATCCATTTGCTTTGCTCGTTGATTGCATACTAGTGGCACTTGGTGATCGTCGTCATCGCGGAGCTCTTGTTATTCTTGGAGGTTGCCACCTCCTAGACGGCTTGGTGCGACGAGGATCGTTGAGCGGAGGAAGGTGTTTGTCTCCAGCTCCGATCGGTGGATTGTGAGGGGTTCTTGAACCTACCCCACGGGAGTTCGCGAAAGGTATCTCTAGTGGATTGCACGTAGCTTGTTGATCCCTATCTTGTGTTGGTTTTGTGGCACCTGGTGACGGGTTTAGCGTTTGATGCCAATTAGCGCGTGAACCTCCAAGTAGGTGAATCGCTACAACGAGGACTAGCTTGTTGGGAAACAAGTGAACCTCGGTAAAAAATATTTTGTCTCATTGTCTCTCTACGGAGGATTCATCTTGTAATTCATTGGTTATCTATTTGCTACTCTTCACGTCGGTATAACCCTCCTAACTCTAGCTTTGCACTTCATTCTTTACATTCTTGCAAAGTAGAGTATCTTAGCTCTCTAGTTAGCTAGTTTGGTTGTGTGATATAGAATATCTCTTGCTAGTGACTAGAATTGTCATAGGTGGCTTGTCGACCCTAGTAGTGCTAGTGCAAACTTGCTTTACGCCGTGTTTTATTCTAACAAGTTTGCTTAGTGTTGTTGTAGAATTTTTTTAATAGGCTATTCACCCCCCTCTAGCCATATCCTTTCATGTTCCTTGTGCCACATCCTTCTTCTTCCCGGCCCTGCCGAAGGGCATCTGTAGGATGCAAAAAGTCTCTTCTACAATTTCATCTACCGCGCATTGTACAGTGGGTGGACCCAATTGTGGTACCATGCCATCCTGGCAAAACATGTTCCTCCTCATATACACTATCCTAGGGTCCGTGCTCATGAATGCGTCTAGTACGGACTTGTTTATCATCTTCTGGATTGTCTCATCCCTGCCTTTCTGGATGAGCTCTTCCTTGTACCTCTGCCTCGTGTGAGTGTTGACGTCAGATTTCTAGGACTCCACGGTCTTCCAGCTCTTCCTTGAGGACATGCCACGGACGCGGCCGCGGTGCTCAGGGTTGGCTAACGCCTGAGAAAGTATGTCCTTTTCTTTGTGAGGCTCGAACTCCCCTTTCTTGGCTGCAGCAGCGACCTCGAAGATCCTCTTCTCAGCATCCTCAATATGCAGCTCGTTGAACTTTCTCTTACCCGTTTGTAGCTTCTTCAGCTCTCAACCTCTAAGTAAGTCTTTGGACCT
The DNA here is from genome assembly GCA_022036555.1 of Microstegium vimineum. Taxonomy (NCBI): domain Eukaryota; kingdom Viridiplantae; phylum Streptophyta; class Magnoliopsida; order Poales; family Poaceae; genus Microstegium; species Microstegium vimineum. The sequence goes on along the minus strand of CM039120.1, from coordinate 21,670,277 downwards.
CATATCCAATTCTTCATATGGGTCCTTCATCCCAGCCTTAGCTAAAGCCTATTCTTGTGCTCTCCAGTTGGGTCTCTTACCTGCATATCCTGTCATGCCCATGTGGTGATGGTGTTGGTTCCGCTTAACAAGCTCAGAGAATTGCTCGCTCTTTGACTTTGCTTCTGGGGTTTCTTTTTGATTGATGAATTGTTCATAAACTTCTGGTAACACGTAGTTGTAACGAGTGTAGGGTGAAATCCCTTTCTGCACATTACTCGAACTCTTCCTCCAAATCCCAACCAAACCCGATTTCCGGGATTTCTTGCTCCTTTGATCAACCCAGCACCCATATAAGCAGTCCCGCACACCTTCCCGTCCCCGGTTCCCATCTAATCGGCACCTACGCCTCGCAACCAAGACAGCAGCGCCGCCGCCGTGGGTACAGAGGCCGCCACCGCCATTGACGCGAGTCCGAGCTCCGCAGTCGCTCTCAGGCCTTTCTTTTCCTCTTTGACAAGGTTCGGGACCCCGTGAATCTTTCCCCGCGCTCGATTTTGCATATCTTTGCCCTCATCGTCGTGTCACCACTCACAGAGAGCCCGCATCCGCCCCGTCGAGTCGCCTGTCTCCTCCGCGACTTCTCCAGCCGCGAAAAGTGCTTGGGTGAGTTCACGCCGACCCGCCCTTTCTTCCGGTGCCGTCGTTTCTCCGTTTGGTGGCCTGTAGGCTCAGTACCACTTGCGCCGCCGACCTCCTCACCGAGATCCATGGAGAACCGTCGCGCCACCTCCCTGCTCACTCTCAGACGCCGGCCGAAGCCTCTCTCTCCCTCCCTTGATCTATTCCTGACCGTCGATCTTCAATCCGAGGGAAAGGAAAGCTCGGTACCCCTTCGTTTTGCCACTTCCCTAAAGAGACCCTGGAAAGTCTCAGTGCTCAATCCGCCGTCCTTTGATGCCACACCTGAATACGCTTTTTCCACTGGAAAGCGTAAACTCCACTGGTTTTATTTTAATTCGGTTTAAAAAGGAAAATCCTAATTTACAGTTTTACCATTCTATTTCAAATGTCTATAACTCCCTCATTTTAAATCCGTTTTCGCTCGTTCAAATTGCGTTAGGTTCGTAATAAAATTCTCTCTATGTTAATACCACTGTTAGTTAGATTTGGAAAAGTTTAATTTCGTATTTAGATTTAAATTAATATCTTTGTATAGGAAAACCCGTTTATTTCATAACTTCATCGTTCTAGCTCCGTTTTTCGTGAACGAAACATCGATGTGATCGTAGCAATGCATAGATTAGTTTTATAAACTTTCCATCTTATTTTATTACTGTTGGTGTACTGTTCTAATCATAGTTTTGTTTTCTTCGTGTATGATTGTCCGTTGATTGAATGGTGATGATTGTTGGTCGGAATAGACGTTGAGCAACCCGTTGAAGAGCCGGAGTTCTTCTTTGATCAAGACCAGCAGGATCAGCAGGAGTACTTTGAAGAAGGCAAGTATAACATGGGATTATCCTTGTTGTCCTATTCACAGTTAATATAAATCATATGCATGATTCCTTGTTGCCTTAGTATGATCTTAGAGATTGATATCCTGGTACCTTGTCACCTATGATTTGATTCACCACATATGATTAGTATTGCTAGTGCTCATATCAGATGTACATGATCCTAACTTGTTAATGACTATATGCAATAATGGTAAAACTCGCTTTTTAGCAACATTGGATAATAGGAGCTTATCTGTCGGCAAAATCTGGGATATACAGTACAACCACGAGGGCTATATGGCTCTGGCTTTAGCTCAGTATGGGGACCTTTTCTACCTTGTTCAATGGTTACCTTTATGGCGCGAAAGGGGTGTGCTGAGACGGGTATAGTGTGGTTCCTAATCTATGGGCATAGCCGCGAAGGAGTGTGACCGTGGACAGGTTGGCTCTATATCTCCTTGCCATGAAAACCTTGCGGCCCTAACTTGTTAGACGAACCCTTGAAAGGCTTCATAGTGTACCCTCCCCGCTCACCTTGGCAGTGTTTTGGGAGTTGCAAACCCGGGCAAATGGGCAAACACGACTCGTGGGTAAAGTTGTACACCTCTGATCAGAGTTAAAAACTATCATGATAGCCGTGCTCACGGACACGAGCAACTCGGAAAACTCACGGAATTATTGGGTTCTTATTTCTATGAGGCTTATGCAAGTGTTATTTATTTATTGTATTATTGTCATTTACGTTATGATCATGGATATTTGAGCTTATGCAATTTACCTTGGCAATTGTTGATAGTAATATGAAATTGATCTACTTAAAATTCTCATCGCTATGAACCATGAATACCCTTTTGAGCTTCATGAACCCCGTGTTATATTTGTTGAGTACGTATGTGCTCACCATTGCATTCAAACACCACAGATGAAGATTGGGTTGATGATTACCGCAATGAGTACTAGACTTGGAGTCAACCAGTCAACCAGTCCCTTGGTGCTCCCGCAGATATCTTCATTTAGTTAAAGTTATTCATTTCAGACTATGTAATGGATATTTTTTCGCTATGTAATAAACACTGTGATGGTACTTTCATGATTTGTCATCTCATGTGTGCGACTATTCCTGGGGTGCACACGAGCCTTTTATGCACTTGTTTTTGTTCTTAAAAACGGGTGTGACAAATTGGTATCAAAGCATGTGTTGACTGTAGGACGCAAGCCTAGTTAGAATGGTTGCTTTTAGAGTCCTTCTCTTGTTCATGCTTTCTACTAAAGTCTTGATAATTGCTAAAAGTTTTAATGCTTCTTCGGTTATACTCTATTGTGAAAACTTTGCTTCTATCTAATCTATGTTTGAACTTTCTGTAGATGTCTCCCTCTCGCTAGAACAACAGGATGACAGCTGTGGAGTACAGTGCCTTGTTCACCCCTAGGCAGCCTCGACCAGCTGAAGAGATGGAGATCTCTGATGTAGAGTCAAGAGTGGGAGCCTTTCAGGATGAGGACATAGAGGAAGAAGTTCAGATGGAGCCAGCACCAGAAGACGTCTATTTGATAGATTAGACTGAAGAGACCCACGTCATACTGCCGAACCGTCACTATCCTTTTCAGGATCTGATAGAGATGTTTCTGGAAAACTGCTTGTATGAGATGCAAGCCACTTTGGAGTACCACTACACGGAACGCAAGCATCCTCAGAGGCCATCCCAATGGCATGCAGAGCTTTGGGTTTGGGAAGTTGAAAATAATCGTCGTATGGTGCATGCAACCTTCAGGACCAAGGTGAGCCGATCCACTCCTAGGAAGGCTATGGAGGATGTTGCCCATGAAGCATTCATCAGCTATCACAGTCAGTATCGGGATCGACATGGCACAAGTGATGGTGGTTTTAAGCATCTTCCTTTCCTTGTGCCAAGTAGAGGAACCTGGTACATGGTACCTGCAGATGTTTCGAAACCAAAACTACAAGCTGTGGTAAGGTTTGGTCGTGAGATGGCAACTGTGGCAGACGAGTTGAAAGAAGAGCTGCGGTATGAGAAGGAATTCAATGAAAAGCTTTGTGAAGAGAATGAAGCACTAAAAGCCCAGCTAGCTCAACTCCAGCCATGAGAGAAGACCCCAAGTTCCTCGTCAATCAAGATCTATCCATAGGAATTAGGCACCTTTTATGTAATAAAGAACGATAGTAGTATCGTCGTTGCGTCTAGTTTAATCGAGTCTTGGTGTAATGTGATCCCTTTGTGCTTGGTTTATTTGTTATGATGACTATGAATGATTTGGATCTTTGTAATGTTTGCTGGAAATCTTGTGGTTATACCTACAAGTTTCCAAGGTTTAATAATAATTAGTTAATGTCATACATATAGTTGGGTTGGTTTTGTCCTGTCTCTATCCTTGCTGTTTTCTGGAGCAGTCGGTAGTGTTTCTGTTATATCTCAAGATCTTTCTGGGAACAACTAGACTTACCCATGGTTCTTTTCCAACTGGAATCACCCTTATAGCTGTTATATTTTAAGAGATATGCCTGTTGCAAATCGATGTTTCTGCGCAGTCTAGAACCTGAAACAGAATCTGTTCTTTGCTGTTTTACGCAATTTTAAATTTTGAATCTGGGAATGTCAGTTGAGACAAAGTTGTAGATAATTTCGAGACCTTTCCAGAAAGTCCAGAACCAGCTCCATCGGGTATCTGTAACTTGATTTATGGTCGTTTTACTGCATTGTTGTCATAATCTCTCGTCCAGAAAATTTCAGATTTGCATATAATATGATTTTGATGGTATAAGTTATGTTTCTAAGCATAATTATTTGTGTTTTGGAGCACAGATGCCTCATTCCAACAGGAATCCACCGCCACCACCTCCCCCGGCACCCATGTGTACGGAAGAGCTGATGGCAATGCAGGGACAGCTCATGCAGGTGATGATGCAATTCATGCAGAACCCGCCGAACCAAGCCGTCACACCTGTCAACAAGCGCCGGGAATTCTTTCAAGGTCATCCTCCGGTGTTCTCACATGCTGCAGATCCTATGGAGGCTGATGACTGGCTTCGAGCAGTGGAGAAACAGCTCAACATTGCTCAATGTAATGACCAGGAGAAGGTGTTGTACGCTTCTGGTCAGTTGCAAGGTGCAGCTCATACTTGGTGAGAATCATACCAAGCTGCACGTCCTGCGAATGCTCCTGCTATCACCTGAGATGAATTCTCCAGAGACTTTAAGGCTCGTCACATTCCAGAGGGTATCATGGAACTCAAGCAAGAGGAGTTCCGCAATCTCAGAATGGGGCAGATGACGGTTAGTGAGTACCATGATAAATTCTCTCAACTGGCTCACTATGCTCCTAATGAAGTGAGAGAAGATGCAGACAAACAGCGTCACTTCCTGAAGGGAATCTACTACGATCTGAGGCTGCAGTTGAAGGGTAATGTGTACCCAAACTTTCAGACGCTGGTAAACCGTGCCATTGTGCTTGACAATGAGCGCAAGGACATGGACAAGAAGAGGAAGATGAGAGCACAATCATCTGGGAGCAATACCCGCCCCCGCTTCAATTCTCATACTAGCTCTCAGCAGAGGTACCAAGGGCTTGTTAGCCAGTGGAATCGCAATCCGAATCAGCAAAGGCCTCAGTACCAGCAGGGTAATGCTCATAATCAGCAGCGCACGCCTTATCAGTTTCAGAGTGGAACCCATACTCCTTGTCAAGGTACCCCCAGCTCTACTCCTGCTAAGAATAGTGCACCTCAGCCCAGCACTCCAAGAGTATGCTATCGATGTGGAGATCCTGGACACTATGCTCACAGCTGTCCAAGGAAGCAGAACCAGAACAACGACAGTGGCAGCAGAGGAAGAACTCAAGTAACTCCTAGCTCCGGAAGGGTGAATCATGTGTCTGTCGCTACAGCTCAGGAGGCCCCGGAAGTCATGTTGGGTACGTTTGACATCAACTCCATCCCTACATCTGTTCTTTTTGATTCTGGAGCATCGCATACTTTTATTTCGCAAGCATTTGTTACCATACATAGCATACCCATGATAGCTATGAAGAATCACATGTTAGTAAGCTCACCCGGAGGACCTATACAAGTTGCTCATAAATGCCCCTCAGTTAATCTAACCTTAAGGGGGGTATACTTTTTGATTAGTCCAGTAGTGCTGGGAAGTTCTTGTATTGATGTGATTGTGGGTATGGATTGGATGAAAGCGCATCAGGCAGTGATACAGTGCAAAGAGAAGACAGTATCTCTTGTTACACCAAAGGGCGACCAGATCAGTGTTGATGTAGTTATGCAGCAGCCAGAGACAGCCGTTGTGAACTAGATCGATGATGGAATTAACCAGGATGATCCAGTGGTGAATGAATTCCAGGATGTCTTCCCAGATGAACTGCCAGGTATGCCACCTGACCGAGACATTGAATTTCTTATTGAGTTATTACCTGATATTGCACCCATAGCTAAACAACCATATAGAATGGGGGTAAAAGAACTAGAAGAACTTAAGAAACAAATAGAAGAATTGCAAGAAAAAGGTTTCATTCGTCCTAGTTCTTCACCATGGGGTGCACCAGTTATTTTTGTTGATAAGAAAGATGGTAGTCAGAGGATGTGTGTTGATTATAGATCGCTCAATGAGGTTACCATCAAGAACAAGTATCCTTTGCCCAGAATTGATGATTTGTTTGATCAGTTGAGAGGTGCTTGTGTGTTGTCAAAGATTGATCTTCGTTCTGGATATCATCAATTGAAGATCCGTGCCAGTGATATTCCAAAGACAGCTTTCACCACAAGGTATGGTCTGTATGAGTACACTGTTATGTCTTTTGGATTGACCAATGCTCCTGCATACTTTATGTACATGATGAATAAGGTGTTTATGGAGTATTTGGATAAGTTTGTGGTTGTGTTCATTGATGATATATTGGTGTTCTCTAAAACTGAGGAAGAACATGCTGAACATCTGAGATTGGTATTGCAGAAGCTTAGAGATCACAAGTTGTATGCTAAGCGAAGCAAGTGTGAGTTCTGGTTGAAGGAAGTTTCTTTCCTTGGTCATGTTGTCTCTAATGGAGGTATTTCCGTTGATCCCAACAAGGTAAGAGATGTATTGAATTGGAAACCACCAACTAGTGTTACTGAGATTCGCAGTTTTCTTGGTTTAGCTGGTTACTATAGAAGATTCATTGAAGGCTTTTCAAAACTCGCAAAGCCTATGACAACCTTATTGGAGAAGAATGCCAAGTTTATGTGGTCTGATCAATGCCAAGCCAACTTTGAAGAGTTGAAGAAGAGGTTGACTACAACACCTGTGTTGATATTGCTAGATCTAAGTAAGAGTTTCTCTATCTATTGTGATGCTTCTCGTACTGGTTTGGGATGTGTTCTTATGCAAGAAGGTAGAGTTGTTGCTTATGCATCTAGGCAGTTGAGGAAACATGAATTGAATTATCCTACTCATGATTTAGAACTTGCTGCGGTAGTACATGCTTTGAAAATATGGAGACACTATCTGATTGGGCATAAGTGTGACATTTATACTGATCATAAGAGTTTGAAATATATCTTCACCCAGTCTGATCTGAACTTGAGACAACGCAGATGGTTAGAACTGATCAAGGATTATGATCTAGATGTGCATTATCACCCTGGGAAAGCTAACGTGGTTGCCGATGCTCTCAGTAGGAAGAGTGGAGTTCATGAGTTGCTTATGTCAGCCATGTCAGATGAGTTGTGTGATGAGTTTGAACGCTTGAACTTGGGTTTCATTGTCAATGCCGCTGAGATAGTGATGGAACCTACACTTGAACAGGAGATCCGAAAGGGTCAGTTGCAGGACGAGAAGTTGAAGGAGATAGCAGAGAATCTGGTAATCGGTAAGTCACCTGGTTTCCGCATGGATGATAATGGAACTTTGTGGTTTGGTAATCGTTTATGTGTACCTGATGATAAAGCTTTAAGGCAAATGATTTTGCGTGAAGCTCATGAGTCTGCTTATTCTATTCATCCTGGTAGTACTAAGATGTATATGGATGTGAAAGAGAAATTTTGGTGGGTTGGATTAAAAAGAGATGTAGCTGAGTATGTAGCTTTGTGTGATACTTGTCAGAGGGTTAAAGCTGAACATCAGAGACCTGCTGGATTGTTGCAACCTATGAAGATACCTGAATAGAAGTGGGAAGAAGTTGGTATGGATTTTATTGTTGGATTGCCCCGTACCCAGCGAGGTTATGACTCTATTTGGGTAATAGTTGATCGTCTGACCAAGGTAGCTCACTTTGTACCAGTCAAGACAAGGTACAATGGTGCTCAGTTAGCAGAGTTGTATATGGAACGGATAGTATGTTTGCATGGAGTTCCAAAGAAGATTGTGTCTGATAGAGGTACTCAGTTCACTTCAAATTTTTGGCATAGTGTACATAGAGCTTTGGGAACTAAGTTGAACTTTAGTACTGCATATCATCCTCAAACAGATGGTCAAACTGAAAGAACTAATCAGATATTGGAAGATATGTTGAGAGCTTGTGCATTGCAACATGGTACTAGTTGGGATCAGAGTTTGCCTTACGCAGAGTTCTCATACAACAACAGCTACCAGCAGAGCATCAAGATGGCACCGTTTGAGGCACTGTATGGTCGTAAGTGTAGAACACCATTGTTTTGGAATCAAACAGGTGAGACACAAGTGTTTGGTGCTGATGTACTTAGAGATGCTGAGGATCGTGTGAGAGTGATCCAGGACAGTTTGAGAATAGCACAGTCGAGACAGAAGAGTTATGCTGATAATAGAAGGAGAGACTTGTCTTTTAATATCGGTGATTATGTCTATCTCAAGGTATCACCAATGAGAAGTGTAAAAAGGTTTAACATGAAAGGTAAGCTAGCACCAAGGTATGTTGGACCATTTAAAGTTTTAGCCAGACATGGTGAAGTTGCTTATCAGTTGGAAACTGCCTGAGAATTTATCTAGAGTTCATGATGTGTTTCATGTGTCACAACTTAAGAAGTGTTTGAGAGTACCAGAAGAGCAAATACCTTTGGATGATCTTAATGTTGCTGATGATTTGACTTATGAAGAGTATCCAGTTAAGATTCTTGAGACAGCAGAAAGAGTAACCAGGAGCAGAGTCATTAAAATGTGTAAAGTTCAGTGGAATCGGTACTCAGAGGCAGAAGCAACTTGGGAAAGAGAAGATGAGTTGAGAAAGTCATACCCGCAGTTGTTTGAGTAAGCCAGCTAATCTCGAGGACGAGATCCTTTTAAGGGGGGTAGATTTGTAACACTCCAAAATTTGCTTGTTTTTGAAAATGTTAAATTGATTTATTTATGCTTTCACTGCTATGCATTTAATATAATTTAACTATATAGGTTTTGGAGAATTAAAAATGTCATGTAGAAACATGAGTGAGCATTCATGCTGGAGCATTTTGATTTCTGTGCTGAGTGGTTTTGAAAACTTATTTAAACTTGTTTTTGAAATTGTATTTGAAAATTCATTGGAAAATCAATTCTGGAAAATTGAAAAGGTCTTTTCTTTTCTCTCTTTTTCTCTTTTGCATTTTGGCCCAGTTCCCCCTTTTGGCCGCAGGCCTTGCTCTCTCCCTCCTCTCTTCTCCTTTTGGCCCGTCAGCCCAACAGCACGGCAGCTCCCTCCTTCCCCCTTCTTGGGCCGGCTTGGCCAAAGGCCCAGAGCGGGAGCCCGCACTCCCCCTTCCTTCTTCGCCTTGTGCAGCTGACCACGCGGGCCCACGCGTCATCCTCCACCTCTCTTCCCCCTCGCCGAGTTCGAACAGACTCGAACTCTTCCTCCCAATCCCAACCAAACCCGATTTCCGGGATTTCTTGTTCCTTTGATCAACCCAGCACCCATATAAGCAGTCCCGCACACCTTCCCGTCCCCGTTCCCATCTAATCGGCACCTACGCCTCGCAACCAAGCCAGCAGCGCCGCCGCCGCGGGTACAGAGGCTGCCACCGCCATTGACGCGAGTCCGAGCTCCGTAGTCGCTCTCAGGCCTTTCTTTTCCTCTTTGAGAAGGTTCGGGACCCCGTGAATCTTTCCCTGCGCTCGATTTTGCGTATCTTTGCCCTCATCGTCGTGTCATTGCTCACAGAGAGCCCGCATCCGCCCCGTCGAGTCGCCTGTCTCCTCCGCGACTTCTCCAGCCGCGAAAAGTGCTTGGGTGAGTTCGCGCCGACCCGCCCTTTCTTCCGGTGCTGTCGTTTCTCCGTTTGGTGGCCTATAGGCTCAGTACCACTTGCACCGCCGACCTCCTCGCCGAGATCCATGGAGAACCGTCGCGCCTCCTCCCTGCTCCCTCTCTCTCCCTCCCTTGATCTATTCCTGACCGTCGATCTTCAATCCGAGGGACAGGAAAGCTCGGTACCCCTTCGTTTTGCCACTTTGCTAAAGAGACCCTGGAAAGTCTTAGTGCTCAACCCGCCGTCCTTTGGCGCCACACCTGAATACGCTTTTGCCACTGGAAAGCGTAAACTCCACTGGTTTTATTTTAATTCGGTTTAAAAAGGAAAATCCTAATTTACAGTTTTGCCATTCTATTTCAAATGTCTATAACTCCCTCATTTTAAATCCGTTTTCGCTCGTTCAAATTGCGTTAGGTTCATAATAAAATTCTCTCTATGTTAATACCACTGTTAGTTAGATTTGGAAAAGTTTAATTTCGAGTTTAGATTTAAATTAATATCTTTGTATAGGAAAACTCATTTATTTCATAACTTCATCGTTCTAGCTCCGTTTTTCGTGAACGAAACATCGATGTGATCGTAGCAATGCGTAGATTAGTTGTATAAACTTTTCATCTTATTTTATTACCATTGGTGTACTGTTCTAATCATAGTTTTGTTTGCTTCGTGTATGATTGTCCGTTGATTGAATGGTGATGATTGTTGGTCGGAATAGAGGTTGAGCAACCCGTTGAAGAGCCGGAGTTCTTCTTTGATCAAGACCAGCAGGATCAGCAGGAGTACTTCGAAGAAGGCAAGTATAACATGGGATTATCCTTGTTGTCCTATTCACAATTAATATAAATCATATGTATGATTCCTTGTTGCCTTAGTATGATCTTAGAGATTGATATCCTGATACCTTGTCACCTATGATTTGATTCACCACATATGATTAGTATTGCTAGTGCTCATATTAGATGTACATGATCCTAACTTGTTAATGACTATATGCAATAATTGTAAAACTCGCTTTTTAGCAACATTGGATAGTAGGAGCTTATCTGTCGACAAAATCTGGGATATACAGTACAACCACGAGGGCTATATGGCTCTGGCTTTAGCTCAGTATGGGGACCTTTTCTAGCTCGTTCAGTGGTTACCTTTATGGCGCGAAAGGGGTGTGCCGAGATGGGTATAGTGTGGTTCCTAATCTATGGGCATAGCCGCGAAGGAGTGTGATCGTGGACAGGTTGGCTCTATATCTCCTTGCCATGGAAACCTTGCGGCCCTAACTTGTTAGACGAACCCTTGAAAGGCTTCATAGTGTACCCTGTCCGCTCACCTTGGCAGTGTTTTGGGAGTTGCAAACCCGGGCAAATGGGCAAACACGACTCGTGGGTAAAGTTGTACACCTCTGATCAGAGTTAAAAACTATCATGATAGTCGTGCTCACGGACACGAGCGGCTCGGAAAACTCATGGAATTATTGGGTTCTTATTTCTATGAGGCTTATGGAAGTGTTATTTATTTATTGTATCATTGTCATTTACGTTATGATCATGGATATTTGAGCTTATGCAATTTACCTTGGCAATTGTTGATAGTAATATGAAATTGATCTACTTAAAATGCTCACCGCTATGAACCATGCATACCCTTTTGAGCTTCATGAACCCCGTGTTATATTTGTTGAGTACGTATGTGCTCACCCTTGCATTCAAACACCACAGATGAAGATTGGGTTGATGATTACCGCAATGAGTACTAGACTTGGAGTCAATCAGTCAACCAGTCCCTTGGTGCTCCCGCAGATATCTTCATTTAGTTAAAGTTATTCGTTTCATACTATGTAATGGATATTTTTTCGCTATGTAATAAACACTGTGATGGTACTTTCATGATTTGTCATCTCATGTGTGCGACTATTCCTGGGGTGCACATGAGCCTTTTATGCACTTGTTTTTGTTCTTAAAAATGGGTGTGATAGTGGAGCAGTAGAGTATTAGCAGTAGTAGTACAGAAGTAGAGCAGTAGAGTATTAGCAGTAGTAGAAGATAGAGCAACAGTAATACTAGTAGATATATAAGTTTGCCTTCATTATTGTACCTAAAGTTTCGATGTGCCTTTCCTGCAACGGCCATCACATGCTAGTAGTGTAGTAGTACCGTACTAGCTAGGATAGTAGTGTAGTAGTAGTAGGACAGTAGAATGAGAGTAGGAGGAGGACAGTAATAGTAGAATGAGAGTAGTAGTAGTTGTGAGAGTAGTAGTAGTAAGGAGAGTAGTAGTACGAATTAAGGTGAGACATTCAATAAAAATATATATAAAGGCATGTATGGACACATACATGTTGCACAAACATACTACATGCAAACAACTTCACACAAATATGTGGTTCCATTACATTAATGAGATACACAAGACTTGTCTGCAAAATAAATTTGCAATATACATATCATTTTGTTGGTAGTGATCCTATGACAGTCCTATTTTCACCGTTGGTGCGGGCCCATGGCATGATCTTGGACTTGTTGCAACGGTCCTCGACGTTTTTGATCTTCGATGGATGATCGGTAAAAATTTTGAGTTCTGCGTAGATGTTTTATTCTTCGGGGCTCTCGATCCCATCAACTCCCACAATCATTTGCTTCCTTGAAACAACCACATGCCTCTTGTTGTCCTTTGGCATGGCATAGTAGGCCACTTGCGCGACCTCAGATGCTAGTACCCACTCATCATCTTTGTAGCCAACGCTTTTGAGCTCCACAGTGGTGAGACCATAGTTGTCCACAACAACCCCCTTTGGTTTGACCCACTGGCATCGAAACATTGTTAATTAGAGGTCATTGCCGTAGTCTAGTTCCCATATATCTCCAATAACCCCATAACATTGTCTCTTATGTCCCGTTGACTCGTCGATGCCCTCATATCTAACACCGCTATTTTGTGCTGCACTTTTCTTGTCCTTCTCTTTTGTGTGGGACCTGTATCCATTGATGTCATACCCTTGCCATGTGGTGATTTGGGTGGATGGTCCGGATGCAAGCCTCTTAACGTTCTCCGTTGATTTATCTTCTTCTCCATCTCTTATATCAAGCTTTTTGAGCCACGCTGTAAAACTACACTTATGTTGTTTTTGGACCCATGCCTCTGTGCATTGCCCGTCATGTGCGCCGCGAATCTCTTCCAGGTGTTTCTCAACATAGGGTTCCATGACCACTAATTGATGAAGGATGCTATGATGAACTTCTTGAATGGTCTCGTATGGTACATCAGTGTGAACTTTTCGACCCATGCACCCCTTCCCAGAGGTTCTGCCTTCGTGTTGATGGACGGGTAGCCCGATCACCCTCCAATCTTGAATGTATCTAGTGCAGCAGTTCATGGCCTCCTCGGTTGTATAGGCTTCGATCATAGAGCCCTCTGGGTGAGCACGGTTGAGGACGTATCTGCTGAGTGTTGAGATGAACCGCTCGTAGGTCCACATCTGGTGCAGGTAGAGAGGCCCCAACTATTCTATTTGATCAACCATGTGCATCATCAGGTGTGGCATCATATCAAAGTAAGACGGTGGGAAGCACATCTCGAGCTAGCAAATAGTCTTCGCGATGAACTGTTTTAGGGAAGGCAGCTCGCGAGCATCGATGACCTTTTGGGTAATACAATTAAAGAAGTAGGACATCCATGTGATCACCATTTTCACAAACTCTGGACTGATGCCCCTGATCACAATCGGAAGAAACACTGTCAACATGATGTGACAATCATGTGAGTTGTAGTTGGACAATGTGAGGTCTTTCATCGAGACGAGGCTCTTGATGTTGGAAGAGAAACCTGTTGGCACTTTGACACACTTAAGCCACTGACACATATCCCTTCTCTCATCTATAGTCAGGTTGTAGCCCGCAAACGGAAGATCAACTTTCCCATTCTGCGTGGATGGTTTAGGATGAAGGTCGTCCTTGATACCTAGGTTGACAGGATCCATCCGTGACTTTAGACCATCCTTCGTCTTTTTCTTCATGTCTAGCAAGAAGCCGATCGTGGTATCGAATACATTCTTCTCCAAGTGCATGCAATCGATCGCATGAGGTGTATTAAGTGTTTTTCAATACGACATGTACTTGAAGAAAATCGACTTCTTCTTGAACGGAATGATGGGAGATGTTTCTTCGTTCTCATCACCCCGCTTTCTCTTCATTGTTTTTGTCCCCATTGCATCTTTCTTATTCATTACAAACTCGACCTGATCCATATCCTTGACCATGCTAAATACCTTTTCCCCATAATTTGCTCGTTTAGGTTCGTCAAGTTGCGGCTTCGTCTTGTTGTCAAAGTATTTAATCATCGTATCCTTTCGATAACTATGCTTCTTGATAAGGAACCGTCTGTGACACATATACACCATCTTGGTAGATCCCTTGAGGTAAGTGTAGAAAGTATCGTCGATGCAAACAGTACAACCAGTCTTCCCTTTTATCTGCCCCAACAACGAAAAGAGACCAGGGTAATCAGTGATGGACACAAAGATTATGACTTTTAGAGTGAACTTCTTCTTTACGGATGCATCGAACATCTCAACACCTTGTTCCCATAGTTTCTGCATATCTTCCATGAGTAGCTCTAGGAACACATCTATGTCATTGCCGGGTTGTCTCGGTCCAGAAATCAACATGGTCAGCAAAAGGTACCTACGTTTCTGACATATCAAAGGGGGTAGGTTGTACATGGTCAGGATGACCGGCCAAGTGCTGTGCGAGCTACTAAGGTCACCGAACGGGTTCATTCCGTCAGTACTCGGCGCAAACCTAACATTTCGTGCCTCTTTGCCAAACTCTGGGAACATGGCGTCGAAAGCCTTCCACTGATTGCTATCGGAAGGGTGACACAACTTGTCATCGTCTCTCGTGCGATCTTCAGAGGCATGCCAGGACATAGCTTAGCATCTTCAGGGTTCCTGAATATAGCTCGTAGACGATTAATGATAGGCTGGTACCACATTGATAGTACAAGACTTTTTCTCTGCATGTAACCCAATTCTTCCTCGTCTAGTTGAGCCGATAACCGGTTGTTCTTCGCCACCTTCTTCTTAGACCCACCCATAGGTCCTTCGTCATTCTCATCCACCCGACAACCTGCATTCCTCTTATATCGACTTGCACCACAGTTTGGATAATGATCCAACTTCTCATGATTCTCTCCTCGATAAAGGATGCAGTGGTTAGGGCAGCCATCGAATTTTCTAAGCTTCATCGGCAATGGTCGGATCAACTTCTTCGCTCGATATGTATTTGCAGGGACCTTGTTTTCCTCTGGATATGTGTCAGCAAGGACAATCATGAGGTCATTGAAGCCAGTGTCGAACCAGCCATGCCTAACCTTCAACATCAGCATCGTGAGGTTAAAACGTAGTGCCGTCCAATGCTTTGGACAACCATTATAAAGAGGGTCCAATGCAACCTACTTCATCTCCCTAAAATTCTCAAGCCATCGAGGGATGCCAAACATAAGTTCATCTTCATCAAGGCGGTTAGCTATTTCCTCCATTAGCTCCGCACCCTCTACGTCTCTCATAACAGTGTCTTCATCACCTCCATCGTCGTTAGCACCACCCATATCTTCGAAAAGGTCATCAATCGTGATGTAATCACGAGCATTATCATCGCTTGCGGCTGCTAGCACCGACGAGGAGGAAGCTGGTTCAGCTCGTTCTTCTACGAACTCTGCTTTATTATTATTGACCGATTTCCCTCCAGATGCATCTTCCATAGTTGAATCTACTACCTTTTTCGCCATGAAAATTCCAAACCATGTAATCCTTAACAAAACCAAATCTGATCAAATGAGATTGCACCTCGCCATCTTTGTGGAATTTCATGTTCTTACAGTGAGAACACGGACATGTAGTTGTCATCCTATCTAGACGCTCACGGTGAGCTTTCGCAACTGCAATAAACTTCCGGACATGAAGGATGTATTGTGGTTCCATTCTCTTTATCCAGTACATCCATTCAGACCTCTCCATATTGCCCCCTGACAAATCATATATGACCACCGTCAAAGAACAAAGTATTACAAAGAAGATAGATAAACAAAGTGCAGTAGATCTAGATCTAGATCTCAAAGAGCCCAAATAGAAGGGTAAAATTAAGTTTAGAGAGCATGTGTTTACCTTTTGTGATGTCTTCTCCCAAATAAGGAGAAAAACTCCCCCCGTAAGTTTTTGCTTAATTTTTGGGGTCCAATCTTCAACAAATCATGTGTCGGTGTCTAAAATGGCGGGGTCTAGACAGCCAACGAGTAAATTTCTAAGCGTGTTGGAGATCGGATGGCTACGCTCGGTGAACACAAGGTTTATACTGGTTCGGGCACAAATGCCCTACGTCCAGTTTGCTGCAGAGTCGTGTTACCGAGCATGGAGAGCTCATAGAGGGGAGCTACAAGCAATGGTGAGAGAGGGAAGCTGGTTCCCAGGTCTCATGCGTATGAGGTTCTTGGTTTTGGTGAGAGCTCTCGTGGATGCGAGTGCGAGTGTGTTGGAATGAATCGAGAGAGTTCAGAGAGTTGAGAGAGTGGAGGTCCATTCTCCCCCTTTATATGTAGGGAGAGATGGAGGAGTACAATAGAGAGAGAGAGAGAGAGAGAGAACGTGGGCCCGGTATGGGCTGTTGACTTGGGGGCACCTTGGGCTTCTATTCGTCTTCCATCCCGGGGAAGACTACGCCTGTGGGCGCACCATCCGGGTCCTCTTCGTCCTTGAGGGAGCTGTAGCCATGCGCCTCATAATCGGGAATGTCACTATTCCCTGATTAGGGCATGGGCGGAGGTTGGAAGCACAGGGCCAGGCACCCCTGCATTCCGTCATACAGGGCTCGGAACGCCCTAATCCCTATTCAAGTGTCCGCCAGGAGCATGGCATGTGTCAATCGGTGGTTAGGAAGCACAGGGACTTGCACAACAAGGAATGCACAGGGGGAGGCATGGCGGTTCATGCATTGGTACCCCATCCCTAAGGACAAGTAGCACTGTGGACCTTTTGACTATAGGCTAGTCCGCCTGGATCGGCCGTGGCGGTAATGCCTTCGGGAGAGGCTGATGTAGTTGGATGGCGTCACATCAGTTTGGACGAGGTGGAGGAGCCCCCGAGGGTGCATACGTCACGGATGTCTTTGCCCTGGCTCGGACAAGGCGGAGAGGTCTCCAAGGGTGGGTACATCACAGATGACATCAGCCTGGCCCGGACGAGGCGGAAGGGCCTCCGAGGGGATGAAGAGCCCCCCGAGGGTGATTTTGTTTTTGCGAAGTGCGGTGTTAGGGTACCCTATTCTTAGGTATCTGACAGTAGCCCCCGAGCCTGCGATGCAGTGACGGGACTGCACCAGAGGCTTCTAAGAGTGTTTATGGTGGTTGGCTAAGTCTTTGGATTCCGGTGGGTGCGCGCGAGCGCACCTGCCGGGTGTAGCCCCCGAGGCCTTAGGAGAAAGATTTTTTCTCCTAAGGGCTTATTCGGTCGAGCCTACAGTTTTTGGCCCTTCGTCTTCCTTATGGGGTAAGGAAAAATGAGGACTACTCCGTATGCACGGAGTCAGAGTCTTGCTTGCACGCCAGCCCTGTCACGAGGCGAACTATTGAACCTGGGTCGGCGTGCTTCGAAGTGACAAATAAAAACTAAGCAGCATAGTCTTTCGGTCAGAGTGCCTGCCTGACCAGTCGACGCCGCTCAGTCACGATCGTGGTCTGATTTCACCCCTCGTGACCCCAAAAGTGGGTGTGCCCTGTTTTCCTGTTCGAGGGACGTTGGAGACGCACCGCCCTCTTACGGTCAAACTTTCGAACCGCGTGCTCTACACCTGCTGTCTGCTTGGCCATTTATAGCCCCGCCGCGTGACTGCCCTGGTGTTGACGGTAATTTCACCATGTTTTTATACCATCAAAACCATTAATAAAACAATTTTTCCAGGAGCTAGCAAGCAAAGACATTATGATTTTTATCAAATAAATAGTTCCACATGTCCATGGAGTATTTCTTGCAGGACTATAAGAAATAGAGAGAAATGAGCTAGTGGGACCCACATAGGGGTCGGCCGACCACCCTATGGGGCCCACCAACCATCCCAAGCATCCACATGGTAGGAGGGCCGACCTGTCATAGTAAGGGGGTCATTATCCCCCTTGTACAGGTCGGCCAACCTATAAATGGCACCCACCAAGATCTCTAGCCACTCCATGACATGTGGGCCATGCTTCTAGAAGATTGGCAGTGGTCCACATGTCATAGGGGGGGTCGGCTGACCCCCCCAAGGTGACTTGGCGGCCACTCATCTCTCCCACGCTGGCCATGATCTAGGAGAAGCACTCTGTCAAGTACAAAGGTAAGGAGTACCCTAAATGTGTGATAATCTAAAGCTCAACATAGCAACCGTTTTTAAGGCAGGATCTGATCAGCCGTTCAAGTCAATGGAGGAAGGCCCATCACGCGAAGGCTTACCTCACCAACAACAGTGACCAGTCGTGGGCCGGCCCTTTGCGGGAAACACAGAAGGCAGGATACCCCTCCGTCTCTACCTCGACTGACGGACGGGGGTCGAACGAACGACCCCCCTGCATCTACCTCGACTGTCAGATGGGGGCCGAACGAACGACCCCTACGCCTCGCCTTAACCCCCCGTATGACGAAAAGGGGTCGATCGAACCCCCCACGACCTCAACCCCTCGACCTCTGTACTCTCAGCCCCCCTTGATCTATAAAAGGGGACGCTGGGATAGAAGAAGGGGCAGGCGCATTCGTATCGGCATTAACAGGAGCATTGGTATCAGCTCACACATTCATTTGAGCTCTGACCCGCATACACCAAGAGCCAGGTCACACATACCGCACCCGATTGCTTGATCGACCCCTCAAGCAAACCACCATCCGACCATCTAGGGTAGCCCTGCTAGTCCTAGGCCTTCGCTCATCCTGAGCACCCCATGTAAACCTGCTTGTACCCCCTTGTACGAGCACCTCGGTGCAAGATAATACAATCCATCCTCCCCGCTAGACGTAGGGCCTTCTTTGCCCGAACCAGGATAAATCTTGTGTTCTTGCATCATGTCTAGGAGAGGGAGCACGCAATATACAAATTTACTAGCCGGTGGTCTTGACCCCCCGGGTCATAACACCGACAGTTGGCGCACCAGGTAGGGGTCTTTGCGTGTCGATCAACTCCGAACTACTCTTCCAGATGGATTCCACGATCCCATCACTTCCATTCGCCACCATCATCTGGTTCGGGAGCCTAGAGTTCATGTCCATGGGCCACTGCCACGACATGGTTCTACTCTCAGCTAGTGGCATGGATAGCAGCTACTCCGGTACTCTGGGGCCAAGGAGGACCAGACGACGGTCCCACCGCTCGCGCCTTCCGCCTGCGACCAGGAGGAGGCGCGAACGACGCCGCCGCACCCTTCACCGTGCGGATCCCGAGACGCCAGATGCCGCCTCCCCGGCCTCAGCTGGTGACACAGTTCCTCCCTTCGGGAGCTTGTTTGACCCATGCCTGCGGGTCGGGGGCGGGTACCTCGCTGAGCCTGACTTTGGCTCTACCATACCGTCATCTCAGAGGGTCCCCGTGGCTTCTCCGACATACTCGGCCGTGCCACCGCACAACCTGTTTCCACATGGGCTCTACAACAGCGCCAGACTCTGTTATGCTTTTGTAGGCTCACAGATGCAGGCACGTTACGGCTCCCCAGGGAACCTGCTACATACGACGATCAACCTCGTCACCACCCCTCCACTGGACGAGTGTCCGGAGTCACGACGAGCCCCGGCCCTAGGGTGTCAGACCTGGGGGACGGTATGGCAATGACTGGAGGAGGAATGCTGGGGATCTTTCCCCAACTTCTACCACGACTCCCCCGACTCGGACTCCCCGATGAGGATTACGATCCCACCTGGGAATGTTTCCACCTCAATGGTCAGGTTGACTCCCAGGACGACATCAACGACGCTGCGGCCACGGATGAAGGAGGAGGGGGCAACGCTAGCCCGGCGCGAAACACCGACCTCCCGAGTCCTGACAATGCTGATCCACCTCAGGACGTCTAGATCACGCAAGTCCGAGAGCTGCTCGCCAAGCTCGAGGAGGAGCGTCTACGACTCTAGCAGCTCGAGCACGCCCTCGAGCGAGATCACGGGCGGCCACAGGATGGAGGAGCTCGCGAGCGGGCTCGGGATGTCCATCGATAGATCGTCAATGAAGGGGCGAACGAGCGCCACATCTACAACCGCGCTAGCCAGAATGTCGTGGCAGCCGCGATGCTGCTCCGTGACATGTCGGCACCATCGACGCCCCAGGCGCGACGCACCAGGAATGAAATCCAGGGGCTTCTCCAAACCGCGGCCGTACAACAAGAGGAGAGCTCGGCCTCGAGGCGCAGAGGAGCTGCCTCCGAGCGGCGGGACGTGCCTCCTCGACAAGATCGAGAGGTATCTGTCCACCAAGACAAGGCGCCCCAAGGCGAAGTGGAGCGGCAACCAGTTCGAGACCGCATCCTCGGTAATCGACATCCATGAGACGCGCGACGCGACATCAATGACAACAAACTTCACCGACATGGTGACGCTTAGGCTCGAGGTTATAGTGCTCATCGAGGTGGGCGCTACGACAGCGACGAGGATCAACGTCGATCCCCAGAACCACCAGGGCCACGAGTCTTCAGCAAGGCAATCCGGCAAACCACCTTGGCTGTTCGTTTTCGTCCACTCACCAGCCTGGTCAAATACAATGGTGAAACCAAACCGGAGCTCTGGCTTGCTGATTTCAATCTGGCATGTCAACTAGGAGGAGCCGACGACGACCACGTCATCATTAGGCAACTTCCGCTCTTCCTCTCCGACACCGCTCGAAGGTGGCTCGAGGAGCTCCCCCCGGACTTGATCCATGGCTGGCCCGACCTGGTCAGGATCTTCGAGGGGAACTTCAAGGGCACCTACGTGCGGCCAGGAAACTCCTGGGATCTCTGCAGCTGCAACCAGAAGCCAGGGGAAACCCTCCGCGACTTCACCCGACGGTTCTCCAAGCAACGTACTGAGCTAACCCACATCTCCGACCACGACGTCATCACGGCGTTCTTTGCCGGGTCGACGCGACGTCGAGCCCTACGATCTTGTCGCTGCGACAGACAAGAAGAAGCCTCGAGGTCCCCCTCTCGAGGGGGGCGTCTTCGACAAAATGCTAAAAGAGCCCTGCCCCTATCACAAGGGACCGGCCAACCACAACCTTGAGGACTGTCGCATGCTCAAGAAGCACTTCTGTTCTCTCGGCCTCAAGAAAGGCGACAAGAAGGAGGACCCACAAGACGACGGCGATGGCAAGAACGGGGGCTTCCCCGAGATCCTCGACTGTTTCATGATCTTCGGGGGACCCTCGACCCGACTCAGCACGCGTCAGTGCAAGAGTGAGCGTTGGGAGGTCTTCTCCATTCGAGCTCAAGCTCCTCGATACCTCGACTGGTCACACGTGCCGATCACCTTCGGTCAGGACGACCACCCCTAGCATGTCCTCAACGCAGGGGTCTACCCACTCGTCGTTGACCCGATCATACTCAACACCCGCCTTTCCAAGGTGCTCATGGATGGGGGAAGCAGCCTCAACATCATCTACGCCGAGACCCTCGACCTCCTGGGGATCCCGAGGACCATGCTCCTACCCAGCGCGGGGGGATTCCACGGGATCGTTCCAGGGAAGAAGGCACTCCCGATCGGCCGCGTCAAGCTACCCGTCTACTTTGGTACCCCCTCAAACTTCCGAAAGGAAGATCTGACCTTCGAGGTGGTCGCATTCCACGGTACGTACCATGCCATCATCGGTCGACCGGGATACGCTAAGTTCATGGCGGTCCCGAACTACACCTACCTCAAGCTAAAGATGCCGGGGCCCAAGGTTGTCATCACCGTCGACACCTCCTACGAGCATGCTTACGACTGCGACGTCGAATGCGTGGAAAACGCCGAGGCGGTCGAGGAGTCAGCCATCCTCGCGGCCCTCGACGACATCTCCAAGGAGATCCCCGACCCCAAGTAGCACGCCGACAACTTCAAGCCTGCGGAGGACACCAAGACCATCCCGCTCGACCTCGACCACGCGGATGGGAAGGCGCTGACGATTAGCGCCACCCTTGAGCGTAAATAGGAAGTTGTGCTCGTCTACTTTCTCCACGCGAATGCTGACGTGTTTGCATGGAGTCCCTCGGATATGCTGGGCATTCCGAGGGATGTCGCCGAGCACACCTTGGACATCCGGGCCGGATCCAAACCGGTGAAGCAACGGCTGCACTGCTTCGATGAGGAGAAGCGCAGAATCATCGGGGAGGAGGTCGACAAGCTTTTGAAGGCCGGATTCATCAAAGAGGTACATCATCCCGAGTGGTTAGCAAATCCTGTACTTGTCAAGAAAAAGAATGGAAAGGATAGGATGTGCGTAGACTACACTAGTTTAAATAAAGCATGTCCCAAGGTTCCTTTTCCATTACCACGTATTGATCAAATAGTAGATTCCACTGCGGGATGTGAAACTCTCTGCTTCCTTGATGCATATTCTGGCTATCACCAAATAAAGATGAAGGAGTCTGATCAGCTCATGACTTCCTTCATCACCCCTTTTGGCATGTTTTACTACCTCACTATGCCCTTCGGTCTGCGGAACACCGGGGCCACATATCAACGATGCATGCTCCATGTCTTTGGAAAACACATAGGGCTGACCGTCGAGGCCTACGTCGATGACATCGTGGTCAAATCCAAAAAAGCCGAGAACCTAGTCGGGGACCTTGAGATCGCGTTTGGGTGCCTCAGGGCAAATCACATAAAGCTGAACCCAGAGAAGTGTGTCTTCAGGGTCCCTCGAGGCATGCTCCTAGGGTACATAGTTTCCCAACGCGGGATCAAGGCCAACCCAGAAAAGGTAACCACAATCACCAGGATGGGCCCGATCAAGGATCTTAAGGGCGTACAAAGGGTCACAGGGTGCCTCGCCGCCCTCAGCCGGTTCATCTCACGGCTCGGGGAAAAAGCCCTCCCCCTTTATCGCCTCCTTAGGAAAACAGAACACTTCGCATGGACCGTCGAGGCCGAGGAGTCGCTGTTGTATGCCATCGTCCTCACTCGGCGCAAGCTCCAGCACTATTTCCTAGGCCACCTGGTTACTGTGGTCTCATCTTTCCCCCTCGGGGAGATAATCCAGAACCGGGAGGCGTCTGGAAGAATCGCCAAGTGGTCGGTCGAGCTCATGGGGGAAACTCTCTCCTATGCCCCTCGAAAGGCCATCAAGTTTCAGGTATTGGCAGATTTCATTGCAGAATGGACCGGCACCCAACTACCCCCGGCGCAAGTTCAGACCGAGCTCTGGACCATGTACTTCGACGGATCGTTGATGAAGACGGGGGCAGCCACCGGATTGTTGTTCGTATCACCCTCAGGGGTCCACATGCGCTACGTCATCCGCCTCCACTTCCCCGCCTCCAACAACGTAGCCGAGTACAAGGCCCTCGTCAACGGTCTGCGCATCTCCATCGAGCTCGGGGTCTGACGCCTCGATGTTCTTGGGGACTCGCAGTTGGTAATCGACCAAGTGATGAAAGATTCGAGCTGTCATGACCCCAAGATGGAAGCCTACTGCAAGGAGGTCCGAAGGCTCGAGGACAAATTCTACGGCCTCGAGCTCAACCACATCGCCCGCCGGTACAACGAAGCTGCTGACGAGCTGGCCAAAATCGCGTCCACCCGAGGCACGATTCCTCCCAACGTCTTCTCGAGGGACCTTCACAAGCCGTCCATCGACCTAGGCTCGGGGGCTCCTGCCCTCGAGCAAGGGGTCGATCCACCCCCCTCGACCGATCCCTCCTCGAACGGGGAAGAAGTCATGGAGATCGACGGAACGGCCGCAACACCAACCCCCTCGACGGACTGGCGCACACCCTACCTCGAGTATCTGATACGGGGTGAGCTCCCAGAGGACCGCACCGAAGCCCGACGCATAGCCCGACGCGCCGAAACCTACGTCTTGTATGGGGATGGCCGTGAGCTGTATCGACGCAGCCCCACCGGTGTACTTCAACGTTGCCTCACCCTCGAGGAGGGGAGGGCAATACTGAAGGACCTACACTCGGGGGCTTGCGGCCACCACGCGGCGCTAAGAACGCAGGTAGGAAGCGCCTTTCGACAAGGCTTCTACTGGCCGACAGCCGTCACCGATGCTACCAAACTTGTTCGATCTTGCAAGGGATGCCAATTCTACGCCAGGCAGACCCACCTACCCGCCCAAGCTCTTCAGATGATACCCATAACTTGGCCATTCGCAGTATGGGGGCTTGACATGGTCGACCCCCTGAAGAAAACAAAAGGTGGCCACACTCACCTCCTCGTGGCCGTAGACAAGTTCTCGAAATGGATCGAGGCTTGACCCATCGCCAACATTCAATCTCGATAAGCCGTGCTGTTCTTCACAGACATCTTCACAATGGCACGTAGTTCACCGGTCAAAAGTTCCTGGACTTCTGTGACCACCACCACATCAGGGTGAACTGGTCCACAGTCGCCCACCCTCAGACTAACGGCCAGGTCGAGTGCGCCAATGGTATGGTTTTACAGGGCCTCAAGCCAAGGATCTTCGACCGGCTAAACAAACACGGCAAGAGATGGGTCGATGAGCTGCCCTCTGTCCTATGGAGCCTCAGAACAACGCCAAGTCGAGCCACAGGGTTCTCCCCGTTCTTCTTGGTCTATGGGTCCGAGCCCGTCCTCCCCACTGACCTCGAGTATGGGTCCCCTCGACTAAAGGCCTACAACGAGTAAGCCAACGCAGCAGCCCGAGAGGACTCTCTCGACCAGCTCGAGGAAGCCCGGGACACGGCCCTCTTCAAGTCAGCAAGGTAACAGCAGACGCTATGGCGCTACCACGACAAGCACTACGCAAAAGGGACCTCGAAGTCGGCGACCTCGTGTTGCGCCATCGACAAAGCAACAAGGGTCATCACAAGCTGACGCCACCTTGGGAAGGACCCTTCATCGTGGCTGAGGTGCTAAAGCCAGGGACTTACAAGCTGAAGAACGACAAGGGCGAGGTCCTCACCAACGCATGGAACATCGAATAGCTACGTCGCTTCTACCCCTAAGGCCTCGAGGCCTCGTACATTTTCCGCATTATGTACATTTATCGCATTATGAACGAATAAAATGTTCTCGAAATACATTTCACATTCGTTCATAACTATGAGGTAGCCTCGACTCAGCTCCGGCAAAGTCAAACCTCCCTCGGGGGCTGACAGCCCCCCCTTCCTAAGCTCTCTAAAAAGCCGAACGTTTTTTCGAAACTCGGCCTTCTCTTTCCACCTTTGCCCCGAGTACGCTTCACGGCTGAGTAAAAAACGCCTCGAACTCCCTAAGGGTCGAGGGCCGTCGAGCCAGGCACTCTCCTACGCCTCAGGGCTATGGTACCCCCACTCGCTCCCCCCCTCTAGAGATACGAGCGTGTGTCGAATACTTAGTCCACAAGCAATGACTCAGGCAAAGAGAAATAGAGACAGCTCGAGAAATAAAAACACCCAGGTGCGTCTCGAATAAAATGCATTAAAGATAAGAAGCGCCCAGGGGCTTGACGTCATATTGTCGCAAAAGCTAATCTATTACATGGACATTCTTGTCTAGATTTGGCTCACGGACCTCGACTACTCATCGCCATCGCCATCCGCCGAAGGGAGCACTTCAGGCTCGAAGAGCTTCGCCAGCTCACCTCCGGGCACCTCTGCAGCCTCGATCAGCTCATGGCATCTCGCCACATTGGCTTCATCGGTCAGCCCCGGGTCGACGACAAAGCCACTGGCGACGACGTCGAGGTCGTAGATGTAGCTCGAGCAGACAACCGCGAGCGCCCGCTTCATGCCTATGTGAAGGGCAGCATGGACCTACTCCGTCACGTCACGGGTCGCGGCGAAGAGCCGGCGCAAGAGGGAATCTCCACGCACGTCTCCCGCAACCGACAGCTCTGGCTCGACACCCATGCCGTCGCAGAAAGAGGATATGGCGTCCCCAAGCCTCTCGTTCAGGCTCGTCTCTGCCCCGAGGAGGTGCTAAAGACTGGTTAGATCCTCGTGGGCTCGAGCCTTGTCCCCTCGAGTTCTACCAGAACAAATAGAGGACTCCGTCAAAACCAAAAAAGCAGGGGAAGGGTCGAAAACAGGCAAGCTTAGTAATATCCCTAAAAAACTCACCTTTGGCGTGTGCTTCCAGGGTGACGTAGTCCTGCTCAGCCCTCTGAAGTTGGTGGCGGACGTCGACGAGCTCTGCAGCTTGGTCGCTGTTTTTAGCCCGGAGGTCCTCGATGATCTTGCAAATACCATTGAGGGCCCTCTTCTGGTTAGCCGCCACCTCCCCCAGAGCGTCGCGGTCGCGGGAGACAGTGTCAACATTCGCCTGGAGTTCCCGGACCCGCTCTTCAAGGGAGGCGCGGTCGGTGCCCGCCTGCTCTAGGTTGGCCTCGAGCTCCGGGATGCGCTCCGCCGTCCGAGCCAGCTCCCCCTCAGCGCGGCGGCCTCCTCCTCAGCCTTACGCTGGGCTTCCCGGGCGGCGTCCCGTTCCTGCCCAGCCTCGGCGACATCTTTGAGGGCGGCTTCAGCCCTCGACCGCGAGGAAGAGGCCTCCTCCCGAGCAGCCTTGACCTCCCCCCACGCGGTAGCCACCTCGCCCCTCGCCTGGGCAGCCTCGACCTCCGCCGTCTCCAGCGATGCGCGGAGGGTGGGGAGCTGCTCCTGCGCCTGGAGGATGAATTGGGACTTATCATACGACCTCGCCCTCAATGTCTGACAGGGATACAAAGGAAGGTTATCAGAAAAGAGCAGCAAAGTGACCCAAGCAAGATCAAAGAGAGAATGAGGCTTACTTCCATCCCCCGGTACAAGTCCATGGAAGCAACCTCCGCCGACAGGCGTACCATATGGGCAAGCCACGCCCGAAACTCCTCCAGGTGCTCCCACTCCTCGAGCTTGACTTGATCGTCGAGCTTGAAGAAGGTGTGCCCTGGGTCTTGGGGGTCGGCCTGCTCGAGGGGTTCCTGCCCCCAGAGCCTGTTGCGGCGGTCGATCCTCTCCTTGACCTCCCGCATGATGCCTGGGCGCATCTCGGGGCCACCAACGTGGAGCATCACCCGCTCCGCCAGAGTGGGGAAGGGAGCCGCCCCCTCGAGCTGGGCACTCCTGGCCTCGGAGTCATCTTGTGGGGCCGCCGCCGGCCCCTCCTGATCGTCGCCTCCAGGCGGAAGAGGTCCCCGCCGTAAGAATAACCCTGCGTGGTGAGGAAAACACACGTTAGCACAAGATGTCGCAGGCTCACCGCGGTCCCTCCCTCCACATCAACTAAGTTAGAGGGCGGATCACCTCGAGAAGACGACTGCTCGACATCGACGACAGGCCGAGCAGCCGCCTCGGACATCGTCACGTCCGCCGCGCTGCTTCCTTGCAGCGCCACAACGGTCCCCGCCGAAGGGTCGTCACCACCACCACTTCTGCCGATTCCGTCGACGTCACCGTCCCCGCCGCGGGAGACGCCGAGGCCCCCTCGACGAGGGTCTCCACCGACGGCGGCACCTCCGGCGTAGCAATGGTCACTCCCTCCTCTTGCCGCGCCTCAACCTCGCGCTCGCGCTGCTGATGCGCCTCCCACGACGCGAGGTTCTCGGGCCACCGCCTCGGCGCCGGGCGCTCCAGCGTATTTCCCTCGCAGGCAGAGGTTAAGTCGACCACCTCGACCTCTATGACGACTCGGGGCTCGACCCCCTCAGCCACGGCCGTTGTCGACGCCGGCTCCACGCCTTCCGAGGCTGCTAGCGCACTCCCCTCTGACGGAGCGGTGAGCACAGCCTCGACCGCCACTCCGGCGGGCGACGCCGAGGCGACGGGTCGACCCGCCTCTTCCTCCGCTCGAGTTCGCTCTGCGGCGGCCTGCGCCTGCCCTCGCCCCATCGCGTCCCACGCCGCCTCTGAGGTGAGGGTCGAAGGGGACAAGGCGGCAGGACTGGCCACGACGGTCATCATGGCCGCGGCCTCCGCCTTTAGCCTCTTGGCCGGGGTAGGGGTCGCGCCCTCCGACAAGCGCTTCGCCCTGAAAAAGGAACTCATACGTGACGATAAGCACAAGTCATAACCAACGAAAAATACTCAGGATCGACAGGGAAGCAACTTACCCCAGCGGAATCATGGGGGTCCGACCAGTGGACCTCGAGCGGCTCGGCGGCTTCTGCGAGGCACGTCGGGAGCCACTTCTCCCACAGACGCTGGCCGCGGCAGGGGTTGAGGCTGCTCCCGGCACCATATCCTTGGCAGGGGCCAACGGCGTCTTCGTCGCCACCATCCTGGTCTCCTCCCGGGTCGACGGTCCTGATGCCCGTGCGCTCGATCGAGTAGGCGCCGGGGGCGTGCTCGGCCGTCCCCTCGATGGGGACCGTGACGAACGGCTACGCGTCTCCCGCGGCACTTCACCTTGAATAGCCGGGGGGCGCTCGTCCTGCGACTCAATCCCGACAGCTGGGGTCGACCTCAACGTCAACCCCTCTCCTCCTCTAGTACTGGCGGCCGCCCCCTGACGCATGGGTACCGCTCTTTCTTCCTCGAGCCCTCGCTGCGGCTCGGCCTCCTCCTCCTGCTCCGGCTCCTCTTCCTGCACAATGAACAATACCCGTCAGGACCAAAATAATAGTCACAACCCTACACCACTATGCCATGCCGCCAACAACCTCGCCACTGCTCGTCTCCTCATCCTCATCCTCCTCCGAGGCAGACTCCTCCTCGGAGAAGTTGGCCTGCCTCTGCCGTGCCCGGCGTCGTTCACGCTCCTCCCTCTCTCGGGCCTTTTTGCCCTTATCCCACTTGGCCTTGTCCTTGGCCTTCTTGTCCTGCTCGGCCTGCAAGCGCCTCGCCTGGAGTCGTTCCGCTCCTCCTTCACCGGCGGTAGCGACTTCCGGTAAATGACGATCCCCTGAGGAACGCGGGGCGTGGTCAGAAAACGGCAAAAAGGGGACGAACAGGACGAACAAGGGGGCATTAACAAAGAAAAGAGGTGTCGTACCAGCTGGACGTGGCCCTGGTCTGGCATCATGGGGACGCCGGCGACGCCCCCCACCTCAAACGCGCCGGCGAAGGAGGCGCGTACTTGGCGGACCACCCTCTCGAGGGGGAGCTCGTCCTCCACGAGGAGACACCCCGTGAGATCCACCCCTGGGCGCATCTCGTCGAGGCATTGCGGGCGAGCCATCAGCGGCACGACTTGCCACTGGTGGAAGGCCGATGCGACGATCGCCGCCGTAAGTCCCACTTTCTTCAGAATGGAGATCGCGTCAAGCAGATGGTCGAGGCGCTTCTGCTTCTTCTGCTCGACGCCGTACCTCCAGTGGTCGGGCCTCGAGTCAATCGGCCTCCCGGTGTAGGCAGGGAACAAACCGTCGTCGTTCCTCACGTAGAACCACCCGGAGTGCCATCCGGAAGTGGCTCGACGTGAGCTTCGCCGGGATCCAGTAGTCTGCCCTCTCGAGGGAGATGCTACAGCAGCCTGCCCAGACCATCCTGCGGCTACCGCTCCCGGCCGAGGCGTGGAAGAGGCTCGCCTCGAACAGATGGAGCCACAACTCCCAATGTGGCTCCATCCCCAGGGATCCTTCGCACACGGCGGTAAATACCGCCACATGGCAGATGCCGTTGGGGGAGAGGTGTTGGAGCTCCACACCGTAGTGGTGGAGGATCTCGCGTAGAAGACGGTTGGGGGGGGGATCCTAGCCCCACCCGGTGGAAAGCTTCGAAGCTGACCACATAACCCTCCGGTGGGTTGGGCTCAGCGTCCTCCCTCGGCGGCACTATCCACTCCGGCCGGTCCACGGAGGTGATGGGTCGGAGAAGGCCGCTCTCCACCAAGTCTCCCAAGCGCGCCACGGTCGCCGACGACGGAAGCCAGGCATCAGGGCTGCGCAAGTTGTAGCTGGCCGTGAGAGGAGGGAAGCGGATGCTCTCGGATGTGGGGGTGGAAGGTATGTTTCCATTCTCTCCTCTCCCTACTCTCGCGCATGCAGAGATCCGGCTCGGTGGGCGACGAAGACAACGGCGAGAGGAAGAAGACAGGGAAGGCAATGGCAAGCGTGCGGAAGCCAGACCCCACCCCCAAAATTTATAACCGGAAGCCCAACAGGCGGATCCGACGAAAAGGCAAGTAAGTCTCTACATTTAATGCGCTCACCTACCGCCTCCTCGTATTCCGCGCCGCACGCCTCGCCGCACCCGTCACGTCATCGGGCTCCTCGCCGCACGCCTCGCCACACCCTATTCCGGCTACGGCCGCAGTCGAACGGACATCTCCTAAAACGGCGTGCCTACGGCGGACAACGTGCAATAGTGGGCGTTATCTTCGGAGGTGAGCAACGGACGTCGACCCGTCCGTCATAATCTCGAGGGAACGAAGGCTGGCCCTCGAACAGGGTTCGACAGCCGCCCTCGAGTACCTGATGTCAGAGATGACCCTGGGTTATGGACTCCGGTCCACCCCAAATCTCGAGGGAATGAAGGCTGGCCCTCGAACAGGGTTTGACAGCCGCCCTCGAGTACCTGAGGTCAGAGATGACCCAGGGTTATGGACTCCGGTCCACCCCCAAATCTCGAGGGAGCGAAGGCTGGCCCTCGAACAGGGTTCGACAGCCACCCTCGAGTACTCGAGTCGGGAATAATCCAGGGGGGCCGGCGCGAGCCCCACGGGCGGACCCAACAAAAAGACAGGTATGTCCCCACATTTAATATACCAACCTACCACCCCCTTATATTCCACAGGACATGACGTCATCTTTGGAGGTAAGCAACAGACGTTGACCCGTCCGTCAAAATATCAAGGGAGCGAAGGCTGGCCCTTGCATAGGGTTCGACAGCCGCCCTCGAGTACCTGAGGTCTGGGAGGACCCAGGGTTACGGACTCCGGTCCACCCCCAAATCTCGAGGGGGCGAAGGTTGGCCCCACGAACGAGGTTCACAGCCGCCCTCGAGTACGCGAGTTAGGGATGACCCAGGAGGGGCCGACGCGAGCCCCTAGCTCGAGAATGAACTCTCAAGGCCCCCCGGGACATATCCAAGGCATAACCACGAAATACCCAAGGATCCCTTCGACGGGAGGCATCAGGCCACCGACTCTCATCGAATAGAGTTGGCACCTAGGTAATCCACGTGGTGTTGCTTGAATGAGAACACCTCAGGGCTTCCATCGACCCCTGTTGAAGGGGGCACGAGTTCTCACTTGGATTTCACTTGAATTTATACCCGTTACCAGCTCGCAGAGGACTTCGAGGTTCGTCCTTACGAAGGCTCACAGAGGACTTCGGGGCTCGTCCTAATGAGGATAGCACGATGCTCTTCGCCCCACAATCCGAGCGCAAGGATCTGTGGGAAGGACGCTAGGAGGTAGTGAAAGCCCAGCCACACGAGGCTCGAGGGCTAGACTACGCACGACACCCCTCGACGAAAGAGGGTCGAAAACACTTGTAGCCTGGCAGACAGAGTTGACCCCTCGATAAGGCACTATGACTCCAATTTAACACTCGAGGGAGCGAAGGCTGGCCCTCGGAAGGGTTTCGACTGCCGCCCTTGAGCACCCCCTTTCCAAGGAAGTGAAACTCTTGTAGCCTGGCGAACATAATCGACCGCTCGATAGGGTGCTATGACTCCAGGTAATCCTAACTCCCCTCGATAGAACACACGTCAAAGCCCCCAGAGGAGTTCTTAGTCACTCCTCTGGGGCCTCGGGGGCTACCCCCGCGGGGTGCGCGCGAGCGCACCCCGCGGAGAATCAGACCTCGTACTAACCCTGCAGATCATCAGCAAAAACCTCTATGCGGATTTTCCTTATCCGCATAGAGGCTCGGGGGCTACTGTCGGGTACAAAGGTAAGGGGTACCCTAAACATGTGATAATCTAAAGCTCAACATAGCAACCGTTTTTAAGGCAGGATCCGATCAGCCGTTCAAGTCAATGGAGGAAGGCCCATCACGCGAAGGCTTACCTCACCAACAACAGTGACCAGTCGTGGGCCGTCCCTTTGCAGGAAACACAGAAGGAAGGATACCCCTCCGTCTCTACCTCGACTGATGGACGGTGGTCGAACGAACGAATCCCCCACATCTACCTCGACTGACGGACGGGGGCCGAACGAACGACCCCTCTGCCTCGCCTTAACCCCACGTATGATGAAAGAGGGGTCGATCGAACCCCCCACGGCCTCAACCCCTCGACCTCGACTGACGGACAGGGGGTCGAACGAACGACCCGCGCGCAGGAGGCTCGGTCAGCTCACCTGCTCCCGGTATGGGTTAAAGGGGATCCAATGCGCCTACCTGCCCCCGCCTAACGCCATGGGTGCCCACTACCGCAGTCAAATCCATCAACTCACCGCCCATGCCCTGGACCTCCGTTGACCGTGCGACTGCTGTAGCCACGTTGCAGGTACGGAATCCAGAGGCACCCCCTCGAGCCATGAACAGGGCAGCCCTCGACCATGTCTTCAGGGATACGACAGGGTCACGCTGGCCTCGACCCCCCCTCGATCGGGGGGCTCGACCACCGTCCCCAACCACTCCGGCATGGCTCCCGTCCAATCCGTCCCGCGTCAACTGTGGGACTCGTACCCATCTACAGAAGGCCGACCACACTGCGCCATGATGTTCGGCAGCGTCCAGTGTGCTATCACCATGCCCTGAACACCGGAAGGACAGGACGGCCACGCCGCTACAGCGATCGACGTCCCATCGCAAGTATGGCGCTGCGGACATCTCTCCCATGCCTCTACAGTCTAGGACCTCTGTACTCTCAGGCCCCCCTTGATCTATAAAAGGGGACGCTGGGATAGAAGAAGGGGCATGCGCATTCGTATTGGCATTAACAGGAGCATTGGTATTAGCTCACACATTCGTTTGATCTCTGACCCGCATACACCAAGAGCTAGGTCACACATACCGCACCCGATTGCTTGATCGACCCCTCAAGCAAACCACCATCCGACCATCTAGGGTAGCCCTGCTAGTCCTAGGCCTCCGCTCATCCTGAGCACCCCCGTGTAAACCTGCTTGTACCCCCCCTGTACGAGCACCTCGGTGCAAGATAATACAATCCATCCTCCCCCGCTGGACGTAGGGCCTTCTTTGCCCGAACCAGGACAAATCTTGTGTTCTTCTTGCATCACGTCTGGGAGAGGGAGCACGCAATATAAAAATTTACTAGCCGGTGGTCTTGACCCCCCGGGTCATAACACCGACACACTCCCAAGTGATCCTCCACCCTTGGATCAACTTGTGCTTTCTCTAAACGGCTCATATTCACTTCACATGGATCCATGGGCCCACAAGAGTACAAACCGACGTCCAGAAGAAGTCCAACTCGTGCATACCCACTCCAAGATAGGTGGGCCATCTTCTAGAAGGACTGGGGCGGTCCCACCACCCATAGGGGGGTCGACCGACCCCCCCCTAAGGCCTAGGGGCCGCCCACCTCCTTTGCATGCCGCCATGCAAAGAAGCACATGCTCAATTATTCTCCACCCTTGATCTAAAGGCGGATGGGATCCAAGGGCTCTCATCACCCATCACGCGGATCAATGAGGTGGCGGTGGAGTAGCCCCTACTCCACCTCTCCACTATAAATACCCCCTCACTCCCTCTCATTCAAGACACACCAAGGAGGAGCTACTCACTCTACAAGGTGAAGCCCTGTTCTACTAGTAGCATAGAAAATAGGGAGAGAGTGAGGAGAGTCTGGAGGAGAGACGGGCCTGTCTGGTGTCTTCTCCAAGCTGTACCTCGGCGGATGCGATCTTCTCTTTTGTAAGTCTACATTTGAGATTCTTTTATGGTAATTGATCTTTAGTTCTGGTAAAGTGTTTACTTTAGTTGTTCATTGGTTCACCGCCCTTAAACCGGTACTCTAGTCAATTTCACCGAGATCCAGATTAGAGTAGTAAGATATAGTGTAGACGTGGTGTCTAGGGTATACGCTTACCTGTGTCTGCGGATTGTCCAATGGTTTGTTTGTGGTACCTAGTAGGGGTGACAGACCTATCTAGGCTTTGATCCCACCACGTTCGGCCATGTTCTTAAAATATAGGCCTTCTTGAGCTAGGCGGTTTAGCACCCTTCTCATCCTTTTCTGTTGCTAAGCGGCCTAGTGGCCCGAAGTGAACAATCTTTGTATCTTACCTTACCTTGCTAGTTTCATAACCATAGAAGATCCTCTCTACCCAACCTATCATAAACCCTTTGTGTCATCATAGGACGAACTTAGTTCTTTGTTAAGTACACTTCACGTTCCCCGTGGATTCGATCCCCTGGAATACTCTCGGGTGAAAGCTACCTTGACAACCGTGCGCTTGCGGTTTATCCTTTGTTCCACAATTTGTGTCAACAAGCTTTCTGGCGCCGTTGCCAGGGAACGGTAGCTGTTCTTAACATAGAATCGAGTCGCCCGTTTATCTTTTATTTTTATCATTCATATCATGGATCAAACACCCCTCTTTCAATATGGTGCTCCAAAGGGTGCTAGTTTGGAGCCACCAAAATCATCTAAAGCTATTTTAGCTGTTCGCTATGAGCTTCGCCCTGCTTTCACAGCGATGGTTCAGGCACAACCTTTTCTGGGGAAGAAGAAGAAAACCCCTACACCCATTTACGTGAGTTCGAGCAATTGTGCTCATGTCTTCATATTCAAGGCATGACACGAGATACCTTGAAATGGAAGCTATTTCCATTCTCTTTGGTGGGAGTAGCTAAACATTGGTATGCTCGACATGTAGGGAGTGTACAAGGGGACTGGGAGACCCTTCTAGCCAAATTTTGCTTAGCCTTCTTCACTATCTCTAGAGTCGTTCATCTTCGAACGGAGGTCCTAACTTTTAAGCAAAAAGATAAGGAGCCTCTAGGTGCATCATGGGTCCATTTTACCGATCTTGTCTCTTCAGGCCCCGATCTTGCTATACCCGAACCTATGCTCTTATAACACTTCTATCTAGGTCTTAGCAAGGATTCTACACAATTCCTTGATATAGCCTCTAGAGGAGCTTTCCTTCATTTATCCGCTAGTAAAGCAAGGTTTATTCTTGACAAAATCCTTGAAAACACCCCTTACACTGGCATTCATGACGAACTCCCTGAGGAAGAAGAGGAAGCACCCCCCAAACAAGAAGAAGAAGTCCTGATAGCCGAATCACCACCAATCCAATCCCAAAATTTAGCTATCAATCCTGAACCACAAATACCACAAATCTCGAAGGAAGAAGAAATTGAACACCTAAACCATTCCTTTGAGTTCGAGGCCAACCTCTCATCTGATCTTGCTGGTTTTGGGAATGCCCAAAATTATCCTTTCCAAAAGAGACCTCATCTTTCTAGACCTCCCATGAAGGGATCTCTTCAAAATCCTCCCAAAACAACATCATCATGTGCCTCGACTTCCCACATGGCACATCAGGAAAAGTCTGGGATACTTGATAAAGAAATGTCAAGTGAGCTTATAGAACGAGAACTAAAGTATTTAGAAGCCAAATCTATCCTCTCCTTCTCTATGCCCACATCCTACATATCCTATGAACTCATTTCTAAACCCATCCTTGATCCTGATGACCCCCCATGTGTTCTTTCATTCAAGTCTTATGATGACCCACTTAATGATTCTGGGAATTCATTAAGACATCCGAGGCATGGAAGCCATGAGGGCCATTAATCTGACCAAGAGGAGCAAAGTCAACGATTACAACATCTATCTACCATTGTGAGCCAAGAATGGTTGGATGAGGCCGAATCTTCAAAAGAAGTTGCTAAAATGCCCACCCATGCAAGGAGAATATCTTGTCAAGTGTTGGGCATTGATGGCGAAATTTGCTATGATCCTAGCCTCGGGATCAACATCCTTCCATATTTCCATGTTCCAACATCCTCAAAGGATCATCTATCCCAATCACAAAAGCACCTTAGACTCCCCAATGGTCAAATCCTCGATTGTTTAGGAGTCATTCATGATATTCTTGTGGTGGTTGATGATCTCAAGATCTTCCTAGATTTCCATATCTTTGACCTTCCTGGACTTTCCTTTCATCTCACCTTTATCGGAAGGCCAATCATGAGAATCTTGGAGTTAGGAAATGAGAAGCTTGGTCATAGAATAGGTGAAGATTATCTACCCATTTGGTCTTCTCGACCTCTCATCAAAGGGATAGAATCCAAACCAGTTCTTGATGCAAGGGGTGAGCTTATGTCAATCTCGCTAACAACCGTGACCCATTCAAGCCTTACTGATGACTTGAAATGTCATGAGAAAGAAAGTGCTCACCCACTCCTTGAATGGGAGAACGATATCAATGAGCATGGAAGTTATTCCCTGATCTTCTCATCAAATCCATGCTCAAGTGAGAAATCTCCCAAATCAATCCTTCCCTCTGCCATCACCACACACATAATCTACAACCCCTTCATTCTTCTTGTTTCCAAAATATTTGCAAGGATGGTTGTAGATGTTTTTGTCTATCATAAATTTTGCAAATCTCGTAGTGGTTCTTGGTCTTGAGGATAGGTCCGCAAATGTTGGAGTTGAAGGGGAAACCACTTCACCAACATAAGATGCAACTTAAAGGTTTCCCAAAGATAAGCTTGTGTCTTAAAAATCAGCACTTTCGGGAGATAACTCGAGCCTTTTTCTTTTCTATTAAAGTTTGCTTGCTAAAAAAATATAAAAAATAAAATAAAAATATTTTTTAGTCTCCCAACATTCTAAAATGAATAAAATGACTTTGTAAAATGAGACTAAGGGAATATTTGTGAAAGTGTTCTTTCGGGTATTTTTGTCACTAACCATTTCAGGTTTGAACAAAAAGAATGATGGAGCAAAACACAAGGTATGTCCAACCAAACATCTGTTAATAATGAAGTACATTCAAAAGAAAATTCCACATCCTAGACTAGGATTTGCTCATTTTCAAATGTTGCAAAATCCAAGTGTGGGGGGAGTGGATTTCTCTAGGAAATTCATGTCATGCTTCATTGCTTAATTTTATTTGGTTGTCTCTACCTTGCTTTCTCTCTAAACCTTGCTCATCTTGCTAAGTCATTTGAATAAGAAAAACTAATAAAAAAGAGCATATTCTCATCTGGTTCACCATCCATGCTCTTGTCTCTTTTTAAATGAATCTCTTTATTCTTTCATGCTTCCTTTTTCTGTTATAAGTATGTTTTGGTTTGGAATATCGATCGTGTTTCCAAAGGCGTTTTAAATTAAGAATGGTGCTTAAGTTAAATGGCCTTCCTTAATCAAATTAGACATGGCCTTCCTTAGCATCCGATTGCCAGGCTGATGACCGCTAGTGTGTCCATTTCCTATTCGCCCCTCGCTCTGTTGTCCTGAGTCGGCCGTTTCAAACCACGCTGGATCGGCCTCCGTATCTCTGGACCGTGGTGGGCCGTCGGGGCGTCTATAGCCCTTATCCCTTTGTCTTACCTAGGCCCATAGGCCGTCCCCGTTGGTGGCAGTGCGTAGGTGAAGGGTTATGAGGTTGCTACGCTAGTCGAAAAACAAAATGTTTCTACCCCATAAACCAGGAACTAGTGCTAGTTATAGATCACGGGGTTACCACTAGACACGCAGGTGCAGCAGAAGCGACTTGACGTAGTCATGCGCGTCGTAGCAGTGCTGTGCAGTTGTGAGGTCGTCCGTCTCAACGTCTCCTTCTCGCGGTTTGTCCTTGTGCTCCAGATGCAGCACCTCCGAGGAATCCCACACTGGGGAGTACTAGGCGTGAGCGTGGGGAGGGCTAGGTCCACGAGGAGTACTAGGCGTGAGCGTGGGGAGAGCGATGACAGATGCCAAAAGGTGTTAGTCTTTCTCGCCCCGCGTCCACCTCTTTCTTATATATGCGTCCTAACGAGCTCCCACGTTGGAGGCCCATTAGTAACCCTAAACCTAGTCTAATTCGGGTCCAACCTGAATTAGGCTTCAAGCCCCTTAAGCGTGCGACCCTATGGGCTCACGCACACATAGACATGGCCCAAGTACTCTTACTCGGCTAATAGTTGACAGCGGCCTCTAGCAAGGCGTGTCAACTCCTATGCATACGCTACGATCATATCAGACGAACCACCACAATACAATATACATGTTATTCCTTTGCCTCAAGATATTTGGTTCAACTCGTGGGTTAACACTTAACCCAAGCACGACCATGAATTTCATGATCTAATCATTTGAGTGATCCAGTGATATCTCTCTCATATAGAGAGTGGCAAATTCCATCTTGATTGACTATGTTTCACATCATGTTTCCCGACAAACCCGAAAGCTACCTTTATAACTACCCAGTCACGCAGTAGCTTTTGGTAGTCCCTAAGTAGGTCGTTTCACATCTTGAGTACATACGACAATCTGAGGTCTAAGGACATAATGTACATGATGTGTACAAAGACAATCTCATGTCGGGTCTGTCCAGCCCCATGTCATACATGTGCCCACATTATTAGCTTGACATCTCATGTCCATGACTTGTGAAACATAGTCATCAACTAATAATGTGCTGATCTAACATTCATGTGCATTCTTGCACAAACTCCGATCAGGGACAACTTTTATAATAACCATACAAGTAATAGAGTTTCACAAGCAATTCACATAATTGCTAATCAATACAAGTTGTCTTTAATGGATATTCATAACATGTCATGGATACAAGGAATACATCAGCTCTATGATTACCTCTAGGGCATACTCCCAACAGTCTCCCACTTACACTAGAGCTAATCTCGAAGATATCTAATATCCATAGCTTTCACGTGCACCTCATGTTTAGGCTGTGGCAAAGCCTTTGTCAAAGGATCTGCAACATTCAAATCCGTATGTATTTTGCACATCTTGATCTCATCTCGACCGACGAACTCTCGAATGAGATGAAACTTCTGCAGTACATGTTTGTTCTTTTGGTGATTCCTAGGCTCCTTAGCCTGCGCTATCGCCCCATTGTTGTCACAATGTAGATTCAATGGGCGACACGCATTTGGAACCACACAAGGCTCGATGAGAAACCTCCTCATCCAAACACCTTACTTTGTAGCGGCAGAAGCTGCAATGTACTCGGCTTCTGTTGTAGAATCAGTCACCGTCTCCTGCTTGGAACTCTTCCAACTTACAGCACCACCATTAATTGTGAACACAAAACCTGATTGAGATTGTGAATCATCCACATCAGTTTGGAAGCTAGCATTGGTGTAACCATTTACAACGAGCTCCTCCTGACCTCCATAGATTAGGAACCCATCTTTAGTCCTTCTCAAGTACTTAAGGATGTTTTTAACAAGCATCCAATGACTCTCACCTGGATTAGCTTGGTACCTACTCGCAACACTTAGAGCATATGACACATCTGGGCTATTACATATCATGGTGTACATAATGGAACCAACAGCCGAAGCATATGGAACCTTACTCATGCGCATTTGCTCATCAGTTGTCGAAGGACTCTGCTTCTCGCTAAAACACATACCATGTCACATAGGGAGGAACCCTTTCTTGGACTGTTCCATGTTGAGCCGTTTCAACACCTTGTCAATGTACGTATCTTAGCTTAATCCTATAAGCCTCTTTGATCTATCTCTATAGATCTTGATGCCCAAAATGTATGTTGCTTCTCCTAAATCCTTCATAGAAAAACTATTATTGAGTGAAGTCTTTATAGATTGCAACATAGGAATGTCATTCCAATAAATAGTATGTCATCTACATACAAGATTGGAAATACAACAACGCTCCTACTTTCCTTCTTGTAAACACAAGGTTCTTCATCATTCTGACGAAAGACAAACCCTTTGATCACTTCATCAAAATGAATGTTCCAACTCCGAGATGCTTTCTTCAACCCATAAATGGATTTCTGTAGCTTATATATTTTTCCAGCATTATTAGGATCAACAAAACCTTCGAGTTGTATCATATACACGTCCTCTTCCAAATTTGCATTTAGAAAGGTTGTTTTAACATCCATCTGCCAAATCTCATAATCGAAAAGCAATTGCTAGAATGACCCGGATAGATTTAAGCATCGCTACCGACGAGAATGTCTCATCGTAGTCAACTCCTTGAACTTGTCGAAAACCCTTTGCAACAAGTCGAGCTTTATAGACGTGAACATTTCCATCCATATCCTTTTTCTTTTTATAGATCCATCTGCACTCAATAGGTTTAACCCCATCAGGCGGGTCAACCAAGTTCCAAACTTGATTGTCTCCCATGGAATCTATCTCGGATCTCATGGCACTTTGCCATGACTCAGAATCTGGGTCCATCATTGCTTCCGCGTATGTCGCAGGTTTGTTATCGTCTAACAATAACACTTCCCCACGTGCCTCATGGATTCTTGCTGACCTTCGTGGTTGTGGTGGTGTTTCTCTTGCCACAAGTATCTCAACTTGTTCTGCTACATTAGCATCACTCGTAGAGTTATTCCCTATTGGCTCATCTTGAACTTCTTCAAGATACACCTTTTGTCCACTCTTCTCTTTATTGAGAAACTCTTTCTCTAAGAAGACACCGTTCTGAGCAACAAACACTTTGCCCTCTGATCAGTTGTAGAAGTAATACCCTAAAGTTTCCTTTGGATATCCCACCAAAAAGCATTTTTCCGACTTGGGTGTAAGTTTATCTGACATAAGTCATTTGACATAAACTTCACAACCCCAAATCTTTAGAAAAGATAAACCGGGACTCTTACAAGTCCACATCTCATATGGTGTCTTAACTATGGACTTAGACGGTACCCTCTTCAATGTGAAAGCGGTTGTTTCTAGAGCATATCCCCAAAACGAGAGGGGTAGGTCTGACTAGCTCATCATAGACCGAACCATGTCCAACAAAGTCCGATTACATTGCTCGGACACACTATTTCTCTGAGGCATTCTAGGTGGCGTAAGCTGTGGAACAATTCCGCAACTCTTTAGATGATTGCTAAACTCATGGCTCAAATATTCACCTCCACGATCAGATCGCAATGCTTTAATTTTCTTGTCACGTTGATTCTCTACTTCATTCTGAAATTCTTTGAACTTTTCAAATGTCTCAGACTTATGCTTCATTAAGTAGACATATCCATATCTACTAAAGTCATCAGTGAAAGTTATGAAGTATTGAAATTTGCCTCTAGCTGTCGTACTCATTGGTCCACATACATCAGTATGTACAAGTTCCAAAAAGTCTGTCGCCCTCTCAGGAAAACCTTTGAAAGGCGAATAGGTCATTTTTCCAAGTAAGCAAGCCTCACATGTCTCGTATGATTCAAAATCAAATGAAGTTAGAAGCCCATCAGAATGGAGCCTCTTCATGCGATTCTTACTTATACGACCTAAACGACAATGCCACATATAAGTAGGACTTAACTCATTAAGCCGAGGCTTTTTAGCATTAACATTACAGATAGGTGCATCATCAAGATTTAAAATAAACAACCCATTCACAATGGATGCAAAATCCACAAACATGTCATTCTTTGAGATCACACAACCATTGTCTTTACTCGCAAATGAATAACCATCCTTCATCAAACATGAAGGTGATACAATGTTTTGACTTAAACTAGGAACAAAATAACAATTATTCAATTCCATGATAAATCCTAACGGGAGGTGAAGTTGCATTGTCCCAACGTTCAACGCAGCAACTCTTGCATTATTGCCCACACGGAAATCAACTTCTCCTCTTTTCACGCTTCTACTTCTTATCATTCCCTGCATCTTATTGCAAATATGAGCAACCGATCCGGTATTAAATACCCAAGAATTGATATAAGAATCAGCGAGAAAAATGTCTGTAATATGAACAAAAAGTGTACAAGCAGCGGGAGTACCTTTACTGTCGCCATCCTTCAAGGATTCCAAGTACAACTTGCAGTTCCTTTTCTAGTGACCTATCCCCTTATAATGAAAGCATTTAGCTTTAGCAGGTCCAATAGCCTTGGGCACAGGAGGAGAGTTTGGCTTAGAGATCTCATCTTTAGCCTTCGCCTTCTTCCTTTTCCAAGCCCTCTTCTTAAAGTTAGGCTTGTTTTGGACCGCCATCACATGGCTACTGCCAGCAACTTTCTTGATATCAGCTTCTGCTGTCTTAAGCATGCCGCACAATTCATTCAAGCCCTTCTTCGCCCATGCATATGGTAGTTCGAAATGAAGTTCCCATAGCTAGATGGAAGAGACGCAAGTATGAAATGAGTGGCCAACTCTGGGCCCATTGGTAAGCCTAGCTTCTCCAATCTTTGAGTGTGACCAACCATCTTGATCACATGTGGGCCAACTGTTGCGCCTTCTGCTAGCTTGGTTTCGACAAAAGCCTTGGAAACATTGAACCTTTCAGTCCTGGCTTGAGTCGGAAACATATTATTAAGCGCCATGATCATATCATACGTTGCATGATTATTGTCGAATTGCATCTGGAGATCTGGCTCCATGCAAGCAAACATAAGGCAACCCACTTCAAGATCAACATCACATGCTTTCTTGTAAGCGGTTTTCTCTGCAGCAGGTGCATTATCAGCAGGCTCATCTGGTAATGGGGTGTCTAGAACATCTTCCGTTTTCTCAGCCCTGAGAACAATTCTCAGGTTGCAGATCCAATCCGCATAGTTTGTTCCATTCAACTTATCTTTCTCAAGAATTGAACGCAAAGTAAATGGTTGATTACTGGGAGCCATCTACAACAAAATTAAATGCAAAATACTAAGACAATGTATCCAAAACAGAGTAAATAAAGTATA
The DNA here is from genome assembly GCA_022036555.1 of Microstegium vimineum. NCBI lineage: Eukaryota > Viridiplantae > Streptophyta > Magnoliopsida > Poales > Poaceae > Microstegium > Microstegium vimineum. Next base: position 21,627,799 of record CM039120.1, on the reverse strand, counting down.
CTCCCACTAAAATGAATATCCCTCTATTGAAACTTAGAGATTCAAGACCTGCAACTAACAAGTCGACTAGTGAGCTTTAGCATCACCGCTAGAAGACATGGTAGATCGGTAAGCAACTCCTTGCTAATCATATCACATATGACTCTTGTTCTTGGATGACATCTTCATGCTTGTGTTACCAACAACTAATGCTCCAAGGTCCCTAACCGTTAGGATAACCTTGTTCAAGTAACCCAACCTTCTGCTTATAAGTGTCCGACACGAACCTGTCTAGTCAAGGAAAACCAGTGGCACCCTAATTTCATAGACCCGCCACCGATCGTACAAGACATGTGATAGTGCAAGGTTTGGAGGAGCATTACAACTTAAACATTGCTGAGGGATCGTTCTATTTCACTACCGCATATGTAGACAAAAACATTATCGCACATGAACGTAGAACATCGTAAGAACGACATAAACACATATTTGACTTGGTATAGCCCATTATTCCTATGGAGATCTCCATCTCCATCAATCTGTTCATCATGGTGATCGCCATCTCCATGATTGAAGTATGCCATCCTCCGTGATGAGTCCACCAAGACTATCTTTCACTACCACAGGACAATGAAATAAAATTACATGGTCGTGGATAGGAACATCATAGATTGGCACGCAAGCCATTACATATGAATGGACAATATCTGTGGCTCCAGCCATATTGTCTTAATCATGACATGCAAGCCATGAATTACTTACATACATGCATCACATATATATAAGGGCTATACCAATCACGAATACCTGCAAAACAGAGTTAACCGATTCTGACGTCTAATCTAAAACCGCCGAAAACATAATTTTGCAAGCTGTTTTTCGCAAATCTAATTTCGCCAAAAGTGGCGTTGCCACTGGCGAACGGATGTGAAATTTTCTGGCGCAAAATTTTCTTTGAAAGTTTGCGTCAATCCGAGTTCGTATGCAAAAGTTATGACCGTTTTACTGAACAACTCTTTTCTGCAAATATCCCTTCCGATGACGGATCCAATCCATCACCGCCGCGCATCGCATGCGCCTAGAACTTGACCTAGGTCCGATTCGATCAATCTTATTGATCTCCAACTCACCGTAATTGGGTTTACATGTATCACTTAACTCGGATGGCGGAATTCCGACCGGTACGAGTATATCGTTACAATACCAACGTGGAAAGATCACGAACCATGATCAGGGATTGATCAACGACCGTGCATATCTCCATATGCACATACCCGAATCTATAATGAGGCATCCAACGACTTTGATACCACTGAAGGTTTATGAGGTTGCTACGCTAGCCGGAAAACAAATTTTTTCTACCCCATAAACCAGGAACTAGTGCTAGTTATAGATCACGGGGTTACCACTAGACGCGCAGGTGCAGCGGAAGCGACTTGACGTAGTGGTGCGCGTCGCAGCAGTGTTGTGCAGTTGCGAGGTCATCCGTCTCAACGTCTCCTTCTCGCGGTTCGTCCTTGTGCTCCAGATGCAGCACCTCCGAGGAATCCCACACGTGCAGGGAGGAAGCGTCACGCCTTCGGACTGCTAGGTCCACGAGGAGTACTAGGCGCGAGCGTGGGGAGGGCGACGACGGCTGCCAAAAGGCGTTAGTCTGTCTCGCCCCGCGCCCACCCCTTGCTTATATTGGCATCCTAACGAGCTCCCATGTTGGAGGCCCATTAGTAACCCTAAACCTAGTCTAATTCAGGTCCAACCCGAATTAGGCTTCAAGCCCCTTAAGCGTGCGACCCTATGGGCTCATGCACACATAGACATGGCTCAAGTACTCTTACTCGGCCAATAGTTGACAGCGGCCTCTAGCAAGGCGTGTCAACTCCTATGCATATGCTACGATCATATCAGACGAACCACCACAATACAATATACATGTTATTCCTTTGCCTCACGATATTTGGTTCAACTCGTGGGTTAACACTTAACCCAAGCACAACCATGCATTTCATGATCTAATCATTTGAGTGATCCAGTGATATCTCTCTCATATAGAGAGTGGCAAATTCCATCTTGATTGACTATGTCTCACAGCATGTTTCCCAAAAAACCCGAAAGCTACCTTTATATCTACCCAATCACAGAGTAGCGTTTGGTACTCCCTAAGTAAGTTGTTTCACATCTTGAGTACATACGACAATCTCAGGTCTAAGGACATAACGTACATGATGTGTATAGAGAAAATCTCATGTCAGGTCTGTCTAGCCCCATGTCATACATGTGCCCACATTATTAGCTTGACATCTCATATCCATGACTTGTGAAACATAGTCATCAACTAATAATGTGTTGATCTAATATTCATGTGCATTCTTGCACGAACTCCGATCAGGGACAATTTTTATAATAACCATACAAGTAAAAGAGTTTCACAAGCAATTCACATAATTGCTAATCGATACAAGTTGTTTTTAATGAATATTCATAACATGTCATGGATACAAGGAATACATCATCTCTATGATTACCTCTAGGGCATACTCCCAACAGTAGGCGCTCGTCCGATCTCTCCATACGTCAGGTGAACTGGATTGGAGGTCGGTCTAAGCCATGCTTGCGCTTGAGCGTAAAAGTGGCCCTGGCCCTGGGTGATTTTCGTCGGTTGTGCGCTCTCTGGTGCTCCTGCGAACATCAGAAAAAACTTTTTGCGAATCGGGGAGAGAGTCCGAGCGGGAATGGCGTCGGAGTGAGGGGCGATGGCCTACGGGGAGGAGGTAGGAACGAGGCAAGATTTTTTTGAAAAAAGAACCAAGGGAAAGCAGCCCCTTGCCCAACCCCCGAGTGAGACATGAACCCGCGAGTTGGGGGCACGTCTTGCTCAGCGTTCAGGCTACTTGCCGCTTGCATCATGTATATCGGATCTTTTTAAAGGAAAGATACATGCGTATACATATGATTCTGGGGGGGAGTACTTAGGGATAGAAGCGACGTAGCTTTTCGATGCTCCAGGCGTTGGAGAAAACCTGGCTACCCGGTCCTATTGTGGCGATCTTGTAGCTTCCTAGGCGGAGGACCTCCGCCACGACGTACGGCCCTTCCCACGGTGGCGTGAGCTTGTGCTTGTCTTTGTTGCTCTGCTTGAGTCGCAACACCAGGTCGCCGACATTGAACTCATGCTTTCGGACGCGATGGTCATGGTACCTTATCAGGGCCTGCTGGTACTTTGTCGTGTGTAGGAGGGCAATGTCCCTTGCTTCGTTTAGCTGATCCATGGCGTCCTCCATGTTCGCTTGGTTGCCTTCTTCGTCATAGTCCTTCACCCGCGGCGAGCCGTACTCTAGGTCGGTTGGGAGCATGGCCTCCGCCCCATAGAGCATGAAGAAGGGAGAACAACCAGTGGCCCTGCTTTGAGTCGTCCTGAGGCTCCAGAGGATGGCTCGGAGCTTCGCGACCCAACGGAACTTCTTGATCCGGTCGAAGATCCTCGGTTTTAGCCAGTGCAAGATCATCCCGTTGGCACGCTCGACCTGCCCGTTTGTTTGAGGGTGCGCGTCAGCCGCCCAGTCTACACGGATATGACTCCTGTCGCAGAAGTCCAGGAACTTCTTCCCGGTGAACTGGGTGCCCTTGTCGGTGATGATCGTGTTGGGTACTCCGAACTAATGTATTATGTCCGTGAAGAACAGGACTGCCTGTTCTGATTTGATCTGGGCCAAGGGGCGCGCCTCGATCCACTTTGAGAACTTGTCGATGGCGACGAGCAAGTGGTCGAAGGCCCGGGCGCCCTGCTGTTGACGGTAATTACGAGCTATTTTATTACCATCAAAATACCATCAACAACCTCATATTCGAAGGAAATCAAGCATAACCTGAACATATTGTGCCAAATAACTAGTTCCACATGTCCCTTGACTATTTGATGCAGGTAATGACAAATGGGGTCTTTTGGGAGCCAGTGGGCCCACTTAGGGGGTCGGTGGACCACCGTGTGCGCCCACTAGGCATCCCAAGCCCCTATGATCCAAGATCCACCCTCTAGAACACTCTCTACCCCTTGGATCCAAGTGTACCTCTTACCAACGGTCCAGATTCACATCACAAGGATCCATGGGCCCACATGAATGATATCAGCATGAAAAATCAACTCAGAACAAACATCTACCACAAATGACAGGTGGGGCCGGTAACCAGAGGGCAGAGGTGAGCCACGAACCACAATATGTGCCCGACTGACCTATAGGTGGGCCCCACCAACCCCCATTTGGTCCCTGACCAGTGGGCCACCATCTAGAAGGTCCAGGAGGGCCCACATGGCAGCATGGGCGGTCGGCCAACTGTCCATAGGGCGGTTTCACCTCCCCAACCGACTCACTCACTCCCCACATGATGGAAATCAGCACCCTTGATCCTTAGGCGGTTCTGAAGTCGGTTGGATCCAACAGTGGTTGATGAAGGTGACGCGGATCGCTAACATGGCACCGGAGTAGCCCCTACTCCACCTCTAGCTATAAATAGAGCCCTAGAGCTCCCTATTCATTTCGTGCCTCATGGGAGAACCTACTCTCTAGTCTCTTAGCGGAGCTCTTTAGTAGTGTTATGCTGGTTGGAGGAGAGTGAGGAATTCTTCTGGAGAAAGCCCCGGGTCTGTCGGGAATCTTCTCCGGAGTTCTTCCTCAGCAGATGCGAGTCTCTTGTAAGTTTAGCACTTGTAAGTGACTTCTTATGAGTTCTTTATAATATTCAGTGTTCTAAATCTGGTTTAGCTATTATACAACTTTTCTTGCTTGATCATCGCTTTGCTCTGAGAGAAGTGCTTTAATCTTAGCTCAAGGTTAAAGTAGTAAGATTAGTGTAGACGTGGTATCTAAGCTTAATCTTACCTTTGTAAACCGCTTATTGCGCGGATTGTTTGTGGATGCTAGTAGAAAGTGATAGCTCTATCTAGTCTTTGTATTCGACCACGCGTGTCAGATAAGTTCTTAAAAGGTAAGGCTTCAATACAATGTGACGGCGCGGTCCAGTTATTGTTTTGTCCTCTTTCTGATCTATCTCGTCGCCTCTTGCAAGCGAAAGGCCGATAAGGCCAGTATAACCAACTATCCCTTGTTAGACATGTGTGCTATATTGAACCTCTCTACCCAGTTATCATAATCTCCCTTGATCCACCATAGGACATATCTTTATTCCTAGTTAGATCACTATCGTTCCCTGAGGAAAATACGATACCTGGAATACTCCCAGTGAAGTGCTACATCGGTATAATCTATGCGTTTGCAGATTTATCCAATAGTCATAAGAAATACCAACACCTGCACAGGGGTCCCACCAGATCCAGGCCCCAAACCGCGAAAGGCCATGTGAGGGGGATGGTCTGGAGTGCTTGCACGGACAGGTGAGTCTTCCGGGCATAGAACTGGCACCCTTCGCAGGCGCGCACCACCTCCGTGGCATTTGCCACGGCCGTTGGCCAATAGAAGCCTTGGTGGAAAGCCTTTCCGACAATCGTGCGGGGGCCGTGTGGTGCCCACAGTCCCCTACGTGTGTATCCTCTAGCAGACTCCCACCCTGCACAGTGGGAATGCAACGTTGCAGTATCCGAGTAGGGCTGCGCCTGTAGATTTCTTGGTTGATGATGATGAAGGACTTAGCGCGTCGCGCGATGCGGCGCACCTCGTTCCTGTCGGCCGGTAGATGCCCCCTGGATTAACCAGTCCAGGATGGGAATCCTCCAATCAGGAAGGGGATCGTCGTTGCCGGTCGGTGCATTGTCCACACCGCTTTGTGCTTCTTCGACGTCCATGACCTCTGCCGCGGGTGCCCCTGGGGCCTCGGCCTCGGGATTTGCACGCCAGGCGACGGATGGCTTGTGGAGGTCGCTGGCGAAGACTCCAGGCGGAACAGCACCCCGACCGGAAGCCAACTTCGCGAGCTCATCTGTCGCCTCGTTGTACTTTCTGGCGACGTGGTTGAGCTCCAAGCCATCGAATTTCTCTTCCAGGCGGTGGACCGCCTGGCAGTATGCCGTCATCTTGGGGTCATGGCAGTTTGACTCCTTCATGACTTGCTCGACCACAAGTTGAGAGTCGCCCCGAGCGTCAAGTGTTTTGATGCCTAGCTCCGCTGCTACGTGTAGCCCGTTTACCAGGGCCTCATATTCCGTGACGTTGTTGGACGCTGGGAAAAGTATACGGATCATGTAGTTGAGCTGGACCTCGAGTGGGGAGAAGAAAACCAGGCCGGTGCCGGCGCCACTCTTCATTAGTGACCCATCAAAGTACATGACCCAACACTCTTGGTTCTCCAATGTCGGCGGTAGCTGGGTTTCGGTCCATTCGGCGACGAAGTCCGCGAGAACCTAGGATTTGATGGTCGTCCGTGGTGCATAGGAGATGAACTCTCCCATGAGTTCGAGCCCCCAATTCGCCACTCTCCCTGTGGTCTCGCGGCTCACCTCCACAAGGGGTAGGGAGATACGACAGTGACGTGATGGCCGTCGAAGTAGTAGGCTAGCTTTCTTCGCGTGAGGAGGACCACCTAAAGGAGCTTCTGAATCTGAGAGTACCTGGCCTTAGTCTTGGATAGTACTTCACTGATGAAGTACACCAGACGCTGGACTTTCAGGGCGTGACTATCTTCCTCTCTTTCGACGATGATGACAACGCTCACCACCAGGGTCACGACGGCAATGTACAGGAGGAGGGGTTCGCGTTCTGTCAGCGAGACGAGTATGGGTGCGCTCGTGAGGACCGCCTTGAGCTTGTCCAGGGTCTCCTGTGCCTCAGGGGTCCATGCAAAATGTTCCGTCTTATTGAGGGGCCTGTAAAGGGGGAGGCCTCATTCGCTGAGGCATGAGATGTAGTGACTTAGGGACGCGAGGCACCCCATGACTTGCTGCACCCCCTTTACATTGCGAATCGCCCTCATATTGGCGATGGCGGAGATTTTATCGGGGTTGACCTCGATGTCGCGCTCAGAAACAATGAAACCGAGCATGCCGCGCGGCACCCCGAACACGCACTTCTCAGGATTGAGTTTGACGCGCTTGAGTTTCAGGGCTTCAAATGCCGTCTCGAGATCGGTAATCATGGTTTACACCCATTTGGACTTCACCACAATGTCGTCCACATATGCCTGGATGGTCCTCCAGATGAGGTCCCGAAAAACTGAGCGCATGCACCGCTGGTAGGCTCCCGTGTTGTGAGGCCGAACGGCATAGTGACATAGCAAAAAGAACCAAACGGCGTGATGAAGGATGTCGCGAGCTGGTCGGACTCCTTCATCTGGATTTGATGGTAACCGGAATATGCATCAAGGAAACAAAGTGTTTCGCACCCTAAGGTGGAATCGACGATCTGATCAATGCGGGGCAGGGGATATGGGTCTTTACCACATGCCTTGTTCAGGCTGGCGTAATCAACACACATTCTCCACTTCCCGTTCTTCTTCTTAACTAGTACTGGATTGGATAACCATTCAGGGTGGAATACCTCTTTGATGAACCCGGCCTCCAGAAGCTTGTGGAGCTCCTCGCCGATGGCTCGCCGCTTCTCCTCGTCGAAACGGCGTAGATGCTGCTTCACCGGCCGGGCGCCCGGCTAGATCCTCAAGGCGTGCTCGGCTATATCCCTCGGTATGCCCGGAATGTCCACAGGGCTCCACGCAAACATGTCGTCGTTTGCGCGGAGGAAATCGACGAGCGCCGACTCCTGCTCCGGGTGCAGGGAGGAGCTGATGCGCATCACTTGGTCGCCCGTTTCGGACGGGTCTAGGGGGACTTCTTCTACACATTCTAGAGGAGTAAAGTTCCCCGAGCACATGGAGTCGACCCTATCCTCGCTGGCGGCTTCGGCCGCAGCCGCTAGCCTAAGGCATCGTCCCTCGGCCATGGCGCTTTTGCAACTGTCGACGTCACATTGGTACGCTTCCTTGAGCTTGGAGGTGACCGTGATGACGCCGTTTGGTCCCGGCATCTTGAGCTTGGGGTAGGTATAGTTGGGGACGGCCATGAACTTCGCGTAACAAGGCCTCCCCAATACCGTGTGGTATTTCTTGCGGTATGAGACAACCTCTAAAGTGAGGAGCTCGCTCCGGAAGTTGTTCGACTCCCCGAACGTGACGAGCAAGTCGATCTGCCCCATGGGGAGGACTGGCTTTCCGGGGACGATTCCTAGGAAGGGAACCCCCTCCGGCTAGAGCTTCTTTCTGCGTATCTTCAGGGCCTCGAAGGCATCGTAGTACATCATGTTAAGGCTGCTGCCCCCGTCCATCAGTACCTTGGTGAAGCGCACATTCCCTATGATCGGATGCACGACGAGTGGGTAGCGACCCGGCTGAGGAACATGGCTTGGGTGGTCATCTCGACCGAACGTAATGTCGGACTCCAACCAATCGAGGAAAGTCGGAGTTGCCGGGGTGGTCGTGAAAACTTCGCGCCGCTCCTGCTCCTGCCGACGCTGGCGGTTGTTTGCCCCTGAGCTACCGAAAATCATGAGGCGATCGACTATGTGGGGGTAGGAGTCTTTTCCGCCGTAACGACCGCCACGACAGACGTGGTAACCTCACCTATGTTGGCATGCTTGCGCGCGTCGAGCGTGTCGCACACGTCGTCCTTGTCGCCCACTCGAGCGTGAACCGCTGGGCGTCGGCGTTCGCCCGTCGTGGGAGCCTGATGAACCGATCCCTCGCGATCATTTGGCGCTGGATTGGCCTGGTGGCCGGTGATGAGCCCGCGTCTCCGCGACGCGGAGCTCTCGGCCTGCTGGACCGCAGCGCGCCCGAGAAGGGATTGAGCTCGTCTTGTGCGAGCCTCCCTTCGGGGGAGTCCGGGACCGTGAGGTTGCGGAGCAGCATTGCTGTTGCCGCGATGTTCTGACTGGCCCGCGCGAACTGAGGTGGGTCGTGCTCCTCGTTGATGATGCGCTGGTGCACCGCTCGGGCTTCCCTCCGAGCGTGGGGCTCTCCGGGGTCCCTAGCGGCTTCGCGGTCGAGCTTTTCGCACTCAAATGTTACCCTTCATTGGTGCTCCGCGAGTTGTTGCTCCATGTCGCGGAGATCGTGCAGTTGTCGCTGCTAGGGATCTAAGGGTTGCGGATCATCCTGTGGCATAGGTGCCGGAACTCCTGTCTCGCGCACGGGTGTGTGGATGCTGTCTTCGTCCCCCTCCTTGATGAGAGTGGCGTCGACAGCCACTCTGGGCGGTGGCGTGTCGCACATGAAGCACTCGCGGCCGCGGCTGGCGCTGCGGTCGCTCAAGTCGGACCTGAGTAGGTAATCACTAGCGTGCAAGAAACCGTAGAAGGCATCCTTGTCCCCCAGACCTTCGAAGTCTAGAGGCTCACAGGGATCATCGCTCTCGCTGCTGGAGTCGGCGCAGGAGGTGGCCTCCGAGCTCGTAAGGAGGTCGGAGACGGACCGTAGGTGGTGGGACGGGAGTCCGATGCACGTCCCCTCCGCACGTTCGGCGTGGAAACCCGCGGCCATCGCCTCTGAATAAGACGCGGCAACATTCCTCATGCCGTACGGAAACGCCCTCGGCACGGTCGCCGAGATGAGCTCGGGAGAGAGCGGTTGCCCTCCCGCGAGCTGCGTCGCCATGTTGGCGAACGCGAAGTAGAGGTTGTGGAGGGACCCCTGAGTCGGCTGGGGACCCATCAGGGTATCGAGCTGGCGCTCAAATTGGGGGAGTCGGCTCGTGGGGCGGCAGCCCCATGAGCTGTTTGCCCCCCGGAGGGAGGCATGCCAAGGTGGGCCATGGACGCCGAGATGGCAACCACGGCTACCTCGGAGGATGCCTCAGGGCGACGAAGAACCAGATCGCCCCCTGCCCTCCAGGCTACCAAAACGGACGATGGAGCCTGGCACAAAGTCGATGCGGAGAGATGCCATCCGATACTCGAAAATGCGGGTGACACGCAAAGTTCGCCTACCTGGCGCGCCAACTGTCGGTGTCTAAAATGGCGGGGTCTAGACAACCAACGAGTAAATTTCTAAGCGTGTCGGAGATCGGATGGTTACGCTCGGTTAACATAGGGTTTATACTGGTTCGGGCACGAACGCCCTACGTCCAGTTTGCTGCGGAGTCGTGTTACCGAGCTTGGAGAGCTCGTAGAGGGGAGCTACAAGCAATGGTGAGAGAGGGAAGCTGGTTCCCAGGTCTCGTGCGTATGAGGTTCTTGGTCATGGTGAGAGCTCACGTGGATGCGAGTGCGAGTGTGTTGGAATGAATCAAGAGAGTTCAGAGAAATGAGAGAGTGTAGGTCCATTCTCCCCCTTTATACGTAGGGAGAGATGGAGGAGTACAGTAGAGAGAGACGTGGGCCCGGTATGGGCTGTTGACTTGGGGACACCTTGGGCTTCTGTTCGCCTTCCTTCCCGGGGAAGACTGCACCTGTGGGCGCACCGTTCGGGTCCTATTCGTCCTTGAGGGAGTTGTAGCCATGCGCCTCGTAATCGGGAACGTCACTATTCTCTGATTAGGGCATGGGCGGATGTTGGCAGCACAGGGCCAGGCACCCCCGCATTCCATCGTACAGGGCTTCGAACGCCCTAACCCCTGTTCAAATGTCTGCCGGGAGCATGGCGTGTGTCAATCGGTGGTTAGGCAGCACAGGGACTTGCACAACAAGGAATGCACAGGGAGAGGCATGGCAGTTCATGCCTTGGTACCCCATCCCTAAGGACAAGTAGCACTGTGGACCTTTTTACTATAGGCTAGTCCGCCTGGATCGGCCGTGGCGGTAATGCCTTTGGGAGAGGCTGATGTAGTTGGATGGCGTCACATCATCTTGGACGAGGCGGAGGAGCCCCCGAGGGAGCGTACGTCACGGATGTATTCGCCCTAGCTCGGACGAGGCGGAGAGGTCTCCAAGGGTGGGTAGGTCATAGATGACGTCAGCCTGGCCCGAATGAGGCGGAAGGGCCTCCAAGGGAATGTTGTTGTTATTGGTGAGATGAAGTGGTGGGCCCCGTTAGGTGGGTACGTCACGGATGACGTCAGCCTGGCCCAGACGAGGCGGAAGGGCCTCCGAGGGGATGAAGAGCCCCCGAGGGTGTTTTTCCTTAATTTTTAGGGTTTTAAATCTTAAAACCCTAAAAAATGGAAGGAGCCGTCGAGAGGAGGAAGAAGGGGGCAGCGCTGTAGCACTAAATAGGCACAACTTAATGGAGATGGCCAAATGTAACTAAACCGCCTCGGTTAATAAACATTAACAGAGGCGGTCGTGTTACGCCACCCGCCTCCATTAATCGATTAACGGATGCGGGCGCGTTACGATGACCGCCTCGGTTAATCTATATTAACCGAGGCGGTCGCTCCTTATATGCCCGCCTCGGTTAAGAATTAATGGAGGTGGACCTTTTGGACGACCGTCTTCCACGGACGGAGGTAGCTGGACCTCGCTTAATGGAGGCAGGCGGAAGATGTGACCGCCTCCAATAAAAAAACCCACCGTCTCACATAAGAAATTCTGTACTAGTGAACGCTCCTTAAATTTAGGAAACAGAAACAAATTAATCTACGATCTAAACTAGGAAATCCTGATCGGTTTCCTTCCTAGCGGCGTGCGGCCCAGAGACTCGCGGAAGTCCACGCTCAGCTTGACCCCCACGCTCACGTTCGCCCAGTGCATCGCGCGTCTCACGCCCGCCCGATGTCTCCGCGCTCCACATGACATCTCTCCCCTCCTCAAGACCCAGCTCGTCCTCGAGCTGGAAAGTTAGACAACGCTCCCGGAAACCGTCGAGGTTCGCCCAAGCTGCTGGTGGCGATGCAGGCTCAATGAACATCTTCAGGAGGCCTAGTGTGGTAAAGAACACATCAGTGAAGGCGTCCGACATGCCGTCCAGCAGAGACATACTTGCTGAGGTCACTCGGATACCGGGCGCGTCCGGCCCTGGCAGGCCGTGTGAGCACACCTTGTGGTCGCTGCGCCGGAAGGTCAGAGTGCGGGCGCTGAAATCCCACAAGATGGGACCTAGCAACGCCAAGCATTGGGTCCCTAGGACCATGTCGAAGCCGACGAGAGGCATGACGTAGAGGTCGGCATGGAGCGCGGTGTCGTGGATGGAGAACGCAGCGTTGCAGATGACACCCACACACGGGACGCGTTTGTCGTTGGACATTGTCGCAGTGAGGTTGGTTTGGTGCTAGAGAGGAAGGCCCGAACGCTGCGCTACATCCTTCGAGATGATGTTGCGAGTGGACCCTAAATCCAGCAGTGCGACAAAGATTGTGCCGCCCAACTGGATGTGGACTTGCATGGTGTCGATGAAGCTGACACCCGCAATGGCCCAGAGGGAGAACATGTGTGAATCCTCCGTTGCCGCATCCTGCGAGGCCGCCTTGGCTTCTGTGTCTTCGTCCTCCACAACGACGTCCAGGAGGAATTGCCGCTTGCAGACGCGGTTGTGGCTGCGAGTGAACTGCTCATCGCAGTTGTAGCACAACCCGAGACGGTGTTGGTCCTCCTGTTCCGCCGTCGTTGTTGACACCTCTTAAATATCAATTCTAAGTGTCAACTAAGCAGGACAAATGATATATTTGCAACACACCACCTAGACATAGGATTTTAACTGACAGAATTCCACGAGTTTTGGTGTTTATCTGTTTCTACAGGGAGACAACTGCAAAAGAGAAAAAGAGGCCCACAAGTAAGGATTACATAGACACATAACACCTCCGTATGAAAAAGACTAATCTAGAAGTCTCCAGAACCACCCCCGAGGAAGGAGGGGCCCACCTATCAGCAGGGTAGGATGGGCGCCCTCCCCCCTAGGGCGGCTGCCTTGGGCCCAGAGCCAATGAGGCCCTGCCTCGTGAATTATGGTTCCACCGCCTTTGAGGTTTAATCTAAACCCTCCATTAAGGTCGGTTTGATCCGATGACTGACGATCATTTTAGGGGGCTATATAAGGAGGACCCCTGCCCCCTGGCAAAGAGAAATCCATTATTCATTTACATATTTTCCAGAGAGGATTCGCCAGAGAGGATCCCTTATGGATCTATTCTCTAGGGCTTAGCAATCAAGAGAAACTATCCTTAGTTTCTATGTGAGATCAGAGTCTACTCTTCTAGATTGAGAGAGTTAGAGTGGAGGTGTGGATTGGAGGAAGCCCTGCATGTCGGTGTCTCTTCTCCAGTTTGTATTGACGGGATCAAGTCTCCTAACCTGAGGCTTGCTCCTAGGATTTCTTCAGTATTTCGACTTCTAATTCTAGTAAGTTCCCTGTTTACTATTCTTTGGTTTGTGAGTTTACTTTATTCTCTTCGCGTAGAGAGTAGGGTAATCATCTCTAGCGTAAACATGGTGTTTGGGCTAGGATACTCATAGATATCCCCTGTCTAGCCGGATCTGTGGTAGTAGCTCGGAAAGTGACAATTCCGTAGATACCTTTAGAACCCACAATCCGTTAGAAGGACTGGTAGGGTTTATAGGCGTGTGGTAAGCATTCTCTGAGGTGTCTCTTATCACGACAGTTCCCCCCAATAGAATAATAACACATATCTTGCTTAGACTAGAACGAGACTACAATCGCAGTCTTCTCTAATCGCTCATATCAAGATCACCTTGTTTCTAGCCTAAAGGTTAATAGCATAGATTTGGTTAGTCAGATGCACCCTTTCTCCCTCTGGAAATAAAATTATGATACTCTAGATAATCTCTCGGGTGAAATGCTCACCGGTATCCGTGCGCTTGCGGATTACTTCCAAGTGATTTCTCTGTTTGCATTAACAAATATCAACAGTCGTCAGGCGCTTGATCGGCTGACCCTCGATGGAGGTCGTAGCCACAGTGGGCGCCGACAGAAGAAGGCGTGGTGGTGGTGCTGGAAGGAGGGCCTTGGGGCTCCGCTAACCTGTGGAAGCCGCAGACACCGTATACCCCTCATGCAGTTCCATCTGTCGAGCCAGACGTACTCTTGGTAGCTGACAGCTACTGCAGGTTCTGGATGCACACGTCGTGGCGGAGCGGCGGTAGGAGCCCGCCTATGAAGAGTTGCACGTGTTGTAATTCCTCGAGAGGTCCCGCTTGTGGTAGAAGCGCCTGGAAACGATATTGGTATTCTTCCACCATGCTAGTGCGGCGGCACTCGGCCAACTCGAACAAGGGCGCCGAGCGCAGTGGAGGTCCGTATCTGAGTTGGAGGAGGTCTCTGTTTGCTTTAACAAATATCAACAATCATTTCTGGCACCATTGCCGGGGAGAAAGACAGTTTGCTGAGATAACCTTGAATCTTGCTATTTTCTTGTACCTATACTTTTATCTTTTCTTATATTTTTCAATTTCTTTGTTTCTTACCTTTTCTATCCTTATGGAAAATCTAAATTCCACACCTATCTATCAATTTTCTGCACCCACGGAGACCAACCTATTACCATGGGAGTCATCACAACCTATCCAAACTCCCCAGTTTAGGTTGAGTCCACGGTTGATTGCAATGATTCAAAGCCTATCCTTTTCAGGAAAGGAAGAAGAAAATCCTTACCTTCATATTCGATACTTTGAGCAAACATGTGATTGTCTTCGCATAAAAGGCATATCTGATAAAACTTGACGTTAGAAGCTTTTTCCTTTTTATTTAAAAGGAAGAGCTAAACAATGGTATAACCAGATTGGGGAGTTTTGCGCTCCAACTTCTGTTTAGACTTTTATCCCATCACCCTTACAGTCAAGGTTCTAACCTTCAAACAAGAAGAGAACGAATCTTTGGCTTATTCCTGGAAACGTTTTCTTGAGATTTTAGAATCTGGACCACACCTTAGCATCGAAGGCCCTGTTCTTCTCCAACACTTTTATAAAGGTCTTCGTAGAAAGGATAGAGAGTTGCTAAACACCACATCTTTAGGTTCTTTCTTTCATGTGCCATCCATAGAAGCCAAATTAACCTTAGATAGAATCCTAGATGCTGAGTTGGATAATACCCTCCATGAAGAAACTCACGAAGCTGAAAACAATACCTTGCCAGATCCAACATCCACTTAAGCTATCCCAAGTTCTAAGCCTAAAAAGGAAGAAATTCCACCACCTGATTTCATGCTGGATATAGATCCTGATCTTTTCACTGATTTCGGAAATATTTCAAACTATGTTGCTATTTCAAAACCTCGAAATCATCACCTTAGAAACCATATATACCAAATGCTAGACAGAAGCATTTTAAGAGAGCTTGTATCAATCATAAGTAGCAAATGGTTAGAAGAATCATAGCTTTCCTCTGATGTGATCCGTTTGGATTCACTGCCTATTCCAATACGTTGTGCTTTCAATTCAGATCAATTTGATGGTCTCTATAATCCTGTTGTGGGGGTCAATATCATGTCTAAATCACTTGCACATGAATTTTTAGGCAAAGTGACTTTAACCCCAACAACAAAGATCATGCAGAATCTTGACAGGCATATAGTCCTCAGTCTTGGAATTTTGCATGTCTTACCCATTATGGTAGATGGTGTCATGGTTCGTTTGAACATTTATATCTTTGATACATGGGACCACGACCTCTTGCTAGGACAACCTTTTAGAAGACTTCTTTATGAAGGACAAAGTGGGAAACTAAACATTTCCTTTGGAAAGAGTATTCAAATCCCAATGACAATCTCTTATTCTTTGAACAGTAAAACTGAATCATATCTTCTACCTGATCCTATGGAGGAAGTAAAAACTGCTTCTCTAGAGCTTTTCAATGAACCAGATTTAGAAGAAGATGCTCCTTTCTTCATAGAAGAAGAAGTTGACCCTTCTGAACCCGAACCCTTAGACGAATTTGCAGAAACGCCTAGACCTCCTGTAGAGCTTAAACCTCTACCACTCGGTCTTACGTATGCTTTCCTCAATAATGATCCAGAGTCTCCTATAATCATAAGTGATAAACTCACTCAAGAGCAAACTCTTCGCTTGATGGTTGTTCTAGAAAGACATCGTTCAGCCTTTGGTTACTCATTCCAAGATCTCACTGGAATCCATCCTTTAATTTGCACTCATCGCATTCCAACAGATCCTTCTGTTTCACCTTCTCGAGAGCCCCAACGAAGACTCAATAACGCGACGAAAGACGTAGTTAAAAAGGAAGTTTTAAATTGCTGCATTCAGGGATTATATATCCCGTGCCGCATAGTGAGTGGGTAAGTCCAGTGCAAGTTGTGCCTAAGAAGGGAGGCATGACTGTTGTCACAAATGAGAAGAATGAGCTGATTCCACAATGCACCGTCACAGGATGGCGGATGTGTATAGATTATAGAAAGCTAAACAAAGGTACAAAAAAGGATCACTTTCCTTTACCTTTTATAGATGAGATGTTAGAGCGGTTAGCCAACCACTCATTCTTCTGATTCTTAGATGGATATTCCGGGTATCACCAAATCCTGATACATCCTGATGACGAAAGCAAAACCACCTTTACATGCCCCTATGGAACTTATGCTTGTCGTAGAATGTCTTTTGGGCTATGTAATGCTCCAGCCTCTTTTCAAAGATGCATGATGTCTATATTTTCTAATATGATTGAAGATATTATGGAAGTTTTTATGGATCATTTCTCTGTTTATGGAAAAAATTTCGATAATTGTCTTGAAAATTTAGACAGAGTTTTGCAAAGATGTGAAGAAAAACATTTGGTCCTTAATTGGGAAAAGTGTCATTTTATGGTCAAAGAAGGAATAGTGCTAGGACACTTAATATCTGAAAGAGGCATTGAGGTAGACAAAGCTAAAATTGAAGTAATTGAACAGTTACCTCTGCCTATAAATGTGAAAGGAATAAGAAGCTTTCTTGGTCATGCTGGTTTTTATCGAAGATTTATAAAATACTTTTCATTTATTGCTAGACCACTAACTCTTTTGCTAGCCAAGGATGCTCCTTTCATATTTGATGACGCTTGCCTAAAAGCTTTTGAATTATTGAAATCAGCGCTCATCTCTGCACCAATCATTCAACCCCCTGATTGGTCTTTACCTTTTGAAATCATGTGTGATGCTAGTGATTATACTATGGGGGTAGTTTTGGGACAAACTAAGGATAAGAAGCATCATGCAATAGCTTATGCTAGTAAAACTTTGAGAGGACCCCAACTTAATTATGAAACCATTGAAAAAGAGCTCCTGGCTGTTGTTTTTGCTATAGACAAATTTATATCTTATTTAGTAGGAGCCAAAGTAATTGTTTATTCTAATCATGCTGCTTTAAAATATCTTCTGCTCTAAACCTCATTTAATAAGATGGATCCTGCTGCTCCAAGAAATTGATTTAGAAATAAAAGATAAAAGGGGAGTAGAAACCCCTGTTGCAGATCACTTGTCCAGAATGTATTTTAAGAATTCACAGGAGCTACCCATTGATGATTCACTCCGGGACGACATGCTCTACGGAATCAATAGATCCGACCCCTGGTATGCAGATATTGTTAATTTAATGGTTTTAGGATATGTACCACCAGGAGGAAAAAAAAGAAAGCTTATTCAAGAGAGTCGTTCACACATATGGGATGAGCCATACCTCTTTCGAGTATGCTCTGATGGCTTACTCAGGAGATGTGTGACTATTGAAGAAGGAATGAAGATCATTGAAAGATGTCACTCATCACCATATGGAGGTCATTATGGAGCATTCCGCACACATGCAAAAATTTGGCAATGTGGATTCTATTGGCCAACAGTGTATGAAGACACCAGAGAATTTATTCGAAGATGCGGGCCATGTCAAAAACATGACAAGATAAACTCAAGAGATGCCATGCCACTCACCAGCAATCTGTAGATAGAGCTCTTTGATGTTTGGGGAATCGACTATATGGGAACATTCCCCCATCAAAGAATTGTGAGTATATCTTGGTGGCAGATGACTACGTCTCCAAGTGGGTGGAAGCATTACCTTGCAAACATGCCGACAACGTGAATTCAAAGAGGATGTTTGAAGAGATCATATTTCCAAGATTTGGAGTCCCCAGAATAGTGATAAGTGATGGTGGATCACATTTCATCGACAAACATTTTGAAAAGTATCTAGAAAGGCATGGGATCCGCCACAACGTTGCTACACCTTATCATCCTCAAACAAGTGGCCCAGCAGAAACCTCAAATAAACAGATCAAGAATATTCTTCAGAAGACAGTGAATGAAATGGGAACAGCAAGGAAGGAGAAGTTACCTGATGCACTCTGGGCATACCGGACTGCATACAAAACTCCAATTCGAATGTATCCATATCAACTCGTATATGGGAAGACTTGTCACCTACCTATTGAACTAGAGTTTTGTTGACACAAAAAGCGTCAGATCTGTGAACACCTCGGGCTATTACCCAAAGCTCGGTATTCCGGAGGCGTGCCAGTCGATTTGACCAATCAATCGACAAGGATGATAACTAGAACAAACTAAACGAGACGACAGCGATGCGCCGGACGTCAAGGCTCAGATTGATCAAGGATAACTAGAGCAGAGCTGAACGAGGCAAACAGCGATGCGCCCGGATTGCCAAAGCTCAGAGGTACTCCCACGCGGAACTAGCAAGGATTTGACGGAGATCAGGATGATGCAGCCCGTCGAGAACTTGAAGAACTCGTTGATAGCTATAACTAATGCATGAAAAGGGTAAATTGCGATTAAAAGGTAGAATAAGATAAAATTGGTTTGCTTTTTTAATTGGATTGGTTCTTCCATAGCCCGCATGGAGAGTTGTACAAAGACACGACCCGTACCCTTCCTAAAACAAACTCCTAATTTTAAGGAAACTGACTCACGCAGGAGTCGGATCTAAAACAATAATATTTACTCCCCTAAACAAACACACCTATTTTAAAGGAACATAAACGACTCATGCAAGAGCCGGACTCAAACTACCATAATAACAATACTGGTAAAACACCAGTTTCCTTATACTTTTCCTCGATGGAAGCTTTCCATCCGCAGATCCCTGCAACTTCCTTCTTTGAACACCTGTAGTCTGCTGCCACCAAGTGCCAAGTCACGCCCATCGGCATCGGCAATACTTTCCCGATCGGCAATCGGCAACACCTCCCAATTAGCGACCTTGTGCTGGTAACCGTCTTCACCGATCATTCCTAATCGGCAACCACCCTTCAGCGGCAATCGGCAATGACTCCTCATCGGCAATCGGCAAGGACTCTTCATCGGCAATCGGCAATACTATCGGCAATCAGCAATTTCATAGCTTAAGCTTTTCACCAATTAACCTTTGTCGGCAAGAACCATCCAGTCTCCATCGGTAGCACACTTGGCCTTCCTGCGACACTCCCATCGGCAATATTGGCTCATACTTTACCGATGCCGATGGTAAACGGCTGCTGACCAGTCATACCTTAGCTCATTTGACACGTGTTGAAAAACGGTGTCAACACATGCCCCCAGTTTCGGGATGTATAATACTTTACGTGCCGAAATTCTCTCCACTGTAGCCGTTGCTGTAGCCGTTACCTCTGAGATAGACGCACAATTCCCTCGATCTCCGTGTGTGGAACTGCAATTTAATAATAAAATCCCTCGATTGTAGCACAAACAGTTGCAGACCACCTCGATCACCGCGCGTATCTACCGCGGGCTTCTCCACATTCCTGCACAATGTGAAACAGAACCCCAAAATGCCCCTAAGCAGGCTTATAAAAAGTTACCGGGGTCCACACTACTTTTCACCCTAAGTCCACTTTCACTTTCATCTCCTTGCCATCGTCTTCAACCTCCAGCCGCTCCGAAGAACACGAACTCGAGCAATAGTACTCTTCGCAATCCAAGGACGAACTGCAAGCACTCCCTCGACTCCGATGGCAATCCAAGTTGACATCCCCAAGGTGAGACCTATTTCCTTCCCAATCCAACCTTCTGCTGGTACTTTTTCTCGCACAAATCTGGATTTACCCTTGTTCCTTTTCTGATTTTTTTTCTTCTTTCCTTCGAACTCTAGGAGCTATACAACAAGGTAGTGATCCCACTTACTGGTTCCACCTTTAGCTGTTTAGGCCCCATGGGCAATCCGGATCCTAGCTACATAATCAACGCAGAAACCAACCGAATCCCCTTCCGATCTGAATGTTTCGGTTTAGGACTGTGGAAGGATGTTTTCCGATCATGGCCCAAGCCCACTAAGGGGTGGAAGAACTGGTATCTCAGGGTCGCCAGGGCGCAACAAGTTTACTGGCAAGAGCGCAGCTTGGACCAATGTATCAGGCTTTCCATTGTCGATATAGAGAAGAACGAGAATATGTTAATAGCTGCTTCTTACTTCTGGTCAGACACCTTGAATGCTTTCTTATTCCGACATGGACCAGCCACCCCCACTCTTGCCGATGTTCACATGCTGACCGGCCTAGACATCTCCTCTGCCGACACCTTCTCCTTATTCAATAGGAAAGCTGAGCACAGAGTAAACACTCGGAACATTGGCGGTTGGACGGGTTACATTCAGGAATACCAGAAAACGGGATCGGTAAACCAGAGAGAGCATGCTACCTTCCTGAACATGTGGCTGGATAAATTCATCTTTTGTGGTAGGGCAGTTGGACCTACGACCATGTATCTTCCAGCAGCTGAGCTGCTTGCCGATGGGACAAGACTTCCCCGGGGCAGATATCTTCTAGGATCGGTATATCGTCTTCTCCATCAAGTATCCCAGAAGTTACTGCTAGGCGAGCACATCGGCAACCTTGGAGGCCCCTGGTGGTTCGTCAACATGTGGTTGAACGCACATATGCAGAAAGCACTTCAACTTGACTTGTTCGCCCAACGTTTCCCGAGAGACATACCAGAAGACCACCAGTGTGGGGAGGATGAATCGGCAACTCGCCCTCCAATCAACTTTGGAGAAGCCACTATAGTGCTGCCAGGGACCGATGCCGATGCGGAGCAATTCGGTCTATTTTTTCAGAAGTTTTACAATGGAATTTCTGCCACAGAACGGCTATGGTGGCCATATGCCGATGAAGACAGCCAGTTCCCACTATTGTTCAACCTTACCGATGGGAATGTACCCGAAAACCAGATAATCATGAAGGCCAGCATCACTCCTCGAGCTATCCCAGTGAACATCTTTGGATCTGGAAAGAATGCCCTCCATCATTTGAGTTTTACTACCCATCGGTAGCAGCAAGACAACTGGCGTTCGGCCAACTGCCGATTAAGCTTTGTTACTCCAAGGTAGTGAAGCCCAGGCAGACATTCTCCAGTGCTCTGGACTGGAACAAGGTTGTCAACCTTCCTGCCGATGCCGATGTATCAGATCTTGACTTATCCTCCTGGTCACCAACCTCCTTTATTACAAATGAGTACAAGTCTTGGTGGCAAGAATGGAGGTGTCAACTGTTCACCAAATCGTCACACTACTATCGTCACATGATCGATGCCGATCATATCATCCCTGACGACGCAGTAAGTCCTCATTCCGATGCATTCCTTACTTTTACCTTCGCCATTGGTATTTAACCTTCTTGCGTTTGACAGGTTGATGACCCGATTCCTCCGATGAGTAAGAGCGGCAAGCCCTTCAAGCTTCGAATGATGAGTCCTGTATCACTCATCGGCAATAAAGCTCCCTCGTTAGCTGCCTTCATTCCTCGACAGGTACCCACACCGACACCTGCTAAAGCCAAGGCTACATCGGCCGCCGCTGCTGCCCTGACGCGGGTGTTTGCAGTAAACTCATCTTCACCCATACCGATTATATACTGTTTAATCGGCAACATTTACCTTGTATAATTTGTATTGAATATTTTCAGGCTATGAGGTCATCGGCAACTACTCCAAGCAAACAAGCATCTCCAAGTTCGGCTGCCGATGCCCCCCAGTCATCGAAACGGGCTGGATCTTCTTCCGCTGCCGCGCCAAGGAAGAGGAGGCGTTTGAGGCTGGCTAGCCCATCTTCTTCATCGGCACAAGCCGCACCACCAACTGTCGGCACGTCATCGGCAGAAACTCCAACGGCTCCTATCCCAGACCAGCCGATGGACGACGTCCTTGGTCAGGAGGCAGTTCCATCCGCTGCAGAAGCGGAGGCGGTATCAGCACAGGCACCGTCAGCCGAAGCTCCCAATGAAGAAACACCCACAATGGCAGCGGAAGTCATGTCGGCATCGGCACCATCAGCTGAAGTCCCTGATGAAGAAACACCCTTAATGGCGGTGGAAGCGGCATCGGCACCATCAACCGATATCCCTGATGAGGCGACTGCACCCACTGCAGCAGCCGAAGCAACACCAGTATCGGTACCGTCAGCCGAACTTGCTGATGAGACAGCTCCGCCCGTCGTAGTGGCAAAGGCAACATCGGCATCGGTACCAACCGAAGATCTTGATGAAAGAGTGGCATCACTGCCACAACCAAGTATCACGCCGGAAGCAACGCTAATGGCAACACCACCATCACCAACGACGTCGATTGCTCCTCTGGCGGAAGCTCAGTCATCGGCAACCGCCGCTGATGTCCAAGACGAAGCTAGGGCATCTAATATACCAAGTCCTGGGCAAGAAATCCGCTTCAAGATGGTAATTTAATCACCTGAAAATTCTAATATAATCTTTCGATCGGCATATTTTAACTCCTCTGTGTTCAGGCCCAAGATTCTCTAGATAGTCTTTTCTCCTTCAGTCTCAACCCGCAGGATGAAGATAGACGCCAAGGCCCCCTCCAAGTAGACAGCCTGTTTTCCTTCTCGGTTGACATACCTGATGACGAGGAGGAAGAGAGCTCCGTCCCAGCTCTATCAGCAGAGATCAAGACCAAGCTTGAGGCACTGCTTTCCTTGCTGCTACAAGACACATCCCAGCTCATTCAAGACTCATCGGCAGCAAGGATTGCTTTCAAAGACATCCGAAGTCATCTCCCTGCCGATATGGCAGAAACCCTTCTCCAGGCAACCTTCCTCGACATCAAGCAAATTCAATACCAGCGGCTTTCCCATCGCATTGCCGATAGGGCCGCTCAATCTAAGAGCGAGGAAGAGAAGCTTAAGTTCAAGAATATTGCCGATGAAAAGGACAAGGGCATCAGCCAGGCAGAAGCCTCCATCAACGGCCTTAATCAAGAAATCACTCGGCTATCGGCCAAAAAAGAAGAGCTGTTGGCCGAGTTACAAAAGGTTGAAGGGGACCTGACCGCAGCCAACCAGGAGAGAACCCAATTATCCGATGCCATCAGGGTTCTGCGGCAAGAGAGGGACCAGAACGCCCGGCAAGCCATCTCGTGGAAGAAGAAGATCAAGCCGGTCGAGGGCTCTGCCGATGCCGACGCCAAGGAGATGAACGAGATAGAACAGATTCGCCTGCGTGCGACATCGGTCATTCATTCCCTGCTGTAATTTATTTATCATATCGGCGAAAATGTAACTCCGATACTTAATTCTGGGCCTTGTAATATAACATTTACACGTTTTTACCGATGTATTATAATTTTCCCTTTCCTCAGCATCCAAACGAGCACGTCATATGTCAACTCCTTCGAGAGTTCCTGGAATGTATGCTTTGCTGGAGGCAGACTGTCTCATCCGATAAGAACTTGATTAGGAAACCACTCCCAGGCCTAGAATTCAATCCTGATTGGTAAAATTAATCTCCACGCCAGAGTACCATCGGCGAACTCGTTCACCCAGTCATCGGCAATCATCACCGATACCATAACTCATCAAGTCGGCTAAAATCCTGAGTAATCCCAACTTGGTATTCAGCCCGACTGTAATAATAATCGGCAACGAAGCTTCATACTTCCATCAGATCAGAATTGGGACAATGTCGATAGGCCTACCCAAAAGTACGAGTAACTCCCAGAACACATGCACCACACACTTAGTCATCATGCGCAAGCGCAGCAGAATCATTCTTACAACCATCTTCTGGTAGTCAACGAATTTATCGGCAGTACGGCACCCCATACACAAACCACCGGCAAGTGCCCCCAAGTATTGAAATCGCCAATTTGCCGAGTACGGCCTTCAAGCCAACAGGTCCAAGATTGACCTCGATTAGACCATCAGCAAAATATTGCTATTTGCCGATGGATCTCCATCCTTGCGCTTTGGCCTCCACTGCTCCCTTGAGAGTTCTGCATCATCGTACAGGTCATTGCGGCGTTGGCGCTGAATTCTTCCTTTCTGGGTTTTTGTTAAACCCTTAGGGCACCACTGAGGGAGTTTGGTTTTCCAAACAGGCTGGTGCTGCCTTTCATTACTTACATCGGTATTTCTTCCGATGTTTGAACTTCTGGAGAGCATTTCTTCATCGAGTGTTTTTGTTTTGGTCTGCTCCTTGCTCTCCCCTTGATCAACCTACCCGCCAAGCCTGCTATGGGCATTAAGCTTGTCCCCTAGTTGGTCATGTACCGATCTCCTTCCTCTGAGCGGCTTGGCGCACCTAGATGCCCGATCATCCAAACAAGGCTTACCTGACTGATCGGCAGTGTGAGACCCGTTGCATTCAGGACAGTCATCGGCAGTGGGTAGCCTAATGCCTTCTTCCCAACAGTGGATGAAGAAGGGACACCTCCAATGATTTTTCCGACGAAGCCACTCCCGATGTTCTTTTTCTTCCTGCCGATATCGTTCATCTCGTGATTGCCGATAGTTCCGCCTTGGTAGCTTGTGCGTAATTACTATACCAGGAGCCCTGCTGACACAGGCACCTTTATCGGCAATTCTCTTGCCTTTCCTGTCATTCGCAAACTTTCCGGTGTAGCGCTTAGCCACTTGATGATCTGGATCTACCGATGCACTCTTTCTAGCAGTGTCCGATGTCAGCACCTTGGTCTTTCCACCGGCTTCCACCATATTATTTGGAAACGGACAATGATCAATTTCCATTGGTTCTTGGACTTTAGGATTTTCAAATTGGATCCGTCCAGAGTTAATTTCTGACTGCAACTGCTGCCTGAACACTTTGCAGTCGTCGGTACTGTGAGAAGTTGTATTGTGCCACTTGCAGTACCTGGTCTCCCTGAGTTCCTCGGCCGATGGGATTACTTGATTAAGGGCTAGCTTAATTCGCCCTTCCTGTAGCAATAAGTCAAATATTTCATCGGCCTTTATGACGTCGAAGGTGAACTTTCCGGTCCCCTTCTGGTCGAGCGCACAAGGTATCGGCCTCTCATCTTTCACCCATTCAACAGTGTCGATATTCACCTCCTCATCTGACTCGGAGTCCCCTTGTCCGACGAAGAGGACTTTCGTGCCCCAAGGGCTCCTGGGTTCGAACGATCTATCGTCCTGATCGGCCTCTGTGATATCAAAGGTGAAGCTTTCCAACTCGGCATCGCTGATACTTAGTTCTCTGTCCGAGTCTGAAGCTTCCACTTTCTTGATCGAAAACATCTTGGCGTCTGGATCTTGCTGATGCGCAGACTCGCTCACGGGTTGGGTAGATAGATGTACTTCTTCATACTTCCATGATGAGCAAGTCGGGGCAATTGATACATCGGCAACACCAATCTGTTGGACGTTATGCATCGGCTACCTAACCGATCAGCTTCTCTGGACGCCTACTGACTGAGTAGATTGATGTATTTTTCACATCTTCACGGTGAACAAGCTGACACGTCCACAGTACCAATCTGCTGAATATTATGCATCGGCTGATTGACCGATGGGCAACTCTGAACGTCTACTAGTTGATTAGGTTGACGTACTTCCTCAGGTCTCGACGTCAAAGTACTCGAAGTGTTTGGAGCATACACAGTACCAGCCATTAGAACACCATGCATCGGCTGCGCTGCCGATGGGCCATCTTGCACAGTCACTGGTTTGTGTTGTGGCATTACATTCATCGGTTGTTGTACCGATGTCTCATTGTATGTTCTTTCTTGCGAGTATTGCAGTGTAGTACTTATCGGTTGATGTACCGATACTTCGCTCGGAAGATTCACTGGGCGATGCTGGGGAACTTCTGCCATTTGGTGTTCAGGCTGCACATATTGCCTCGGAATCGGCAATTGACCGATCCAACCTGCATTAGGCATCATCGGCTCATAACTTACCGATGGCTGATAACTAGCTGACTCCCGCAGCCCTTGTACATTCGGATGATAGCCTTGACTTGCGGGTGCCATAGGCTGAGCAGCTATTGCCGATGCAGCTGATTGACACTCGGCATGTTTTGTTGCATCGACCAAAGATTTGCCGACGGCTGACAGCCAACTGACCCTTGCAACCCTTGTATCTTCGGATGATAGCGTTGATCTGCAAGTACCATAGGCTGAGCAACTATTGCCGATGCAGGTTGACTGGCATGTAACACGCTTTGCATCGGCCAGGAATTCACCATCGGTTGATCGCCAGCTGAGATCTGTCGTTCTTGTACCCTTGAATGATCGCCTTGACCTGTGGGTACCACATCTTGAGCGGTCATTGCCGATGCAGATTGATTGGCAATCGGCACACCTTGTTGCATCGGCCAAGCAGCTGCCGGTGACTGATAGCCAGCTGAGGCTTGCAACTCTTGTATCCTAGGATGATAGCTTTGATTTGTAGCCACCGCGGGTTGAACAGCTACGGCCGATGCAGGCTGACTGACGCTCGACATGGTTGATCGCATCGGCCAAGAATTTACCGATGTAGGCTGATTAACTATCGACGCGTCTTGTTGTATCGGCCAAGCATTCGCCGATAACCGATAACCGGCGGGTGTTTGTCCTTGTTGTACCCTTGATTGATCGCTTGAAATCACAGGTACCGCAGCTTGAATAGCTATTGCCGATACAGGTTGATTGACAATCGGTGTACCTTGTTGCATCGGCCAAAAAGTTGCCGATGGCTGATAGCCGGTTGATGCCTGTTGCCCTTGTGGCGCCGGATAGTTAATAACATAGCTACTTTGATTAGCAGGTGTCCCAGTTTGAAGAACCATTGTCACCATGGGTTGACTTGCAACTGCTGGGCTTTGTTGTGTCGGCCAGTGATTTGCTGATGGTTGGGCATACGGCATTCTGGGCATTGCCGTTTGCAGATTCCCTGTTGGCGACTGCATCGTTGAAGATGTAGCATAATGCATCACTGGAACCATCGGCTGTACAGATGTTGCCGATGCCATGGGAACCTTCCACCCTGCATGGTTATTTTGGACCAATCTGGAATCAGCAGATAGACTTGGAGACATACCATATCCCCAACAGCTGGCAGAAGTTGGCTGACTCTGGATTACATGTCCAAACATTGTTGAAGCCACCAGATTTGCGTTCATCTGAGTAATGCTTGTTGGGATCAATCTTGGTGGCGCGATCTCATCGGCAGATCGGCTCGTAACTGGTGTGGACACCCTTGGAACCGCCGATGGAGTCGCAATAGATGCCGATCCGAGTTGACGATACTCTGGACCAACATAATATGGTGCATTTCCCTTGAAAGCTTGCTTGACAGCATTGCACACGGTATCGGACAACACATTGGATTGGCTAATTAATACATTATTTAATGCATAATTAACTGTATCTTGTACTTTACCAGGATCGGCGTAGAAAATAGTCTGCCGTGGCGATGGTGGATCTTGCCTCTGTACTGCTTCGCCGATCCCGTTTAGGCTGAAGGATCTAAGATATGAGCACTTGTATTCCTCCATTGCCTGCTCCAGAGCCTGTTTCTGATGACCTGCCAGATCTGCTGTGGAGACTTCAATGACACTCCTTGGATTAGTCATGATAAATATATTTATATAATCGTGTCCCACCAAGCGTGCCAAAAGAGGTGTTGACACAAAAAGCGTCAGATCTGTGAACACCTCGGGCTATTACCCAAAGCTCGGTATTCCGGAGGCGTGCCAGTCGATTTGACCAATCAATCGACAAGGATGATAACTAGAACAAACTGAACGAGACGACAGCGATGCGCCCGGACGTCAAGGCTCAGATTGATCAAGGATAACTAGAGCAAAGCTGAACAAGGCAAACAGCGATGCGCCCGGATTGCCAAAGCTCAGAGGTACTCCCACACGGAACTAGCAAGGATTTGACGGAGATCAGGATGATGCAGCCCGTTGAGAACTTGAAGAACTCGTTGATAGCTATAACTAATGCATGAAAAGGGTAAATAAAAGGTAGAATAAGATAAAATTGGTTTGTTTTTGAATTGGATTGGTTCTTCCATAGCCCTCGGGCACATATTTATACTCCCGCATGGAGAGTTGTACAAAGACACGACCCGTACCCTTCCTAAAACAAACTCCTAATTTTAAGGAAACTGACTCACGCAGGAGTCGGATCTAAAACAATAATATTTACTCCCCTAAACAAACACACCTATTTTAAAGGAACATAAACGACTCATGCAAGAGCCGGACTCAAACTACCATAATAACAATACTGGTAAAACACCAGTTTCCTTATACTTTTCCTCGATGGAAGCTTTCCATCGGCAGATCCCTGCAACTTCCTTCTTTGAACACCTATAGTCTTCTGCTGCCACCAAGTGCCAAGTCACGCCCGTCGGCATCGGCAATACTTTCCCGATTGGCAATTGGCAACACCTCCCAATTAGCGACCTTGTGCTGGTAACCGTCTTCACCGATCATTCCTAATCGGCAACCACCCTTCAACGGCAATCGGCAATGACTCCTCATCGGCAATCGGCAAGGACTCTTCATCGGCAATCGGCAATACTGTCGGCAATCAGCATTTTCATAGCTTAAGCTTTTCACCAATTAACCTTTGTCGGCAAGAACCATCCAGTCTCCATCGGTAGCACACTTGGCCTTCCCGCGACACTCCCATCGGCAATATTGGCTCATACTTTACCGATGCCGATGGTAAACGGCTGCTGACCAGTCATACCTTAGCTCATTTGACACGTGCTGAAAAACGGTGTCAACAAGTTTAAAGCACACTGAGCGAAACCGCGTTTGGGTCTTAGTTCCTCCACCACCTAGTTGCCACCCCATAGGTACCAAATGGGTTTTCAAAAATAAACAAAGTGAAGATGGGGTGGTAGTGTGCAACAAGGCTAGGTTGGTAGCTCAAGGCTTTTGTCAAAAGGAGGGAATAGACTATGAGGAAACCTTTTCTCCCGTAGCTCGTTTAGAAGCAATTAGAATCCTTCTAGCTTTAGCGGCTTCTACGGGTTTTAAATTATTTCAAATGGATGTTAAAAGTGCTTTCTTAAACGGTTACATAGAGGAGGAAGTGTATGTTAGACAACCTCCCGGTTTCGAAAATCCCATGTTTCCAAACCATGTTTTTAAACTTCACAAAGCTTTGTATGGTTTGAAACAAGCCCCTAGAGCATGGTATGATAGATTGTGAACCTTCTTGCTAGCTAAGGGTTTTAAAATGGGATCGGTAGATAAGACGTTGTTTCTCCTCAAGCAGGGCAAAGACACTCTCCTTGTCCAAATATACATGGATTATATCATCTTTGGTGGTTCTTCTCATGCTCTTGTTGCCAAGTTTGCAGATCTTAAGAGCAGGGAATTTGAGATGAGCATGATGGGAGAGTTGACTTTCTTTCTCGGGATGCAAATCAAGCAAACTCGAGAAGGGACGTTTGTGCACCAAGGCAAGTACACGAAGGACATTATGAAGAAGTTTGACAAGGGTGAGGCAAAGCCTCTTTCAACGCCCATGTCGACTACGACTGCCTTGGATGCGGACGAAGAAGGAGAGGTTGTGGATCAGATGAAGTACCAAAGCATGATCGGGTCGCTTCTGTACTTGACAGCGACTCGACCGGACATCCAGTTCTCCGTCTGCTTGTGTGCTCGCTTTCAGGCGTCTTCGCGCACTTCACACAAGCAGGCGGTGAAACGCATCATGAGGTACTTGCGCTTCACTCCCAAATTTGGACTTTGGTTTTCCACCTCCTCCTCTCTTGTGCTTTGCGGTTATTCTGATGCCGATTTCGCCGGATGTCGTCTTGATCGGAAGTCCACTACTGGGACTTGCCACTTTCTTGGGTCTTCTCTTGTGTCTTGGTCTTCTCGTAAACAGTCTAGCGTGGCTCAGTCGACCTGCGAAGATGAATACGTTACCGCCGCTAGCTGTTGTTCGTAGTTGATTTGGACGATTGCCACTTTGAAGGATTTTGGTCTTGTGCTTACTAAGGTGCCTCTGCTTTGCGATAGCACTAGTGCAATTAGTGTGGCCAAAAATACCGTGCTTGACTCTAAGACCAAGCACATTGACGTTCGCTTTCACTTCTTGCGAGATCACTACAAGAAGGGCGACATTGACCTCCGGCATGTCGAGACCCACAACCAGCTTGCAGATATTCTCACAAAGCCTTTGGATCAAGCTACGTTTTCTCGCCTTCGGGGCGAGTTGGGTGTTTGGTTCCCTTTTTAGTTGAGGGAAGCTCTTTGTGTATCATAGTTCTTTTTGGTTCTTATTTGACTTTTCTTTTACTTTCTTTTTTTTGGTGTGTTTAGCCTTTAATTGGTGTCATTGCATTTGTGACATAGTTCATTTTAAGCTTCATACCTATAGCCAACATAATGAAACTATGCTCTCTTTGAGGTGCTTTATGTGTCTATGGTGTTGCCTAATTTAGACTCTTTTTGATCTCATGATATGCAATAGAGCTAAGTTAGAAAAGCTTTAAACTGAATTTAATTCCCCATGTCACCTCTGAAATGGCACTAGTATGTGTAGGCTTTTGAAGATCCTTCTTGGCTGTTTTGTATATAGCTTGTAACTATGTCTCTTCATTGTTTCATTTACTTCCATTGAGCACCATGGTTAAAATTGATCTAAAATGATATAGCTCTCTGAATAGTGAATTGAAAAGATCGAGTTGGGTTCGCATTGTGAGCACTTCACCGTGTGTTCAAGACTGCTTCCCATATGGGTTGGACTTGAGCAGTGTAATGTATGACTGAGACCGGTGTGTCAAGCCCTTTGGCTTCGCCCGGTTGATAAGAGTCATCACCTTGCTTACAGCCACTCGCATACACTCGACATGTGCCTAAATCTGAACTTTTGGCTACAAAACTCTAAAACTTGAAAAATTTGATTCAGTTGGGTCATTGGCTTGTTGTATGAACTATGCTAGGGATAGTTTTACTCGCTATACATGAGATAGCTTTTAGATAGATCCTATCTTGTTTGCGTTGTCTAGTTGTCTCTAGGAGGTGATACCCTTTCTCTACTCGCACATGAAATCTTCTCTGCAATAGCTTCTAAAGTGATCTTAAGCTCAACTTGAGTCTGTGTTAGGCACGTAGAGCTTTTCCTATTCTCATAGGATCACATCACTTAGAGCATATTTTCATTGTGTTAGCTCTAAGTATGAAGCTGTTTTGCACTCATTTTTGCATATCATGGCTTTTATTGCAAATATCTTGAGCCTGGAGGTTTTGATGAGCTGCATGTGCCAACAAGGGGAGAAAGATGTGCATTTCATCATCATACCCAAAAAATGTGCATTTCATCCTCATATCCATCCAAGGGGAGTTTTCAGTGCATTTCTACTTACACTTGTCAAGGGGGAGTCAATGTGGTTTTTTTTACCTTTTAAGGCTCTTCCAAGTGGTATCTTGGGAGGTTTTCCAATTGGTATCTTGAGAATTCTCTTGGCCGTAAGGCAATTTGGTATTCATTTGGTTTCCTGAGCCCTTGATAGCTTTTGGTTTTGGCTCCTCAATTGGTTTTCGGAGCTTTGATAGATTTCGATTGATATCTTGTCTTGTTCTGATTGGTATCTTGCTTTGCTAGCGGTGTTGAGCCTTTTCTTCTTCTTCTTGAGGGCTAGCTTTGTTTTGCTTGGTTGTGTCGAGCCATTGCCCATGTCTTTGGGAACCAAGTTTTTGGACTCGTTTTGCTTCTCACAAGTGACCCCGTTTTGGCTTTCTTAGCTTTTGGTCATTTAGAGAGCTTTACCTTGTGGCTCCAATCTGAAATGCACTTGTGTTGACAATGCACTAATCAAGGGGGAGATTGCGAACACATTGTGAATAAGTACCCATGTATGTTCAGCTTTGACGATGAGTGATTGCCCAACACTTGAGTGTTTCAGTTTGAGTGGCTTACACTAACCCTTTGCGAAAGCAAATGTGTGCTTGTCTATCGGCTTGTGGTGTGCAGGTGTTATGCCTAGTGATAGTGGTCAATGGCGTGGAGAAGGTCGAGTAGAGGCTTGTCGTGCCGATGGACTGAGAGCAGTGAAGGGCGGAAGCGGGGCTTGGACTGAGGAACCATGGGCGCCAGCGGACTAGCTGTGGTTGCTAGTACTTGGTACCGGCGAGTGCGAGAAGACATGGAGGTAGACCGAGTTGACCAAGTCAAGACGGCGGACGAGCGGGTCGAGCGGAGGCTCATGGGACTCGGAGTCCGACCGGGCGAGGACAAGGTGGCTCGAGTCGGTCGGTTTGGTGGTTTGGCCTTCAAAACCATCCGAGGACGGTTTCCAAGTTTGGGCCTCAAAGCTCGGGGTTCGGTAGTTGAGCCGAAAGCTACCGATAGCGGGTTTGGGCCTCAAAACCCGGGCGGAGCTTCCGAGGAAGCGGGGATGCCACGTGGCGGAATCCTGGAGGTTGCGTCGAGGCGACGACAACTCCTGGCAGGAAGCAGGGCCGTCCATTCAAATGAGTGGCTGAGAGTTACCGACTTGGATTATAATGTCTTAGGGCTAGGTAATTCAGTATTGTATCTAAGGGGGTCTTTGGGAAATAGCCAAAGCCCATTAAGTAGGGGATGAAGGGGTATCCCTCATCCCACCTCTCGAACACTAATCATTTGCCCCAACTCTCTCTCTCTCTAACCTCTCTCTAGTTCATGAGGTCCCTAGGTTGATTTCACCAACCTTTGTAAGAACTCGCGATCTTTTGGTGGGAATTGGAGGCCCGACTCTCCGAGTGCCATGGCACGGTTAGTTTCTTGATCAAGTCTCCCATTTTGCTTGTGTTCTTCGCGGTTTGCTTTTTGCTCTCCTTTGATCCCGAGTTGAGATCTTTTTCTATGGAGTAGTTCTTGCAAATCCGTTTGAACCAAGTTGTTCGTAATCGTGAGGAGCATCTTTGCATCGAAGGGTTTCTCCTCAAACCTCACGAGTATGTAGATCGGGCGATTTCTTTGTGGAGTTATTTGTTCTTGATTTTTCCCCAAATCTCTTCTCTCCCCGTTGTTCTAAGCCAAATTGAGCGATGATTTCTTCGGGATAGCTCCCCAACTGTACTAGGATCATGCCTATAAAGTTTGGTTGTAGTTGGTGATCATTTGGTTGAGTTTTAGGAAGATTTGACGTAGTGGAAATCGTTTTCGCGGGTTTCAGCGTTTCTGCTCGAGAGCGTCGGACGAGGCTCCGGACCACCTTGCTAAGGCTCCGGACCATCTACCATTGGTCCGGTGGTCTTGCTCAGGAGGACAGCCAAGCTGCTCCACGCGTCGGACCAGTCGCTTTAGTCCGACGGTGGCGTCAGACCAAGCGTCTTGGGTAAGGGTGCATACTGTGTTGTTTTGGGAAGAAAGATTTTCCATCGGACCAAGCTCCGGACCAGGCGTCGGACCAGGTGTCTGAAGTCAGAGTGCTCCCTGCGTAGTTTTTGCGGGAGCGAGTGTGAGCTTCGGACCAGTCCGATGGTCCACTGCAGAGCGTCGGACCAAGGGATCCGGACTCTATGCTATAGTTCGGAGGTTCTGACAAGTGGTCCAACGGCTACTGTTTGTGTCTGTTTGAGTTGCGGTTTATTTCTCCGGGTTTGTAACTAGCTCCGCTGTGTTCCTAGGACATCTCCTAGAACATCTACCCACTTATGGGTCGTGAGTTTAGTTTTCTTTTTGGGTTGTGTTTGGGACAAGAGTCAAGATCTTCCGAAAGGAATTTTTATTTGGCTCTCATTCACCCTCCTCTGGTCGCCGTTTCCGGTCCTTCATCAAGAGTTATCGTTTGCATTATTATTCAAAATTAAAATATGTACTGCAGTACCAAAATATTGTAGGCATGTTTTTTATTGTCCTGCAAAATAATATTGTAGTCATCTAAGTTCAGATGACACAATAGCATTAATCAATAGTTATCATTTAGTTCCAGCAACTATAGAAGGGTCACTAAATTACTGAAATGTCTGCAAAAGCTTTTCCTTTCCAAACTTCATAGATATCAATTCCCTCGATCTGAGGTGCACTGAGCAAAAAGTAAGACTCCACACCGGTGGACTAACGATCTAGTAGTATGCCTATAGCGTTATGCTAATGCTACAGTAAAAGCCAAAGGACCATTATTTTCTTATTCAAAATATTTTTGAATAAATTAAAAAGATGAGTTGAATTCAAGCCCTGTTCAATCACCTTGAAGAACAAGCTGCCCCCAGCTTTCCTGGTGTTATCTACATTCATTCCCCTCGAGACAACAGAGTCGATAACCCTAGAATTTGCAAGCTTCTTAAAATCAGCTAGCACCTCGAGGCCTTGTGGTTGAGGAGGACGGCAGCAGCATTATCACCAAAGGCAACGCGACCAATCTGCACCACTCTGTGATTACAGCATCCTACACAAAGCCAGATTCATCTCATAAGGAAAATGAAGCTCATGTAGAAGATTTAGGAGCAGAGTAAAATCTCTGTAATAGAGGTTCATTAAGTTGCTACACTGAATCTTTTTTTTTAAGCAGGCAAACGCTGCTTACAAAATCCTAAAAGGCGGGCATAAATTTAAAAAGCTACAGATCTACAGTAAAGGAGACCATTATTTTCACATCAAGTATACTACAATCTCACACCAAATGGTGCTTATAGGTAGAGATAAAAAAAATCAGCAGGAGCAACTGTTCTTTTCTTGGTCACCCAAACTATGAATGGAAGAAAAAGGGGTGAACAGAAGAATAGGAGAGTGAATGGTAGGATGAGGGAAGAGGCAAACGGATTAACCTTATAGCCGGCAATATCTGGATGGTGTTGCTTCTCGAGTTTCCTGTAAGCGTCCTTGTTTTCCTGAAATGTGAAATGAACTGTGATACCCAGCACCTGGTAGTAATGATCCCTGGTCCTTCCCCTAGCTGTGCTGCAGCACCTGATCACACGTCTTGGACTGTCAGGGTGTGGTCTAATAAGTTCATGGTGAACTGATCCATTTCTTGGCAGCAAATATTCCCCACCAAAGGAACACGAACATCTACACCAAATTCAATTCTTATACAGATCAGCGTCATAAACATTGTATGCAGAACATGCTGTACTTGTAATCACAGCTCATAAGCATGTAAACAACATATTAACTGAGATCACATTACGAATTAGTACTGGCAGGTACTATTCAAGGACTAAGTTTTCATTCTAGCTAATATCAGTATTTAAGCAAAGCGAGTACACACAAACGCTAATCTTCATATGTACCAATAATGACTAACGTAACAAACTGAATTAACTAACCTCCCCAAAGTAATTCAGGTGGTGAGAATTGTTGACGAAATATGCGTCGTAGTCTACCTAGGGGGCACCCCACGGTAGTAAATTGTAGGCGGAGGTGTGGCGACGGCGATCAAGCGTAACACATAGAGCGTAGACACGACGATTTAGAGGTTCGGGCCGGCAAATCGTCGTAATACCCTACGTCATGTGTTTTGGTGGCTGGATTGATATGTATATTAGGTTACAAGATCCGTAGATGAGTTCTAGGGGATCGTATGCGTATTCTGTGAGATGTTTCGGAGGGGGGGTCCCTGCTCGCCTTATATAGCCGAGGAGCAGGATTACAGCTTCCATATCCTAACAGACTACGATCGGTCTCTTTAGGTAAGAGATCCGAGTCTATCTACTAGGATCCTTCTTGGTGAGCAAGGCTTCTTCGGAGTCTTTGACGAGCACGACGGGCTGGTCGCGGGCCGCAAGGCCTCGTGGGCTGGGTCGTCTTCTGGTCGGTAGGCCCATAAGGTCCCTGGGGATATGCCGAGGTAATATCCCCATCAAGTCCCCGAGCACGTTATATTCTTCTGGCGAGTCAGCAGTATCATTCTTGGAAGTGTACATCTGGTCGCCATTGCATGAAGTCGTCGTTGCAGGGTTCCGACCAGGCCATCTAGTCGGGGCACTGCTTAGAGAAGCCTTCCGACCAGGTCGAGCTGAAAACAGAATCTTAGCTTGATGTACGAGCAGGTCGCCTTCAATGGATGTTGCGACTGCTCATTGGGAGGATGTGACGTGTTGAAGAAGAAAAACTTTTTGAACGGTTTGTTCCCTGGTGAAGTGTACCCACTTAAGCTCTGTAAAAAGACAACAAAAAACAGTAGAGTTTTGTCGAGAAGAAAATTAGTACATTCACCACAAGGTGAAGTGTACCCACTTAGTCCTCGAGCTTGGTGGTAGGTGAAGAATGCACGTGGTGCCAAGCTTTACAATAAATATAAAGACTGTGTAATTAGGCATGAGTAATGAGTAAAGCATGAGTTTTGTAAAAAACGACTGCGAATACCCACAGTCTCCGAGCCTGATTTAAGAGTTTGTGAGGCTCTTGCATCAGGATTATAGAAGAAAGACTGAAGTATAAGTTTGGTTAAAACAACTGCGAATACTCGTAATCCTCGAGCCTGATGCGAGAAGCTGGAAGGTTCTTGCGTCGGGGTCATAGTGCTTTATTCGCAGTCCCCGGGTTGCAGTCCCGGGTACTTTGTTGTTCCGTGTCGTTGCTCCTGTGTCATGGCGGTAGTCCCCGAGCCTTGCTCGGCATAGTCCTGGACGGAGTCCCCGAGCCTGGTCGTGTCTGCGAGCAAGTGGCTGAGTCGTCGTTTACAGTCGGCGAAGTCCCCAAGTGGCACTGTAGCAGAGGTCTTGCGGAACTCGCGAACCGGTGTACTATGTTATTATTCCTGCCAAAGAGAAATCATAATGGGATTGTACGTCCAGTCCCTGGGACTGTGGTGTTAGTGGTAATTCGAAAATTATTGAGCCAAAAATCAGGGAAATTATCTGGAAGAAAATACGAAATAAGGGAAAGGAAGTTATTGGGCCGAATTGAGCGCGCGATTAGCGGCCCAAGTTGCGGCATAGAAGAGGGAACCGTCGCGGCGGCCTGTATTTGGCCGTTGCGGTTTTCCAAAAACCCTGGATGCCAAGAGCCGCACCGCTTGGTATAAAGGGGGAAGTTGGCGGCGGCGATGGTTTTCACATTTTACTCCATGTGAAAAGTGCTTGTGTTCTTCAATCTGCTCTCCTTCCGCCTTCATTCTCCACAGCAAACCCTAGCCTTTTCCTTCTATGTTCTATCAATGGCGCCCAGAAGGAAGCTAAGTACTCGCTCGTCGGCGAGAAAGGCGTGCAAACCCGCAGTGCCTGTGGAGGACGTGCTTCCAGATTGAGCTAGGGATTGGACCAAGTGCACCCTGAGGGAGGAAGACATCCAACTCCTTGTGACTGTTGGTGTCCTTCAGGATCGAACCATTGTCGAGTGGAGGCCGGTGATCGGAGAGGAGTTTCCGACATCTAATACCGGTGAGTTTGTCGTCTTCGAATCCTTCTTCTGGCGTGGCTTCGGAGTCTCTGTTCATCCTTTTCTGCGCGGTCTTTTGGAGTTTTACGAGATTTCGATATGCAACCTCCACCACAACTCTATGTTGCACATCGCGGTCTTTGTGCATTTCTGCGAGGCGTATTTGGGGATTGAACCCCATTTCGAGTTATTTCGTTACTTCTTCCGCCTCAAGCCGAACGGGACCGCCGCATCCCGGGTTGTTAGTTCGGTGTATCTTCAGCTTCGGGAGGGCATGACGGATGTGTATCTCGCCACTCCTCTACCTTCCAAGGTGACCGAATATAGATCACGTTGGTTCTATATCTCCCAGGAGGAGCCGTATGCGCGTGGTCGGAAATTCCTGTGTCTCGGCCTAACTGGTCAGCCAGTCCTTCACTGGCGGCAATGGGACAGGTGCAGGAGCTGCTTGCGTTGATGGCCGCTCATCGCTTGATGGGATTGCAGTTGGCTGTAATTTTATTATGAGGCGTTGTCAACCCTGGAAGAATATGATTCACCCTGCATTTCTTTATGCCGGTCAGTGTGACCCCACTCGTGAGACCTCGAATATCGTGGAGCTGGGGGAGGCACGAGGTTGGCTTTCTGTGATTTTCGTCCTTGGCGTCCCGTACGTGAAGAATCTGAGGGAACCGTTTCGTGATGGGGTGCCCGTGCCTGCGGTGCGTACTTACTTTGCTTTCTATCAGCTATTCATTTCATGTGTTCTTGTTTTCTTATTGATGAAGTTGTCCTGCTTCCATGGTCAGGATCGCGCCGTTTTCTTCTCTAGAGTCACGTCTAAGGAGTGGCCTGCAAGCGTCGATCGTGTGCGAGGTGAGCGAGCCGGTCGCGAGAGGTGGACGATCGTGGTTCTTCCCGCCGACGATCGTGGTTCTTGCTGGGAGGCGCCGGGCGCGCGTCGATCCGTTGGGGAATCGTCCGACCGACCTATCCCGGAAGAGGTCGAAGCCATTGGTCAACACTAGCGGTAAGTTCGTTATTAAAGAAGGCGCCCCTAAGCCGCCACAGTCGCTTTCTGATTGGACCGACGAGGGGTCGGATATGGAGGATGATGTGCCGGTGGTGAATCGGGATTGTGAAGGAGGATCTGCATCGAGCACCAAGGTTCCTACGACCAAGGCATCTTTATTTCACTCGCCTATGTCGGCAGGCGCCGGGGGCGGTGTATCAGGGGAAGATACCGTTCCGACATCGGGGCGTCCACCGACATTTGTGCTTGGAGATTCTGCCGGAGGGCTTTGAGCCCGGCGATGTACGAAGGCGCACCGGAAGTCGGACTTGTAAGTGCTTTGTCCTTTTTTTGCTTGTATCGTCAGTGGTTTCATCTATTTACTTACTGTATGCCTCTTGGTAGGACGCCGATCGTCAAGGATCCGACTGGCCCTTATGGTGACGTGCCTGGAGTCGCCGATCATGCACATGGTGTTCCTGTTTCAAAGGGATATGGTGCTCCGGCGCCCGCAGATTCTTCGAAGTGTCAGGAGCATCCTGTTGTTGCAGATGTCCCTGTTAATGGTCCTTTGGATGGTGGGCTGCCGGTCGCGGGGAGCCCTCGTGCTGTGGTTCCGGAGATCGGTTCTGTTGCAGTTTCGGGGCAAAATCCGAGACCGGTGAAGCGGACAAGGATGGCGGTGCTGTTGGAGGAGCCGGAGCCGGTGGAGGAGATTCCGCGTGCGGAGGATGGTCCAAAGCCGACGCCAGTTCGGACCTTTCGTCGTGAAGGCGAGGATTTCGTTGTTGTTGAGGATGGCGAAGCTGAAGCGGAGGCGGAGGTCTTCTTGAATGACGCGAACAGCCTCATTATACGGGCTAAGGTGACTGCTATGCTTTCTTGGGATTGGCCTTGCCGCCGTGTCTTCTTTTGCTGAACCGTCGTTGTGTGGTCGCAGGTGATTTTTAGGGTCGAAAGGGAGCGGAAGGCAATGGCCGAACAGCTTACGAAACTGGTTGCTGATAACGAGCATTTGCGTGGTGAAATTGCTCGTGTCGACGGCCAATTCGCGGGGCTAGAGGATAGTTTGGAGGCGGCGCATCGGCACTCGCAGGCTTTGGAGACTGCCGTCCGGGAATGAGAGCGTGAGAATTCAGAGCTTCAGTCTCATGTCGAGAAGGTCGACGAGTTGTCTGCCCGTGAGTCTTTGTCATTCTTTGGTTTGGTGACTTGTTGCTGTTGCCGTGTGGTGACCTATTCTTCTTTTTAGGGTTGGTTAGTTCTTGTGAGGCGGCATGTCTCGCTGAGGAAAAGGTTGCCACTGCTGAACAGGAGATTTACAAAATGCGGCCAATGCACGAAGGTAGTGGTTTCTTACCTGGCATCTGGTTTGTATGGACGCCTTATCCGGTGTTTGTTGTGTTCCTAGCTTATCGGGAGCGCATACAACTTCAATTTGCAGACCTACAGGCAAGTGTGGATTCTTACTATGATGGCTTCTGGTCGTTGGCGTGGGAGGTCGCTCCTGCGGTGGAATGTGTTGACGGCCAGGCGTTAATCCCTGAGCGTGTTGAACAAGTGTATCGGTTTGGACGTTCTCCCAAGTGTATCGGACAGAACCTGCCCTTCTTCTTCCTTGGGAAGTGTCTTCAGATTGGTGGGAGCGTTGGGATGAGCTCCCACTCAAAATTTGCTTTAATTTCTTGAATGCGGATCTCAGCGGGTTCTTCATCTTTAGAGAGGAAGAGGAACACAAGGGCAAGACTAGGACAAGGTTGTGTGTGAAGTGGACTTCTAGTTTGCCTTGTGGGGAGAAGTTTGAGCTAAGAGAAGTTTGATGAAGACAAGAGATCTTTTGGACTAGTGAGAGCAACACTACTTCTCTTGAGAGCTAAGAACTTCTCTTGAATGAAAAGAGGAGAGAGCAAGGCAAGGAGAGGTTTGAGCTAGAACTAGATTCTGGTTGAGGTGTGAGGGATTGAGCTCTCCTTGCATGGGCTTTTATAGAGAAAGGAAATGGCACCAAGGGGATTCATGGGGTGGTCGGCCGACCCCCTCTTGGGCATGCCCTTGGGTGCCAAGATCACTATCTTTAGTAGATGCCTTACACAAAGCAAAAGAGAGGGGAGGAGGTGACCAAAGGTGGTGGGCCGACCCCCTAAAGTGGGGATTCCACTCATGCTTTTTCTAGTGCTTGGTGAAAGGTGAAGGATGTCATGTGATGTGATCAAAAGCTGAGCTAAAGTGGTCAAGATTCTCCTCTTTAAACAAAGAGTAGTGGGGGACAAAGGCATGTCATGCTTTGATCAAAGGTGATTGATATGTTTTCTTTTTCAAACCATGTCAAAGTGAAAGTGATAGGTGTCATGATTCTCCACTTTGGACAAGGAGTAGTGGGATACAAGGATGTGTCATACTTTAACCAAAATTGATTGATGTACTTTCTTAAAGCATGACAAAGATAAAGGGGTGTCCCCTAAAGAAAAATCTGATTTTTGAAAGTCTCACCACTCAAATCATGAGATGCTTGGACAAAGGATGGTGGGGAAGAAAGAAGGATGATCATGGGGCACCTAGGGTGGTCGGCTGACCCCCTAGTCCTCCATTTTTTCCTTTTTCTTCTATAAAGATCATATTGTGTTACTCTTTTAAATAAGCCAAGAGAGGGTTCATAGGGTTGTCGTCCGACCACTCTATGGCCCTACCTTTTGTCAATTTTTAGTGCTAAACTAATTCTCAAGTTTTATTTAATCTGAAACTTTATTTTTTCTAATTTGTAAGCATGTTAGAAATTAAAGAATTGAACTAAATGTAAGAAGGGAAATAAAAGATAACTACTGACTTACCTTTCGGCGAAGGCTCCTTGATTTTAAGTCCTAGGAGTAGGACTCTCCTTCTTGTTCATTCCTCGGGTGCACTTGATGGCTCCGGAGACGGAGACCATGGAGTGTGCACCTCTTTTGCTTTCCAAACATGCCTTGGATTGGCGGGTTCGTCCTTCTTGAGTTCATTGATCTTGGTCTCCAGATGTTGCTTCTTCTTTCGTGGAGCTTGAACTCTTCTTTTGGTGGTTGTGCTTTAACCTGTTTGTTAAGTTTATAACCATTGAATGCACATTTTACCTTGTGACTTGGGAACTAGAAATAGATCTGGCCTGATCCTACATAGACGACCACGTTGGTGGTGTTGAGGAAGGGCCTTCCCAAAATGACGGGTACTTCCACGTTGGCTCCCATGTCCAGGATGATGAAGTCAGCGGGGATGTATTCATCTTGGATGTTCACCAAGATATCCCTCGCGAGTCCCTTGGGAAACCTTATGGTTTGATCTGCCATCTGCAAATGAACACATGTAGGGAGCAAAGGTCCCTCTAACAAGTTATCGTATGTTACCTTGGATATGATGTTGACACCTGGTCCGAGATCGCAGAAAGCATTGTGGAACGTTTGTTGTCCGATTGAGCACTTGATCGTCGGGTGGCCTGGATCTTCCTTCTTCATGATGAAGAGAGGATCAAGAAGGTATCCCCAATAGGAGCGAAGTGGAGGCTTACCGAACCTCGTTGTGACCATATTCACATGCTCAATTGAATCCTCTGGTTTCCTAGGAATCTTACCTTGTTCTATAGATGGCATAGCTACTGCTAATTGAGCTAATTGGGTTTCTAACATTTTATTAAAGCTCAATTGATTTTTCATAGCAGTTGTATAGCTATCCATTTTCTCTTCAAAATTTTCAAGAACTTTATCAGTGGCAATCATCTTTTTATTTATACCATCATTAATCTTTGATTGCCCAAGAACAAGATCTTTCAATGAAGGTTGGTTATTGTAAGAATTGTAGTTGTTGTAATTGCTATTACCTCCATTACCTTGCTAGAAGGGGCGTGAATTCTATCTTCCTTATTGTTGGGGTCGATACCCATTGTTGTTGTTGTTGTTGATGATGATGATGAAGTTCATGTCCTCCTTCGATGTCTCGGGGCAATTGTTGCCCGAGTGATCATTTCCTCCGCACACCTCGCACCATGGACCGGATTTGATAGCTTGTGCGGCGGCGATGGGATAGATGGCCTCTCGTTCCTTCTTGGAACCTTCTTCTATTTTCTTCATCAAGAGGTCCATCTTGGCAGAGAGTATGTCCACCTCACTGACGGTGTGCATACCTCTCTTCTTTGGCTGGAGACGTTCCTCACCCCATCCTTGGTTGATCACCATTTTCTCGATGAGGTCCTTGGCATTCCTCACTGTGTGTTGGAGAAACGCCCCTCCAGTGGTAGCATCAAGGTGACTACGGGCCATGCTAGATAGCCCATGGTAAAATCCTTGGATCAAGAGCCAATTGTCTATGCCATGATGAGGACAGGCATGAATGTACTCCTGGAGACGCTCCCATGTTTTGGGAATCGTCTCGTCAGACTGTTGTTGGAAGCTTGAGATCTTTCCACGAAGAGCATTTGTTTTGCCCGTCAGGAAGAACTTCTAGAGGAATGCATTAGCACACCTCTCCCATGTAGTGGCTTCTTCTTTGTGGGCGTAGAACCATTCCTTTGCCTTTCCCAATAACGAGAATGGGAAAAGACGAAGGCGAATGGCGTCAGACGCCACTCCCTTGATAGTAAAAGTGCCACATAACTCCATGAAGTGCTGGAGATGAGCATTTGCATCCTCATGGAGCTTCCCGCAAAATGGATTGGCCTGCACCATGTGGATCAAGGCGGGCTTTAGCTCGAAGGTGGCATCCCCGAAGTTGACTTCAGGGCCCTGAGCTACGTGGGTAGCGGATGCAGCTGAGAAGTCAGAGATCGCCTTCTGGACCACAGCTTCCTTGAGTGGTGGTGTAGAGCCTCCTTCCTCGAACGGATTCAGGGTTGAGATGAACCTCTGAGGTGGAACTTGACGACATCTAGTTCTCCTCAACAGTTGCTCGGGATCTTCTAGGTAATTTCCCGACAGTTGGAAACCGCTCATACACTGTCTGGCTTCACAAGAAAGGAAGACACAGACACGGGTAAGCCCTATGACTAATTGATAACTAAGTTAACGAGAATCTCTGGATTCAATATAATTAAAATTTCTTGGCTAAGTTTTCCCCGACAACGGCGCCAGAAATGCTTGTTGGTATTTCTTATGACTATTGGATAAATCAGCAAGCGCACAGATTATACCGTTGTAGCACTTCACCTAGGAGTATTCCAAGGTATCGTAATTTATATTTTCCCAAGGGAAAGCTGGGCTAGAAATGATAATTGGATAGAGATCCTAGAGAGAACCTCAACTTAGTACCAACTAGTAAAGGGGGGGGTAAACGATATATGTGATAGGAAGGGTTGATGAATGAATAACCAAGGTAAAAGATACTTAGAACAGACTAGATAGAATAGCTAGGCGGGAGGACAACGAGAGAGTATAGGGACTCCTATGTACTTCGCTCTACTTCAATATACTTAGTCAATTAACTAGTCTAAACACTATAGTTTGTCTCTTCAATACAAGTATGCTAGGCGAGGGGATAGATCAGCAGGAGGACAAAACTCCTACCGGACCGCACCCTCTTCTTACGGGGGCCTTACCTTTTAAGAACTTGCCTAAGAACACGTAGTGGAATACAAAGACTAGACAAGGCTCTCACCTCTTTCTAGCTACCACAAACAATCCATGCAACAAGCGGTAACCAAGGATGAGATGATGTATAAGCACCACGCTGACACACAACTTACTA
Source organism: Microstegium vimineum (assembly GCA_022036555.1). Classification (NCBI taxonomy): domain Eukaryota; kingdom Viridiplantae; phylum Streptophyta; class Magnoliopsida; order Poales; family Poaceae; genus Microstegium; species Microstegium vimineum. The sequence continues at coordinate 21,583,814 of CM039120.1, read as the reverse complement.
CTTTGACTACGATCTATAATCAAAGCACCCTATGACATGCAATGATCGGATACGGGGAAGACCACAAGGATCACAGACTATGGATGTAAAGCATATAGCAAGACTATATGTAAGATAGAAATGCTCAAAGTAAATACTAAGTAAATTAGAGAGAAAGATATATATTGAATAAGATAAAGTCTTACAAAGAAGGAAAGATACAAGAGTTATACTAGACTTTCTAGAAGACAAATCCAAAAATCTCGAGCGCAGCTCGACTCAACTCTAACTCCCACTCTAGACTAACTACTAGAACAATCTAAGGAATACAGCTTGTAGGATTCTTCACCATGTGTAGAGAGGGGGGTATGAGCCTCTATTTATAGTGGGAGGTGGAGTAGGGGCTACTCCAGTGCCATGTCAGCGATCCAGGGGGCTTCAATCCTCCACCCTTGGATCCAACCGCCTTAGAACCGACCAAGGATGGAGGGTGTTGATTTCCAGCATGTGTGAGTGAGGATGGCGGTTGCTAGGAGGTGAACCGACCTAGGGGGCGGTCGGCCGAACCCCCTATTGCCTGTGGGCCCTCCTCTGGCCTCCTAGAAGTGGTCCCACTGGTCAGGGACCAAGTGGGGGCCGTGTGGGCCCAAGTGATAGTCGGTCGACCCCACCCTTAGGGGTTCTGGCCTACCTTAGTTGTCCTGGTCCTGGTCCCAGTTGTCATTGATGTTGATTGTTGGTTCTGGGGTGGTTGTCACGTTTATCTCCTTGGTGTGGGCCCATGGATCCATGTGCTATCTTTGTGAGCCGTTGAGAGAAAGCACAGAGTGATCCAAGGGTTCGAAATCACTCTACAGTGCTTCCCCTAGATCCTGGCCGAGGGAGGAGAGCTGGTGGGCCCATAGGGTGGCCGGCCGATCCCTATGTGGGTCCCACTAGATCTCTTTTCCTCCATTTCTTCATTCCTGCACTCAAACACTCCTTGGACATGTGGAACTGATTATTTGATAAAATATGCTCATGATGTGTTTGTTTATCCTTGATCCTGAGGTTGATGGCAGCATTTTGGTTATGTAAAAGTGGTCCATTCTTGATGCCAACACTAGTAGTCTTGGGATCTTTACCAACCGAAGCTGATGACCTCTTTTGTTGCGAAGTCAAACCTGATCTAGCGCTAGGCCATCGAGATCACAAGGACTTTGAAGCTGGTGGAGGAGGAGGAGGAGTCTTCTCCTTTGGCGGTGGAGAAGGAGTCTTCTATTTTGACGGTGGAGGAGGTGTTGGTGGATCTTGACGAGGAGAGAAACCTCTTCGCGGAGGCGACCGTGATGATTCACTATCATCCTCATCATCCGAAGATGGTTGCTCATCTAGCTTGATGAAGCGTTTGCGTCGGGCGACATGAGTGCCCAAGTTGTGAACTAGACGCGGCCTTTCTTCCTCCACTGGGAAATCAATATGTATCCTATTGTCCTTCTTGTCCAAGATCTTATCAATGCTGACCCTGGCATACCAGAGTGGCACTGGCTTGCCATGAATGACGTTCTCTCCTCTAGGAAATTCTTGTCCGACCGCTACCTTGTCTTTGGTCCACTGCTGACGGATGTACAACCTGACATTCATAGGTTCTTTGATGTCGTCCACCAGATGAGGAGCATTGACCTCTTCATCGTCAGGCATAGGGGTTGAGCCACAGCTACTGCGGCCCTTGCCGGGCACTGGGCTATTCAAAGCCGGGATTGCCTGTGGCCCTTGACTCGAACACATGGTTTGCATAGCGCTCGCCACTTGAGCAACTATCCGTGCTTCCATGCTCTATTCTAGCTCCTCTCGCATCCTTTGGAACTCCTCTTCTCTTTGCGTTCTAGCCCTCGCTCGACTCCTATAGGAAGCGGATTCACCTTCAACTGCTTTCTCCCAAGGAATTACCCTGGCTCCTCTAGTGCGACCGGGGAGTTCCTTGTTTCCATGTGCTTGCGTGAGGACGTCATTTTTCTCTATCAGACTTGCGGGCCCCTCTATGCACTTCCTCAGTGATCATGGAAATCTTTTGGAGGAGATCGGTGACGGGTTCAGCGCTGGCGGAAAGGCTCCCGTCAGGATTGTGTTGTGCCCCCTTGTGAGTAGGTAGTTCACTGATCTGGGCTGCCAATCGCTTGTCTGAGGTGTAACGCCTCTCTGCTCTAGTTCATCGACTCGGGCTTCCCATTTTGTAATCTTCCTTACATACCCACGCGATCCTAGGTGGTGAGGATTATTTGCCCTAAGCGAGTTTGCTTTATTTCTTTCGCTTGATGCCTTGGCCTCTTCTGAACTCCTCCCATAAGTCCCTCTGCTTGCTGAGTTGATCTCCAAAAAAATCCGGTTCTTTTCCCTCCTTGATTAGATTGTTCAACTTTCCCTTGAAATTCTTGAAGGAGTGACCCATGATTTCCTTGGCCTTCTTCTTGAATGTCGCTTCATCACAATCATTAGGGAAAGTGAAATACCCTCTGAGCTTTTTCCAAACTAGTTCCTTCTCACTTTCTAGAACCCTCCATGGGTCTTGCTCACTTCCATTCCACCTTCTGTATTTGATCGGGATGAAGTCCCTTACAAGTGCCCAGATGGTACTCTTGTATGGGCCCAATGCTTTAATAGGCTCCACCGGCACCCCTAGTTGGTCGAACTGAGAGATGTGCTAGTGTCTACTTGTCTGAGGGATCTTTGTTGCACCACGCTTAGTCCTTTTGGTACCCTCACCAGTACTTGGACCTTCCAGCGGAACCTGCTTCAAAATTTATAAATACATCACCATCAAACTTTTCTAGCTAGCTCTACCGTGTTTTTAGGTATGACCTAAGTTATTACCTCGTCTCCTTGTTCCAGGTTCAGCATACGGCTAGGGATCCATGGTCTTTGATCCCCTTGCTGGTTGTCATCATCTCTTTGGTCACGTTCAGCACCGCCACCACTTGTTGGATCCCGTGGCGCTTCGGTCGCAGGGCGACAGGTGGTGAATCGGCGCTTAATTGTCATGTTTCTAGACATGAATTTCGATTATTGGTATTAGCTCATAGGTAGATAGACTCATGCATTTCATTATTTAGACTCATGTCATAAGTCATGCTATACACTACTACACAAATCTTTACCACAGCGGACGAAACAAATTTACTGCAGCGGGCAGCAGCGTCCGCTTGCGCTGCCACGCTGCGGTAAAGAAAGGATTAACCGCAGCAGGCGAAAGGGGCCGTTGTGGTATATCCATTTACTGCAGCCTAATGTGCCTGCTGCGGTAATTCTCGTTTACCGCAGCAGAAAGATTAGGATGCCCGCTACGGTAAAGATTTGAAAAAAAAACAAAAAAAACCTAGATAGGCCCGCCGAGCCCATCCACGGGCCTGATGAGCCCATCTAGGGTTGCAGCCGCCGCCGCCGCCACCAGATCCACCGCGTGCTCGGGCGCAACGACACCAGCGGCCTCGGCTTCTCCAGATCCTCCTCTGGGTCCGGGTCCGGTACGACGTCCCTCGCCGCCTCGGCCTCGGCCTCGGCCTCCTCCACCACCGCTGTGGCCGGCCTCGACGAAGGGGAGCAGGGGCTGCCATGGCTGCCCCCGCCGCGAGAGGGCGCTCGCCACCCGCCTATGCCGCGCCCTCCACGCAGATCTGGGCTGCCATGGCAGCCGCCGCCTGTGCCACACCGCTCGCCCGCGACCGCTGCCGCGCGCCAAATGCCTCGCCAGCGACCCAGATCCGCGCCGCCAGGGGAGGGGAGCACCGCGGGAGTGCCGCGCGTATGCCTAGCTCGCGACCCAGATCCACCGCTCGCGAAACCGCCGTTGAACCTCCCTCTCACGCCGGATCTGGGCACCGCCGAGCTTGCCACCGGCGGATCCGGTCTCCAGGAGCGCGCCATCGACGGACCCCCTGGTGGCGGTTCGCCATGGCGGTGTTCGCCATCGCCAACGAGGGAGAGGGAGAGGGGGGCGGCGGTGTGCGCGTGGGACGGAGTGTGCCGGTGGGAGAGGAAGAGCGGGAGAGGGAGAGAGGGGCGGCGGTGTGCGCGTGGGAGGGAGAGGGCGGGCGACGGCGCTGAGAAGGGAGACGACGCGTGGGAGTGAGAGGGGACGGCGCTGAGTTGTCTTGTGAGGAATAAAACCCTAACTCCTCTCTTTTATATGAGCCCAGTAGATGGGCCTCACCCTGGGCTGTTGGAGCTGAGCCTTTTACCGTGGCGGGCCTTATAGGATGCCCGCTGCGGTAAATTGATTTACCGCAACGGGCACATTAAGACGCCCGCTGCGGTAAATCGATTTACCGCAGCGGGCGCCTTATGCTGCCCGCTGCGGTAAATTCTCATTTACCGTAGCGGGCGGATTATGTGGCCCGCTGCGGTAAATGGAATAACCGCAGCGGGCAACGCAGTGGCCAGCTGACCAAGCTGGCCATCGGTTTAATGCAGCGGATGCTTAAGATGTCCGCTGCCGGGTGACAAATGCCAGCGCTGCGGTAAATGAATCCTGTAGTAGTGATACACAAATTGTGCTAAAAGTATATACAAGGATATTGGTATTATCTCATAGGTACAAGTCATGCTATGTCACAATATATCATGAAATAAAGAGATGACATATATCATGAAATAAAGAGATGACATATATATACAAGGATACATACATATGTCTAAGCGTGTTGGAACAAAGCGTCTACTTGAATCATCAAATACGTATACAAGGATACAAGGATGACATATAAGGATGAAAGACACATCTCTCTATCTATAAGTCATGCTTCATGATATAACATATCTCTCTCTATCTATCTCTTTATCTAATCACTACCTATCTCTCTATCTCTATCTCTCGCAAATTTTGCTCAAAGTATATTGCTCATCATGCATATATACAAGGATGAACCATCTAGCTATCAATCTATCTCTCTATATACCTATGTATCTATCTCTCTATATACCTATGTATCTATCTCTCTATCTACCTATGTATCTATCTCTCTATCTACCTCTCTCTAAGGATGAACCATCGACTAAGGATGAAAATGCTTTGAAAAAAATTAAAAAGAAAACCTACGAGTAAACATTTATCTCCTCTCCTCTCCCTCCTTCCTCTTCTCTCCCTCCTTCCTCTCCTCTCCTCTCCTCTCCTCTCCCTCCTTCCTCTCCTCTTCCAAGCAGAGATCCTTATGGGCATTCTGTCGAACAGGTGGTGGGCAGCTCACCAAAACAGGGGTGTGGCGATGTCGGCGACGTGAGGCGCTCCTGTGTGCTCCTGTGCGCTCCTGTGTGCTGGCGTCGTCGAGGAAGTGGAAGGGCACGGCGGCGTCAGGAAGCGGCGTCGGGATGGTGCGGTGGCATTGGGCTGGAGCGCGGCGAGCTCGAGCATCGGCGGGAAGGTCCTGCTGCAGCGATGAGCGGCAGCATCGGGCTGGAGCGGCGACGGCGTGCACTGGCGAGAGCTCGGGCGGCATCGAGCGGCTAAGTGTGGAATGGGCGCAAGTCTGAAATTTTAAGACTGCGCCCTTTCGTTATATAGTCGGCCTCATCACTGCCGGTTCCTATTACAAACTGACAGTGATGTACTCTATCACTGCCGGTTTGTAATAGGAACCGTCAGTGATGTGGGTACATCAGTGCCGGTTGTTTTGAACCGGCAGTGATGTGTGAATTTTTTAAAATTTGTTTTTGCTTTAGAATTCAAATTACTCTTGATTTTTGACTATAACTTCAAAAAATCCAAACATAGAAGTTGCATAATTTTTAATTCTCTACACTTTTGTTGAAGGAGCATATTCAAATTCTTTATAGTTTTTGAATTCCATTTTAAATTTGAATAAGGGTTCAAAATTCAATTACCCCCTTTCTAATTACTCCAAAATTTTGAATAGAAGTTGAAAATCTTCCAAAATAGCTTTTGCTAGTTTTGAGGAGCTCTACAATATTGCTTCTACACTCAAGGTTTAATTCTTTATAGTTTTTGAATTCCATTTTGAATTTGAATAAGGGTTTAAAATTCAATTACCCCCTTTCTAATTACTCCAAAAATTTGAATAGAAGATGAAAATCTTCCAAAATAGCTTTTTCTAGTTTTGAGGAGCTCTACATTATTGCCTATACACTCAAGATCTAATTCTTTATAGTTTTTGAATTGCCTTTTGACATGGCACACATCAATCAACAACGTGGTACTCATCAATCTCTACAACTCCATATGATCTCAAATTCGATGCAAATTACTAAAACAACATTTCATTAAGGATTACATAGTTTATGATACTCTAACTATTCAAGGAATCAAGGTGCAAGCACAGTGATGGCCTCATTGTGATCACTCCGGAGGTAAGCAGGTTTGTCACCCTCTTCAAGGACATGTAGGGTAACGTGTGCCCCAAAAGGAGCCATTTCTTGATAACCTTTGTACTCTTCTTCGTCTTAAACTCCGTCAACACCGACAATCTTCCTTTTGCCTTGCAATACTACATGTTGTCTTCCATTTGTATTGTTATCCCTTGCATAGAAGATTTGCAAAACATCCTTTGCAAGGACGAAGGGGTCATCTCTATATGTGGTCTTGGATAGATCAACGGTAGTGAACTCATCCTTGTCGGTGTTGATTTCATTCAGCCAGACCCACAGACAATGGAAAAGAGCAACTTTCAACTGATGTCCATAGTCTAGCTCCCACATCTCATCTATGAAACCATAGTATGTTGCCACCACCGTGCCATACTCATCATGGGCATCGAAAAGAACACCACTATTTTGGTTGGTGCTCTTTCTGTCTTGTTTTTTTGTGTAAAATGTAAAACCATTTATTTGATATCCTTGGTACATCATTAGCGTAGTCGAAGGTCCGGGGGCTAAGAGATCTAGCTGACATCCCATCACCATTCCTAACCTTTGGCGTCGAAACCAGTCACCGAATTCCTCCTTATGTTTTTTCTCAAGCCAAGCCTGTGACCTACCGATGTGCTTATTTTGCAGTAACTGCTTGTGCTCATCAATGTATACCATCACACCGTCGGCCTGCTAGAGACAGCGAAGTGTGCTTGTCTAAAGGAGACCACTTTGTCTATTTTGATAGCTTTCTCACCTATTGTTCCTTTGCCCCCTAGTCTTCCATCATGATGAGATACTGGAACTCCGACCTTCTTGATGTCTAGATAATATGTGGAGAAGTCAATAGCCTCCTCTGTTGACCATCCTTCTACCATGCTCCCTTCTGGTCTGAATTTATTCCTAACATACCGCCTAAAAACTTTCATCAGCCTCTCGAAAGGAAACATATGGTGTAGGTACATTGGGCAAAGGGCTTTTATTTGATCCACAAGATGAACAAGTAGATGCACTGAAATGTCGAAGTGAGTCGGTGGGAAATGCATCTCAAGCCTGCATAGAATCTCGGCTATCTTCTGCTTCAGGTGGTCTAGTTTGCCCCCTTCAATGACCTTTTCAGAGATCGCGTTGAAGAACGAACACAACTTTATGATTGGAGCGCGGACCTTGTCAGGGAGGATACCTTGCAGGGCAACTTGGAGCAGCTGAGTCATTATGACATGATAGTCATGGGCCTTCATAAAACCATAGTTAAACATAAGTTCTCTCATGTTAACTATCCTCTTTGGGTTCCCACAGTAGCCACTCGATACTTTGAGATCATTGAAGAAAGAAATAAGCATTTCTTTTTCCTCCTTTTTCAGTGTCCACGATGCCACCGGAAGTTTCAAGTGGCCATCCTCAAGAGTTACTGGGTGCAACTCCTTCCTGAGGCCCAGGTGTTGCATGTCCAAGCGTGTCGCGAGAGAATCCTTGCCTGTTCCCCCGGTGTTCATCAACGCATTAAGTGTGTTACCGCACACATTTTTAGTTATGTGCATTGGATCAAGACAGTGACGTACACTCAAAAGTGACCAATAAGGTAGTTTCCAAAAGATTGATTTTTTCTTTCAGATACTATCGATTGGCGCTGCTACTGCCCCTTCCCCTTCCCAAGGACAACATTTGTGAGTTTACTTAATTGTTGAAGCATCTCTTTCCCATCTCGATACTTTGGAGGTCCAAGTTTCTCAGTAGTCCCATTAAAATCTTTTGTATTCTTGCGGTAAGGGTGATCATGGCGTAGGAACCTACGGTGTCCCATGTTGGCCATCTTCCTGTTTTCTGGTAGACGTGTAGCATCAGTCCCGTCCAAGCACTTGACACACCCAGTGTATCCTTTTGTCTTCTCTCCAGACAAGCAACCTCGCCCTGGTAGGTCGGTGATTGTAGCGAGAAGTACAACATTTACCGTGACATGTTCTTTTTTGTACTCATCCTAAACATCCTTCACACCCGTCTCCCACATCTATAGTAGTTCATCGATCACTGGTTCTAGAAGCACATCAATATCATTACCAGGTTGTTTTGGTCCTTGGATTAGTAATGGCATCTGGATGTATGACCGTTTCATACAAAGCTAGGGTGGAAGGTTGTATATACATAGCGTCACTGGCCAAGTGCTATGATTGGTTCTAACCTGGTCACACGGGTTCATCCCATCCGTGCTCAAAGCTAATCACCCATGTCTTACCTCTCCACCGATGTTCTTATAGAACATAGTGTTGATAGTCCTCTAGTCCGACCCATCGGCGGGGTGCCTCAACATTGAATCTTTCTTTCGCTCTTCGCCGTGCCAACGCAACAACTTGGCTGACTTTGCATTTGCAAACACCTATGCACTCGTGGGGCTATAGAAAAATACCACATGGACTTTACGGGCCCTCCTCTGTTCTTGCTTCCATCATTTGATGGCCCTTGCTTGTATCAGGGAGTTTTACACTTGGGACATGCTTCCAAGTCTTTGTATTTCTCTCCACGGTACAATATTGTTGACACAAAAAGCCTCTGATCTGCGAACACCTCGGGCTTATAACCGAACTCGATATCCAAAGGTGTGCTAGTTGATTTGACCAGTTAATCGACAAGGATGATAACTAGAACAAGCTTGAACAAGACGACAACGATGCGCCCGGACGTCGAAGCTCAACTTGATCAAAACGCGGAACTTGTGAAGACGACGGAGATCTTGCAGATGCAGCCCGTCGAGACGTCGTAAGAACTCGTAGATAAACTTATAGCTAATGCGAAAAAGTAGATGCTGGAAAAGTAGGACGAAAATAATAGATTTGTTTGATTGTATTGTATATATTTTTCTACACCGCCCCAGGGTAAATATTTATACTCCGGTGAAAAGGAGTTCTACATGGACACGACTCATACCTAAACAAAACTCCTTGTTTTAAGGAAATAAAATGACTCGTACAAGGGTCGGACTCAAACAATGACAATAATACTGGTATAAAATCACCAGTTTCCTTATTCGCTTCCTTTACGATGAAACTTTACATCAGGAGACTCTTTCCAATCTGCAACCTTCCTTTTATTGTCATCGACAGCTTTCTGCTGATGTCAGCCACATCCTTTGTCCATCAGCAATACCCTCCTACCAGCAATATTCTTCTACTTTCATCGGCAAAATCTTCTCATCGGCAAATGTCTTTCCTTTTCTCCCTTGACGTCTCTTCTATCACATCCACCATCAGCAGATTCTTCTGCTTCCATCGGTAATAAAACCGATAGCCCCTTGATACTGATGAGGAACCCCTTTACCGATCAATATACTTGGTTTAATATTGACCTGTACAAAAAAACGGCGTCAACACATGCCCCCAATTTCGGAGTATAAAATATCTTATGCGCCGAAATTTGCTTTTTTCCCTCCAAAACACGTCATCATCTTGATTACCGCGCTTGAAAACTGCAAGTTACCAACAACTCCCGCAACTGTAGCACGAACTCTTCCATCACCGCGCGAATCACTGCGATATCCTCCTATATTCCCGTTTAGCCAGAAAGGAAAAAACTCCAAAATGCCCTTTGACCTAGGCCTATAAAGATCACCATCCATTCCCCTTTTTACCCTGAGTCCACACTTTCATCTTCCTCTCAAAGCATTATTTAGCGGCGGTCTTCCTCCTCCATCAGCAAGCACATTTCATAGCACTATTGCAGCGGCGGTCTTCTTCCTCCATCAGAAAGCACAATCTTTGCAAGAAATTCCTGATGGCAATCAACGTCGACGTCCCGACGGTAATTTCTTCCTTCTTCGTTTCATCATTTGTAATTCCTTTCTCATACTGCCTCGCAACTTCTTTCTGCATCCGCCTTGTAATTTCTTTTCCTCTTTCTATTTCTGAATCTAGGAAATACGTGACAGAGTAGTAATTCCATCTAACCAAACACACCTTTGCTGTTTGGGTCCGATGGGTAATCCCGACCCAACCGATCTTATCAACGCAGAAACCAATCGCATCACTTTCAGATCTGAATGCTTCAACCTAGGGTTATGGACAGATACCTTCCGCTCATGGCCCAAACCCACCAAAGGATGGAAGAACTGGTATCTTAGAATGGTTAGGTCACAACAGGTCTATTGGTCAGAACACAGTATAGACCATTGCATCAGGCTGTCACTTGCCGATATGGCAAAAAATGAAAATATGATGATAGCCGCTTCTTACTTCTGGTCCGATACAATGCATGCATTCATATTCAAACATGGACCAGCCACTCCAACACTTGCCGATGTATACATGCTTACCGGCCTTGATATTTCTTCTGCCGATACTATCGCTCCTTTCCAGAGGAAGGTCGAACATCGGGTAAACACCCGCAACATTGGTGGTTGGACTGGGTATATCAAGGAATACCAACAGACTGGATCGGTAGGCCAAAGGAGCACGCCAAATTTTCTTGAACATGTGGCTGGAGAAGTTTGTCTTTTGCAGCAAAACAATTGGACCTACAAGCATGTATCTCTCCACAGCAGAAGTTTTGACCACGGGAGTCTTCCTTTGGCCGATATCTCCTTGGACTCAGTCTATCACCTTCTGCATCAAGTATCCAAAAAACTCTATTGGACGAACCTATCGGCAACCTCGGAGGTCCTTGGTGGTTTGTCAATTTATGGCTAAAGCCCAATGCACAAGTGTCTTCACTTTGACTTATTCAGTCAGCAATTCCTGAGAGAATTATCCGAAGATTACGTGCTTCCTGAGGATGAATCGGCAACCCGTTCTCCACTCACTTTGGGGAAGCTTTGATAGTTTTGCCAGGAACCGACGCCAACAGAGGTCAATTCGTTTGTTTTTCCAAAGATTTTACTGTGGAATCCCTGCCGAGAGAGAGCCTGGTGGCCTTACATTGATGAGGATAACCGATTCCCCCTTTCCTTCATATTACCGATGGGAATATACCTCAGAATTACGGACTTATGAAGGCTGCAATCACTCCTCGAGCCATCCCAGTCAACATCTTCGACTGAAAAGAACACCTCTGTGACTTATGAATTTTACTACCCATCGGAAGCAGCAAGACAACTAGCATTCGGTCAATTGCCATTAAACTCAGCTATGCCAGGGTGATAAAGCCGAGAGAGACTTTCTCCAGTGCCATAGACTGGAACAAAATCGTCAATCTTCCTCCTCATGCCATATAACGAATATTGACTTGTCTTCTTGGGGACCGATATCTTATGACTGAAATATACAAGTCCTAGTGGAAAGAATGGAAAGATCAACTATTCGCAATATCATCACATTATTATCGGCACCAAATTGATGATGACTATGTAATTCCTAATGATGCGGTAAATTTTATTTTCAGTAATTTTCTTATTATTTCTCCATAATGTACTTCGTAACCAATTCCCTTGCCAACAGGTTAATGATCTAATCCATAAAAAAGAGAAGGAGTGGAAAACACTTCACTTGCGACTGATGAACCCTACATCGGTAATCGGCAGCAAGGCTCCTTCATTCGCCGCTACCATGTATCCAAAGACAACCAAGGTTACCTTTAACTCCAAATCAACTACTAGGACTGCCGCTACCCCATCGACCGTGCCTCTATTCTGGCACAAGCTTTTGTAGTAATACCTTCATTTACCGATTACAATTATTCATTGGTAATACTTATTTTACTTTCAACTTACATCAACTGTTCCTTTCTGTAGCCAACAAACGTATTGGCAGCTATTTCAAATATACGAGCTTCTCAAACTGCTATGCCCCCAATCACGAAAGTTGAAGCATCAAGGCTCTTCAAGTAACCTTCCTCGACCGAAAGTAAGAAAAATCGGCTCCATCGACATCGACGGCTGCAACTCTTCAACCCTCTAGCGATGTACCAATAGAACAGCATCGGCGACTATCCCCGATCAGCCACAGGCTGAAATCCCTATCCAGGAGAAGTACCATCGCCGCCAGAGCCAGCTGCAACAACATCGGCATCGGCACCAACTTCAGCATCGTACGAAATCTGGACCAAGGGACATCACCATTGCTACAAGAACCGGCTACAACAACAGAAGTAGCACGAGCACCAGCGCCAACTTCTTCTCCTGTGAAGCAAGTGCATCGGCAACTGTTACCGATCTTCAAGATGTAGCTACGCCATCCGCTCCGCCAAGCCCGAGGCAAGAGATCGCATGAAGATGGTAAACTAACTATCATAAACTCGCACAACTTATGATTTGGCGAACTCTAATTTTTCTTCTTTCCAGGCCCAAGTTCTCCAAACAGCCTATTTTCCTTCGCTATCAACCTCCCAGATGACGACGAAGAAGAAGAATAGTTCTGCCCCACCATCAGCTGCTATATCGCAGAAATGAAATCCAAGCTTGAAACACTGCTATCTTTACTGCAGCAAAACAGCTCCGAACTAGTTCAAGACTCTAACGCAGTAAGGATAGCCTTCAAGAAATTCAAGGTCATCTGCCTACCAATGTCAAAGAAATTCTATCCAAGTAGCGTTCCTTGAGAGCCGACAACTTTAATATCAACGAGCTTCACGCCGCATTGCCGACAGGGCCGCTCAATCAAAGCTTGAACAAGAGATGCTCCAGTTTCAAGCAATTAGCCGATGAAAAGCGCAAGGACATCAGACGCTTGGAAGCTTCCAGTATTGAGCTTGAACAAGAAATCGCCCGCTTATCGGCACAAAGAGAGATACTGCTTACCGAGCTGAAGAAGGTAGATGAAGCTCTTAATTCGGCTAGCCAGAAGAAGACTCAACTGCCCGATGTTGCTAAAACTCTTCAACAAGAAAGAGATGCCAATGCTCGTGAAGCTCTCCTGCTAAAGGGGAAGATCAAGACAATTGAGGGTTCCGCCGATGACGATGCTAGGGAAATAGAGGAGTGAATCAAATTAGCCTGCGTACGATCTCATCCATCCAATCCCTGTTGTAATTGGTATTGACAACTATGAACCTGACGACTGATCTCGCCTGTAATATAATATTAACATGTTTTCTGCCGATGTTTTGCATGAAATCTCTTCCATCGGCATTTTATGCTTATATTATGCATCTATCCAAATGTTGGGTAGTATCTCTTTAAATATTTACCGTTGATTGCCCTAGAGAATGCAATGCCTTCGAGTGTTTCCAAAATATAAGCATTACTAGGAGTGGACTGACTTATCCGAAAAGGACCTTCCCAATTAGGAGACCATTTTCCAAACCTCGAACTCTTAGTCCCAATTGGTAAAATTAGCTTCCATACCAGATCACCATCGGAGAACTCTTTAACTTTTACTTTCTTGTCATACCACCTGGCAACCCTCTTCTTATTCTCTTCGATATTGATTAAAGCCTTCAACCGATGACCTGCTAGATCTTCTAATTCATCTTTCATAAGAATGTCACACTCATCGGTTGTCAATTGGTCTTGGGAAAATAATCGCCTAGAACCAGTCTTAATCTCCCAAGGCAGAACAGCATCGTATCCATACACCAATTGATACGGCGAAACCTTAGTAGCACCATGACACGCCATCCGATATGCCCAAAGAGCTTCATTCAACATCGTATGCCACCTTCTAGGGTTCTCTTCAATCTTGCGCTTGATAAGTTTAATTATCCCCTTATTAGTTGCCTCAGCCTGACCATTAGCTTGAGCATAATAAGGAGAAGAATTCAACACTTTGAACCCCATACCGATAGCAAAATCATCGAACTCTCCCGATGTGAACATAGTCCCCTGATCAGTTGTAATAGTCTGAGGAATCCCGAATCGGTAAACAATATGTTCTTTCACAAAATCTATCATGTTTGTCGATGTCACGTTTTTCAAGGGAATGGCTTCAACCCACTTCGTGAAGTAATCGGTAGCAACAAGTATGAATTTATGCCTTTTACTTGATGGTGGATAAATCTGACCGATAAGATCGATGGCCCATCCTCTGAACGGCCAAGTTTGATTATAGGATTCATTGTCGATGCAGGTGCTCTCTGAACATTACCAAACTTCTGACAATCTTGACACCCCTTGAAATATTCAAAGCAATCTTCAAGAATCGTCGGCCAATAATATCCATTCCTCCTGATCATCCACTTCATTTTGAATGCCGATTGATGTGCCCCACACTCCTTCATGAATCTCACTCATCAACTCCTTTGACTCTTCTTTACTAAGACATTTGAGCAAGACTCCATCAATCGTCCGACAATACAATTCATCATCAAGGAGCACATACTTGGTAGCCTGAAACCTTAACCGCCTTCCAACTTTCCTAGACGGATCTCTTAAGTAATCGGCAACTTCTTTTCTCCAGTCATCGGTGGCCGTTACCAATGTCATCACTTCTTGAATCGGCTGATATCCCGAAGCATGTTGCGCCAATCGTTGGCTTCTTCGTTATGCAACCTGGGAATGTTCTCAAGATGATACTCTCTGAATCCCTTCAACAATTGTAAGCACTTCCCATGATACTCAATTAAAATATCACTTGGCATTCATATGTTCCAATCAACTGATTGATTGCCAACATAGAACCGCCAAAGACCTCAACGGCATCGGCACGCACATCTCTGAGCATCTCCAACCCCTTCAGCAACGCCTGGTATTCAGCCTGATTATTCGTCGAAGTAGCAACAATTGACAATAAGATTTCATACTTTTTCCCTTGGGGCGAGACCAACACAACGCCAATACCCGCTCCTTCCTTACATGTAGAACCATCAAAGAATAGAGTCCAAGGAGCAATTTCTACAGAATTTAGCGCACCACAATGTTGAGTAACAAAATCGTCCATCACCTGTCCTTTAACTGCCTTAGCTGATTCATACCTTAGATCAAATTCTGACAGCGCCAAAATCCATTTGCCAATCCTCCCGTTCAAAATCGGCATTGACAGCATATACTTAACCACATCATCCTTACACATGACGGTGCATTCGGCCGACAGCAAATAATGCCTTAATTTGGTACAAGAGAAGTACAAACATAAACACAATCTCTCAACGGCCGAATACGTGGTTTCAACGTCCACCAGCCTCCTACTCAAATAATAAATCACACGTTCTTTCCCCCAAAATTCTTGGACCAAGGCCGACCCGATAACACTGTCATCGACAGACAAATATAATCTGAAGGGTTTCCCATGCTGAGGCAGAATTAATACCGGAGGATTCACTAGATACTTCTTAATTTCTTCCAAAGCCAATTGATGCTCTTCTCTCCACACAAATTCTTGACCAGCTTTCAGCTTCAACAATGGGCTAAAAGATTTAATCTTCCCTGACAAATTAGGTATAAATCTTCTGATAAAATTAACCTTGCCGATCAAAGATTGCAGCTCAGTCTTGTTCGTGGGAGCGATCACCTTGTTAATTGCATCAATGGATTTTCTGCCGATCTCTATACCCCTTTGATGCACCATGAACCCTAGGAACTGACCTGCTGATACGCCAAACACACACTTATTCGGATTCATCTTAAGTCCATGCTCCCTTGTGCATTCCAAAAATTTTCGTAGATCGGCAAGAGTTTTTGAAAGTCTTCGGATTTCACCACCACATCATCAATATAGATTTCGACCAATGTGTTGATATACTTATGAAAGATAAAATTCATTTCTCTTTGATAAGTAGCACCGGCATTCTTCAAGCCGAAAGTCATCACGATCCATTCAAATAAACCGACGTGGCCTGGACATCTAAAAGCAGTTTTGGATATATCTTCTTCAGCCTGAATATTTGATTATATCCAGCGTTACCATCCATAAAACTGATAATCATATGTCCAGCAGAGGCATCAATTAGTAGATCGGCAACCGATATTGGATAGCCGTCCATCGGAGTAGCTTTATTGAGATTCCTGAAATCAATACAAACATGAAGTTTTCCATTCTTTTTATATACAGGAATCACGTTAGAAATCCATTCGGCATATCGACATTGCCGAATAAATCCAGCTTCGATTAATTTTGTAATTTCAGCTTTAATATCAGGCAATACATTAGGATTGCATCGGCGCGCTGGCTGCCGATGTGGTTGAAAACCTGACTTAATAGGTAACCGATGTTCAACTATTGATCGGTCCAAACCAGGCATTTCTGTATAGTCCCAAGCAAAACAATCCTTATATTCCTTTAACAAATCAGTTAACTGTTGCTTGCATTGGGAATCTAACTTAGCACTAATAAAAGTCGGCCTAGGTTTACTACCATCGCCGATGTTTATTTCTAGCAAGTCATCGGCTGATGTGAACCCCTGTCCAAGTTTTCCATCATCGGCGAACTGATCCATTAAACCTCTTCTTTAGAACCGACTGCTTGGATCGGTGTAATTTGGTAATCGACCACCTTGAGGAATTCTGTATCCCAAGCTTCACCGGATATGCACTTAGTCTGCTCAAAGGTCTCCGACTCTGCTGATGCAACAATCGATGAGACTTCGCTCCGAACTACTTCAATTCTGTCTCCGACCCATTGCACATGGCTTTGGTGCATCGTAGAAGGGATGCAACAGTTAGCGTGAATCCAATCCCTTCCCAGAAGCAAATTGTAGGTCCCCTTGCGGATGATTACAAAAAACGTCGTCGGCAAAGTTTTACTGCCGATAGTTAATTCAACGCACACGGCTCCCATGGCCGGTGACACATTGCCTTCAAAATCTTTCAACTTCATGTCCGTCTTGACTAAGTCTTGGTCCCCTTTCCCAAACTTCCTGAACATGACATATGGCATTATATTAATTGACGCTCCACCATCGACTAACATCTTTGATACTGGTTGCCCATCGACTTTGCCCTTGACAAACAAAGCCCTCAGATGCTGCCTCTCATCATTGGCAGGCTTCTCAAAGACAGCTACCATCAGATCTAGCATTAGCTGAGCCATATTAGCAGCTTCTTCTTCAGCATCAGGTGCCATAAACTCCATCGGCAATATAACAACCATGTTGACATCTGCTGATGGACTCCCCGTTTGGTGTTTTGGCCTCCACTCCAAAACAGGAGCCTCTTTCTTTGAAGGACTTCCACCATGATTCAGATCGTTTTGGCGTTCACGTTGGATCCTTCTTTTCTGAGTCTTGGTTAGGCCTTCAGGGCACCATTGAGGAAGCTTAGTCTTCCAAACTGGCTGGTACTGCCTCTCATCGTGCCGGCTTGCATCACGCCTTATATTTGGATCTCTAGAGAATATTTCTTCATCGGGTACCCTTGCATTAGCCTTCTCTTCGAGGTCCTCTTGACGGACACGCTTGCCAAGCCTATCGTGCACACTGAGCTTGCCCCCCAACCGATCATGTACCGATTCCTTCCCCTGATTGGCCGAGCATAATTCGGTCTGTAGCCTTCAAAGCGGGACCTTTTTCTGACCGATCAGCGGGATAGTATCCATTGCATTCAGGACAATTATCGGCAGTAGGCAGCTTGATGCCTTCTTCCCAACAATGAATGAAGAAAGGGCAATTCCAATGATCCTTATGTCGCCGCCATTCCTGGTTCCTTTCTTCCTCCCGTTGCCGATATTGCTCCTCTTGAGAGCGCCGATATTCCTGTTGTGGCCACCTGTGCGTGATCACTATGCCGTATCCCCGAGATCTCCTAATGCCGTTACTCTCGTCAGCCACCCGCTTGGCTCGTTTATCATCGGCATGCTTCTTCCCCTTCACATCATGCACATCTATCTGATGCTTGGGGTCCACCGATGTATTCTTCTTGGCGGCTTCCGACGTCAGGACTTTAACCTTTCCGCTAGATTCCACCATATTGTTTGGGAACGGGTGTTGGTCGATCTTCATCGGCTTCTGGGTTTTAAAGTTGTGAAATTTCATTCGTCCAGCCTCGATCTCTGACTGCAAATGCTGTCTAAAGACCTTGCAATCATTGGTGGTGTGTGAGGTCGCATCATGCCATTTGCAATACCTCATTCTTCTGAGCTCTTTAGCCGATGGAATTACTTGATTAGGCGCCAACTTAATTCACCCTTCTTGAAGCAGGAGATCAAATATCCTACCGGCTTTAGTAGTGTCAAAAGTGAACCTCTCAGCCTCCTTCTGTCTGAACGGACAGGACATCTGCTTCTTGTCTTTTACCCACTCTGTGATGCCGACATCGGTTCCTTCATCTGATTCAGAATCTTCTTCTTCTTCAACGAAGGATACTTTCTTGTTCCAGGTCTTCCTAGGTTCGAAAGCTTTGATCTCTTGATCGGCGACTCTCTGCACGAGATGAATCAGGCTTTCAAATTCTTGAGACGCATACATGTCTTTGATGTGTGGCAGTAGTCCTTGTAAGGCCAAATCTGTCAACTATCGATCGTCGAGCACCAGGCTATAGCACTTGTTCTTCACGTCCCGAAGCCTTTGCATGAAGCCGTCCACCGATTCGTCATTACGTTGCTTCAGCTTGACTAAATCGGTAATTCTTTTTTCATGCACGCCAGAAAAGAAGTATCTATGAAACTGCTTCTCTAAATCGGCCCAGGTAATTACAGAGTTTGGAGGAAGCCAGATGAACCACATAAATGTTGATCCAGATAAGGATGACGAAAACAGTCTCACCCTTAGATCATCTCTGGTGGCTGCCTCTCCACATTGGATAATGAAATGGTTGATATGCTCCATTGTCGACGTATCATCTTGGCCAGAAAATTTCATGAAATCTGGCACCTTGTATCGATTCGGAAGAGGAATCAGGTCGTATGCCGGAGGATATGGCGTCCGATAAGAATACGTATTAACCTTAGGCTTGATACCGAACTGTTCTTTCATCACTTCGGCGATCTTATCGGCCCAGTATGTATCTTGATCCTACCGATGCGCAGGCTAGAGATTCATCGGCTGGACTAGTTGACACCCGCCCTCTTGCCTCTGTAGTGGGTAAGATGGCCCAATTGGCGCATGCGTAACACTACCTTGCTGAATATTATGCATCGACTGCCTTGCTGATGTATATCCTTGGGCGCCAACTGGGGTGTATTGGGACACCGCTGGCCGATACACCGATGTCTCATTCTGAACGAGGGGCGGGTAAGGGTATTGCTGCGCCCCTGTTATCTGGTACCCAGATTGCACCACCTGTTGTTGAATTGGACCGGCCCACACAGGGTTGTGGGTTATGGGCATGTGACCTGCCGATAGTTGGCAACTGCCCGGCGCCTGATGTTCCTGCATCCTGGAATAGTCAGCGAATGGGTCCCCTTGATGTACTGACATCCCCGTTGGAGGGTTTGACATCATCATAGGATAGTTTATAACCGCCCTATCCTGTTGCATCGGCAACACATTTGCCGATGGTTGCCCACAAGACATCTTGGGTATGACCATCTGACAACTCCCCGGCGGCACCTGCATGTTTGGAGCAGACGCAGCTTGATGCATCACCGGGCTCATCGGTTGTGCCGATGTCGCCAATTCCACAGGAGCCTTCCCCGCCGCATTGTCTTGGATCAACTTGGCATCGGCAGACGAATCTGGAGGCATACCATACCCCCACCAGTTAGCGGGAGCCGACTGGTTCAGGACAACCTGTCCTGATGCTGCTGACGCCGCTGAATCGGTGCTTAGCCGAATGACGCTTGCAGGGCTTAATCTTGTCGGTGTAACTTCATCGGCAGAAGGATTTACAGGCTGGAACGCTAGAACCGCCAATGAAATTGTAGCAGATGCCGACCCAGGTTGATGATACGCTGGACCGACATACTTAGGTGGCTGCCCTTCTTTGAAAGTTTGCATGACAGTATTATACACAGTTTTGGACAGCACCGTAGAGTGGTTAATCAATGCCTGATTTAACGCGGTATTAACCATGTCTTGTAACTTACCAGGATTGGCATCGAAGGTGACCTGCCGCGCCAACGGCGGGTCTTGCTTCTGTACTACATCGCCACTCCTGTTTAGGCTGAAGGATTTCAAAATACAACTGTTTGTACTCCTGCATAGCCTGCTCCATAGCCCGCTTCTGATCATCTTTCAGATTTGCTTCAGAGACTTCGATGACGTTCCTTGGATTGACGTCAGTAGAATCACCCATGATCGTAATCAAGAGATATATCTAGGCTCCCACCGGGTGTGCCAAAAGAGGTGTTGACACAAAAAGCGTCTGATCTACGAACACCTCGGGCTTATACCCGAACTCGATATCCAAAGGTGTGCCAGTCGATTTGACCAGTTAATCGACAAGGATGATAACTAGAACAAGCTTGAACGAGACGACAGCGATGCGCCCGGACGTCGAAGCTCAACTTGATCAAAACGCGGAACTTGCGAAGGCGACGGAGATCTTGCAGATGCAGCCCGTCGAGACGTCGTAAGAACTCGTAGATAAATTTATAGCTAATGCGAAAAAGTAGATGCTGCAAAAGTAGGACGAAAATAATAGATTTGTTTGATTGTATTATATATATTTTTCTACACCGCCCCAGGGTACATATTTATACTCCGGTAAAAAGGAATTATACATGGACATGACTCATACCTAAACAGAACTCCTATTTTTAAGGAAATAAAATGACTCGTACAAGGGTCGGAATCAAACAATGAGAATAATACTGGTATAAAATCACCAGTTTCCTTATTCGCTTCCGTTACGATGAAACTTTCCATCGGCGGACTCTTTCCAATCTGCAACCTTCCTTTTATTGCCATCGGCAGCTTTCTGCTAACGTCAGCCACATCCTTTGTCCATCAGCAATACCCTCCTATCGGCAATATTCTTCTACTTTCATCGGCAAAATCTCCTCATCGGCAAATGTCTTTCCTTTTCTCCCTTGATGTCTCTTCTATCACATCCACCATCGGCAGATTCTTCTGCTTCCATCGGTAATAAAACCGATAGCCCCTTGATGCCGATGAGGAACCCCTTTACCGATCAATATACTTGGTTTAATATTGACCTGTACAAAAAACGGCGTCAACAAATATGCAGTCATTGAAACACGCGTGGATTTTCTCAACCTCGAGGCCAATCGGACAAATCATTTTATTCGCCAGGTAAGTCTTTTTTGCTAACTCGGTACCCTTTGGGAACAGTTTATGTAGTATACCTAACAAGTTATCGAAGCATTTATCACTCAACTCATTCGTTGATTTGAACTCCAATAGCATGATGTTGACTTCCAGTTTGCTTATTGGGCAGGCCGGATACAATGGTGTTTTTGCATCCTTTCTCATGATCTCCAGTTTTTTCAACTGTGAAGCACTAAGGAATCCCCCATGCACATCATGCAGAAGCTGTGAAATGTCATCATTTTCCTCTGTGTCATCAGCTAATGTATTCATAAACACATCATCATTGGTTGGCACATGTTCTGTGTAATCATAAACATGCAATAATGCATTCAGGGATATACTAGGCATGTGCACATCATCATTGTTTTCTTGTGCAATATTTAGACCAACCTCCCCATGCAAAATCCAAATCGTGTAGTTTCTCATGAACCCCCTTGTGATCAAGTGCAATCATATATGCTCCACATCGCCCCCATTTTCTCGTATTCTTTCAGTCTTTGCATGGACAGAATACAAGATGTGAGTCCCCAGCATTGGCTCTAGCTCGCTTGATGAAATCGTCGATGCACGTCAAGTACCGTGGGTCTGTACGTGATAGATTGTACATCCACCCTCGAGCCATGTCTGCACAGATAAAATGGGCAGAGCAGAGG
Source organism: Microstegium vimineum (assembly GCA_022036555.1). Lineage (NCBI taxonomy): Eukaryota > Viridiplantae > Streptophyta > Magnoliopsida > Poales > Poaceae > Microstegium > Microstegium vimineum. Next base: position 21,561,846 of record CM039120.1, on the reverse strand, counting down.
AAACATAGGAACATATTAATAAGAGCCTTTCTGAACAATATTAATAGATGAAGTACATAAACATAATGTATGATCTGTCGCGGACATTTAGGGTTTACGTTTTCAATAGGAGCATTTTTTAACAATATTATTTGAAGCACATAAACATATATAATTCCCTTCCAAATTACAAAACACCGACAATATAAATGTAACTAACCATTAATATTTGGTTAATGCAAAAGTTGTTGACACCGTTTTTCGACACGTGTCAAGTGGGCTGAGGTTTGACTAGTCAGAGGTCGTTCTCCATCGGCATCGGGAAAATTCTGAGCCAATGTTGCCAATAAGACTGCTGCAGAGGACCAAGTGCGTTGCCGATGAAGGCTAGATGATCTTTGTCGACAAAGGTTAATTGGTGAAGTTTTGTTGAAACTGATTGCCAATGAAGAGTCATTGCTGATGCCCGGTGAAGAGTCATTGCCGATGGCTGATGAAGAGTTATTGCCGATTGCCGATGAGATCATTGCCGATTGCCGATGAAGGGTGGTTGCCGATTGCCGATGGGGATGATTGGTGAAGAGTTACCAGCACAAGGACGCTAATCGGAAATGTTGCCGATCAGAAAAGTGTTACCGATGCCAATGGGCATAACTTAGCGCTTGGTAGCAGCAGAAGGTTACCGGTGGTCAAAAGAAGGAAGGCGCGGATTAAAGGGATCTGCCGATGGAAAGCTTTCATCGAGGACGAGAATAAGGAAACTGGTGTTTTGTACAAGTATTATTATAGTAGTTTGAGTCCGACTCTTGCATGAGTCGTTTACTTTCCTTTAAAATAGGTGTGTTTGTTTAGGAAATAAATATTGTTATCCGGCTCCTGCGCGAGTCAGTTTCCTTTAAAGTAGGAGTCTGTTTTAGGAAGGATATGTGTCGTGTCTTTGTACAACTCTCTGTGCGGGAGTATAAATATGTGCCCGAGGGCTATGGAATAAAGAATCAATCCAATTCAAACCAAACAAATTTTATCTTATTCTACCTTTTATCGCAATTTACTCTTTTACTGCATTAGCTGTAGTTTTTCAACGAGTTCTTCAAGCTTTCGACGGGCTGCATCACCCTGATCTCCGTCAAATCCTTGTTAGTTCCGCGTGGGAGTACTCCTGAGCTTTGGCAATCCGGGTGCATCGTTGTTTGCCTCGTTCAGCTCTGCTCTAGTTATCCTTGATCAATCTGAGCCTTGACGTCCGGGCGCATCGTTGTCGTCTCGTTCAGTTTGTTCTAGTTATCATCCTTGTCGATTGATTGGTCAAATCAACTGACATGCCTCCGGAATACCGAGCTTTGGGTAATAGCCTGAGGTGTTCGCAATCTGACGCTTTTTGTGTCAACACCTCTTTTGGCACGCCCAGTGGGACCAGATTATACAAATCCATGTATTCGGCATGGGTGATCACGCCGATGTCAACCAGAGGAATGTCATTGAAGTTTCTGAGGCCGATCTGAAAGATGATCAGAAGCAGGCCATGGAACGGGCTATGGAGGAATACAAGCAGCTGTATCTTAAGTCCTTCAGCCTCAGCAAGAGCGGCGAAGCAATTCAGAAGCAAGATCCGTCGTTGCCACGGCAGGTCATGTACGACGCCAACCCTGGTAAGCTACAGGAGATGGTTAATATTGCTGTAAATCAAGCATTGATCAACCACTCCAGCGTGCTGTCCAATACTGTCTACAATGCCATCGCGCAAACATTCAAAGAAGGACATGCACCGCGATATGTCGGTCCAGCATATCATCAGCCTGGATTGGCATCTACAAGCCCATCGACGGCTCCAATTGCGTCTTCCACCCCTGTGAAACCATCTATCGATGTGGCTACATCATCAAGGCCGAACGCTGGCGACATCACCAAGCTCAACCCAAATCCAGCCGCGTCGGCGACCTCGGGACCAGCCCCTGCTAACTGGTGGGGATACAGTATGCCTCCAATCTATATGCTGGTTCTAATCTGGTGCTGGGAGACAGTTCAGCCTGGAGGAACTCTATGGCATCGACAATGCAGTCACAGCCGATGGCCCATATGGTGCACAGCTCTGCGCCTGCTCCAACCATACAAGTGCCATCAGATGATCTCCAAGTAATCCCCAAGATACCTCTGATGCCACCATCGGCAAGCTCTGTGCCGATGCAACACATTATAACCTCCGACAATCAATCTCTGGTGGCAAATTCTCAAGCTGGAGTGCCGGTCCCCCAGGGTAATCTGGTATTAATTGCTCTAGAATTCAAGAGCCGCATGCTCCGGTCAGCTATCAGCCATCGGTAAGTCATATGCCGATGATTTATAATCCCAGATGGGTCAACCAGCCGCCGCTCAGCAGCCTGGCGCGCCGATGTATTATTATGAGGGCCCAGCTTACACTCAGAGCGGACCATCAGTACAACAACCGATGAATGTGACGGTTCAGCCAAGTCCGTCAAGTGTGCCAAACTATCCATCGGTAAGTCAACCGATGCATAGTGTTCAGATGACTGGTGCTACGCCCGCGACTACTGCACATCTTCAAGAGGCGCGTCAGCCGACTCCACCAGTCGACAATCAGCCAATGAGTCGGCAAGAGCAGGACGGGTACTGGGTCGGTAAGATTGCCGAAGTCATGAAAGAACAATTCGGCATCAAACCCAAGGTCAACACATACTCCTATCGGACTCCGTACCCTCCTGCATATGACTTGATTCCTCTTCCAAATCGGTACAAGGTGCCCGATTTCACCAAGTTCTCCGGCCAAGACGACACGTCAACTATGGAGCACATCAACCGCTTCATTATCTAGTGCGGAGAAGCTGCCAGCAGGGAGGAATTAAGGGTGAGATTGTTCTCTTCATCATTGTCTGGATCAGCATTCACATGGTTCATATCGTTGCCTCCAAATTCTATAATCACATGGGCCGATCTGGAGAGGCAATTTCACAAGTACTTCTTTGCTAGCATACATGAGAAGAAGCTTACCGATTTGGTCAAAATGAGGCAACGCAACGACGAATCGGTAGAGAGCTTTGTGCAAAGGCTGCGGGACGTGAAGAATAAGTGTTACAGTCTGGTGCTTGATGATCGTCAACTGGCAGATTTGGCCTTCCAAGGGTTACTGCCGCACATCAAGGACAAGTACGTGTCCCAGGAATTTGAGAGCCTGAGTCACCTGGTGCAGAGGATTGCCGATCAGGATATCAAAGCCTTTGAACCTAGGAAGATGTGGAACAATAAGGTGACCTTCATCGGGAAAGAGGAAGATTCTGGATCGGATGAAGAGCCGAATGTCGATGTGGCCGAATGGGTGAAGGATAAGAAGCCTGTGTCTTGTCCGTTCAGCCAAAAGGAGACTGAGAGGTTTACCTTCGATATCACCAAGGCCGATAGGATGTTTGACTTATTGCTGCAAGAGGGCGAATCAAGTTGGCGCCCAACCAAGTGATTCCATCGGCCGAAGAGCTCAAGAAAATTAGGTACTGCAAGTGGCATAATGCGACCTCGCACAGTACCAATGACTGCAAAGTATTCAGGCAGCAGTTGCAGTCAGAGATTGAATCTGGGCGTATCAAGTTTGAAAACTCTAAAGTCCAGAAACCGATGAAGATAGATCAGCACCCGTTCCCAAACAATATGGTAGAGATTAGTGAAAAAACCAGAGTGCTGACATCAGAAGCTGCCAGAAGGAACTCATCGGTAGACCCTAACCGCCAAGTACCTGAGCATGATGCAAGGAGGTTTGCCGATGACAGAAAAGGTAAGAAGGTTGCCGATGAGGGTAATAGCGCCAACAGGGCTCCTGGGGTTGTGATCACACGCAAACAGCCAAGGCGGAATCATCGACAATCACGTGAAGAGCAGTATCGGCAAGAAGAAGAGGAGCATCGGGAATGGCTTCGACACAAGGACCACTGGAGGTGCCCCTTCTTCGTTCATTGCTGGGAAGAAGGCATCAAGCTGCCCACTGCCGATAACTGTCCGGAGTGCAATGGGTACTACGCTGCCGATCGGTCAGGTAAGAGACCTTGTTTTGATGATCAGGCACCCAGATACGCTAGGCCGCTCAGAGAGAACAGATCGGCACATGACCGACTGGGTGGCAAGCTCAGTGCCCATGATCAACTTGGCAGGCGTGTTGACCAGGGGGAGCTGGAGGAGATGGCCAATGCTAGAGTGCCCGACGAGGAGATATTCTCCAGAGATCCCAACATCGGAAGAAGTGCCGATGCAAGCGGTGGGAAGCAGCACCAACCTGTCTGGAAGACCAAGCTTCCTCCTGGTGCCCAAAGGGATTGACGAAGACCCAGAAGAGGAGGATTCAGCGCCAGCGCCGCGACGACCTGTATGACAGTGCATAACCCTCGGAGAGATGCGATGGAGGCCGAAGCGTAAGGACAGGGACCCATCGGCAGATATAAACATGGTTGTCATGTTGCCGATGGAGTTCATGGCGCCCGTCAGCGATGATGAAGAGACTGTCGATATGGCGCAGTTGGTGCTGGATCCGATGACAGCCATCTTTGAAAGGCCTGCCGATGAAGAGAGGCAACACTTAAGGGCTCTATTTGTCAAGGGCAAAGTGGATGGTCAGCCGATGACCAAGATGCTGGTGGATGGTGGCGCGTCGATCAATATAATGCCCTATGTCGTGTTCAGGAAACTTGGCAAAGGTGATCAAGACTTGGTCGAGACCGACATGAAGCTCAAGGACTTCGAAGGCAATGTGTCAACCGCCATGGGAGCCGTATGTGTTGACCTAACCATCAGCAGTAAGACTTTGCCGACAACGTTCTTTGTAATCAGCGGTAAAAGGCACTTACAACTTGCTCCTTGGAAGGGATTGGATCCATGCTAATTGCTGTATCCCTTCTACTATGCATCAGAGCCTGGTACAGTGGATCGGAGACAGAATTGAGGTCGTCCGCGGCGAAGCCCCATCTACTGTTGCATCAGCAGAGTTGGATACTTATGAGCAGACCAGGTGCAAATCCGGCGAAGCCTGGGACAAAGAGTTCCTCAAAGTTGCCGATTACCACATCAAGCCGATCCAAGCAGTTGGTCCTGAGGAGGAGTCTTAATGGATCAGTTCACCGATGACGGAAAATTGGGGCAGGGCTTTACATCTACCGATGACTTACTCGAGATCGACATCGGCGATGGTAGTAAACCTAGGCCTACTTTTATTAGTGCTAAGTTAGATTCCCAATGTAAGCAACAGTTAACCGATTTATTGAAAGAGAATAAAGATTGTTTTGCTTGGGATTATACAGAGATGCCTGGTTTAGACCGATCGATAGATGAACATCGGTTACCCATCAAGTCTGGTTTCCAGCCACATCGGCAGCCGGCACGCCGATGCAATCCTACTATCTTACCCGATATTAAGGCTGAGATTACCAAGTTGATCGAAGCTGGATTTATTCGGCAATGCCGATATGCCGATTGGATCTCTAATGTGGTTCCTGTGTATAAAAAGAATGGAAAACTTCGTGTTTGCATTGATTTCAAGAACCTTAACAAGGCTACGCCGATGGATGGCTACCCGATGCCTGTTGCCGATCTGCTGATCGATGCTGCTGCTGGACATCAGATTATTAGCTTCATGGATGGTAATGCTGGGTATAATCAAATATTCATGGCTAAAGGAGACATATCCAAGACTGCGTTCCGATGTCCAAGTCACGTTGGCTTATTTGAGTGGGTGGTCATGACTTTTGGCTTGAAAAATGCCGGTGCTACTTATCAGAGAGCGATGAATTTTATCTTTCATAAGTATATCGGCACAATAGTCGAAATCTATATTGATGACGTGGTGGTTAAGTCTGGAGACTTCAGAAAGCATCTTGCCGATTTGCGGAAAATATTGGAGTGCACCAGGGAGCATGGGTTAAAGATGAATCCTAACAAGTGTGCATTTGGCGTATTGGTAGGGTAGTTTCTATGCTTCATGGTGCATTAGAGAGGCATTGAAATCGGCAGAAAGTCTATTGATGCAATTAACAAGGTGGTTGCTCCTGCCAACAAAACCGAGTTGCAGTCTCTGATCGGCAAGATTAATTTCATTAGAAGGTTTATATCCAATCTGTCTGGTAAGATTAAATCTTTTAGTCCTCTGTTAAAGTTGAAAACTGATCAAGAGTTTATATGGAAAGAAGAGCGGCAGTCAGCCTTAGAAGAGATTAAAAGATACTTGGTAAATCCTCCAGTCTTAGTTCCACCTCAACACGGGAAGCCTTTCAGGTTATATTTGTCTGCCGATGACGGTGTTATCGGATCAGCCTTAATTCAAGAGTTTGAGGGGAAAGAACGTGTAATATATTACCTGAGAAGAAGATTGGTGGATGCTGAAACCAGGTATTCGGCCATAGAAACATTGTGCTTATGTTTATACTTCTCTTGCATTAAATTAAGACATTATTTAGTGTCGGCCGAATGCACTGTTGTCTGCAAAGATGATGTGGTCAAGTACATGCTGTCAATGCCGATTTTGAGTGGATGAATCAGTAAGTGGATTTTGGCACTGTCAGAGTTTGACCTAAGGTATGAATCGGCTAAGGCTGTTAAGGGTCAGGTGATGGCCGATTTTGTTACTCAGCACTGCAATGTGGTGAGCTTTGTTGAGATTGCTCCTTGGGCTCTATTCTTTGATGGGTCTACATGCAAGGATGGAGCAGGTATCGGTATTCTCTTGATTTCACCCCGAGGACAGAGGTACGGGATTTCATTGCCGATTGTTGCTACTTCAACAAACAATCAGGCTGAATACCAGGCTTTACTTAAGGGGTTGGAGTTACTTAGGGAAGTGTGTGCTGATGCTGTTGAAATCTTCGGCGATTCTATGTTGGTGATTAACCAATTGATCGGGACGTATGAGTGCCGAAGTGAAGTTTTGATTGCTGTTCATGAGCGGTGTTTGCAGTTGTTAAAGGAGTTCAAAGAATACCGCCTTGAACACATTCCAAGGTTGCATAATGAAGAGGCCAATCGGTTAGCACAGAATGCCTCGGGATATCAGCCGATTCAAGAAGTCACGACATCGGTAACAGTTGCCGATGACTGGAAAAAGGAGATCGCCGATTACTTGAGGGATCCATCCAGGAAGGTTGAAAGGCGTCTAAGGTTCCAAGCTACTAAGTATGTGCTCCTTGATAATGAGTTGTATTATCAGACAATTGATGGAGTTTTACTTAGATGTCTTGGCAAAGAGGAATCGAAAGAGTTGATGGGCGAGATCCATGAAGGTGTATGTGGAGCGCATCAATCGGCATTCAAGATGAAGTGGATGATTAGGCGGAATGGATATTATTGGCCGACAATCCTTGAAGATTGCTTCAATTATTTCAAGGGGTACCAGGACTGTCAGAAGTTTGGTAATGTGCAAAGGGCCCTGCATCGGCAATGAATCCTATAATCAAGCCTTGGCCATTCAGAGGATGGGCTATTGATCTCATCAGCCAAATTTATCCGCCATCGAGCAAGGGGCACAAGTTCATACTCGTTGCTACCGATTACTTTACCAAGTGGGTCGAAGCAATCCCCTTGAAGAAGGTGACATCGGCAAATATGGTGGATTTCGTTAAGGAGCACATCGTTTACCGATTCGGTATTCCTCAGACTATCACTACCGATCAAGGGACCATGTTCACATCGGGGGAATTTGATGACTTTGCTGCTAGCATGGGTTTCAAGGTGTTGAATTCTTCTCCTTATTATGCTCAAGCTAATGGTCAAGCTGAAGCGACTAATAAGGGAGTCATTAAGCTTATAAAACGCAAGATTGAGGAAAACCCTAGAAGGTGGCATGTGGTATTAAACGAAGCTTTGTGGTCATATCGGATGGCTTGTCATGGTGCAACCAAGGTCTAGCCGTATCAGTTGGTTTATGGACACGATGTTGTCCTACCTTGGGAAATTAAAACTGGTTCTAGGCGATTATCTTTTCAGGATCAATTGACGACCGATGATTATATTACTCTGATGAAAGATGAGTTAGAAGATTTGGCAGGTCATCGGTTGAGGGCATTAATTAGTATTGAAGAGAACAAGAAGAGGGTTGTCCGATGGTATGACAAGAAAGTAAAGGTGAAGGAGTTTGCCGATGGTGATTTGGTTTGGAAGTTGATTTTACCGATTGGGACTAAGAGCTCTAAATTTGGAAAGTGGTCTCCTAATTGGGAGGGTCCTTATCAGGTAAAACGGTCTGCTCCTGGTAATGCGTAAATTTTGGAAACTCTCGAAGGAGTAGCGTTTTCTAGAGCGATCAACGGCAAATACTTAAAAAGGTATTACCCTAGCATATGGGTAGATGCATAGTGCTCAGTCGAATGCCGATGAAAGAAAAATTATAAGAGCATCGGTAGAAACAAACTGGCATTATATTACAAGTCGCGATCAAGTATCAAGTTACAATTCTCACCGATACAACAGACATTACAGTAAGGAGTGGATGACTGATATCGCACGCAGGCGAATTTGCTCTATTTCGTCCATCTCCTTGGCGTCGGCATCAGCAAAGCCCTCAACCGGCTTGATTTTCTTCATCCATAGGATGGCTTGTCGGGCATTCTGGTCCCTTTCTTGCCGCAAGACCCTGATGGAATCGGACAGTTGAGTCTTTTGCTAGTTGGCAGCCATTAGATCCCCCTCAACCTTCTGCAGCTCCGCCAGTAGCTCCTCCTTCCTTGCCGACAGTCGGGAGATTTCTTGGTCAAGGTTGCCGATGGAGACTTTTGCTTGACCAATGCTTCTGTGCTTCTCATCGGCAAGGTGTTTGAATTTGAGCTTCTCTTCCTCGCTCTTGGCTTGGGCGGCCCTGTCGGCAATGCGACGGGTAAGCCTCTGGTACTGGATCTGCTTGATGTCGAGGAAGGTTGCCTAGAGAAGGGCTTCTGCTGCATCGGCGGAAAGATGGCTTTGGATGTCCTTGAATGTAATCCTTGCTGCTGATGAGTCCTGGACGAGTTGAGATGTGTCTTGTAGCAGCAAGGAGAGCAGTTCTTCAAGTTTGGACTTGATTTCCGCCGATAACGCTGGGACGGAGCTTTCCTCTTCCTCATCATCGGGGACGTCGACTGCGAAGGAGAAACAGACTGTCTGCTTGGATGCGGCCTTGGCGTTCATCTTTGTCTTGAGGGTTCAGGCTGTAGGAGAAGAGGTTGTCTGGAGAGTCCTGAGCCTGAAAACAGAGGTTAGAGTTTGCCGATCGGAAAATTATACCGTAAGCTTTAGGGTGATTAACTTACCATCTTGAAGCGGATCTCCTGCCTGAGACTTGGTATGCTGGATGGTCCAGCTTCATCATGGACGACGGCCGCAGATGCCGATGATTGGGCCGGAGAAGCAGTCCGCACCATTGGTGGTGTTACTATCGGCGCTGCTTCCGACGTGGCGGCTGGATCACGTGGTGGCGATGCTGCCCTCTCATCGGCTGACGGTGCCGATGCTGATGCTACCTCCGCTGCTACGGCGGGTGTGGTTTCTTGATTGAGCCCCGCCGATACCGATGCTGACGCCGCTTCGGTTGTTGCAGCAGTTGCTATCTCCTGGTCGGGGACGTCATCCATCGGCTGATCAGGCACAGAAGCCGATGGAGGTTCTGTCGACGACCTGCCGGCCGTTAGTGCGATTGGTACCGGAGGCAGTCCTGCTGGCGGCGCATCGGCAGCTGATGGCACAGTCGGAGCCGATGGTGGAGGAGAAGCCAGCCTCAAGCGCCTCTTCTTTGTCGGCGCAGCAGCAGGGGAGCCAGCCCGCTTTGACGAAGACCGGGGGGCATCGGCACCTGGGCTGGAAGGTGTTTGTCTACTGGAAGCAGATGCCGATGACCATAGTGCCTGAAAAGTATAGAACAAGTTACACAAGATGGAATGTTGCCGATGAAACAGTATGTAATCGGTACAAGTAAAGATAAGTTTACTGCATAAACTCGCGTCAAGGCAACAGCAGCAGCCGATGTAGCCTGGGCTTTTGTAGGTGTCGGCGTAGGTACCTGTTGAGGCGTGAAAGCAGCCAACGTCGGAGCCTTGGTGCCGATGATGGATACGGGGCCCATTATCCGCAGATTGAAGGACCTCCCACTGTTACTCATTGTGGGGATCAGATCATCGGCCTGTCGAGTGCGAGTTAAGTACCGATGACAAAAATAAAGTAATAAAAGTACATCAGATAGCAGACTTACTGCGTCATCGGGGATGATGTAATCGGCGTCGATCAAGTGCCGATAATAATGCGAAGACTTGGCGAGTAGCTGGCACTTCCACTCTTGCCACCAAGACTTGAACTTGTTGGTGATGAAGGAGGTTGGCGACCAGGAGGACAAGTCAAGTTCTGACAGATCGGCATCGGCAGGAAGGCTGATGACTTTATTCCAGTCCAAGTTATTGGAGATTGCCTGCCTGGGTCTTACTACCTTAGAGTAGCAGAGTTTGATCGGCAGTTGGCCAAATCCCAGTTGTCTTGCTGCCGCCGATGGATAGTAGAACTTGTAGGATGGTGGGGCATTCTTCCCTGATCCAAAGATATTTACTGGAATAGCTCGGGGAGTTATGCTGGCCCTCATGATTGCTTGGTTCTCGGGCAGGCTCACATCGGTCAAGTTGAATAGCAGCGGGAATTGATTGTGTTCATCAAGATATGGCCACCAGGTCCGTTCTGAGGAGGGGAGTTCGTTGTAGAACTTCTGGAAGTAATAGCCGAAGTGCTCTGCATCGGCATCGGTACCTGGCAGCACTATGATGGCTTCTCCAAAGTTAAGCGGAGGGCGAGTTGCCGATTCATCATCCCTGTATCGGTAATCTTCCGATATGTCCCTCGGGAATTGTTGGGCAAATAAATCAAACTGGAGGGCCTTGTGCATGTGCGCGTTCAGCCATAGATTGACAAACCACCAGGGGCCTCCGAGGTTGCCGATGGGCTCTCCTAGCAGTAGCTTATTAGATACTTGATGAAGCAATCGGTAAACTGATCCAAGAAGATACCTGCCTAAAGGGAGCCTTGTTCCATCGGCAAGCAGTTCGGCCGCTGGGAGGTGCATGGTGGTCGGACCGATGGTTTTGCCGCAGAAAATGAATTTTTCCAACCACATGTTTAAGAAGATGGCGTGCTCCCGTTGAGTTATCGATCCGGTCTTCTGGTTCTCTTTAATGTAGCCTGTCCAACCACCGATATTCCGGGTGTTCACCTTGTACTCGGGTTTTCTGTTGAAAAGGGTGAACGTATCGGCAGAGGTGATGTCTAAGCCGGTCAGCATGTAGACATCGGCAAAGGTTGGGGAAGCTGGTCCATGCCTAAAGAGGAAAGCGTTCATACTATCGGACCAGAAGTATGAGGCTGTCATCATTAAGTTTTCGTTCTTCTCCATATCGGCAATTGAAAGCCTAATGCACTGGTCCAGGTTGCGTTCTTGCCAGTACACTTGCTGTGATCTGACCACTCTCAGGTACCAATTCTTCCATCCTTTGGTGGGTTTGGGCCATGAGAGGAATGTGTCTTTCCACAGTCCTAGATCAAAACGCTCAGATCTGAACGGTACCCGGTTGGTTTCTGCATTGATGATAAAGGTGGGGTCTGGATTGCCCATTGGGCCTAGGCAGCTGAGATTGGAACCGGCGAGTGGGATCACTACCCTATTGTATAGTTCCTAGGGTTCAAAGAAGAAGGGATGAATCAGAAAGAATGGGGGTAAATCCAGGTTTTTTACGAGGAACAGAACCATACGGAGGGGTCGGATTAGGCGGAGGATGAGTCTTACCTTTGGGATGTCGACTTGGATCGCCATTTGGAGTCAGAGGAATGCTTGGCTCGTCCTTGGATTGCGAAGGAGTACTATTGCTCGAGCTTGTGTTCTTCAGAGCGGTTGGAGGTTGAAGACGAAGGCAAGAAGGTGAAAGTAAAAATGGGCTCGGGTAAAAAGGGCGGTGTGGATCCCGGTAACTTTTATAAGCCTGTTCAGGGGTATTTTGGGGTTCTGTTTCACACTGTGCAGGAATGTGGAGAGACCCACGGTAGATACGCGCGGTGATCGAGGTGGTCTGTAACTGTTTGTGGTACAATCGAGGGATTTTATTATTAAATTGCAGTTCCACACGCGGGGATCGAGGAAACCGTACACCTATCTCGGGGGTAACGGCTACAGCAACGGCTACAGTGGAGAGAATTTCGGCACGTAATTATACGCTCCGAAACTGGGGGGCATGTGTTGACACCGTTTTTCGACACGTGTCAAGTGGGCTAAGGTTTGACTCGTCAGAGGCCGTTCTCCATCGGCATCGGGAAAATTCTGAGCCAATGTTGCCGATGAAGGCTAGATGATCTTTGTCGACAAAGGTTAATTGGTGAAGTTTTGCTGAAACTGATTGCCAATGAAGAGTCATTGCTGATGCCCGGTGAAGAGTCATTGCCGATGGCTGATGAAGAGTTATTGTCGATTGCCGATGAGATCATTGCCGATTGCCGATGAAGGGTGGTTGTCGATTGCCGATGGGGATGATTGGTGAAGAGTTACCAGCACAAGGACGCTAATCGGAAATGTTGCCGATCAGAAAAGTGTTACCGATGCCAATGGGCATAACTTAGCGCTTGGTACCAGCAGAAGGTTACCGGTGGTCAAAAGAAGGAAGGCGCGGATTAAAGGGATCTGCCGATGGAAAGTTTTCATCGAGGAAGAGAATAAGGAAACTGGTGTTTTGTACAAGTATTATTATAGTAGTTTGAGTCCGACTCTTGCATGAGTCGTTTACTTTCCTTTAAAATAGGTGTGTTTGTTTAGGAAATAAATATTGTTATCCGGCTCCAGCGCGAGTCAGTTTTCTTTAAAGTAGGAGTCTGTTTTAGGAAGGATATGTGTCGTGTCTTTGTACAACTCTCCGTGCGGGAGTTAAAATATGTGCCCGAGGGCTATGGAATAAAGAATCAATCCAATTCAAACCAAACAAATTTTATCTTATTCTACCTTTTATCGTAATTTACTCTTTTACTGCATTAGCTGTAGTTTTTCAACGAGTTCTTCAAGTTTTCGACGGGCTGCATCACCCTGATCTCCGTCAAATCCTTGTTAGTTCTGCGTGGGAGTACTCCTGAGCTTTGGCAATCCGGGCGCATCGCTGTTTGCCTCGTTCAGCTCTGCTCTAGTTATCCTTGATCAATCTGAGCCTTGACGTCCGGGCGCATCGCTGTCGTCTCGTTCAGTTTGTTCTAGTTATCATCCTTGTCGATTGATTGGTCAAATCGACTGGCACGCCTCCGGAATACCGAGCTTTGGGTAATAGCCCGAGGTGTTCGCAATCTGACGCTTTTTGTGTCAACAAAAGTATATTGTTAAATTAAAAAAAATGCTTGGTTACCATTTATATTCCACACTAGAAAAGATCATTTATCCACATCCCATCAAATCTTTAAATGCATGCATTGAGTATTAAATGTAAGTAAAAAATATAACTAATTATAAATTTTATACATAATTTTCGAGACAAATCTTTCGAACCTAGCTACTCAATAATTGGATAATAATTACCTAATAAAAACAAAGAGCTACAAATTTTTCAAGTAATTTTGGATCTAAAAGCTAGGAAAAAAATAGACACAAATTGCAACAACCCTCTTCTTGATCATGAAAAATAGTGTAGCTCTAAATTATGAATTTACACACAAAAGCAATGTAAACCTACAATTCTAAGGAAGTATGCTTGTTACTGACCAAGAGCTAGAAGATGTGAGCATCTAAGAGTGAAGAGGAGCCGTAACAATAGAGCTCAAGAAATCCACCAGCCGCAACAATGGAGAGAGGGAGCTTCACGCACTGTTTTGTACTGTTGAGACAGAGGAGGAAGAGAGGAGATCTTGATATTTTATACTATACACGTTTCACTGCCAGTTCTAGCCACGAACCGGCAGTGAAACTCCACATCACTGCCAGTTGGTGGCTTGAACCGGCAGTGATAGAGCCAAGAGGAATCACTGTCGGTTCAAGCCACGAACCAGCAATGATGTGGTATTTCACTGCCGGTTCAGCCCCTGCTCCTAATAATTGGGGGTCTGTCAGAGCATGAACTAGCAGTGATGAGGCATCACTGCCGGCCCAAACAAAACCGACGGTGACGGGTCGGCAGTGATTGCTGATTCTGTAGTAGTGCACTAATGTTGACCACCACATAGGACGCCAACCTCAATCAGTGACATGTGGGGCTGCGCATCACCCACTCATCCGCTCTCTCTTCATCCCCACGCCATCGACGGCCTCCCTCGGCAGCATAGCTCGTTTGAAAGTTAGCGTGGCTGAGTTTTAGAGTTTCATATTTGTATAATTTTTTATTACTTGGGATACTTAATTATTAATTATTACTAAGTTTGTTTGATTATTTGTATATTTTTTTACTAAGAGGTAGATATTTAATTTTGTAGATGGAGTTCCGTATTAATTATTTGTTTAATTAAAAGGAATTTTCTTGAGAGGATTAATAAATCATTTTAGAAAAAAAAAAGATAGGCAAGTGCAATTACCTATATCACCTAGACACAACTGATATTCATCATCACATGGTTAGCCTATTGACTTTACCTATATCTTTCTATTTATTCTAAATATTATACTTGTATAATAGATGACGATCATAAATTATATGTGTATAAACAATATGTTATCGATTTTACCACACCTTAAATTTTTTCTATTCTCTGCCACTGGCAGCCTCGCACGCTCTCACTCGGCGGCGGCGTGGCAGTCTGATGCCGACTAACGAGTGCAAGGCACTAGTACAAAAACCGTTTTTACTAGCGCCCAAAAAAATAACACAATCGGTTTCAGTTATCAGCCGCCTGTACTGAAAAAATGGTTCCGAACGGCTCCGAACCGTCAGTAGAAATCGATTTCTACATGCGGTTTACTTAAGAAATCCGCCTCTAGAAATGGGACATTTCTACTGGCGGTTCGTTAAGAGAACCGCCTGTAGAAATCCGATTTCTACAGGCAGTTCTTAAAACACCGCCAGTAGAAATGACCGATTTCTACTAGCCCCAAGCGCCGACGGTTCGGAAAAACACCTGTATAAATGGCTTCCGAACCGCTAGTGAAGACACTTTTTGTACTAGTGAGGGAAGTAGCGGCTATAGTGGCACGCCTAGTGGTGCTAGGAGCTCGACCGCACGCGAGTTGGGCGGTGGATTCGAGAGCCCTCATGGGTCGTGGTGCTTTCACCGCCACGCAAACAAGGCGTGGGAGTGGGGGGGGCAGCAAGCCTAGGAGTGGTAGCGGTGCGGGTGCAAATTATTAGTGGGGGGGGTGCTCGTTCGCCAGGCAGTAGTGCAACAGCTGCGCTTGCTGCCCATGGCGCAGCTGCCTACTCGTCTGGCAGTGGAGCAGCAGCTCTGGCAGTGGAGCAGCAGCACGCACGCGCGAGCCCGACGACAACTTGACTGGAGCTGCGCCTCATTGTCTCGTCCTTGTAGTCGCCTATGGCCCGGTGGCCTGATCACCCCATTCGTCGCTGTCCCAAGCTCCTACCACCTAGTCCGCCACGAGGGCGGACCTCTCGCACGTGCAATGGGGTCGAGCTTTCCTATCTGAAACTCCGAATGCTGCTCGAGTTGGAGGAAGGAGATGGAGGGAATGAGTGGGTGACACACGGAGCCTACATATTGCTAAGAAGTAGGCACTAGTACAAAACCGGCCTATACTGGCGGTTCACAACCCATTTTTTTCCAGCGCCGCCTGCGCTGGGGGTTAGTAGAAATGAGGCATTTCTATAGTCGGTTGCTTGTGAACCTCCTGTAGAAACTCATTTTCACAGGCGGTTCTCTTAATGAACCGCCTGTGTAAATGGCTCATTTACACTAGTTCTCTTTGGTGCAACCCTTAGACTCATCGTACAAAGGCTCTTTTGCTGCCTTCATCAGGGCCTCCATACCTTTTTTGAAGAACATTGATGGATCTTCTACATGACGACGCAACATTGCCTCCAGGAATTCTGCATCTTCCGCAACCATATTATTTTGCATCACATCAGTTCCGACGCCTTCAATTCCTCTAGCGAAATCATCATCAAGACCATCAGTGACATGTTGTTGTGTCTCGTGTACTAACTGAAACCCACCGTCAACAAGCATATCTAAACAATCGGCGTCGATATTTGCAAGGCTAACAGTTGTATAAGGCATAAAGCTCTCCTCTCCATGCTTTGTCCAAATCAAGTAATCCTAACAGTTGTATAAGGCACAAAGCTCTCCTCTCCATGCTTTGTCCAAATCAAGTAATCCTTCATAAATCCTCGGTGGACAAGATAATAAAGTATTTGTTGATGGTCATCAGATACAACAACATTTCTGCAGTCCATGCATGAACAATGTATCACTACTACAGGAATCATTTACCTCAGCGTTGGCCTTTGGCGCCCAGCAGCGGACATCTTAAGCGTCCGCTATGGTAAACCGGTGGCCAGCTTGGGCAGCTGGCCACTGCGTTGCCCGCTGCGGTTATTCCATTTACCGCAGCGGGCCACATAACCCGCCCGCTGCGGTAAATGAGAATCTACCTCAGCGGGCAGCATAAGGCGCCCGCTGACAGATTATGCTGCCCGCTGCGGTAAATGCTCATTTACCGCAGCAGGCATATTACGTTGCCCGCTACGGTTATCCCTGCCCTATATATAGCAGCAGCCCTCCCTCCTTCCCCATGACTTCTCCTCTTGCAAAACGTGGGGGGTGGAGGTTTGGCCCGAATTTTTCACCAAATCTTCAAATTCAGTTTTAGAGCCTTGATTTGGGGGAGTAGGACACGAATAGAGGTACATGATTGCTCTCCCACCCCTCCCTCGTTTTCTCTCTTTTTAGTGCAATTCTCCTCATGTGGATCTAGATCTAGATCCATGGAATCCAAATGCATGGATCTAGATCTAGTTTGTGTTTTTAATCTAGTTTCTTTATAGATCCATGTCTAGATCATATAAAACATGTGTTTTTGAATCTAGATTACCGGTGTGGCTAAAGTTTTGTACGTCTTGATCTCTCATCTTGTGGGGGCGGAGTTATTGCCGAATTTTTCACTAAATCATCACATTGAATTTTAGAGCTTTGATTTGGGGAGGAGAGGACAATAAGAGGTACAAGATTGTTCCACACACCTATTTCTCTCTTTTATTCTCACTTTTTAGTGTGATATGTCTCATCATGTGTGTCTAGATTCATGAAGTAGATCTATTTTTTTATATAACACTTTGTTGTTTTGTCGTGTGTTAAGTACGATGGACATGTCCGAATGGATGTACCACATTGATAGGGTGATTGATCTTCGGTACCTTAGCAAATTGAGGAAGTTTATGGCATCTGCGAAAGCTCATCGTGCTAGTTTGAAGCGGACGACAACCGTATGTCCATGTTCTAAATGCCGGAACCTCAGAGGCTACCCAGATGGTACGGTGCAATCACATCTGATTGTCAACGGGTTTATGGAGGGTTACACGGTTTGGACTTCTTAAGGTGAACAAAGTCTCGATGCGAGTTGCAGTGTATCTGGAGTGAGCTCGTCGACGGCGACGGTGAACAACCAAGATCATGTTCGACCACCACCACCTTCCATTCCAGTGCCAGCCGCCACCGACGATGGCAACAATTCTTGTGACTACATCAGAGTTGAAGAATTGCTTGAGAACATTCCAGATGATGATGGTACCGATGACGGTGACACTACTGAAGATGCTACTATGAGGGAACCCGAAGATTTCCAGCTCTTTGAGGATCTAGTCAACCACATCGACGAGGATGATGTTATGTTTGGCAACCCAAAGTGGTTGGAGAATTTTAGGGAGATGAAGCAGGCAACAATTGATCCTTTGTACCAGGATGGTGGAAAATGTCCGGAGGGGTGCACGGCGCTCCGTTTCAACCTCCATATGTTGATGATGAAGGCTCGGCATGGTTGGTCAGACATTGGCTTCAACGAGTTGTTAAGCTACCTTTCTACGACGTACCCTATGGGAGGTAACAATGTGCAAGCTAATACATATCGAGCGAAGAAGTTGATCCGTCTAGTGGCGATGAAAGTTAGAAAGTTTGATGTCTGCCCTAACCATTGCATCATGTACCGGGGTGAGAAGTATGAGAACATGACGGAATGTCCACACTGTGGATTCAGTCGGTACAAGAGGAATGTCGGTTGCCGTGTGGATGCTGACGACATTCTTCCGAACAACAAGAAGAAGAAGCCCAGTGCTGTGGCCAAGCAGATCTCGGCTCAGCAAGATGAGGAAGAAGAAGGTTACACGCTGAGGAAAAGCCTCGCGCTATCCGTGTGGTACCTACCTGTGGTCGATCGTCTACGTGCATTGTTCGGGAATCAAGAGGATGCGAAGCTGATGTCATGGCATGCATCTCCTAATCGGGTCAAGAACGATGGCAAGCTACGACACCCCTCTGATGCACAGCAGTGGAAGGATTTCGATAAGGAGTACCCTGAGTTTCGTGATGAGCCCAGACATGTCCGGTTCGCGCCGAGTACCGATGGGATGAACCCGTTCGGTGAGCTAAGCAGCTTGCATAGTACTTGGCCAGTCGTCCTCAGCATCTACAACCTACCTCCCTGGGTGTGTCTAAAGCGCAGGTACCTTATGTTGACGATGCTTATCTCTGGACCGAGGCAGCCCAACAATGATATAGATGTCCTCCTAGAGCCGCTCATGGAGGAAATGCAGATGCTATTCGATGTTGGGGTTGAGATGATGGATGCGTTCAAAAAGCAGAGCTTCACACTTAAAGCCATCATGTTTGTCACCATCACTGATTACCCCGATCTCTTCTCACTATCGGGGCAGATCAAAGGGAAGAGTGGATGTGTAGTTTGCATTGACGGGACTTGCTACACTTACCTTTTGAGTTCCACCAAGCTGGTGTACACTCGGCATAGAAGGTTCCTTAAGGCCAAACACAGGTATAGAAGAAGTGATATGAATGAATACTTTGATAATAAGGATGAGCCACAACGACTTCCAATGCAGCAGACAAAGTGGGGGCCAAAGGTGTATGAGATGGTGAAGGATATGGATGACATCGAGTTCGGTAAGAAGAAGAAACAACCAGAGAAAGGGAAAAAACCTACTAGGAAGCAAAAGCGCGACAAGCAGGCATCTCCTGATGACGATGTCCCAGTCATCCCTTTCAAGAAGAAGTCGATCTTCTTCAAGTACCTGTCATACTGGAAAACACTACATACACCTCATGCAATCGACTGCATGCACCTCGAGAAGAATGTGTTTGAGAGCACGATCGGTGTTCTGCTAGACATCCCGGGCAAGACGAAGGATGAGATCAAGTCACAGACCGATCTTGTGAACCAGGGCATTAGAAAGGAACTCCACCCTGGAAAGCCTCAGAACGGTAAAGTTGATATCCCTTTGGCTACATACAACCTCACGCATGCCGAGAAGGTGACTTTTTGCAAATTGATGAGGGGTATCAAGGTGCCCACTTGTTTCTCCTCCAACATCAAGAGTCTGGTCTCCATAAAAGACACACTACAAAATGACACCCCCTTTTGCAATGCATATATGTGTTGCTAAAAGTCCATATATGTGTTGGTGGGATCTATACCAACGTATTTATTATGTGTTGCTAAAAGTGGCGTTGCAAGGGTCTATTACAACAATTAGATATGCGTTGCAAAGTTGCAACAGATATTTATAGGCTCCGGCAACGCTTATATGTGTTTGTACCACCACAAACGACGAATGATTTGCGTAGTTTGTTGCAACCGTGTAGATTTAGTTTGTTACAACGTTATATCATATATTAAATAAATAAATTACAAATCAAAAATTAGTTCAATTTGAAGACAAATAAAGGGATAATGCTTGTACAGTTTAATTAATAAGATTAAAAAGGCGACTGGCACATGAGAAATAATAACACTCATCCATGTATTAAAAAGCAGTAATCGAATTACAATGAATACAGTTGACGACATCCATGACATTTTTTTACATATTCACATGTAAGTAAAATATAAATACAAAGAAGTCCTTTAAAATGCCACGAGCTCTCCATTCTCAAATCTGGTTGACCTCATCTTATCTTCTTGATCTAGGAGAAATAGAAATCTATTTTTATAATATGACTTATACACTAGGAAGTAGGCTGCACGAGGCCACACATACCTGTTAAGATCATTTTCTGGAGCAAATAAGAGGTCAAATCAGGTTAGCTAATACATTGAAATTTTGCATCTAATAAAATTATGATTCTAAGAGAGTATTTTCCTGCTATTTAATATGCTTCATGGTTTGAGCAATTGGAAGACTTTTTCTTGTACATAACCTCTATTGTATGCTAGTTTTGCTTACAATACTTTGCTTAGTAATTTGATAAACTTCATAGTGATCTTAGTAAAACGAAGAACAATACATATATCTTAGAAAAAAAATATTCATGTGAATCTAGTACTGATACTTGCCTGGACGAATCTAGGAAATATAGAATAAAAAAATTCTGGGTGCTTCAAGCATTGAATATTGCAAATATTGTACCTAAAAAGCGTACCCAATAAGTTTCAAGAACCAGCAAAGGAAATCTTTCATGCATGTTGAAACCAAACAGAATTCTGAATCGAAGAACCTAAATAAATATTAGAAAAATTATTTGACAAGAAAAATATATATGTAAGATGCATAGAATCAGTTACCAGATCAGGAGGTTGTTGCCGGTTTGCCGCACACCTTCTTATTATAGGAATCGAGAGGATGAGGGAGAGAGACACAAAAGACTGGTTGATGAACACATGAGCGCATCACATCAAGTCTGAACTGATGGATTCAATCCTGCAAGAGTTGCAGGCTTGCTATAAGTCCAACCAATAGAGAGGAAAATATATTAGGGTAAAGAATGTGGAGTTCCGGGAATATACATTGCAGGTAGTCAGATGCTGCTAAACAAAGCAAGCATGAATGCAAACCTTGCAAACCATTCGCCTTGAAGAACACCATGTTCTACAGATCAAGACGAGAAGACAGACATCAAGGAAAATAATTACCACTATCGCTATACATAATCTATAAGAGAAGATGAGTCAGCGATCTTACCAGAAAAGAGGCTTCGCACCAAGATTGAATCGAGAAATTGAGTTTGGGTTGCGATGGAAAGATAGAGATGGATCTCTGAATGAAGGAGAAATCACGGTAGTCCCAAGCAGTGTGCACGTCGATCTACTCTGCTCCAGCGTGGGGAGATAAGAAATAAATTAGCAGATTATTCTGTTTAGGAAATAAATAAACGAGAGGGCAGGATGTATTTTGCGGAAGGAAGGGATAATTATCGGAATTTAAATGGAAAGCTCCTCATTTTCCTCGGACGTGGTTTGGTGGGATAGCTGGTCAGTTTGACCATGCTGGAGCATGGTTCACGGAAGGATACATGGTCAGTTTGACCGTGCCACATCATGGTTAGCGGAAGGGTCTGCAACGCTAGAGAATTCTGTTGCAACCTATGCGTTGCTACAACTCACATAACTGTCACGTCATGCTCACGGTGTTCCTTCCAATATTAATAAGATCTATCAGTCCAGAATATGTGAAGATGATAATAACCTGTATGTCATACTTCTTCAACTTCATCACACAAAAGGTCATCGATAAGGCAAAGTTGTCTGCCTTAAAGGAGTTCATCGTGGAGACCCTATGTCAGCTCGAGATGTGCTTTCCACCGGTTTTCTTTGACATTATGCCACACCTGATGATGCACATGGTTGACCAGATCGAGCAATTGGGCCCAGTATATCTACACCAGATGTGGACGTACGAGCGCTTCATGTCCACCTTGAGCAGGTACGTCCATAACCGTGCTTACCCTGAAGGTTCTATGATCGAGGCGTACACAACCGAGGAGTCAATCAACTGGTGTATGAGGTACATTAAAGACGCGAGGGCGATTGGGTTGTCTGTTCACCCGCACGAGGGAAGAACCGAAGGGACAGGGTGCGTGGGCCGGAAAGTTTGCACTGATATACCTAACAAAGAGGTAGAAGATGCTCATTATAGCATCCTCCATCAGTTGGTGAGCATCGAAAAATACGTTGAACAACACCTAGAAGAGCTTCACACTGCTCATGATGGAAAGCGCACGGAGGAATGGGTCCAAAAAAAGCACAAAAACAGTTTTGTTCAGTCGATCAAAGAGCAAGAAATATCGGTTGATGACGATGACAGTGACACTGTAAAGAAGTTTGAGCAAGGCCCATGGACCCAAGTCACCACGTGGCAGGGGTATGATGTGAAGGGGTACAGGTTTCACACGAAAGAGAAGGACAACAACAATGCGGCACAGAACTGCGGTGTTCGATACGAGGGCGTAGACGAGTTGACACAAAAGAGGACACAATTCTTTGGGCAGATCAAAAAAATATGGGACCTTGACTATGGACACAACTTACGCATAACCAGTTTCAAGTGTCATTGGGTCAACCCGAAATCAGTTGTAGTGGACAATTACGGGTTAACCACCGTGAACCTCAAAAGCACGGGCTACAAAGACGACCAATGGGTACTTGCAACCAATGTAGCGCAAGTGGTGTACTATATCTATCCACCAGATACAAAGAAGCATGTGGTCGTGTCCGGAAAGCAATGAATCATGGGAGCTGATGGGGTGCAAAGCCCGAGCAGTACAACAACTACGCGGAGCTCCAGCTTTTTACAGATCATGAAAAGAAGATCAAGGTTGTTGAGGTCAGTTGCAAGCATAGCAAGATGAAGCTCTGGGCACGGAGTGGTAATGAGAAGAGGGTCGTGAAAGCTCCTGCACCAAAATGAGATGTCGTATATGCCACACTTTTTTTGTAATAATGTAGATCAATACAAGTTTGTGACATGTGAACCTGGTTATAAATATAGATGTTGACAAACTTTGTATTCTTCACTTTTCTATTTGAATCCATTTACAATCTCATAACTCCAAGTCAAAGCTTTTAAAGTTTGAAAGTTAAGTCAAAAAATCATTACCACAGCAGTCGGGATACAACGCCCGCTGCGGTAAATAATTACCACAGCGGGCAGCCTAAGGGCCCGCTGCGGAAAATGATTTACCGCAGCGGGCAGGATAAAGGGACCGCTACGGAAAATAGTTACCGCAGCGGGCGTTTAGGATGCCCGCTGCGGTAAATGATTCTGTATATAAGGCCTGTTGTACCGCGTCTGAATTTCGAACTCCGCGGTTTCAGTTTCATTACCCCGAAGGGCTGCCCTTTTTTCCCTGCCGCCGCCGTGCCTCTGCTTCTCTCCTGACGCCGTCCTCCCGCCGTCCTCGTCGTCCGCCCGCGGCCGTCCCACGCCGGTCGTCCTCGTCGTCCGCCCGCGGCCGAACCCACGCCGGTCGTCCTCGTTGTCCTCCCGCGGCCGAACCCACGCCGGCCGTCCTCGTCGTCCGCCCGCGGCCGAACCCACGCCGGCCGTCCTCGTCGTCCGCCTGTGGCCGAACCCAGGCCGGCCGTCCTCGTCGTCCTCCAGCGGCCGAACCCTAGCTCTGGGCAGGGCGGGACTGTCGTGGCCATCACCAACGCCTCCTGTGCTCCTCCTCGTCGATTTGTGGTTGCTGGTTGTTGGTGATCTCTTCCTGGTGACTGGGAGAGACTGTTGTGGTTGCTCGGAGCAGGGAGACACTATTGTGTTGTGTTGTTGCCTGCTGTGCTGTGCTAGCTGGCTGCTGGTGATCTCTGCTGCCTGCTGCTGATCTCTGGTGATCTCTGTTGCCTGCTGTGCTAGCCAGGTGCTAGCTGTGCTGGTTGCTGGTGATCTCTGCCTGGTGATCTCTGTTGCCTGCTGGTGATTTGTGATATAGCTGCTAGTTGCTATTTCCTGGTTGTTGTGCTAGCTGCTGGTGATCTCTGCTGGTTGTTGGGTCTCTGGTGCTAGCTGTGTTGGCTGCTAGTGATCTCTGTTGCCCGGTGGTGATTTGTGCTATAGCTGCTGGTTGCTAGTTGCCGGTTGTTGTGCTAGCTGTTGGTGATCTCTTCTGGTTGCTGGGTCTGTGGTGCTCTTCTAGTTATCATCTATGATCCTCTGGTTATCTACGTGTTGTGAGTTCCCCCGCGTTTGCTTCATTTATGTATGAGATATATATTTGTGCAATCTGCTAGTTTCTATAGCTTGGGTGTGATTGCACTATTGGGCGGATTTATTTATTGCTCGATGATAGAAACCGGTGTAGTGAGACAACGTGACAGTCTGGTTATCTTCTTATCTTGCTAGATGAATACTACTTGGTTTTTAGTACCTATTATCTTGTTATCTTCGTATCTTGCTAGATGAATACTACTTGGTTTCTAGTACTTGTTATCTTGTTATCTTCTTATCTTTCTAGAACAACACTACTTGGTTTCTAGTACCTATTATCTTGTTATATTCTTATGTTGCTAGATGAATACTACTTGGTTTCTAGTACTTGTGATCTTGTTATCTTCTTATCTTTCTAGAACAACACTACTTGGTTTCTAGTACCTATTATCCTATTACAACCTTGAATAATAATTGAGCTCTACACTTGGTAAGATGACTGTCATGTTAGTCGATGATCTATGATCACCACGTAGCGTTGGACGGCTGCTTTGCAGTAACCCCCTATTTTGAGAGCAATTTTCCTTGAACACGTACATGTTAATGCTTATACCTTGTCTTGCTTTTGTAACTCCAATAATATATGCTAAACTACCAAACTTCATCATAGAATATAAATGGAGAACGAGGGGGAGTGGAAAACACCTACCCCAATTCCATCTTCAAACTCATTGTGTAGTCAAGTCTCTATTACCCCTCCGAGGCCAAAGAAGAATCGCACAGAGGAGGACGCTGATCCGACATGGGCACCATGTGATGAGGGTGAAAGTGCGTCTCGGGTTCCGAGCTGAGATAGCGTCCACGCCGAGGTACTTGGAGCAACCAATGCGCTTTTTGCGATTTATGCTAAAGAAGGTGAAAACTTGAATGCAAGTATCTCTGAACAACAGGTACCGAGTTCTACTCGGATGCTGGATTTTGGAGGAGAAGAGGCCTCGGCTCCCTCCACGGGGACCTCGACATCCAAGTCTAAGGGAACCAAGCGGAGGAGAGGTGGGGCCTATGGGAGAGCCGGTCAAGCCTCGCGAGGTCATTGCAGTGTTCAGCAACCAAGTTGTCATGATTACAAGGGACAAGGTGGAAATCACATGGCCTGATTGGCACGCTGTCCCGGAGGAATACAAGGCCCTTATCTGGACTCTGGTTAGGAGGAAGTTCAACTATCCCGAGAACGCGGATTTGGCCAAGCGCAAGGATTGGGTCATGCACGTGGCGGGGACTTCCCTTCGCAATTTCAAGTCAATGCTGACGAGAGATTGGTTCAAGAAGGGCAAGAATCTATGTACCAAATACAATATGATCAAGGATCATCAGTGGGAGGCATTTTGCAAACTCAAAAGCTCATACGAAGAAAAATAAAATAGTGCCAAGTTCAGCGCACTCGCGAAGAAGAACAATTGACCCCACCACTTGGGAATGACTGGGTTTGCCGACAAGAGGGAAGAGTGGTGGAAACAAGATGAAGATATGAGAGCGAGCGGGCAACCAGATCCGTACCAGGATGTCGAACCTAGGGCTAAGGACTTCATCAGAGCTCGAATTCCAAAGAAGCTCAAGGAGGGTGCAACCAACTTCAACGAGCCCGAGTTCGAGGAGGTGGAGAAGACTGACATTGAAGCCTCCAAGGACAGCGGGTCCTATGAGGTTTAGAGGGGCCATGACCTACTTACTGAAGTCCTAGGAACCCCGGAGCACCACGGCTGCGTACGTGGAGTCCAGTCAAACAAGAACTAGAACACGATTCAGGCTTGGCAATCCGACGCTTCCTCATACAAGTCGAGGCAGAGGTACAAGACGAACATCTTTCAAAAGGGCTATGAGCTCGACATGTCTGATATGATCAAGAGCTCGATAAAGGAAGCCTTCACAAGCAACGACCGCGATATGGTGGCGATGAGGTCACAGATGTTCCGCCCGTCCCTCCGAGTCCACAAGGGGGGAACGTTCCTCGACTCGAGGATTGCCCGCGCCACCCAATCGATGAGATCAACGAGATGCAACTTGTGCGGCTTCTCATTCTATTTGGCAGGAGCAAGAAGATTGCCGTGGGCGAGGGAGATGTATATCCAATCAACGAAATCCTAGAAGGATATCGGGCCCGACTACCTGAGAACTATGCGTTGGTGACCATAACGTCTATCCTCCCAGAGCATAAAGACTATGAACTAGATGTTCCCCACCTACAACGTCACCATACCCTTGAAGCAGCGGAATGTGATGACATCTATTGGATGAAGGACGACCTTGAGATCATACCAATGACGACAGCGTCTGTTGCTGGATCTTGCCCTGCAGAAGGCGACGACGACGGCGATGACGAAGGTCGTGACAAGGACCCGCCAGCTCATTCACCAATTAGTAAGAGCCCTCCTCAAAGCTCCAAAAGTCCGCCTTTGGGCCCAACCAATGAGGCAGAAGGTTCAGGGGCCGCTTCTGGGGGCAACACGGTGCCTTCAAGCCAGCCGAGCCCGAGCCGGCACCTCCACCTCCCGACACTCAGCCTATGCCCCTGACAAGTGAGGAGGGGCCCGACACTCAGCCTATGCCCCCACAAATGAGGAGGGGGCTCAAGGGGATGCACTGGTGGGAGTTACAGAGGGGGAACAGGCGACGCAGCCAACACCAGGTGCACCAAGCCAACAGGGAGGTACGGAGGTGGACAACCCGAAGGACGACTCTACATCGCTCCCATACTCGACTACGTTTCCAAGGTACATTACAGACGAGCACACACAACGTTCAATTCACATTTGTACCTCGATCAATTCACATTCGTACGTTCTAACCCGACTTTTCCAGGCCTGAAGATGATCCTCATCATCTATTTCCGGAGTCGGATGACTGTCCCGACCACTTTGTGAACGGGAAGTTCATGATAACCAAGCAAGCACTCCTTGATGAAGAATCGTGGGATACAAGGATGTTTCATCTCTGGTACATGGAAGCGTTAAAAAGAGGCATGTCAAGTTTCACCGTGAAGATTCTAGCGGATTGCTTCCACTTGCCCGATATCGGGGATTTCACTATTCCGGTGGACTTCCAAGACATGTATAGGCTGCTGTGGGGAGAAGACCTAGACATCGTCCAACTCACCTTGTTTGCAATGTAAGTGATGACTTGCGAGTTAATTCCATTGATCTCTCCTCTTGTATACGTCAACTCTACACTTATTAGACTATATGATACGTTCACGTGTCTATGCCGTATGTCTGCCACCGTAAGCAACAAAAAGCATTGTCCAACTCTTTTTCTCTCTCCAATGCATATCAATGAGGGTGCCATCAAGGGTCACATGGTAACGGATAAAAAAAGACAGTCAAACAGAGAGAAAAGGAATATAGAGACAATATGAGAAATCTGAAGAAGAAAGTGGCAAACTACATATGCTCAGTAATGTTGAAGGTCAAGGAGGATGGGGTATCATGACTCCATATCACTTTGCATAAGTATGAAAACATGTACGTAGAGATACGAAGTGGGTAGGATCAATCTTTGTAATCATCCTAACCAATAGTCTATTTGAATTGTGCAGCAACGGCCTCAAGGGCCATTGGGTTGCATATCTCATCTATCCTCAAGATGGCAGAGCGATCGTATTTGACTCGTTGAGGACGATAAACAAACCAAGGTACAAGACATTTGAAGATTGCTTGAAAGTGTAAGTCAATAAGCATTTTTCATCTTTTACGGTTATTATTATTAATCAAAACATGTCTAACTCTATTACATTTTGTGCAGGGCTTATAAGTCGTACTTGAAGAATCCCGAATGCTGGGATCGTAGGACCGATAGTTGCAAGGAGAACAATACCGACCACATCAAAATCCGACGTGACTTTCCGGTATGTAAAGTAATTGCAAAGTTCATCTTGTGCTTTGTTTCCATATGTGTTTGTTCTAAAGCTTGTATAACGATCGTGCAGTGCGCCAAACAACCGGTTGGATCCAAAGCATGTGGCTTGTACACATGCGAGCACCTGAGGTAGTGCAGTGAGTACACTCAAAGCTGGAAGAAGCTCAAGGAAAGAGTCAAATATTGGGTGAACACCTACAAGCCATCCTTCAAGAAAGTTAAGGGGTAAATCTGTAAGTTCGTCATGGAGAAATGCGTTCTCGAAGGAGAACAATTCTTTGACGAAGAATCTCCCTTAGCTATCGAACCCAGGTACGAGAGGCTTAGGAAATGGACGACTCTGCTACGCCCAAGTGATTACAAATGGCTCGTGGACTTTTCTTAGAGGATTTAGTAAATGTAACTCAAATGGACTTGTTGGTTTGATGTGATGTGTATATGGATATTGAAAACTATGTATTATGTCATGTGCAATGCTTGGATGGTTTATATATAAATGTTTGTTGCATATGTATGAAATATAGAATCTGGAAATATTTTGAATTCAAATTCTAGGAATTATTTGAATTCTGTTTTTTATTTTTTATTTTGAAAACTATTTACCGAAGAGGGCAACTTAAGTGCCCGCTGCGGTTAACCAAACTTAACCGCAACGGACGCTGGAAGGTTACCGCTACGGTATATCCATTTACCGCAGCGGGCAGCATAAGGCGTCCGCTGCGGTTAATGGTTGTTAACCGCAGCGGGCACCTTCTGTTGCCCGCTGCAGCAAACCGTTTCTTTACCGCAGCGTGGCAGCGCAAGCGGACGCTGCTGCCCGCTGCGGTAAAGCGGTTTTGACCGCTGCGGTAAAGAATACTGTAGTAGTGTATGTGCGTCTTCTTTGTTCTCGAAGCATGGTTCTTAGCGGCATCAATAAACTTATGAACCTCGGGTATGTATGCTGCATCTAGTCTTGATAACTTATACATCCAGAATGACCTCTCCATCGATCAATACCTGATTTTCAAAAGGGACAGCCGACTAGGGATTTAGAGAGTTACTAGCTATCATGAAGAAAGGTGAACAAATTGCCCACTAGCACAATGGATGGCAAACAATTGTGTATAGTGAACAAGTCACAAAAGGCAGTGTCATAGAAAGCGAAGAGACTAGGGAAATATGTGGCACAACTCCGAATGCAATCAACAAGTTGTCAACTTGCTAATTGTTAGTGATGATTTTGTAAAGGCACAAGGCAGTCAACTCGATTATGACGAACTTGAAGATTTCATGCTCAGTACTGGTCTTACAAAGGACCAACTATGGGTTAATGCACCGATGCTGGTAGTTGATTATGATGTATATGTACCAGACCTACAAGTATGGCAGGAGTCTCACTGGGTACACAAATGTACATGTTAAACAAGTGGTAAATGGATGCATGTGTAAGAGAAGAGTAATTTCTTTTGTCGGAGTTATACCAGAGGATTAGTTCCTTGGCTTTGACATTATACATATCGAGTTTAATAAATTACACCAACTATTAGACAGAGATGTTCTCGACAAAAGTCTCATTAGCTAATGGTATCTATAAGTGATTCTTTTTTCAATTCAAGTACATGTTAGTACGTGCGTTATCTATGCATAGTTATCCTCACACTATATATAAATTTTTTTTACCATATATGCAGAAATGAGATACTAAAACTAAAGAGGAAACAAATGAGTAGTGTTGGTTTTGTGGATCTAAATCGAGCATTCAAGGATCTGGTTACTAAATATGAGGTTTGGAAAGATGATGTGGAGAAGAATTTGTTCACTATATTAGATAAACAAGCAGAGAAGAAACTATACTCTTCCCGTTCGGCTTCAAGTGAGTGTAATGTCATATGCATATTTTGTTACACTTACTCCATGTTGATTTTAGTTAATGAGTTATGCCTCTTTATAAACATGCATCTTTCACTAGTCACTAATGGTGATCGATATGATAGGGGTCTTGTAAACATCTTTGACTCAGCGACAAGACCCCAACAAGAATACCAAGATATGATAGATATTCTCCAATGTTAATTTCAGTCTCATAAATAGCTGTTGTATACTCCCATATGCCATTTTATTGATATAAATGATCCATTAATTTATTTTTGTTGGACAACATTTGTGTCAAGTTCGTCGATAAACACCAGTATGGTCATTGGAAAGTAAGTACTAGTAGCTAAGTTACCACATCTTTATTAAGTTCAACACAATTATTTTGTTACCTTGCTTACTTTGTTGATGATGAATCATCTTTTTCTCATAAAGTGGGATCCAGAAATTACTTATGTGGATACTATGTTTACGAGTTTCTCATGCAATACTCAAGGGGAACAAATGAAAAGTACCTCAAAGTATGTAAAAATATACATAATTTATTTATTATCATTGTGCTGATATATATTATCAAATATATTCATATTTTTTATTTAATTCGAATTGAAGATTAAATAGAAAAGGCAAAAGGTCTTGCCACCTAAGCGGATGAAAGCAATTCAAGAGGAACTATTAGGATTTCTTATGGATAAGTAGTAGCTCACACCCACGCATAACATTATGACACTGAAGAACAAATACCTAGTATCCAACATTAGGATTGAATGAACCCAAGGACATATGAATACAAGCTTTTGTCACCTTATTATTCCATGCATGTAAATTAAGATATGTAAATTAGAATTTGTGTATATATAGTTTGACTTCTCATACATTATATTTCAGTGGGATACCTATGTAACATATACTCGAACAAATGTATATATTAGCAGTGTATAATTTGTATACAAATAACTAAATTAAACTAAAATAAATTTAATTGAAAACAAATGTTTTAAAAGAAAAGAAAAATAAATACATTTAGTTCCAATTGTAGACACCAACCGGAACTAAAGGTGTCTGTCCCGGGGCAAGGGCTAGCGACGCCTTTAGTCTCAGTTGGTGTTTCCAACTAGGACTAAAGCTGCCTTTTAATACTGGTTTCTTTCTAGAACCGGTTCATTTTAGGGTGGGCCTTTAATCCTAGACTAGCAATCTCGGTTGAGAAATTGGGACTAAAGGGGGTTCCCAACCGAGATGGGAATCTAGTCATGCACTAGTGAGACAGTAGGTTGCAAGAGATTGGGGTGGCAAGAGAGAGATCATTGAGAGATGGGGAGAGAGATCCATGAGATAGATGCGGGAGGAGATACATAGGTGAGATAGATTCATGATAGAGAAGATACAGAGGTAGGAGAGAGAGAGAGGAATAAAAAGACCAAAACCAATAAAAACTGGGGCTATGTATGAAGTGGGTGCAATAAGAATTTGTTTTACCACATTCATCTAACAAGCAAAGCTACATCCTAATAAAGCTACTCCACTAAAAATAAGGAATCAGAGCTACTTTAGCTTGACCTGGAGCTCTACAAAAGGAGTCCTAAAGAAGACATTCTCTACTATTCCAGATGGTATTCTTACTTTGTAAAATAATGAGCAATTCTGAATCTACTAAGTTACTATACATTGCACTATTGAGTCTTATTGGCATTGTAAATAATGTATTCTTGGTAAGAAAGAAGGTCTCTAGCTTGAGTATCTACTAACTTACTCATACACTACATTGTGAAATCTTCTTGGCAAGATGATAAAAGGCTCCTTATTGGTCATTCATGTATATTTGTCTCCTATGCAATGTAGGTGAGGAGGTCATCTTTAGGATCATCCTACATATAATTGGTAACCTAAGGGGGTGGAAGGGAAGATTTCTTCCTCTAACCTCCCCTATAAATACAACTTGTAGGGTAATTTGCTTTCTCACGTCAAATTCAATCTCTAGTGTTTCCATTTATTTTACTCTGTACACATGTTATTTGGCAATATAAAGAGTTATGTTAGTGTAGAATAACTAGTCTCCCTTTAGGAAATTTGTCCATATTGCCTATCTATATCAGTGTCTTTGATATCATGGATTGACTATATCTAACTAGGTTAATTAGTTGAGATCAAATTTGTCCACTTGAATTTAAGCTTAAAATCTATTACAAGCATTTATGATTAAATATTATTTCAATGGTTTATGACATGACATATTCTAATTGTTTATTGAAAAAATAGGTTAAAGCTACAAATGAAATCTATGAGGTCAACATATAATGTCCCCTTAATTTTTAGAGAATAACAATAGATCAAAGCTAAAAAATAAATTCATCATCAACAAATATTTCCTAACTGAAGAGTAATATACTTCCTGCGGAAGAAGAGAAGAGATAGCCTCTTGTGCACCTTTATTATACATTTTTTTAGGAACAAACTCTCTAGAGTGTATTACAACATATATTTGGGCACAGAGAGTGCACTATTTTTTTAAGAAGAACCGTGGGGCAACGCCCCCGGCAACCGTATAAATTAAACCAGACAAGAGTTATAGAAAGACTTACAGGAGGTCTAACCAGCGGTTAGACAAAGTAGAAAGAGGAAGAAAGCTAAACAAGAAATAACAGAAACTAATTACAAGGCCTCGAGCCAGAGAAGGATGCAGGGATACAGAGAAGAATTGATTCTAATCAAATGATCAACTACTTGTGATTTGAAAGAAGCCTTCTAGAAAGCAAAACAAGGGGCTTTGTTGTTGTTGAAGATGAAGCCATTTCTCTCATTCCAGATGCACCAAGCTCCAATCAGAAAGATATCCATGAAGAAAGGTTGCCCAAACTCCTGTTTGGCAGTAAGAAGTCTCTGATGAATGTTTGTATTTTCAATCCATGAAATTCCTAGAGCAAACCACCTACTGACAGTTGAGGAGCAATCAAAAATTAGATGATCAACAATCTCTTCCTCCACATCATTGCAAAGAGCTCAGTTATATCCTTCTTCTAGAAATTTATTTCTTCTTCTTAGGATGTTTCTAGTGTTAATCCTATCATTGAGCAGCAACCAACCAAAAAATTTTACCTTTAGCACACATTTGGTTTTACAGATCCACAACACAGGCAAGTTTGGCATGATAGCTCTGAAATGATAGTGTTAAAACTTGCTTGAAGAGTACTTTTGATGTCCCCAGATAAAAACCCATCTATCTTCCTCAGTAGAGTTGAGATGTGGCATATTAGCCAGCTCATTCTGTAAGTCATTGTACTCATTGAAGGCTTGTATAGTCATGGGGATTCTGAAACAATCAATCAAGTTATCTGCACTATTAATCAAATGAAGAGAGATCTTCGGGTCTTTAGCAAAAGATAGGAGTCTGGGATAGACATCAGAGTGAAGTCTCCCATCAATCAAATCCTCCCAGAAGCTGTCAGTATTTCCAATGCCAGACATACAGACAGCAATGCCTCTAAATTTAACATGCATCCTAAGCAAGTCCTTCCACTAGAAGGAGACTTTTTCTCTGGCAAGATGAGGGATATAGTATCAACATAGTATCTATTCCAGATAAGTTTGACCCATTGAACATAATCTTTTGTATAGAATTTGTCAAGCTTCTTTAGGAGTAGAGCATCATTCTGAAGGCTGAGATTGATGACACCAAGACCTCCTTTATTCTTTAGCCTCATGACTAACTCCCAAGCTATAAGGTTATAACCCTTGTTTTTGAAATCACTACCTCTCCATAGACAATTCTTTATGTATTTTTCTATGATGTCAATCATTGTCACAGGGAGCTTGAGAGAACATGAAGTATGTGGACAGGGAAGATATCACAAAATTGACCAATTGGAGCCTACCAGCAAAATTGAGGTACTGAGGGGTGGCCGACATTTTGCTCTCAATTTTGCAAATAAGAGGAGCATAATCTTTAACTTGAGGCTTGGTCAAACCCATGGGCAAGCCAAGGTAAGTAAATGGAAAAGTCCCAACTGTGCATCCAAAAACTATGGCCAGGGAGTTAGCTTTTCCATTGTCAATGTTGATAGGAAGCAGACATGATTTATGACACAAGTACTAATTCACATAATGTCTACCTACCACTAGACTACTAATTATCTAGCTATGTTTTTTGTCTAACATATGTATAATAGTTAGTTAGGTGAATCTAAAAATGTTAGAAACAAACTCTCTGCAAATGAACCCTAAACAAATAAATATTAAATATTGAATTAAATAAAATAATTAAGTATCACCCTACAATATTTATTGACTATTGTAATTACTATTTAATTATATTAGGATTAAATGGTGGACACTACAAACTAAAACGTTGTAGCATTAATGTGGTACTGGGTTGTATTCTCAACTATTGACAAATAGACATACTACCATTCCACTAAAAGACCTCAGGCTTGCCTATCATTGGTATGAATTGTCCTCTTCACTAGGCATGAGCTAAAAATGGGGATAAAATGGGTTTGTTGGATGTTGCCATTACAATTCTTGAACTTTCGAGATCTATCAATACAATTTACCTATCCTGTACCCCTATGGTAGGTTGTGCTGGTAGGTCCTCTTTCTTTCTTCTTGGTTATCTCCCTGCTAGCTCTTTGTAAGTTCCTCTTTTTTGTCTTCCCTTTATTTTAATAAAGTACTGGGGAGCAAAGCTCCACAGTTTTCATCAAAAAAAAATTTACCTATTCTGAAACTTGTCAATGAAATTCTTCTTCTACCCGATTCTTGCCATTTTCTATATATTTCGAGTATCTAGGACTGTATATACATACACATCTTACCCATGGACCAAACAACCACTACTACAAAACTCTTAACCGCAGCGGTCAAAAGCGGTTTACCGCAGCGGGCAGCAGCGTTCGCTTGCGCTGCCACGCTACGGTAAAGAAACGCTTAACCACAGCGGGCAAAAGGGACGGCTGTTGTATATCCATTTACCGCAGCGGGCAACACAAGGCGTCCGCTGCGGTATGCGGTAAATGGATATACCGCAGCGGAGACCTTACAGCGTCCGCTGCGGTTAAGTTTGGTTAACTGCAGCGGACATTTAAGTTGCCCGCTTCGGTAAATAGTTTTCAAAATAAAAAATAAAAAACATAATTCAAATAATTCACAGAATTTGAATTCAAAACATTTCCAGATTCCGGATTTCATATATATGCAACAACATTTAAATATGAACCATCTAAGCATTGCACATGACATAATACACAGTTTTCAACATCCATATACACATCACATCAAACCAACAAGTCCTTTTGAGTTACATTTACAAATCCTCTAAGAAAAGTCCACAAGCCATTTGTAATCACTTGGGCGCAGCAGAGTCGTCCATTTCCTAAGTCTCTCGTACCTGGGTTCGATAGGTAAGGGAGATTCTTCATCAAAGAATTGTTCTCCTTCGAGAACGAATTTCTCCATGCCGAACTTATTGATTTCTGCCTTAACTTTCTTGAAGGATGGCTTGTAGGTGTTCACCCAATATTTTACTCCTTCCTTGAGCTTCTTCCAGCTTTGAGTGTACTCCCTGCACTGCCTCAGGTGCTCGCAGGTGTACAAGCCACATGCTTTGGATCCAACCGGTTGTTTGGTGCACTGCACGATCGTTATAGAAGCTATAGAACAAACACATATGGAAACAAAGCACAAATGAACTTTGCAATTACTTTACGTACTAGGAAGTCGCGCCAGATTTTGATGTGGTCGGTATTGTTCACCTTGCAACTATCGGTCCTGCGATCCCAGTACAACTTATAAGACCTGCACAAAATGTAATAGAGTTAGACATGTTTTGAATAATAATGATAACCGTAAAAGATGAAACATTCTTATTGACTTACACTTTCAAGCAATCTTCAAATGTCTTGTACCCTGGTTTATTTATTGTTCTCAACGAGTCAAATACGACCGCTCTGCCATCTTGAGGATAGATGAGATATGCACACCAATGGCCCTCGAGGCCATTGCTGCACGATTCAAACAGACTATTAGTTAGGATGATTACAAAGATTGATCCTACCCACTTTGGATCTCTACGGACATGTTTCATACTTACCCAAAGTGATATGGAGCCATGATACACCGAGGCCCATCCTCCTTGACCTTCAACATTACTGAGCACATGTAGTCTGCCACTTTATTCTTCTTATTCCTCATATTGTCTCTATATTCCTTTTTCTCTGTTTGACTGTCTTTTTTTATCCGTTGGCATGTGACCCGATTGGAGGTGTGTCATAGCTTGCCATCGTTCTTGACCCAATCATGAGATGCATGCCATGACATCAACTTCGCATCCTCTGGATTGCCGAACAGTGCACGCAGACGATCGACCGCAGGTAGGTACCACACGGATAGCGCGGGGCTTTTCCTCAGCGTGTTACCTTCTTCTTCCTCGTGATGACGACCCGTAGGGTTCGAAGTTCGATCTTTCGATGAGAGTTGGTGGATAACTCGATTTGTGGAGGGAGATGACGTTCACGGCTCGACTACAACCGTCCAAGGACGCTGCGCCTTAGCAACCGATACACCACCTCCGATGGCTGCCGTGATCTTGCGGCGCGACAACCAGCCACTAGGGCTCCCGTCCTGCAAGCAATCGAAGAACCAGCAAGAACAAGATGAACAAGCACTCAATTGCAAGATGAATATGAAGGTTTCAATCTGAGAACACAATATGGTGAGGTTCTGATGACAATCAGACGGACGGTTGATCCAACACGCGCGCTGAAAGGCGGTAGCAATAGCTAACTCGACGAAACAAAACCTAAACTGTTTGTGGCGGCTCTAAAGACTTATAAGGAGTTGGGAGGACGACCACAAGGGTGTTGGGGTCATTCTCCAACCCTAGGACGCGTCCCTAATGGACCCAACTTGATACATGGGCCACAGGCCCAAAATAAGGTGACGCAGCACCGGTGGACAGAAAAGATCTCGGTACAAAAACGATGACTCTGGACGCATCTGATAAGGTATAGCCATGCTTCTGGATCCGTTGGAAAGTAGACTTGATAAGCTTTCCAAAGAGTGTGAGAATGTCCCAATCGGAGTCCGTATGAAGTCGTGGCATCCATCACAAGTTGGTGTTGTCCTGCAGTCCAAATCCAGCTAGCGCCCATCCCGTGTCCCGCTGATCCTCTCCATTGTTCCTGAGCAAAACACAGAGTGCACGTGTCTCCATTGTCTAAATATAATGGACAAGAGTTTGAGAATAAACTTACTTGATGATTGAGTTCACGGGCACGAGCACGAGTAATAGGACCAAGTGGTGCTGGAGATGGTTTTGGTGTGGTGTTGATGTCCTCATCATCCTCCCCTTCTTGCATTTGAGTCGTCCTCGACTCAAGCTCATCTTCCTCTCCCAAATATGGCTTCAAATCTGCAATGTTAAATGTCGGACTAATCCCAAAAGCTACAGGAAGATCAAGCTTATATGCATTCTCATTAATACGTTTTAGCACTTTAAATGGTCCATCAGCTCTAGGCAGCAATTTAGATTTTCTCAATTCAGGAAACCTATCCTTTCTCAAATGCAACCAAACCAAATCACCAGGTTCAAAAATCAATTGCTTTCTACCTTTATCACCAGCAATCTTATACTTAGCATTCATGCGCTCTATGTTTTCTTTAGTTGTTTCATGCAATTTTAACATCAACTCAGCACGTTGCTTAGCATCAAAATTCAATTGTTCAGAAGTTGGTAGAGGCATTAAATCAATAGGAGCACGTGGTAACAAGCCATAAACAACCTCAAATGGGCACATCTTGGTAGTAGAATGCAATGAACGATTATAAGCAAACTCAATATGAGGCAAACAATCTTCCCACATCTTAATATTCTTCTTTAAAATAGCCCTTAACATAGTAGATAAAGTTCTATTCACAACTTCAGTTTGACCATCAGTTTGGGGATGACATGTGGTAGAAAATAAAAGCTTAGTCCCCAATTTACCCCATAAAGTTCTCCAAAAATGGCTAAGAAATTTAGCATCTCGATCAGAAACAATTGTATTTGGCACACCATGCAAACGAACAACTTCTCGAAAGAACAAATCAGCAATATGTGTAGCATCATCAGTTTTATGACAAGGTATAAAGTGTGCCATCTTAGAAAATCTATCCACAACCACAAAAACACTATCACGACCCTTCCTAGTCCTTGGCAATCCCAAAACAAAATCCATAAAAATATCTTCCCAAGGAGCATTAGGAACAGGTAGAGGCATATACAAACCGTGTGGATTTAATCGCGACTTCGCCTTTTGACAAGTCGTGCAGCGAGAAACAAATCTCTCCACATCTCTCCTCATCTTTGGCCAAAAGAAATGACCAGCAAGTATGTCCTCTGTCTTCTTTGCTCCAAAATGTCCCATCAAGCCACCTCCATGCGCTTCCTGAAGCAACAACAAACGAACGGAGCTAGCTGGAATGCATAGCTTGTTAGCTCTAAACACAAAGCCCTCATTTAGAACAAATTTATTCCATGCTTTTCCATCCTTACATTGCAGCAACACGTCTTTAAAATCATTATCATGTATATATTGTTGTTTAATTGTTTCCAAACCAAAGATCTTATAGTCAAGTTGTGTTAATAAAGTATATCTCCTAGACAAAGCATCAGCAATGATATTCTCTTTCCCTTTCTTATGCTTAATGATATAAGGAAAAGATTCAATAAACTCAACCCACTTAGCATGTCTATGGTTCAATTTTACTTGACTATGAATATGCTTTAAGGATTCATGATCAGAATGAATAACAAATTCTTTGGGCCACAAATAATGCTGCCATGTTTCTAATGTTCGCACGAGAGCATACAATTCCTTATCATAAGTAGAATAATTCAGAAGAGGCCCACTTAGTTTCTCACTAAAATATGCAATGGGTTTACCTTCTTGTAACAAAACACCACCCAATCCAATTCCACTAGCATCACATTCAAGTTCAAAAGTCTTATTAAAATTAGGAAGTTGGAGAAGAGACGCATTTGTCAACTTATCTTTCAACATGTTGAAGGCATTCTCTTGTGGGGTTCCCCAAGAAAACACGACTCCCTTCTTCGTAAGCTCATTCAATGGTGCAGCAATGGTGCTGAAATCCTGCACAAAGCGACGATAGAACCCAGCAAGTCCTAGAAAACTCCGCACTTGGGTGATAGTCTTTGGTACTGGCCAACCCTGTATAGCGTCCACCTTGGCTTTATCAACCTCAATTCCCTGTGGAGTAAAAACATAGCCAAGAAAAGAAACACGATCTGTGCAAAAGGTGCACTTATCAAGGTTACCAAATAAATGTGCCTCCCGTAGAGCTTTAAAAACAACACATAAATGATCAATATATTCTTCCATAGATTTGCTGTAAATTAATATATCATCAAAATAAACAACAACAAATCTTCCAATGAAAGCACGCAAAACCTCATTCATCAATCTTATGAAGGTACTAGGTGCATTAGTTAACCCAAAAGGCATGACTAACCACTCATACAAACCAAACTTAGTTTTGAAAGCAGTTTTCCATTCATCTCCCAATTTCATGCGAATCTGATGATACCCGCTACGCAAATCCACTTTGGAAAACACAACAGCACCACTCAATTCATCTAGCATGTCATCTAATCGTGGAATTGGATGACGATATCGAATAGTAATATTATTAATAGCCCGACAATCCACACACATACGCCACGATCCATCTTTCTTAGGCACTAAAATGACCGGAACAGCACAAGGACTTAGAGACTCACGTATGTAACCTTTGCCAAGGAGTTCTTGCACTTGACGCTGAATCTCCTTCGTTTCTTCTGGATTGGTCCTATATGGTGCACGGTTGGGCAATGAGGCACCAGGAATGAGGTCAATTTGGTGCTCAATGCCTCGAAGTGGTGGCAGGCCCGATGGTATTTCACTTGGGAACACATCCGAATACTCCTGCAAAATGTTAGCGACAGCAGGAGGCAAAGAACGCTGCATATCATGAAGGGAAATCAATACCTCTTTGCATACTACAGCATAAGCAACAGTAGTGGAAGCATTCAACTCATTAATATCAGATTTAGTAGCAAGCAAACAATTTCCTTTCAATTTTTCTCCTCTTTTAGATCAGCAACAGATTGGTCATTTTTATTGCTCTCACTTTTAGCTTTTGAGGCTTTAGCTAAATCGTCTTGCATAATAGCTTCAGGGGACATAGGATGCAACACAATTTTTCTATCATGGTATAGAAAAGAATATTGATTTGTTCTACCATAATGCATAGAATCTCTATCAAATTGCCAAGGTCGGCCTAGCAGCACATGACAAGCTTGCATAGGCACAACATCACATTCAACCACATCTTTATAGGATCCAATGGAAAAATTGATTCGCACAAGTCTAGTTACCTTTGCCTTACCGCTGTTATTTAACCATTGAATGTAATATGGATGTGGGTGCGGTTTGGTGGTAAGCGCAAGCTTCTCCACCATG
The DNA here is from genome assembly GCA_022036555.1 of Microstegium vimineum. NCBI lineage: Eukaryota > Viridiplantae > Streptophyta > Magnoliopsida > Poales > Poaceae > Microstegium > Microstegium vimineum. The sequence goes on along the minus strand of CM039120.1, from coordinate 21,521,564 downwards.
TCACCGCCTGCCAAGTTGTTGCAGCTACCTCCATCGATGATCATGCGACATGAACGCTCCTTGATGACACACTTTGTTTGGAACAACGTGTGTCGCTGATTTTGCTCTGCCTTCTCCATTTGTGCACTAAGCACACGCTGTACAATGAGGCTCTCATAGCGGTCGGCTTCACCTGCATTAATATGTTCTTCTATACATTCTTCACTACCTGCATGGTCAGCGAGAAGCAATGCAAGTGTATCTTCATCAAAATCACTAGTGGACGAATACTCACCATTATCTTTGATGACCATAACGCGCTTGCTGGAACACTCACGCATCACATGTCCATATCCCTGGCACCGGTGACACTGAATGTCTCTCGTTCTACCTGTCGATGCTACGGACGAAGCACTTGCACTAGGCTTCTGGGCTGTCTTGACTACTGAATTTGTGGAGTAGCACTAGGCTTGTCACTTGAGGATGGCATAGTAGCACGTGTGCGGGACTGCCATGAATTTGTCTTCCCTGCAGAAAAGTTATTCCGAACACTAGCACGTCGCCCCTGCACTTCCCTTTCAGCTTTACAAGCAAGATGAAACAAACGGGTTATATTAGTGTACTCTTTATATGAAAGGATATCCTGAATTTCATGATTTAACCCACCCAAAAATCTTGCCATAGCAGGTTCCTCATCCTCCTCTAAATTACAACGCAACATACCCATTTGTAATTCTTGATAATACTCTTCTACACTTTTAGCACCTTGTCTTAGTTGTTGCAGTTTATGTAGCAAATCCCGTGCATAGTAAGAAGGAACAAATCTAGCCCTCATGATTCTTTTTAAAGCATCCCAAGTACGTGGTATGTTATTAGGATTTTTCTTATTATACTCTATCCACCATACAGTAGAAAAGTCAGTAAACTCACTAGTAGCAGCCCTAACACGTGTATTCTCAGGAAATTCGTGGCATGCAAACTTTTGGTCAATAGCAATTTCCCATGAAATGTATGCATCAGGATCATACTTACCATCAAAAGGAGGTATTTTAAATTTAATCTTACTGAAAGCATCATTGTTATTATGTACCTCACGTCGACGGTGACCCATACCTCTCCGATTGAAGCGTAGGCGATGTCGATCACTAAGGTCATTGTTATCAAGGTCCATATCACCAGAGTAAGCATCCTCGTCATTATCTTCGACTCGCTCCTCATCCTTGTGGGCGTCATTATGTTGATGTTGACCCTTGCCGTTTGTGTGGAAGTCATCAAAACGACGGAGAAGAGCGGCAAGACTTTTGTCCATACGAGCAACCGATGCTTCGACTCCTGTAAGCTTGGTGGTGGTGGCAAGTTGGGCGGCCTCTAGTTGCCCAATCTTGTCATTGGTCACCTGTAAATCTCCATCAAGTCCTTCTGTATGCAGCTGCACTTGCCTTGTAAAATGTTGAATGATGCCCTTGGTGCGTGGAGATTGCGGCATGTTGTTATTATCCTCTGTTCCTGACATGGTTTAGAAGACAAGAACAACAAGAAAACAGGTGAAGAAATAAAAGCCCTACAACTATTAGGATGTAGCTACAGCAAGGCACTCGCTCTCAACCTGTTTCTCAAGCTCTTACCAGTTCTTACCTTGCTCAAACAAGAGGGGTCAACAACCAGCAAGCCTGCAACCTTGGAAGTGAATGTATCGGTACCGTAGCACAACACCTGTCAAGTTGTAGTCGAATATGTGGAGCTGTAGGTGGCCAATGTTATGGACAAGGATAGATACTAGCACCACGTTAGTCACAAAAGCAAGTTGAATAATCGTTCAAAGATGGTACTGTGCTGGTCCTAGCCTAGAACGTGCTAGAGATGCGAGCCTGGACACAAAGGAACTCACAAACACCACCTATCCAAAGGAGGGAAACACAAAGATCAGCCCCCTTTTTTTCTGTTTTTTTTCTTTTCTTTTTTTTTGCCTTTTTTTTTTGCTTTTTTTTTTGCTTCTTTTTTTTTCTTTTTTTTTCAGGGATCCTCAAAGCTGATTATATGAACAAAGAGATGTCAAAAGAGCAAATCACCACACTCTCTCTCTCTCTCTCTAAAGTAAGCTTCGCTGTAATATGGTATGAAACTGGTAGTCCTGACTTGTAGTGCGCAACTTAAATATGGAAAACAACGCGGACGGCGACAATTTATAGCAGCGAAAACCAGGGTAGTACTTGGACTCGATTCCCGAAATCAACTCGGACTCGAACTTGACAGCAGCGAATACCAGGGTAGTACTCGACTCGATTCCAGAACACAACTCAAACTCGAACTGGACAACCGCGAATACCAGGGTAGTACTCGGACTCAAACTTGACAGCAACGAAAATCTACTTAGACTCAGACTAGAACGTGACAAGAACTCGAAACTCTAAAGGACTATAACTAAAACCAGCAACTCGACACAACCGATGCAACCGACGACTCAACAAGCCCTAACTAAGTAGTACTAGCAAAAGGCTCAACGGGTTTATGGGATTACGGAAAACTAATCTACTATTTTTTTTGGCTTTTCCGGACTATAGGAAATTTTTTTTTTTGAAGAATTGGAAGTCTCTCACCGATAAACCTTGCTCTGATTACCAACTGATGACGACCCGTAGGGTTCGAAGTTCGATCTTTCGATGAGAGTTGGTGGATAACTCGATTTGTGGAGGGAGATGACGTTCACGGCTCGACTACAACCGTCCAAGGACGCTGCGCCTTAGCAACCGATACACCACCTCCGATGGCTGTCGTGATCTTGCGGCGCGACAACCAGCCACTAGGGCTCCCGTCCTGCAAGCAATCGAAGAACCAGCAAGAACAAGATGAACAAGCACTCAATTGCAAGATGAATATGAAGGTTTCAATCTGAGAACACAATATGGTGAGGTTTTGATGAGAATCAGACGGACGGTTGATCCAACACGCGCGCTGAAAGGCGGTAGCAATAGCTAACTCGACGAAACAAAACCTAAACTGTTTGTGGCGGCTCTAAAGACTTATAAGGAGTTGGGAGGACGACCACAAGGGTGTTGGGGTCGTTCTCCAACCCTAGGACGCGTCCCTAATGGACCCAACTTGATACATGGGCCACAGGCCCAAAATAAGGTGACGCAGCACCGGTGGACAGAAAAGGTCTCGGTACAAAAACGATGACTCTGGACGCATCTGATAAGGTATAGCCATGCTTCTGGATCCGTTGGAAAGTAGACTTGATAAGCTTTCCAAAGAGTGTGAGAATGTCCCAATCGGAGTCCGTATGAAGTCGTGGCATCCATCACAAGTTGGTGTTGTCCTGCAGTCCAAATCCAGCTAGTGCCCATCCTGTGTCCCGCTGATCCTCTCCATTGTTCCTGAGCAAAACAAGAGTGCACGTGTCTCCATTGTCTAAATATAATGGACAAGAGTTTGAGAATAAACTTACTTGATGATTGAGTTCACGGGCACGAGCACGAGTAATAGGACCAAGTGGTGCTGGAGATGGTTTTGGTGTGGTGTTGATGTCCTCATCACCTCGTCTTGCTGAACCGAGATCTGCTTGGCCGCAACACTGGTCTTCTTCTTGTTGTTGTTCGGAAGATCATCGTCTGCATCCACATGGCAACCGACATTCCTCTTGTACCGACTGAATCCACAGTGTGGACAACTAGTCATGTTCTCATACTTCTTGCCCCGGTACATGATGCAATGGTTAGGGCAGGCATCAAACTTTCTAACTTTCATCGCCACTTGATGGATCAACTTCTTCGCTCGATATGTATTAGCTTGCACCTTGTTACCTCCCATAGGGTACGTCGTAACAAGGTAACTTAATAGCTCGTTGAAGTCAATGTCTGACCAACCATGTCAAGCCTCCATCATCAGCATATGGAGGTTGAAACAGAGCGCCGTGCACCCCTCCGGACATTTTCCACCATCCTAGTACAGAGGATCAATTGCCGCCTGCTTCATCTCCCTAAAATTCTCCAACCACTTTGGGTTGCCAAACATAACATCATCCTCGTCAATGTGGTTGACTAGATCCTCAAAGAGCTGGACATCTTCGGGATCCCTCAGAGTAGAATCTTCAGTAGTGTCACCATCATCGGCACCATCATCTGGAATGTTCTCGAGCAGTTCATCCACTGTGATGTAGTCACGAGAATTGTTCCCGTCGCCGGTGGCGGCTGGCACTGGCACAGAAGGTGGTGGTGGTCGAACATGATCTTGGTTGTTCACCGTCGCCGTCGACGAGCTCACTCCAGATACACCGCAACTCGCATTGAGACTTTGTTCACCATGAGAAGTCCAAACCGTGTAACCCACCATAAACTCGTTGACAATCAGATGTGATTGCACCGTACCATCATGGTAGCCTCTGAGGTTCCAGCATTTAGAACATGGACATACGGTTGTCGTCTGCTTCAAACTTGCACGATGAGCTTTCGCAGCTGCCATAAACTTCCCTAATTCGCTAAGGTACCGAAGATCAAGCACTCTATCAATGTGGTACATTCATTCGGACCTGTGCATCATAGCTTAACACACGACAAAACAACAAAGTGCTATATAAAAAAATAGATCTACTAATAATTCATGAATCTAGACACATATGATGAGACATATCGCACTAAAAAGTGAGAATAAAAGAGAGAAATAGGTGTGTGGAAGAGCAAACATGTACCTCTTATTTTCCTCTCCTCCCCAAATCAAAGCTCTAAAACTCAATTTGATGATTTAGTGAAAAAATCAGCAATAACTCCGCCCCAAATGAGAGATCAAGACAAAACTTTAGCCACACTGGTGAATCTAGATTAAAAAACACAGGTTTGATATGATCTAGTACATGGATCTATGAAGAATCTAGACTAAAAACACAAACTAGATCTAGATCCATGCATGGTGGATCCCATGGATCTAGATCTAGATCCACATGAGAAATTGCACTAAAAAGAGAGAAAACGAGGGAGAAAGAGGGGTGGGGAGAGCAATCATGTACCTCTATTCGTGTCCTACTCCCCCAAATCAAAGCTCTAAAATTGAATTTGAAGATTTGGTGAAAAATTCGAGCAAAACCTCCCCACCCCCCACATTTTGCAAGAGGAGAAGTCATGGGAAAGAAGAGGTAGGGCTGCTGCTATTTATAGGGCGGGGATAACCACAACGAGCAACTTAATATGCCCGCTGCGGTAGCGGGCAGCATAATCCGCCCGCTGCGGTAGATGCTCATTTACTACAGTGGGCGGGTTATGTGGTCCGCTGCGGTAAATGGAATAACCGCAGCGGGCAACGCAGTGGCGAGCTGCCCAACCTGGCCACCGGTTTACCGCAGCGGACTCTTAAGATGTCCGATGCCGGGCGCCAAATGCCAGCGCTGCGGTAAATGAATCATGTAGTAGTGAACCCTCCTGTTTCTCTCTCCCTTCAATCACTGACATGTGGGCCCCACACATCGGCTTTTCCTTCAACTTCTTGTCATATTTTTTCCTTCAATCTCCTCTCCGTCCACCATCCAACGAGAGGGACTGCTAGAGGGTCAACAACTACTACACACTTGCCTATTGCCTAGTTTGCTCGCCCACGTTCCATTGCTACTGCTACTTGGCATTGATGATTACGCTAGGTGGCCTTCCTATGATTCGTCAAAGATGCTCCTAGCAACTTCCTCTCCCACCGCCACCACTAATTTCATTCCTCCCCATCTCAATCTCATGGCTTGTAGTATCAGCGAAGACACCTCCTTCTTCCTCCTCAGCGGCGGTGCCTCCACATTCACCAGTCGCCATGGCTGCTCCTCCCCTACTGCGGTTGTGGCTCCTCCTGCTCCTCCCCCGTGCACTCCTGCCTCAAGAAAATGCGGTGCAGCGACAACGCGTCCTGACTTGGCGGCCCCGGCAACAGTGCCTCCTCAGTCCTCCCTCACCAACGATTGCCGCTGCTGAAAGCCTGGTGTTTGGTTTTGAGTAATTGATGAAAACCTACCTATATGCTAACCTATTGCTCTTAAAGTGAATGTATGAGATAGGTTGGTACATGCCATGTGATGGAGCTAGATGGATCAAGGTGATGATTGCAAAGTTCTAACATGGATGATGGAAAGAAAAAGGACTCAGGGCAAAGGTGAAATAGGAGTCATTTTCGGTTAAGTGATCAAGACACTATAGAGAGTGTGATCACGTTTAGGATAGATAGCCGTACTATCAAGAAGGAGAATTCGTAAATGATTATGGTTATCATGTGCCACTAGGACATATTCCATTGCATTAACATATGAACTAGTGAGATAAATGAGCTTAATTCCAAGAATATGTTAAGTAAAAGCTAACACACAAGCACACGTGTTTGCATCACTTAGTGTTAGCACATAGAATCTTGGGAGAAAGTTTGAGTTCGCTTCGGTGAAGAAACAAGGTCCGGACACTAGGGTTTGCTTGGGTCCGGAGGCATACCCTAGCTCTACTGTGCTGAAACAGTGTGTCCGAACGCGGAGTATAGTCCGAAGGTGAGGGTCCGGACACCATCCGGAGGGCTATGCGTTCTCTGTCACTTACTAAATAAGCTCCGGATGCGCGGCTTTGGTTCGGAGGAGGAGTTCCAAACATGCGTCCGGAGCTTGGGAGCTCTCTGGATTGCTTCTGCGTTGTGATCAGACACGTGTGTTTTAGTCCAGACAGGGTAACTTTGTGCGTCCGAAGCTTGCATCTAGACGTTCTAACTGAGCGTGGCGAACAACTGTATTTAAACTGCACAGTGGTCCGGACGCAGTGTGCTTTGGTCCAGACCCTTCAACGCGTAGCGTCTGGAGGTGTTACAGAAAGCGTGATTGAAGGGGAAAACGGCTAGTTTCTTTGAGGGATCTATATATATATTTTGGTTGGCCCTTTGGGTCGTCTCTTTGCACTTTCCATTCATGCATACACTTGTGCTTTCTTGAAAATAGCCTCCATCACTCATTCTCTAGATAGAATTGTAAATTTCATGAGGAGATTGAGTGAACCAAGGACATTGATCAATACATTGCATCTTAATGGAACTTGTGATCTTCGTCATCGCGGGATCTCATTGTTATTCTTATAGTTTGTCGACTCCTAGACGGCTTGGTGCGATGAGGATTGTTGAGCGGAGGGAGGTGTTTGTCTCTGGCTCCGATCGGTGGATTGTGAGGGGTTCTTGAACCTTCGCTGCGAGAGTTCACAAAAGGTATCTCTAGTGGATTGCTCGAAGCTTGTGGAACCCCATCTTGTGTTGGTTGTGTAGCACCCGGTGACGGGATTGACGTGTGATGTCAATTAGCGTGTGAACCTTCAAGTGGGTGATTTGCTACAATGTGGAGTAGCTTGCCAACAAGCAAGTGAAACCTCAGTAAAAAAATCATTGTGTCAATCTTTCTACCGAGGATTTCATGTGTGATTATTGTATTGATTGCTTCTCTACTCGTTGATATATCCACTCTATCTTTACTCTTGCATTTACTTATTTATACTTTTGCCAAAGTAGAGTAACTCTTATATATAGCTTGTTTATCTCATTGCTTAGACCAGCTTTAATACGTGTACTAGTTATCTTATCTTGTCTAGCTATTATCCTTGATCTAGTTTCTAGCTTGTGTGAGTATTTAGTCTTATTCTTGCTAGAAACTAAAACTGTGGTTAGGTGGCTAGCAACCCTGTGTAGTGCTAGTGCAAACTCAATTTAGCTATTTCTTTTACTAACCATATTGTTAAGTGTTGTTGTAGAAATTTTATTAGGCTATTCACCCCCTCTAGCCATTCCTAGACCTTTTAGCTCCTCCTCCCCCACGACGATTGTGGCTCATGCCTAGGTCTACGATGGTGATACCCTTTGACATTTTGGCTGGCACGCACATCTACGTGCATTGGCGTACTCTTGCCTTCCGCGCCCTTCCCCATCTGCTGCTGCATGCATCGAGCAGTCAAGGCATGGTGGAGATCAGTAACTACATGGTGGAAGGCAACTAGAGGTGGAGGAAGAAGCTAACTTGTGGGGCACGCACATCAATGACAAGGAGAGATAAGCGGGAGGGCCCACACATTAGTGGATGCATATTCAGCGTGATAGTGGGCCTTACACCCAAAAGACATAGAAAATGCCAAGGATCAGGTTGAGAAGTATTGCAATGGCAAGTTTCAGAATAGGTGAATTGCAATGACATATCTCCAAAGTTTAAGAATTGTAATGACAGAGATCCAAAAAACTTTAAAAAACTTGAAGAATTTGGATTTTGCACCTAGGTCCTACATTCTTGCACAGTCTTTCTTGAAACTATGGATTTAGAGTTTCACATATAACCCCTCAAGAACACAATTCTTATTATTTTAACCCTACACCCCTATTTATTGATATATAATGTATTTTCTTAGACATGTATAAACACATGTATACAACATTAATCTTGAATTTTAATTATTGTGTTATCTAAAGGCTAGTTTAGTAGTTTGTCTTATCTAAAGGCCAGTTTAGCGGTGTTCCATCTCCTAAAAGAGTTGCAGCTTTGGCTCCTCTTGCGAGGTAGCTTCTTTAGTCGCCGCGGGAGGGTGATGGCGAGGTGGCGGCGGCGGCTATGTCTAGGGCGAGAGCACGGACGGCTCGTGTTCACCTCTTTGTTTCTGTGCGGTGAGCGACAGAGGAGGGAGATGGAAGGGGAAGGGGAGGCAGCAATTACCGTACTAACCTTCTCGATGTAAATTTGATTATACATAATAACTTGGCTAGGAACCAAGAGGAATCTCCAACCACAGTAAAAGATCTCTAGTTAAAAATGGCTCTAGTGACAGTTATGTAATATGAAATAATTTTGTGTCAAATTTGTGAGAAGCAAGATAAAATCAAGTTTTTGTTGTTTCGGTTTCTTAGTAAAGAAATAGCTCCGGCTCATGGGGCTCTGTGCGAGGAGCCGTTTTTTTATATGGTTGTTCGGCACAAGTGTGAAGGAGCCAATTTTTATATTGCCGTATGGCACACAAGGGCCATCAGAAGCCATAGCCGGCGCCGAGTCAAAGGGGCCTTAAATATGCAATTTAGTTTTGCAGATTTATTTTTCGAAATGAAATGGTAGATTAGTTATGTAATTTTTCAACTATTTTGAATTAAATTTTGGAAATCGCTAGGATGACTAGAGTGAAAATGGTACGGACATTTTAAGACTATATTTGACACCATTTTGTTTAAAAGAGTTTAGGTTTGTCCATATTTGCCAGATATTCAATATACAATACCGTATCCGTATTCGACTACTCAAATCGTATATTTATAATGTTGATATCTAATTGTATGCTATCTGGCATAACTTACACCATCCTTATTCGAATTTGAATTTGACCAGAAATATAAAACAAATGTAATTTCAATGATATCGTTCGTATCTAATCTGTTTTCATTCCTAAGGACGACTTTACATACATTTTGATATTTTGATACTTTGCAATATCAACCGACTTTAAAATTTTGAATTTCCGGAAAGACCAAAACTCCATAAGACCCCGTGAAAACAGAACATGTCCTGTATATAAGATCACAGTGCGCCTGAAGCTATGTGTTCTTTATAGAAAACAAGACATTGTCTAGTATTCCAGATCAATTCAAAATCGGGTTTGCTATTCGTACTGTGCAAAATAAGAAAAAATACATTAATTAGCTCTCTAAAGCAAGTTGAAACCGACCTGATTGTATGTTGTGCTTAAAAGATGTTTTTTGTGCTATTAAGTGTTTCTGCTTCAGCTCAGTATGCTCATAAGGATCAAAGCATGCATTTGCCACAGCTCAAATTACGTTATATGTATGAAAATGGAAGGAAACAATTTGAGATTAGGTGATGCATCACCTACTCCGTCCGAGCCATAGTTGTCCACCTTATAACACTTCCAACTCGTGTAGATCCAGGCTTACTCTGCTTCTCTATGATGCAACTCTGTTTTTTTTTCACTCCCAGAATTTAGTACAAACGAAATGTCCCTGTTAATTTTCAATCTTTAGAGGTTGTCCAGTCCAATATTTTTTATTTAACGGACCGATATGCCAACATGCTGCATGCACTTGATGTTAGGTGACTGATTCCGGACTCCAAGTACTGTTGAGTACTTGCAATTGAAGCCAAAGCACATTTTGTGTGCTACCTTTATTCTTGGGAGCTCTGTCAGCCAGACATGGACACTGAACACATGCGCATATATATATTCACTCCTTTCAAAACCACATCCACTGCCGGGCACTTATATTTCCCAAGTTTTCTAGTAGGTACCGGCGAAAGTGAAACAAATTAAGTCCTAGAACAGCAGAACTTGCACCATTTTATAATTATGATATCAGACTGATTAATTGCAAACGTATATTCCGTGTCCTAACTGTCCATTAGTTACAAATTTGAGTTTGGTACTTGCTTATATATAAAAAGATACAAATACTAGTGAGATATATACTCAGTTATTCACACATCGCGAATAATTAATCTTCTCGTCATGCAAGACGACGAACAAGCTTGATACAAAGCTCCTTATTGGTGTATATATGCATATATGCAGTGCAGGCTGCAGGTGAGGTGGACATCAGGATCAGTGCATAGAAAGAGCGTAGGTCAGGTCAGGTGTGGTTGGGCTGTGCATGCGAACTCCACTTTTTAATTTCTCCACATCAAGTTCGGTACACGAGTCGCATTCATTCTTTCATTTGTCCTGCTAGCTATTGCTATTCTCTCGTGCGTCGTCCTAATCATGACGCAGGAAAGAAGAAACAAATTAAAGGTGATAATGATATGTGTGATGATGCTCTCGTCTTATTATCTCAGATCGAACTTCCTTGGGTTGCAAGCATGTCTGCATCAAGTTTACAATTATTTGTTTTGTTGCTTAATTTCCTAAGGTATATATATATCCTCTGATCCGTTCCAAATTATATTAGACACATTGATTTTGCTACGTATTTATCTGGATATAGTGTATATCTAAGTGCATAGCAAAATTACATATCTAGAAAACTTAAAACATCTCATAATTTGTAATGAAGAGAATACTACTATTGATCAATGAATCACTGTTATTATATATAACCTAAAGTTGTGCAGTTTTTTTAAAAAAAAATCGACAAGAGTTTGACAAGATTATTAATTCACACTTTCAAGGTGTTTCTAATTGTTTTAGATTGATTTCAATAACTGTCTTGGTATATAGGGCAATTAGTCTGAGTAGTTAGTTGTTGCTTGGTTGGTTGGTATGTCTTTTGGGTCAGCCAGCCGGCCGGGGTAGCTCTTGCAGCATGATATATGCATGCATATTATGGCCTTAAATATTAGTTCATACCTACTTTAGTGTACGTTGTGGAGCGAGGTCCACTTCCATGATATGCTTACTACGTAAGCTCCAATATTGCATAGTGGTATATGCCATCAGGTGTGTACTCAATTCTAAGATCTTTAATTTCAGTCGGTATTGGTGTAACCGACAATATTCCTGCTAATAATTAGTGTACTAGATGCAAACTTGATATATTCTTGATAAATTAATGAGTCAATTCTCATCATTTGTGATTATCGAATACAGTTATCTTTTACGATTCAAAAGCTCCCAAACATTACATTTGCCAATAGTGTGTGTATGTGTGTTGTGGGGGGGGGGGGGGGGGGGGGGGGGGAGGGGTTCTACTCACTGGGGAAAAGAAAACTTATCTGTAGTATTCAAGAATGTGAGCTTTATATAAAAGTTCAATTCAATACATTTCCCTCATGGTTATCTATGTCATCCACTGATATAATCCTTATCATCTATTTATTTTATGAACAAAAATGGGAGAAAATAGATTCGTATGGGAACCTATTCACCAAACCATCCACTCACACGCGTACCTTTCAAAAGGCGCCAACCATTATAGGTACCTTTCTGCTAGCCCAAGAATGATTGTCCAACTGGGCCTCCTACTAATTTTATCATTGGTCCTCAAACAACCATTTTGTTGGCTATTCTCTTTTGGATAATGTTTTAGAAATGTCTCTCCTAATAAAAGTGGGGGGGGGGGGGGGGAATCTAATAATAATGATATATAATAATACCAAGAACGTACAACAACAATAATAAATAGGTAAAAAGAAACATTGATGCATTAGCTTATAAACTTGAGGCTTGTGAGCCACTCGTGGTAAACAACTCACATTTCAGGATATATAGATAATTAGCTCAATGTCGAAATGGATAAGTACTGTACCACTATTTAGTTGCCTGCCAAAATTACTCGACCTGTGCAGTTTTAATTTATTCAACGCTTTTATTATTCTGTGCACAGTCTCAAGATCGCCTCGATCAGTATCAATAGGTGATGTGAATGCAGCCTCTAGCTCACCTCCAAGTGCTCCATCGAAATTACTTGATGTTCATATATATTATCTTGAACAACTTGGTGGCCGAATATTGTACGTTCATTGTCGGCACCCATATGTCGTCTTTGCATGGTTTATTACTTTATTTTCCGAGCTGACGAAAGCTGAGGATACTGCTCGTTGTCTTTCTTGAAGCTGAATGAGCAGAAAGTGGCCGGCCGGTGTGTGCGTGTTTGTCACAGCCCAGCCCACACAACCATGCATGCAAGTCGTACAAATTAGGTTAACGAACAAATTGAACTAGCACCTAAAAGCGCCGCACTTAAAAAAAACTCCAAAAGAAATCATGGACGTCTCGTACTAAAGGTACATAGTACCAGTGAAAACGACGAGTTCCAGAGTGAGCCACACTGCAAACAAAACATTCCTTTTCAGAGTGAGCCACCATGCATACACTGGAAACATTGTTTTGGAAACCTTGAAATGTAAGGAACATAACGAAAATGTGCATGACGAGCAGATTAAATAGGCTGTCCAAGTTGACGTGCAACGAATCCGTTCTGTTAGCATTTCTGATGAGGACATGACCGGCTTAGATATGACCATGCCAACCACTTCTATACCAAAGGTGAAACCATTCTATATGAGGTTTATCATTGTTACATTTGATGAATGGGTGCTGCACTATGAAGTGTGTATGTTTTCATTTTCAGAATTGCTTCATGGATCAAGGAAGGGTTAGATTGCATATGGAAAGCATGGATGGTCAATGAAGTTGATTGGGGACCAAATCCAAGTGTTTCCTAACGTTCTCCACCAGGCCACCACGTCACATTGGATCCAAGGAAACAAATGAGTCCAAGTCCAACACGTTTTGGAAAGTTCAATTCGGACTGCAGAAGAGTCCAAAACTTGCGACGGTTGCCACGACTTCATACGGACTCGATTGGGACGTTCTAGCACTTTTTTGGAAAGCTTATCAAGTCTACTTTCCAATGGGTCCGGACTCATACCTATATCCTATCAGATGCGTGCGCAGTAGACAATTTAATACCGAGATCTTTTCTGCCAACGGTGCTGCGTCACCCTATTTTGGGCCGATGGCCCGTTGTATCAAGTTGAGTCCATTAGGGACTCATTCTAGGGTTGTAGGACGACACTAGGACCCTTGTGGTCGTCCTCCCTCCTCCTTATATCCCCCTAGAGCCGCCACAAACAGATTGAGTTTTGTTTAGATGAAAGTTTAGCTGCTGCTTACTTCCTTGTAGACGCGTGTGTCGACTAGACCATCCGTTTCACTTGATTCGGAACCCCACCTTCATGTGTATCACATCTGATCCTTCATCTCTTATTTGCAATTGAGTGCTTGTTCTACTTGTTCTTGCTTGTTCTTCGATTGCTTGCAGGAATAACCCTGTGGTTTGGTTGGTTGTGATCCGCAAAGATCGTGGAGCAACCGCTGGAATTGGTGTATCGATCGCTAAGGCGCAGCGTCCTTGGATGGTTGTAGTCGGATCGTGAACGTCTCTCCAGTCAAATCGTAGTTATCTATCTCCACCGAAAGATCGGGACACCCATACCCTCATCAAGTGGTATCAAAGCCAGGTTTCATCGGTGAGAGATTTCAGTTTGCTTTTAATTTCCTAAAGTCCAGAAAAAGCCAACAAAAAATAGTAGATTCGTTTCCCATAATCCCATAGACCTTTTGAGCCTTTTACTAGTATTGATTAGTTCGGGCTTGTTGAGTTTGGTTTACATCGGTTGAGTCGTGTTGCTGGTCTTAGGGTTAGGCTTTTAGAGTTTCGAGTTCTTGTCACGTTTTGGTCACTATATCCGCTGTGTTTAGCATCACCATATACAACTCCACTACATCATATATATTTTCTTTTGCAATCGTTGCTACCATATACATCTTCGCTGCACCATATCCATCCACATTTTTTTTCACATCCAAATCTGATTTAGGCACACAAAAAAATATCAGCATTGCTAGTTCTATTCTTGTTCGAGAAAACACATTGTCAATTGCTTTTGTTGAAATCTGACTTGTCAAGTTTCAGATTTGTTCTAGTTGAGGAGAGTTGAAAAAAAAGAAAAAAATCAGAAAGAAAAAGAAAAGAAAAGAACATAAGAGAAAAGAAAAGAACATAAGAGAAAAGAAACAAAAAGAAGAAGAAAAAAAAGAAGAGAGGAGGAAACGAAAGGGAGTGTTTTGCTTGCTGTTTTTGTGCCTTTTCCTGCTATACCGTGACTTCGTTTGTGTCTAGGCTCGCGTCTCTAGCACGGTCTAGCCTAGGACCAGCACGGTACCTCCGTTGAACGATCTCTCAACTTGCTTTTGCAACTAATGTGGTGCTAGTACTTCCTTGCACATTATTTTGAGCCCTCCTATAGCTCCACATATCCAGATACAGCTTGACAGGTGTTGTTGCTACGGTGTCGATACACTACATCCAAGGTTTCCGACTTGCTGGTTGTTGCAACCCCCTGTTTTGCTGGGTAAGAACTTATAAGAATTTGTTTGATCAAGTTGAGAGTGAGAGAATTACAACAACCACATCCTACTAGTTGATAGGGACATAAATATTATTGTGTATGTTTCTTGTTTTCTTCTAATCATGGCAGGAAACTACATGAAATTAGGAGATGATCAGGTTGCATATTCGAATCACTTTGCTAGTGGTATGACAAGTGATAAGCTTGCTACTTACGAGGTATGTGATGCTTTGCTAGATAAACTACAATCTGCACTACCTTATTTTGAAGGAAACTATGATCCTTATGCATATATTGAATGGGAGCTACATGTAGACAAGGAATTTAAAAAGTATGATCTATCTGAAAAACAAAAGGTTAAAGTTGCTTCAAGTGTTCTTATTAAGTATGCTTTAACTGAGTGGAAACACCTTTGTAGATTTGCTAATGCTCCTCAATCATGGAAAGATATGAAAAGACATTTTAGAGATGTTTTTGTTCCTATCTATTATTCTGATATTTTGTATGGAAAATTGCAATCTATAAAACAAGAAAACAAAACTGTAGCAAAATACTTAGATAGACTGAAATTATGTTTGCTACGTTGTGGCTTTGAAGAAAACGATGAGTTTCTAGAACATAGATTTTTGCAAGGTCTTAATGTGCAAATTCAGAATATCCTTGTTGATAAACATTATAAGACTTTTGGTGAGTTGTTTGATCTTGCTTGTGAATTTGAAATAACACTAAAAAACAGATCTCACAAATACTATAGAAGCATATGTCTCTCCTATTACTAACAATTTGCAGCAAGCGAATGCCAATATACCAATTGGCATTGATCAATCTGAGATTAGAGGTGACACATTAAAGGAGAGCATGAATCTAGCTGCAAAAACACCATTTGCGAAGAGCATCAAAGGTAAGTTAGATGGTTGTAACATAAATCAAGGTGAGCATGCTTTAGTTGAACTGCATTTGTCCACTAATCTTGATATCCTAGATCAACCAATAGTGGAACCCATCATTGATTTTCCTTTGTCACACTTTCATATGCTTGATATTCCATGTGACGAAGAAGAGTTGTGTGATAATGAATTACTTATATCCATACCACAACTACCGAATAAAGCTAAAAATTCTAAATCAATGAGTGCTGAATTCCAGCATATTGTTCATATTGTAAATGAAAAAGAAGAAATTCAATTGTTTTCATCTTTACATACAATAGGGTACATTCATATTGCTCTGATACCACTTGATGAGGGTATGGGTGTCCCGATCTTTCGGTGGAGATAGATAACTACGATTTGACTGGAGAGACGTTCACGATCTGACTACAACCATCCAGGGACGCTGCGCCTTAGCGATCGATACACCAATTCCAGCGGTTGCTCACGATCTTGCGGATCACAACCAACCAAACCACTAGGGTTATTCCTGCAAGCAATCGAAGAACAAGCAAGAACAAGTAGAACAAGCACTCAATTGCAAATAAGAGATGAAGGATCAGATGTGATACACATGAAGGTGGGGTTCCGAATCAAGTAGAACGGATGGTCTAGTCGACACACGCGTCTACAAGGAAGTAGCAGCAGCTAAACTTTCATCTAAACAAAACCCAATCTGTTTGTGGCGGCTCTAGGGGGATATAAGGAGGAGGGAGGACGACCACAAGGGTCCTAGTGTCGTCCTACAACCCTAGAATGAGTCCCTAATGGACTCAACTTGATACACGGGCCATCAGCCCAAAATAGGGTGACACAGCACCGTTGGCAGAAAAGATCTCGGTATTAAATTGTCTACTGCGCACGCATCTGATAGGATATAGGTATGAGTCCGGACCCATTGGAAAGTAGACTTGATAAGCTTTCCAAAAAGTGCTAGAACGTCCCAATCGGAGTCCGTATGAAGTCGTGGCAACCGTCGCAAGTTTGGACTCTTCTGCAGTCCGAATTGAACTTTCCAAAACGTGTTGGACTTGGACTCTTTGTTTCCTTGGATCCAATGTGACGTGGTGGCCTGGTGGAGAACGTTAGGAACACTTGGATTTGGTCCCCAATCAACTTCATTGACCATCCATGCTTTCCATATGCAATCTAACCCTTCCTTGATCCATGTAAGCAATTCTGAAAATGAAAACATACACACTTCATAGTGCAGCACCCATTCATCAAATGTAACAATGATAAACCTCATATAGAATGGTTTCACCTTTGGTATAGAAGTGGTTGGCATGGTCATATCTAAGCCGGTCATGTCCTCATCAATTTCCATCCAAACCAAATCGATCAGTTCCAAGCAATACGTAATCGAATATTCGAGTTTTCTTTTTGTTAGGAAGTGAGTTCAGCTTAACTGGTTGGGTGGGGGAGAGGTGTGGTGGTTGTCACACTCGGTTTCAAATATAAAATCAGACTTGCCATATGTGTGCTAAGATAGTCCATACAATACAACAACAGAAAAAAAAATTAGAAACAATGCTATATAGAGGAAATATATAGTCATATAAACATTACATCAGAGTAGAGTGGAACGGTTACTAATCTTTTTTTAGGCTTCAACTTCACAAGGACAGTTGACTAGGGGTTATATATGCCCTGCACTCCTCAGAATGTCAATAGATCCACATTCTATTACCTATCCAGAATTTTTATCTTAAAAAGTAAAGAAAGTGCAAGTATAAATCGTACTCAACAATATAACATGGGGTTCATGAGGCTCAAAAGATTGACACTGATTTAACTAAATTAGCTTTTAATGAGTTACAAATTTAGCATTAGTAGCAACAAATAAGCAATGTCCCAATTAATCACATGAAACTAATAACATGAGTAATGGATAGCATTTAAAAAACATCATCGATCACTTGTCATAAATCCATAAGTTTTCCATTACTTCATCAGTTTTCCGAGCCGCTCGTGATCGTGAGCATTGCTAATATATCAGTGTTTAACTCTCTGCAGAGGTTGTACATCTTTACCCATGAGTCATGATTTGCCCTTTCGCCCGAGGTAGCTAGCCTCTTGAGCCACTTCTAAGGAAGATCGACAGAGTTTATTATGAAGTCTTTCAAAGGTTTGTCTAACAAATTAGGACCATTAAGATTGGCAAGGGGGTGTAGAGCCCCTTTCGAATGGCATAATGACACACAGTCTATATACAAACGAACAGGGGACACACTTTATGTATCTCATCAAGAGCCTAATATGTCCTTTCGAGTAACCACTAATAAGCTAGAAAAGATACTGCTACTAAATTAAAACTAGAGCCATGTAGCCCTTGTGGTTGTACTATATGTCCCAACTTTTGTCTATAGATAAGTTCTTAGGGAGAGGAATCTAGAACACCAAAATAGCTTAATGCTCTAGCCCTCTGAAATACATGTTAAATACATATTGCTAAAAAATCTTTTATTTCCATTTTATATTCTATCAGTCGAGTTACAGTGTGTGATCATAATTAATTGAGGGAGTTACGGGAGGTAGGCCACCGCCGCCGCCGTCCTCTGACACCCACAACCGTTGGTCCCCCTCCCTTCCCCTCCAGCATCTTGCTGGAGGCTGAAAGGATGGGATCCATTAATTTTAATAAGTTTTTCTAGTAGATCGAGTCATTCCATGCCAAAGTTCTTGGTATTGGAGTTTTATCTTATCCTTCTCTCCGGCAATGGTGAAGGAGAGGGTGGAATCATCTTCTCCATGGTGCCTCCGTCGAAGACGAAGACGACAACTTCGACATTACCATCTTCATCGACATGACAACATGTAGACTTTTGTTTACAAACGGTGGCATCAAGGCAGAGATCATACCGCCGTCATGGAATAATTTTCTCTAGTCTTTTTTCTATTTTGTTGTAGTTAGATCTGGCCACGATGAAAGACTAGGGAGAACAATTTTCAAATCAGTCTTCCCCATTTTTCGGTGGCAGAAAGAAGAACAAGGAAGGCACCAGAAAGAAGAAAAACATCCTCAATTCTACCTAACACAATATTGGCCATAATTCGTTGATCAGTTGTTCTCAGACCATTTGTCGAGTGTTTGTTGTGCAGCCATCGACACTGCAAAAAGTAATTAACAAGTTAGGTTTTGAGTTATGATATTCATAGCGTGTGTACTATTTTGTAATGCAGAGTGCTTGTAGCGTATTGATGTATTCAGATTTCTTATAATATAGTTCTTATTTTGTCGAAAAAATCATAATTACCGACATGCATTAATCATTCTTAAGGTAATAAAGTATCAAGGTATCAACACAATTAGCATATGTAACTATGGTTATCAAGGTATACACATGGAGATCAATTAAGTGACATTATAGTGAGTAGGTAACAAGGATGATCTCGTGTTATACTCACATCATCAGATTTTAGTTATCACATTTTGATGTTCAACGCCCACAAACGTTTCTCGTCTACTCATAGCAAACACCACACATAGATAAACATGCAAACAACAAACAGAATCAACTAAGAATAGTACACCATGAGACAAAACAACATACTAAACAAGATCTAGCTACTATGGTTGAGAGAATGCAACAACGTTATAGAACATCTATAATGGAACTATCGTTAAAATAAACTAGTATTGCGTAGTTTTATTATATTAAAGAAATAACCATGAGCTTGATTTCTTTTCATTAAACAAAACCATATAAAACATATTAATTCAGACTAGTATATTTGTCCGTGCTAACGCTACAGTTTTATCCAGGGAATCCTATAAAAAATAACCAATTTATTTTTGCAGAGTTTAACTTTTACACACTTATATTTGAGTCTATACACAATAGATGAAAAACTTTTGCATTTAAATAGACCTTGTTACATCCTCCATAACTCCTTAATCATTTATGTATATTACATTTTTAGATTTTCGAAGGGTGCAAACATGGTCGGGCGAGACATAGGCGTCCTCGTCCGACCTCCTCGATCGTCTGAACCCTCAGGCGTAGGCTCTGTCTCGCCCGATCTGAGAGCGCAGGTGTAACAATCCACAATTTCCTCGAAGGGAAATCCACAAAATGTGATAGTCCCAGGAATACCAAGCTATCACATTATTATTATACAGCTAATACCACAGTCATACATCGTAAATTACAAGTTTACAAGTATTACAACTTAGAGATTCACACTCTACTACAACATGATACTAGCGGAAGACGCACGCGAAACGATATCAAAGCAGACACAACGCGCCAGGGGGTGAAGACTCCTCCTTTACAGGCAACCTTGAGCGTAGGACGTGACCACCTAAACCTCTAGATCCTTGTCGTTGTCGTCGAAGATGACATCCAAAACTGATAAATAACTTTCAGTAGAATTTGTACTGGCCACTGTTTCCCACCCTATCCTTTGCGTTTGCTTTGTGGTAAGTGGAATGCAAGGATAAAGCAAAAGACCTATTTATGGCTGTAGTTTGCCTATGCATATAATCAATATATAATGTATATAATTGTAGTAATATTTCATCAAGTTTTAACCCATTTCCATCCATCCATCCCATCCACACACATCTCACCACACTCTCACTCTCTATGTGACAAGGACAACTCCCTCTCGTCCTTGTCTCAGTGGCTACCAGCCAGATCCTGCAAAACCTAGGGGGAGAGAAGAAAGGACTCATCTCACTACTCAAGAGAAGCGTAGGTCAAGGGAATGTCCATATCCGGGGACACGACTATACGTATAGATCGATCAACTCTGCAGAGTGTGTACACCTGTACCCACAAGATCGCCATCATCGACGTTGTGCAACGCCTAGGCCGATAACGGGCTATCTCCCGATCCGGAATGATACCATCCTACTGTTGGGAATATGCCCTAGAGGTAATCATAGAGATGATGTATTCCTTGTATCCATGACATGTTATGAATATCCATTAAAGACAACTTGTATTGATTAGCAATTAGTGAATTGCTTGTGAAACTCTTTTACTTGTATGGTTATTATAAAAAGTTGTCCCTGATCGGAGTTCGTGCAAGAATGCACATGAATATTAGATCAGCACATTATTAGTTGATGACTGTGTTTCACAAGTCATGGACATGAGATGTCAAGCTAATAATGTGGGCACATGTATGACATGGAGCTGGACAGACCCGACATGAGATTTTCTCTATATACATCATGTACGTTATGTCCTTAGACCTGAGATTGTCGTATGTACTCAAGATGTGAAATGACCTACTTAGAGACTACCAAACACTACTCCGTGAATGGGTAGTTATAAAGGTAGCTTTCGGGTTTATCAGGAAATATGCTGTGAGACATAGTTAGTCAAGATGGAATTTTCCACTCTCCATATGAGAGAGATATCACTGGATCACTCAAATGATTAGATCATGAAATGCATGGTCGTGCTTGGGTTAAGTGTTAACCCACGAGTTGGACCAAATATCATAAGGCAAAGGAATAACATGTATATTGTATTATGGTGGTTCGTCTGATATGATCGTAGCGTATGCATAGGAGTTGACACGCCTTGCTAGAGGCCGCTATCAACTATTGGTCGAGTAAGAGTAGTTGGGCCATGTCTATGTGTGCGTGAGCCCATAGGGTCGCACGCTTAAGGCGCTGGAATCCTAATTCGGGTTGGACCCGAATTAGACTAGGTTTAGGGTTGCTAATGGGCCTCCAACGTGGGAGCTCATTAGGACGCCTATATAAGCAAGGGGAGGCACGAGGCGAGTTAGACTCACGTTCTTTGGCAGCCGCCGTCGCCCTCCCCACGCTCGCGCCTAGTACTTCTCGCAGACCTAGCAGCCCAGAGGCGTGACGCTTCTTCCTTGCACGTGTGGGATTCCTCGGAGGTGCTGCATCTGGAGCACAAGGACGAACCACGAGTAAGAAACGTTGAGACGGACGACCTCGTAACTGCACGACACTGCTGCGACGCGCATGACTACATCAAGTCGCTTCCGCTGCACCTGCGCGTCTAGTGGTAACCCCGTGATGTATAACCAACACTAGTTCCTGGTTTATGGGATAGAAAATTTTTGTTTTCTGGCTAGCGTAGCAACCTCATAACCCTACAGTGGTATCAGAGCCGTTAGTTGCCTCGTTAAGATCAATCTCTGATCATGGTTCGTGATCTCGCCACATTGGTATTGTAACGATCTACTCGTACCGGTCGGAATTCCGCCATCCGAGTTAAGTGATACATGTAAACCCAATTATGGTGAGTTGGAGATCAATAAGATTGGTCGAATCGAACCTAGGTCAAGTTCCAGGCGCATACGATGTGCGGCGGCGACGGATTGGATCCGCCGTCGGAGGGGAATTTTGCAGAAAAGTGTTGTTCGGTAAAACGACCATAACTTTTGCATACGACCTCGGAACGAGAAAAACCTTAAACAAAAATCGTGCGCCAGAAAATTTCGCATTCGTCAATGACAGCCTTTGACAATTTTGGCGAAAATTAGACTTGTGAAAAACAGCTTGCAAAATTGAGTTTTCGACGTTTTAAGTTTAGACGTCGGAATCGGTTAACTCTGTTTTGCAGGTATTCATGATTGGTATAGCCCTTATGTGTATGTGATGCATGTATGTAATTAATTCATGGCTTGCACGTCATGATTAAGACAATATGGCTGGAGCCACAAATATTGTCCATTCATATGTAATGGCCTGCGTGCCAATTTGTGATGATCCTACGACTATGTAATTCCTTTTCACTATGTTACAGTAGTGATAGATAGTCTTGGTGGACTCTTCACAGAGGATGGCATGCCTGAATCATGGAGATGGCGATCACCATGATGAACAGATTAACTGAGATGGAGATCTCAAAAGAACAATGGGCTATACCAAGTCAAATTTGTGTTTATGTTGTTCTTACGATGTTCTACTTTCACGTGCGATAATGTTTTTGTCTACATATACGGTAGTGAAGTAGAACGATCCCTCAGCAATGTTTAAGTCGTAATGCTTCCCCAAACGTTGCACTGTCACGTATCTTGTACGATCGGTGGTAGGTCTATGAAATTAGGGTGCCATTGATTTTCCTTGACTAGACAGGTTCGTGTCGGACACTTACATGCAGAAAGTTTGGTTACTTGAACAAGGTTATCCTAACGGTTAGGGACCTTGAAGCATTAGTTGTTGGTAAAACAAGCATGGAGATGTCACCCAACAACAAGAGTCATATGTGATATGATTAGCAAGAAGTTGCTTACCGATCTACCATGTCGCCTAGCGGTGATGCTAAAGCTCACTAGTCGACTTGTTAGTTGCGGGTCTTGAATCACTAAGTTTCAATAGAGGGATATTGATTTTAGTGGGAGTAGATTCTATTAAAAGGTTTAATATGTTTTTACTCCGTCTTGGATACTTTTGTCTTAGTATTTTGCATTACTTTTGTTGTAGATGGCTCCCAACAATCAACCATTTACTTTACGTTCAATTCTTGAGAAAGATAAGTTGAATGGAACAAACTATGTGGATTGGATCCGCAACCTGAGAATTGTTCTCAGGGTTGAGAAAAAGGAAGATGTTCTAGACACCCCATTACCAGATGAGCCTGCTGATAATGCACCTGCTGTAGAGAAAACTGCTTACAAGAAAGCATGTGATGCTGATCTTGAAGTGGGTTGCCTTATGCTCCCTTGCATGGAGCCAGATCTCCAGATGCAATTTGATAATAATCATGCAGCGTACGATATGATCGTGGCGCTTAATGATATGTTTCAGACTCAAGTCAGGACTGAAAGGTTCAATGTGTCCAAGGCTTTTGTCAAAACTAAGCTAGCAGAAGGCGCAGCAGGTGGCCCACATGTGATCAAGATGGTTTGTCACACTCAGAGATTGGAGAAGCTAGGCTTCCCAATGGGCCTAGAGTTGGCCACTGATTTCATACTTGCGTCTCTTCCGCCTAGCTATGGGAACTTCATTTCGAACTACCATATGCATGGGGCGGAGAAGGGCTTGAATAAATTGTGCGGCATGCTTAAAACAGCAGAAGCTGATATCAAGAAAGGTGATGGTAGTAGCCATGTGATGGCGGTCCAAAACAAGCCTAACTTTAAGAAGAGGGCTTGGAAAAGGAAGAAGGCGAAGGCTAAAGATGAGATCTCTAAGCCAAACCCTCCTCCTGTGCCCAAGGCTGCTGGACCTGCTGAAGCTAAATGCTTTCATTGTAAGGGGACATATCACTGGAAAAGGAACTGCAAGTTGTGCTTGGAATCCTTGAAGGATGGTGGCAGTAAAGGTACTCCCGCTGCTTGTACACTTGTTGTTTATATTACAGACATTTTTCTCGCCGATTCTTGTATCAATTCTTGGGTATTTGATACCAGATCGGTTGCTCATATTTGCAATACGATGCAGGGAATGATAAGAAGTAGAAGCGTGGAAAGAGGAGAAGTTGATTTCCGCGTGGGCAATAATGCAAGAGTTGCTGCGTTGAGCGTTGGGACGATGCAACTTCACCTCCCGTCAGGATTTATTTTGGAATTAAATAATTGTTATTTTGTTCCTAGTTTAAGTCGAAACATTGTATCACCTTCATGTTTGATGAAGGATGGTTATTCATTTGCGAGTAAAGACAATGGTTGTGTGATCTCAAAGAATGACATGTTTGTCGCTTTTGCATCCATTGTGAATGGGCTGTTTATTTTAAATCTTGAGGATGCACCTAACTGTAATATTAATGCTAAAAGGCCTCGGCTTAATGAGTTAAGTCCTATCTATATGTGGCATTGTCGTTTAGGTCATATAAGTGAGAATCGCATGAAGAGGCTCCATTCTGATGGGCTTCTAACTTCGTTTGATTTTGAATCATACGAGACATGTGAGGCCTTCTTGATGGGAAAGATGACCAAGTCGCCTTTCACAGGTTTTCCTGAGAGGGCGACAGACTTGTTGGAACTTGTACATACTGATGTATGTGGACCAATGAGTACGACAGCTAGAGGCGGATTTCAATACTTCATAACCTTCACTGATGATTTTAGTAGATATGGATATGTCTACTTAATGAAACATAAGTCTAAGACATTTGAAAAGTTCAAAGAATTTCAGAATGGAGTAGAGAATCAACGTGACAAGAAAATTAAAGCCTTGCGATCTGATCGTGGAGGCGAATATTTGAGACATGAGTTTAGCAATCATCTAAAGAGTTGTGGAATAGTTCCACAGCTTACGCCACCTGGAACGCCTCAGAGAAACGCCGTGTCCGAGCGACGTAAACGGACTTTGTTGGACATGGTTCGGTCTATGATGAGCCAGTCAGACCTACCACTCTCATTTTGGGGATATGCTCTAGAAACAACCGCTTTCACATTAAATAGGGTATCGTCTAAGTCTGTAGTTAAGACACCATATGAGATATGGACTGGTAAGAGTCCCATTTTGTCTTTTCTAAAGATTTAGGGTTGTGAAGTTTATGTCAAATGACTTATGTCGGATAAACTAACACCCAAGTCGGACAAATGCTTTTTCGTGGGATATCCAAAGGAAACTTTAGGATATTACTTCTACAACCGATCAGAGAGCAAAGTGTTTGTTGCTCGGAACGATGTCTTCTTAGAAAAAGAGTTTCTCAATAAAGAGAATAGTGGACAAAAGGTGTATCTTGAAGAAGTTCAAGATGAGCCAATAGGGGATAACTCTATGACTGATGCTAATGTAGCAGAACAAGTTGAGATACCTATGGCAAGAGAAACACCACCACACACCACGAAGGTCGGCAAGAATCCGTGAGGCTCGTGGGGAAGTGTTATTATTAGACGATGACAAACCTGCGACTTATGCGGAAGCAATGATGGACCCAGATTCCGAGGAATGGCAAAGTGCCATGAGATCCAAGATAGATTCCATGGGAGACAATCAAGTTTGGAACTTGGTTGACCCGTCTGATGGGGTTAAACCTATTGAGTGCAAATGAGTCTATAAAAAGAAAAAGGATATGGATGGAAACGTTCACATCTATAAAGCTCGACTTGTTGCAAAGGGTTTTCAGCAAGTTCAAGGAGTTGACTACGACGAGACATTCTCGCTGGTAGCGATGCTTAAATCTATCCGGATCATTCTAGCAATTGCTGCTTATTTCGATTATGAGATTTGGCAGATGGATGTTAAAATAGCCTTTCTAAATGGAAATTTGGAAGAGGATGTGTATATGATACAACCCGAAGGTTTTGTTGATCCTAAAAATGCTGGAAAAATATGCCATTTATGGGTTAAAGCAAGCATCTCAGAGTTGGAATATTCATTTTGATGAAGTGATCAAAGGGTTTGGCTTTCGTCGGAATGAAGAAGAACCTTGTGTTTAAAAGAGGGAAAGTGGGAGCGCTGTTGTATTTCTAATCTTGTACGTGGATGACATATTATTGATTGGGAATTACATTCCTATGTTGCAATCCGTAAAGACTTCACTGAATAATAGTTTTTCTATGAAGGATTTAGGAGAAGCAACATACATTTTGGGCATTAAGATCTATAGAGAGATAGATCAAAGAGGCTTATAGGATTAAGCCAAGATACATACATTGACAAGGTGTTGAAACGGTTCAACATGGAACAATCCAAGAGAGGGTTCTTGCCTATGTCACATGGTATGCGTTTTAGCGAGAAGCAGTGTCCTACGACAGCTGATGAGCAGAAGCGCATGAGTAAGGTTCCATATGCTTTGGCCGTTGGTTCCATTATTTACACCATGATATGTACTCGCCCAGATGTCTCATATGCTCTAAGTGTTGCGAGCGGGTACCAAGCAAATCCAGGTGAGAGTCACTGGACGCTTGTTAAAAACATCCTTAAGTACTTGAGAAGGACTAAAGATGTGTTCCTAATCTATGGAGGCGAGGAGGAGCTCGTTGTAAATGGTTACACCGATGCCAGCTTCCAAACTGATGTGGATGATTCACAATCTCAATCAGGTTTTGTGTTCACAATAAATGGTGGTGCTGTAAGCTGGAAGAGTTCCAAGCAGGAGACGGTAACCGATTCTACAGCAGAAGCCGAGTACATTGCAGCTTCTACCGCTACAAAGGAAGGTGTTTGGATGAGGAGGTTTCTCATCGAGCTTGGTGTGGTTCCAAATGCATCTCGCCCTTTGAATCTGTATTGTGATAACAATGGGGCGATAGCGCAGGCTAAGGAGCCTATGAATCACCAAAATAACAAACATGTACTATGGAAGTTTCATCTCATTCGAGAGTTCGTCGGTCGAGATGAGATCAAGATGTGCAAAATACATACGGATTTGAATGTTGCAGATCCTTTGACAAAGGCTCTCCCACCGCCCAAGCATGAGGCGCAGGTGAAAGCTATGGGTATTAGATATCTTTGCGATTAGCTCTAGTGCAAGTGGGAGAATGTTGGGAATATGCCCTAGAGGTAATCATAGAGATGATGTATTCCTTGTATCCATGACATGTTATGAATATCCATTAAAGACAACTTGTATCGATTAGCAATTATGTGAATTTCTTGTGAAACTCTTTTACTTGTATGGTTATTATAAAAAGTTGTCCCTGATCGGAGTTTGTGCAAGAATGCACATGAATATTAGATCAACACATTATTAGTTGATGACTGTGTTTCAGAAGTCATGGACATGAGATGTCAAGCTAATAATGTGGGTACATGTATGACATGGAGCTGGACAGACCCGACATGAGATTGTCTCTATACACATCATGTACGTTATGTCCTTAGACCTGAGATTGTCGTATGTACTCAAGATGTGAAATGACCTACTTAGAGACTACCAAACGCTACTCCGTGAATGGGTAGTTATAAAGGTAGCTTTCGGGTTTGTCAGGAAATATGTTCTGAGACATAGTTAGTCAAGATGGAATTTGCCACTCTCCACATGAGAGAGATATCACTGGATCACTCAAATGATTAGATCATGAAATGCATGACCGTGCTTGGGTCAAGGTTAACCCACAAGTTGGACCAAATATCATAAGGCAAAGGAATAACATGTATATTATATTGTGGTGGTTCGTTTGATATGATTGTAGCGTATGCATAGGAGTTGACACGCCTTGCTAGAAGCCGCTATCAACTATTGGTTGAGTAAGAGTAATTGGGCCATGTCTATATGTGCGTGAGCCAATAGGGTCGCATGCTTAAGGGGCTGGAAGCCTAATTCGGGTTGGACCCGAATTAGACTAGGTTTAGGGTTGCTAATGGGCCTCCAACGTGGGAGCTCATTAGGACGCCTATATAACCAAGGGGAGGCGCGGGGCGAGTTAGACTCACGTTCTTTGGCAGCCGCCGTCGCCCTCCCCACGCTCACGCCTAGTACTCCTCGCGGACCTAGCAGCCCAGAGGCGTGACGCTTCTTCCTCGCACGTGTGGGATTCCTCGGAGGTGCTGCATCTGGAGCACAAGGACAAACCGTGAGTAAGAGACGTTGAGACGGACGACCTCGCAACTGCACGGCACTATTGCGACGCGCATGACTACATCAAGTCGCTTCCGCTGCACCTGCGCGTCTAGTGGTAACCCCGTGATCTATAGCTAGCACTAGTTCCTGGTTTATGGGGTAGAAAAATTTTGTTTTCTGGGTACCTCATAACCCTACACCTACCACGCAGCCCTGGGGCTCCCCGGCGCACTTGCAAACTGCGACTGGGAGACGCAGCACCTGGCCACCGTGGTACTGCGCATCTAGGATGGTATGGGCCTCAACACCGGTACCACCCACCCTATATCACCTATCAACCTGGTAGTAATGGCATCGCCCAAACCGGTAGACATCCGCACCCCGCCCATTCAGGGACGAGTGGTGTGAACGAAAGTTCCCAAGGTTCCGGTCCACTCGATGTCAGTTTCCTAGAAGGGATCAGACAGGTCATCTCCACAATCGGAGTACTCCCCCGTGCCATCACAACACCTCTATCCCGGGGCTCGCCCCGGGATCTCCTCAGAACACAAATACCCGCCACAGGTACCTCACGTGAGGATGCCCAGGTCGCACCCCGGCAAGACTCGTCCCACGGACTCTTCGTAGGGCCTGTCTAATCGACTCAACCCTCACCACACACCCAAGACACGCGCCAAGATCTCCCCAAGTTGTTATCATCATTTTAATGGCACACGGTGCCTAGCCACTCACAAACAATCCTCCACTCAGCATCACATCAATGACATAATGCGAAGTAGAAGTAGCAAGTAAGTAAAGCGAGTGTCTATCCTAACAGTAGGTGTGCAGGGGTAAGGTTGCGACAAGGTAAAGGCTTTCCAAGCAAATCTACCATGCAACCTATCAGTTTAATTGCAGAAAGTAAAGCACTAGAATCTATGTATATGCATGTCTAATAGGATTCTACGAGGTTGGGTGGGATGTGGCACCTGTTTGTTATAGATCCATATATTCATCCGTATCATGTTGCTGCTCGTGTCTCCTGCCTCCAACGGATCACCGGTCCGAACAACATCGCCCTCGATGCAACTACCTCGATAGAAAACAAGGAACAAAACAATCAAATCCTTAACCAAGATCCAAATCAAAAGGCAACAACATAAAAAGAGCAGCTAACAACAAAAGACACCAAAAGACTTAGCCCTCGTGGTGGTTGTCCGCTTTCCTCAGGCTCAAAATAAAACATGAGTGGTTGTATGTTAAGCGTAAGCTCGAGTCACGACCCCGAAATAGCCACACTTCCTGGGTTGAGGGTGTCAACCTGTATGACTTCAAGAGAAAAGGACCCAGACTCTAGCTTAACTTAAACATACACCACAGCTTGCGGTCCTTCGATTCGGGTGTCATGGTAATCGACAGGAACCGAAAAGGTTGCAAGCGGGAGAGAAGACAAGCTCAACAGGGTTCGGCCATTGTAGCCTTATACCCCACAAGTCACAACTAAAGAAAGAATGAACAACAACGCAAGATGCAAGAGTTGTGACTTGGTCCCACAGACTTTGACTTGCATGCCATGGAAATTGACACAAGAAAAGAGAATGGAACAAGAGAAAGAGGGGGGAGGGTTGGCTAGGTCATCCATATCACGCCCTTGGTAAGGATAGTTTTCTGATGGTCGATCGAGTCCACTCGCATGGTTCCAAGGACATGGCATAGACCACAGCTTCGCCAACCAAAGAGAGGTTGGAACAGGGCAATAAAGAAAATGGGAAGTGGTCTACTTCTCCCAATCCACACGCCATGGCAAAGCCGAGGCATCGGAAAGGAGCAGCACACAAGAGAACACACAACACCCAAATCCACTTATAGGGTACCATGACCTACGTGCACTAAATGACACCTAAACACTTCTAGGGCCTTAGCGGTGTGGTTGTCACCGCAAGGACCTGAGAAGTGCCATGGTCTAGAATGGGTACAAGCATACAAGGGGTTTGAGCATGAAAGAGCCAAAAGAGAGACTGAGAGAGAAAAGAATCCACCTTCCTTTGATCCACTCGCCATTGTATTTGACGGCAATCGAAGGAAGGAACAAAGAGAGCGGTAATTAAACACCAAAGGAAAACAAACAAGCTAAAAGGGGTTCTAGTTCCTCGAACCACACCAACTCGTAGGGCACCACGACCTCCGTGCACTAAACGACACAAGGTAATCCCTTGGTCTAGGTGGTGCAAGCATACGAGATGGGTAAGACAGACAGAAGCATATAAGGTAAAGCTCAATGGTCATGGCAAGACAACTCGCGGCCATTAGCTTCACCTGCACGAGTTGGCCTCCGAAGGTTCCACGATAGTCGTCCCCTAGTTCGTCTCTGGTGGACTAGGTCACGTGAGACTCGCCATGTGCGGGTAGGAAGCGCACCATTGTCGAGTTCACAGTGGCCAAGTCCTAGGTCCGAATAAGGTCGCCAACTGTCGTAGTTGTACGGGGTCAACAAGACGCGAGAGAAGGGATCGCGCTTGGCATTACGACCAAAGCGGGACGAACCCACGACCGAAACGACCAAACGTGTCGCTTCTCAACCGGCTCGAAGGCTCGGTCCACCGAGACAAACAAAATACCACAACACAAGAACCAATACGCAAACCCTAACTGACAAAGGAGTAGCATAATCCCATAGTATAGAGAGATAGGTAGACCTACACGAAGGCACAACACAAGCACAAGTATAGATAGATATAGATAACATGGATATCATGAGTATATGATGAGTGCAACATGTATGAATACAATATAGGAGAGTTTTTCCGACGTCAAGGATGGCATCGATGGGTTCCAAGGCTCGACCTTGAAGTCAGAGCGTTGACGGTTCGCTGCAAGGGCCGACGGGGCGTCCGGGACCGACACAGACACTCCTTCCTGCAACAAAAGATCACGACACGATGGCCAGACATAGCATCATGCGTCCAGTGGACGTTGAACTCCGGCAACAGGTGCAGCGACCCATGGCTCCTTCCGGCAGTGCATACCACGGCACGAAGGCCGGACAGGGTAGTAGGTGGGTGGGGGACGTCGGAGCGTCGCCAAACCGTTCAACAAGGCCGCAACTTCGCTGCAAGGTGAAGAACAGCGTCACGAAGGCTGGTCTCAGAGACAGACAACAACGAGACGACAAAGGCAGGGGCTTTTATGCTTGGAAAGCTCACCAGGCTGGGATGATCGATCCACAGAGTTGTGCTGGCGGTGATGTGTACTAGAGCAGATCATCGAGGTCGCGGTTCAGGGCGACGGGGTCGGCGTAGCACTACTGCGACGTCGTGGACGTGGCCGTGGCGAGGGAGGTCGGCTCCGGGGCAGCGGCTGGTCAGGGGGGTGTCGTAGCACCGGTAGATGGCCTGACGAGGTCGTCGCCACCCCGCAGCAGTGAAGACCGCGGCGCGAAGGCTGGTCTCAGTGACACACAATAGCGACGTGGAAGGAAAAGGCAGGGCTCAGCGCTAGTGGCTCACCGGCAGTGGTTTGACGAGCACGACGACGCGATGTAAAGGTCATGGAGGCGAGGGCGACGTCACGTCCCTGGTGGTGGTTGCATGGTGGAGGTCCACAGGACCAGCGGCGCGGCCTTCCGAAGCATGACGTCGCGCACGGCGTCGCGTAGAGCGTGTGGCAGCGAGGTCCAGGATGACATTGTGGTGTCCGGTGTAGCACAGACAGCCGGCGAGGACGGTCGGGGTGGTCGTGGCGGATGAGCTCGTGGGCAGACGGAGTAGAGCCTGCGACGTCGGCTCGACGGTGGCGGAACCCGGCGATGACGGACAAGGACGGCTACGTCGCGGCTCAGCAGACGCAGCAGTGTTGAGGTCGCGGCGCGAGGAGGAGCAGTGCACGGCTCCTCCGCGGATGTCGCGGTGTGCAGCGTGGCCGTCGCAGGAGGGCGACGTTGCGGCGTGACAACGAGAGTCCGGCGGTGCTGCCGACGCGACGGCCAGGGCCAAGGCGCGGCGGAGCTGGCTGTGGCGAGCATGGGGAAGGAGGAAGAGGCAGAGGCGACACGGATGGGGAGAAAGAGGAAGGCGGCTGGTGTCGTGGCCTTTTTTGCGCGCAAGCTAGGGTTCTTGAGGTTCCGTGAACGACGGTGATCCTCGGCTTCCGCGCCTGGGACGCGTGGCGCACATCCGTGGCTCGAATGCCGAGATGCTAGGAGCAGGCGGCGAGCGCTCGCGGGTGTGTGCGTGTGTGCGGGTGGGGCCGGGTCCGTGCGACGCGAGTGCTGGAGTGGGGCGAGTGTGCGTGCGTGGCGGCGGCGGCTTGGGAGCCTGGGAGCCTGCTCTTAGGGTTTCCCCAGGGGGGGCGATGGGCCATGTGGGCCGTGCGCAAGGGGAGGGAGAAAGAGGTCGGTTGGGCCTGCGGATGGACTAGGCCTGCTGCAGTCGAGCCAGAGTGGTGGTGGGCTGGGTCATGGTGACTGGTGGGCCGTGCTGGTGGGCAGGAATAGAGGAAGGAGAAAATAAAATGGGTTTCCCCATTATGAATTATGATCGAACTCGAGATGGAATTCAAACAGATCTCGAGAAGAATTTAAAAAGGACATCAGGGGAATTTGGAAGGATGTGAAGGGCACGATTCAGTGGGAGAGTTGAGGAGATTTAAATGGAACTTGACTTGAGGAGAATTTGAAAGGGGCTTTGAGAAGGATCATAAGGGATCCGAGACGGAATCTAAGAAGGATCTTGACTCGAGGTCAAAGGAGATTTGACATGGATTTGCCATGGATTTGTGTTCCCCAAAACTCCGACGATATCTAAGAGTCGAAACTAGCACGACAACAGAGGCACACGCCTACAACCAATCTACATGCATGCAACGGCTTGTCGGTAAACTTTGCTAGGTTAGCTTGGGTTCGACCTACCGACTACATGCAAGCACATAATTCAATAAAAGTTTTTGAAAGTTCATATTTTTGGTTGTTAGAAAAACCCAGGTTGTTACAGCAGGCTCTGTCTCGCCCAACCCCTCGAGCGCATGCTCCGTCTCGCCCGACCTCGAGGGTGCAAGCTCCGCCTCGTCTGACCCCGAGAGCGTAGCCTATGTATTGCCTGACCTCTCCGGAGTAAGCTCTGCCTCGTCTGACTCCTCGGGCTTAAGTCATGTAACTAAATCGAAAATTGCTCCTTATTCTAAAAAAACATGTTTGACTCCATACAGTTTTTTTAGTGGCATGACCAAGAGAGTGTCGATTCTACATGCTTGGCAGCAAGGACGGCTGCTCCCTCATCTGCAAAACAACAACAACAACCCAAAATAAGAATTCAAAATTTTTGTAATGGTGGCCGACCACCAAACCCATCTCCATACCACCTCCGACTTTCTCCAGTGCCGGAGTAGGAGGTGCAGCTCGTCTACGTCCA
The DNA here is from genome assembly GCA_022036555.1 of Microstegium vimineum. Lineage (NCBI taxonomy): Eukaryota > Viridiplantae > Streptophyta > Magnoliopsida > Poales > Poaceae > Microstegium > Microstegium vimineum. Next base: position 21,488,062 of record CM039120.1, on the reverse strand, counting down.
TGTCCAACACCATCACCGCCGCCATTTATCAATGCAAATCAAACAACCAACGGATATCTTTTAGTAATCAAGCATAAATAGAGAAACTATAATTTTTATTTATACGAGAAAGTAATTTAAACAATTTTCAGCAAGAAACATCAGCGCCTCCCTTGCACCCCTGCAATCCACCATTATAGTTATAAATAGAAGGCCCCAAAAAGATATTGCAAGTCAAATTTATCACAACTAGCAAACACAATTACTTTGGTACTGTTGTCTACAGCAGCAAGCCGGCTTGCCAAACAAAATCATCTAGTATTGCATATAGTAATAGAAAGATGACAACCAAAAAAACTACTATAATACTGCATCAACCAAAAAGATATGCACAGAGAAATACATATCCTGCATGAGCACATGCCTACGCAGGAAAATGGCTTCATGTCTTCAAGCCCAACTATCTTCAGAAGTGTCAACAAACTTGTTTTGCCACAATTACATAATATATCAATTACTTGGTGTATTTAAACGTGCTACGCTGCAACAATATCAACATCTAGAGAGAATCAACTGATCATCTATCAACTATCGTAATTTAATAACAATGAAAGTGAAATAATATTTTCAACTTAAAAAGTAGACTTAGAATTAGTAAATAAGAACAAAATAGGTTGCTTATGGAACACTAAAGAAGACAATGCTTATCAGTTAACTGACATAATCAAGTTACATGGTCAGTTCTGTACTAAAAAAGGGATAGTGGAATGTGACATTTAGAACTGAAACACAATCTTTGATGCAATATAGGCGTTATATGGTCATACGATCATAGAAGATGGATGAATAATAAGTTGTCAACAAACCTTAATTTTACTTTTAGAAGTTGAATGAAGTCTACAAACTTAGCCCATTTTGGCTTCTTTATATGTTATGTCCACAGAATAAAACTGAGTTGAGTGCTTTTCTACCTGCCAATATTAATAAATACCAAGGTTACTCATTGGCAAAAAAAATGAATAGATAAAGAACAAAAAGGAACAATTGTCAACATTCCTACAAAGAGATTTGCCCAGCTAGAGGTGAGAAATCTCTACCGATCCATTCAATGCCTCCATAATGCATAGTCTAATGCATAGTTGGGCCAAGATCAAAGAACACCATCAATAATCAAAGGTTTTCAGAGTTGCATGCAATTAGATAGAGAAATTTAAGCTACCTTCTTTAACTTTGGAAGATCTGGTAGCTTCCTATCGTTGATGAGAGGATGCAGAAGCTCGGTCTTCTCCTCAAGATGATCAAAGCCTATCACCGACCATATCTCCATAAAGGGCACATAATAGAAAAAAATATTATGTTTACATGCCTGAACACAAAGAACAACAACTTTATGACCCTCAAATTTGTGAATTGGAGAACCAGCTCCTCCCAAGCCCAGATTGCGACAATCCCACATTCGGACAGAGTTAGATCCGGAACATTGCGATAATCTGACATTCGTGCACTCAGCTTCGGCAAAAAACATACTTGATTTAATGAGATGCGGAAGCGGAACAGAAGAACATCACCTTAACAGCTAGGCCAGTGCCAATTCGAGCATCCCAAAAAATTAGACAAACATCATCCCCCACACTTCAAAACTCTTATGCCTTGCATTTCAAAGGACATCATTAATTAGAACATTAATACTTCATCAATGCATATTATAGACCGTATGCAACCGAGTTTGACCTAACTTTAAAAAGAGAGGACCAGACATTGTACATTGTACAATCATGGGATGAAATTTAGCAGCCTGGTTACAGATATAAGGAGTGTGTGGTCAAAGTGCCACTAAAATCCACCCACAAATACAACATAATTTATTTTTGGAACTTAAATTGACAAGAATCAAAGAATTATGTTGTTCCAGATACCTTAGTGCAGATGCATTGCTTGACCATAAGTATGTCATTCAACTTTGTCATCTTGTCGAACATCTTTAGAACATAAAAAGAGACACTTTCCAACATCCTCAAGAAGTACAAATCCATGGCAGGAGAACACAAAACTTATTGTATTACGAATCAGAAGGGGCTCAGGGAGAAAACAAAGAACAACATGTGTGTGGCGGAGAAAAAGATCCAGTTGATCTACAAATGAGAAAGCAAAGCATGTATAGTTACCCGACGACCTTCTTAGGCGACATGCGGGACGCGGTCGCGGCGCGTGGGGCGCTGGCGCGTTCTGGCCGCAACGGGCGCGGCACGTGCTGGCGGTTGCTGGCGCGGGGGTGGGGCGTGGGCGCGTGCTGGCCACAGCGCGCGCAGGCGGCGGCGGGCGCAACGCGTGCTGGCAGCTGCATGCGCGGGGGTGGGGCGTGGGCGCGTGCTGGACGCAGCGCGCGCAGGCAGCGGCGGGCACAAGCGCGGCGGCGTCTTGCTGGATGCGGTGCGGGCTGGCCGCAGCGCGCATAGGCGGCAGGCGCGTGCATGGAGCGCCGCAGGCGACGGCGGTTTGCTGTTTTTTCCCCAATTTTTTCGGATTGGTCTTATCGGTAATTTTATTATATTAAAGAAATAACCATGAGCTTGATTTCTTTTAATTAAACAAAACCATATAAAACATATTAATTCAGATTGGATACACCATATATAATTTTAAAATTCATGTCAAAGGTAATCATGTTTTATTTATAAATATTTTGATATCATTTATGTCAATTTAATTTTAACATGTAAGAACAAAGTAACATGTGAGAGCATCTGTTCGAAGTATATGATGAGGTTTAAACCAATCAAATTATATTTTAGGAAAATATTAATATTTACATATAAAACATCAAAGTGTCAGACCTATATTGATTTTAATTATAAAACTAGTTGTAAGTATATTAATTAATTTAATATAATAATATTAGAAAAATATGTGACATCAAATATATATAACATAAAGATCATGTTAACATGAATCAAATGCAACTTAAATGGTGCAAACGGAATTAAACTTAAATTGCTTTTAATTAATTAAAAATATTAAATAAACATTAATTAAATTAATATTTAAATGAACAAAATTTAATAATTAAGTAAAATTAAAAATATTAACACTATTGCATATAGCATGATGACACGAATCTAACACAAGTTGAATAAACTAAAATGAAGCTAATGAAAAAACAATACACATAAAACAAGTCAGGGACTTATCTGCAATTATAAAAAAGAAATAATTGTGAATCAGTCTATCTTCCTCCTTCACCTTGTTCCTCACCTGAACCATGCTATAGCCGGGGGTCGGGAAGGAGTTGCTGCCACACTGCGCAAGGCAGAGAGGGGAAGAGGCGACCTCGGCCGAGCTGACCAACGGCTGACACAATGGGAAAAACATTTAATTTTCTACCTTTAGATATTCTCAAATTATGAGCTTCTTTTATATATAAGAAGAAAGATTTTGCACATCTTCATTAACTAGTAATATGAGATTAATTGATGGTGTACCTCCATATTTACTAACAGGTCTAATTAACCATCAAAGTCAAGTCAATTAGTAAATAAATGCTTGGGCCTTTAAGATTTATTAGAATTATTGCATTTGAGGGCTGGTGGAAAATTAAGATACTTATTTTCGTAAATAATTAGTTTTGTGAATAGAATAATTTTTAGAAAAGTCAAGAATTGACATTTAAGTCATTAAAAATACTTTGAAGGCTTCAAAATTCGAGAAAACTTCTCGGAGACACTTTGGAACATTAGAACCCAAATAAAGTATTTGGAACTCATTAAAATACAATTTTGAGCATCTAAAAATTAGATTATTATCACAAAAAATGGGGAAAAGATCGAGAAAAAGCTAGAATAATCCCAGGGAAGACCTCAAAGATATGTTGATGAATGGTGAACTCTAAGGTATCATTTAGAGCTGAAGAAAAACGATATTGGAAATCTGCAAATGAAAATATTAAGATCAAGAGATGAGATATTTGATTAAAAAAATCAAAGACATGATAGAGAGAGATAAACGACCTACTAAATGCGTTTTTAAAACTTTACTCACTCACCGAACAAAGTCAAGCATCAAGAAAACAACACCCATCAAACAAAACTCATCAAATTAATTTAGAAACATTTGAAAACCTATTTATTATATTAATTTTGCTATAGGTTTAACTAATCTTAGTTATTTTTATATCAATGTTGAAATCATTTATTTTGTTTAGTGTTTTCTAAGCACAACCCAAAATCAGAAATTTTGAGATGTGACAGTGGTCATGCACCTAACCTCCAAGTCCCAAGGTTAAGTCCTCGCTCACCTTCAATTTAGTGTATGTTTTCTCTTGTTAATGATTAATGATAAAGCACCTCTTTCAGATTGAATTTATGGGCTCATTTTTTTCTATTTTGTCTTCTTAATGGAAACAAAAAATTGTCTTGTCTTGAATTTGGGTGCTTACTTTCTCTCTTTTTTAAATTAAAACAGCCTAATTTCTGCTAGGTTGTCTCTTTCTTTTTTGTTCTAATGAGGATGGAAATAAAAGAAATGGACATAGTCATTCATACGCATGTTTCTGACAGAGGTTTAATTTATTTGTTACTGATCTCAATTTTTCATTATACAAAACCAGTTATGTTGATTTTTGTATTGTTAAGAAGATATGGTTAATTTGGTATCCTCTGGAAAATGTTTTAAGAAGATATGGTTTTTTTCTAATGTAGTAAGAGATGGCACAATGTCCAATAATTCGTGTATTAGCTATAGGAACATCGTGGTATATATGTAGTTTGAACAAGAAAACCATATATGTGAAGATTCAATTTAAATTTTCAAAGTTTCATTACTTTTAATATTTAAAACATTTGGATCAAAAAACATATTAACACTAGAATAAAATTTATTTTCAGCAACGCTGGAGCTTTTTTAGAGGGAGGTCAATCTATTGTTTATAGTCACCTCTAGAAATGTATTTGCTGAGGCAGGTATTGTTTCTATTCGTCTCTATAAATGCTTCTATTTTTAAAGGTGGCTATTTCCAGTCATCTCTAGAAACCTATTTTAGAGACGACTCTATTTTCGATTTCTGGCCACAACTAGAAATAGCAAATGCATAGTAAAATTTGAATTGTTTAAACGAACTCCTATGGACAAATTACCAAAACAAAACTTGTAGATCGTGATAGGTTATGAAATTTTGTAGTTCACAACCTTTTCATTTGAGATTATCTATGCATAGAAAATTACATTTGAATTTCTCATATTTAAATTTGAATTTTAAAACGATCTAGGATGGAGAAACAACCAAAACAAAAGTTGTATATCATAAAAAGTTATGCAACTTTGTAGTTGATAACTTCTTCATTTGAAATCATCTATGCATAGAAAATATATGTTTGAAGTTCTCACATTTAAAATTCAAAATTTTCAAATTACCTCATATGAAGAAATGACCAAAATAAAGTTCTAGATCCTGAAATATTAAGCAACTTTGTAGTTGATAATTTTTCATTTTTAATCATGCATATATCCAAAGAAAATTAGTTTCAAATTTCTCACATTTCAAATTAAAAAGTTTCAAACATCCTCAGATGGAGAAATGACTAAAACAAAAATTGTAGATCTCAAAAAGTTATAAAACCTTGTAATTCGCAACATTTTTATACGAATTCATTAAAGGTCTCAAGTACTCATTTCAAAATCAGATGAGGATTAAACGAGGATGAATATCCCAAACGGATAAAGTACGTGTCTATGAATGAAGTTGTTAGGAGAAGAATGTGCGAGAGTTCGAGAGCTGGCCGCCATGCACCGTGAGTTTTTCGCGCGAAAAAATCATGTGACTTGTGACGGCACTCTATGTGGCTGCCTAGTGGGGTTTTCTGAGATTAAAAATTGCTATTTTTTTTTGCAAGAATTTGCGATTTCTGAACAACGATTAGAGGTGGCTGGAGACCCGCCTCTACAAACCGTTGATTTGTAGAGACAGAAAGAGTAGAAGCGGCTAGGCCAATCGTCTCTATAGAGGTATTCCAACTGCCTCTAAAATAAAATTTATAGTAGTTTTTATCTTATAAAAATATATCAACAACTTCCTGAATCTGTTCCATCTTATAAATATATTCTAACAGCAAATAGTAATATACTGCAGATATTAACTGTTACCCGAGAGAATACCAAAATTCACCTTTGTCCTCGTAATCATGCTAGTGACCTAACACTCCGTTGTTTTTGGCATTCCACTTCTGGATCGGAAGTTATATATTGAGCTCAAAAAATTGAAGGAAAAATGGTACCATTCTATACATTTAGCACCTACCATTCAAAATAGGCTCACACAATCTTCAGTGATATATATGCATGCACTACTATAGAACCGGCTTTTAACCCCGGTCTGTAAGGGGCTTTTGTCCCGGTGCCTGAACCAGGACTAAGGATTCGGAACTAAATGTCTCACCTTTAGTCCCGGTTCGCAGGCCCGGACAGAAGTAATAGAAGCGGCTAGGCCAATAGTCTCTATAGAGGTATTCCAACTTGTTGACACCGTTTTTCGGTACGTATCAATATAGACCGAATACGCTGATCAGCGAAGAGATGATCACTGTTCTTTATCGGCATCAGAATGCTACTTGTCAGATTACCGATGGAAGCAAGAGGATTTGCCAATGGTGGGTTTGATTAAAGAAATGATAAGGGGAAAGAAGACTGCTCACCGATGGAGGAAGTGTTGCCGATAGAAGATATTGCCGATGGATTCAGAATGACGTGGCTGATGTTAGCGGAAAGTTGTCGATGGCAATAGAGGAAGGTTGCGGATTGGAGGGAATCTGCCGATGAAAAGTTTCATCGTAAGAGAGACGGATAAGGAAACTGGTGATTTTATGCCAGTATTATTATTATTCTTTGGGTCCGACCCTTGCACGAGTCGTTTTATTTCCTTTAAAATAGAAGTTTTGTTTAGGTATGAGTCGTGTCTGTTTACAACTCCTCTTGTTGGAGTATAAATATGTACCTAGGGGTGGTGTAAAAAATATACACAATCAATCAAAGAAATCTATTATTTTCATCTACTTTTCCAGCAAACCTACTTTTATCGCATTAGTTCTAGTTCATCTACGAGTTCTTGCGAGTTTTTGATGGGCTGCATCTACAAGATCTCCGTCAGCTTTGTTAGTTCCGCGTTTTGATCAAGTTGAGCCTTGACGTCCGGGCGCATCGCCGTCGTCTCGTTCAGTTTTGGTCTAGTTATCATCCTTGTCGATTAACTGGTCAAACCTACTGGCACACCTTGGATATCGAATTTGGGTATAAGCCCGAGGTGTTTGCAAATCCGATGTCTTTTGTGTCAACACCTATTTTGGCACACCCGGTGGGACAAATAACACATCTTGTTGGCACGGTTTTATCCATTATAAGCTTATTATGGGTAATACTACTGAGGTTGATCAAAGCAATGTCATCGAAGTCTCTGAAGCAGATCTGAAAGATGATCAAAAGCAGGCTATGGAGCAGGCTATGGAGGAGTACAAGCAGTTATATCTGAAGTCCTTCAGCCTAAGCAGGAGCGGCGATGCTGTCCAGAAGCAAGATCCGTCGTTGCCGCGGAAGGTCACTTTCGACGCCAATCCTGGTAAATTAAAAGATATGGTTAATTCCGCGTTAAATCGGGCGTTGATTAGCCACTCCAGTGTGCTGTCCAATACTGTGTACAATGTTGTTATGAAATCTTTCAAAGAAGGACAGACATCTAAGTATGTTGGCCCAGCGTATCATCAACCTGGATCAGCATCTGCTACAACTTCATCGGCGGTCCCAGTGATATCTCTCCAACCTGTGAATCCGTCCACCGATGAAGCTACACCACCAAGATCGAGCCCTGTAAGCGTCGTTCGGTTGAATACCGATCCGGTGGCATCGACAATGTCAGGACATATAGTCAAGAGTCAATCAATTCCCGCCAGCTGGTGGGGATACGGTATGCCTCCAGATTCATCTGCTGATGCTAAGTTGATCCAAGGCAATAATGCAGCGAGGAAGATCCCTGTAGAATCGGCAATATCGGCACAGCCGATGAGCCCGATAATACATTATGCTACGTCTTCTCCAAACGTGCAGTTGCCGCCAGGGAGTCTTCAGATGGTGATGCCCAAAGTGCCTTACGGGCAACCATCGGCAAGTTCTTTGCCGATGCAACAAGACGTAGCAGTTGTAAACCATCCCATGATGATGGCGAATCCTCATACTGGGGTATCAGTGCACCAAGGAGGCCAATTTGTTGATTACTCCAGGGTGCAGGGGCAATAGGCGCCAGGTAGTTATCAATTATCGGCAAGTGGGTGTTCAAGGTTATACATCGGCAAATCAATCGATGCATAGTATTCAACAAGGTGGTGTTGCGCCTGTGCCAATCAGACCAACTTATTTGCCACAAAGGCAAGAAGGGGCGTATCAACCAGTCCAGCCAATCAATATCCAGCCGGTGCATCGGTAGGATTAGGATGCATACTGGGCCGATAAAATTGCCGAAGTGATGAAAGAATAATTCGGCATCAAGCCTAAGGTCAATACATACTCTTATCAGACGCCGTACCCTCAGGCATATGACTTGATTCCTCTCCCAAATCGGTACAAGGTGCCGGATTTCACAAAGTTTTCTAGCCAAGATGACACGTCAACGATGGAGCACATCAACCACTTCATTATTCAATGTAGAGATGCAACTAGCAGAGATGAGCTGAGGGTAAGATTGTTCTCGTCATCTTATCTGGATCAGCGTTTACCTGGTTCATTTCGCTTCCTCCAAATTCTGTGATCACTTGGGCCGATCTGGAGAAGCAATTTCACAAATACTTCTTCTCTGGCGTACATGAGAAAAGGATTACCGATTTGGTCAAGTTAAAACAGTGTAATGACGAATCAGTGGAAAGCTTCGTGCAAAGGCTGCGAGATGTGAAGAACAAGTGCTACAGTTTGGTGCTTGATGATCGGCAATTAGCAGATTTGGCTATCCAGGGGTTGCTGCCACACATCAAGGATAAATATGCATCCCAAGAGTTTGAGAGTTTGAGCCATCTCGTGCAAAGGGTTGCCGATTAGGAAATTAAAGCTTTCAAACCCAGGAAAACTTGGAATAAGAAGGTATCCTTCATTGAACAAGAAGAAAGTTGAAGGACCGGAAACGGCGACCAGAGGGGGGGTGAATGGGAGCCTCAAATTTCTCTCGAAATATTCGGGCCACTCTTCACAAAAACAAACCCAACAAGCAAGCTTACTCCACCAGCAAGATTACGACCCTAGGGAGGGTGGATACCTATGGTGATGACCAAGAGGTACAGCGGATCTTCCGGAAACCAAAAACTCAAACTGAGACACCGATAGTGTGGCTCTCAAACCCTAGAGAGAAGAGAAGAGATCTCACCCAAAAATACTTATGAGAAATGGTCTCACAAGTGCTTCATCAAGTTCCCTGCATGATTGCGAAACCAACGCAACAAACGGAACTCAATTCGGAGTCCGAACGAGGGAGAAACGACCAAAACAACGACGAAGAAAGTCCTGAAAACCTTGCTGGAAGGGCGACGGACGCTAGCGATGGACGCTGACACAGGGCGACAGACGCGAGTCCAACGGGAGCGTCCGACGCTCAAAAAAACAGCATGAAACAGCCCCAGGCGACGGACGCTTCGCTAGGGGAAAGGCAGCGTCCGACGGGAAGATTTTCAGCGTCCGTCGGGAGCGTCCGACACCGCCGAGAACTGCACAGTGAACCCGAAAATCGTTTTCTATCCTCCAAATCTTCCCAAAACTCAACCAAACAAACTCCAATTGCAACCAAATTTTGTAGGCATGATCCTTGTGCAGTTGGGGAGCTATCCCGAAGAAAGAATCGCTCAATTTGGAGAGGATAAACGGGAACACTCGGATTTGGGGGAGAAAAGGCAAAACGAAGAACACCGCAAAGAAATCGCCCGATCTACGCACTTGTGTGGTTTGAGGTGAATTCCTTCGGTGCAAAGATGCTCCTCACGAATCCAAACAACTTGGTTCAAGTGGATTTTGCAAAGCTACTCTCAACAAAGAGAAATCAACTCGGGAAAAAGAGAGCAAAAGCAAAACGCGAAGAACACAAGCAACCGGGGAGACTCGATCAAGAAACTAACTGTGCCATGGCACTCGGAGAGTCGGGCCTCCGATTCCCACCAAAAGATTCAAGGTCTTACAGAGGTTGGTAAAATCAACCTAGGGATCTCATGAACTAGAGAGAGGGTAGAGAGAGAGAGTTGGGGCAAATGATTAGGGTTCAAGAGATCGAATGAGGGATACCCCTTCACCCCTTACTTATCGGGCTTTGGCTATTTCCCAAAGACCCCCCTAGATAAATTGAGTGAACTACCTAGCCTAAGCATTGCAGTCCAAGCTCCGGAAAATATCTCCCGCATTTTTGAATGGACGGCCCCGCTTCCTGCCTAGAGTTATCGTCGCCTCGACGCAACCTCCAGGATTCCGCCACGTGCCATCCCCGCTTCCTCGGAAGCTCCGACTAGGTTTTGAGGTCCAAACCCAGGAAACCCGCCACCGGTAGCTTTGAGCTCAACTACCGAACCCCGAGTTTGGAGGCCCAAACTCGAAAACTATCCTCGGATGGTTTTAAGGCCCAAACCACCAAACCGCTCGACTCGAGCCACCCTGTCCTCGCCCGGTTGGACTCCGAGTCCAATGAGCCTCCGCTCGACCCGCTCGTCCACCGTCTTGACTCGGTCGACTCGGTCTACCTCCATGTCTTCTCGCACTTGCCGGTGCCAAGTACTAGCCACCACAGCTAGTCCGCCGGAGCCCATGGTCCCTCAGTCCGAGCCCCACTTCTGCCCTTCACCGCTCTCAGTCCATCGGCACGGCAAGCCTCTACTTGACCTTCTCCACGCCATTGACCACTGTCACTAGGCATAGCACCTGCACACCACAAACCGATAGACAGGCACACATTTTCTTTCGCAAAGGGTTAGAATCAAGCCACTCAAGTGTTGGGCAATCACTCATCACAAAACTAAACTACATGGGTACTTACCCACCATGTGTTCGCAATCTCCCCCTTGACGAGTGCATTGTCAACACAAGTGCATTTCAGATTTGAGCCACAAGGTAAAGCTCTCCAAATGACCAAAAAGCTGAGAAAGCCAAAACGGGGTCACTTGAGAGAAGCAAAGCGAATCCAAAACTTGGTTCCCAAAGACATGGGAAATGGCTCGACGCAACTAAGAAAAACAAAACTAGCCCTCAAGAAGAGGCAAAAAATGGGCTCAACACCGCTAGCAAAACAAGATACCAATTGAAGCCTACCAAAGCTCAAGAAACCAATTGAACACACCAAGGGAACTCCAAAGATACCAATTAAAACACTTAACGTTCAAGAAGCACTCGAAACCTGTCGGAGCCAACAAAGCAAGCTAGACCCTCCGAAAGAGGCAAAGGCTCAACACATCTAGCAAAAAACTCCCCCTGGGCAAAAGCACACTCAACATACCAAATGAGCTCCTTATGGCAAAAGAAGCACACAAACTCCCTCTTGACCAAAGAAGCTCTAAACCAATGAAACCAATGAGATGCACTCTTTCTCCCCCTTGGAAGTCGATGGCTGAAAATGGAATGAAATGCACATCTCTCCCCCTTGTTGACACATGTAGCTCATCAAACATCAACAACTCAAGATCCGTCTACAAATGCCATGAAATGCAAAATGAGTGCAAAATCTTCATACATAGAGCTAAGACAATGAATAGATTCTCTAAGTGATGTGATCCTATGAGAATAGGAAAAGCTCTACATGCCCAAAAAAGACTCAAGTTGAGCTTAAGGTCACTTTAGAAGCTCTTTTAGAGAGCATATCATGTGAGAGCAGAGAAAGGGTATCACCTCCTAGAGACAACTAAACATGGCAAAGATAGGATCTATCTCAAAGCAATCTCATGTATAGCAAGTAGAACTATCCCTAGCAAAGTTCATACAACAAGCCAATGACCCAACTGAATGAATTTTCCAAATTTTAGAGTTTTGCAGCCAATTTCAGTTTTAGGCACATTACAAGTTGTATGCGAGTGGTTGTAAGCAAGGTGATGCCACTGCTTACCAACCGGGCGAAGTCAAAGGACTTGACACACCGGTTTTGGTCATACACGACACCGCTCAAGTATCAACCCATATGGGAAGCAATCTCGAACACACAGTGAAGTGCTCACAATGCAAACGCAACTCGGTCTTTCCAATTCACAAAACAGAGAGCAATTTCATTTTAGATATTAATCATGGTGCTCAAAGGTAGTGAATGAAACAATGAAGATCCATAGTTACAAGCTATATACAAGACAGCCAAGAAGGATCTTCAAAAGCCTACACATGCTAGTGCCATTTTAGAGGTGACATGGGGAATTTAAATTCAGTTTTAAAACTTTTCTAACTTAGCTCTATTGCATATCATATAGATAAAAAAGAGTCTAAGTTAGGCAACACCATAGACACATAAAGCACCTCAAACAGAGCATAGATTCATTATATCGGCTATAGGTATGAATCTTAAAATGATCTATGTCACAAATGCAAAAGAGATGCACAATGCATTGACACCAACTAACACTAACAAGACACCAATTGCGAACACATGGTGGATAAGTACCCATGGATGTTCAGCTTTGATGATGAGTGATTGACCAACACGTGAGTGTTTCAGTTTGAGTGGCTTACCCTAACCTCTACGAAATCATAAATGTGTGCTTGTCTATCGGCCTGTGGTATGCAGGTGCTATGCCTAGTGACAGTGGTCAATGGCGTGGAGAAGGTCGAGTAGAGGCTTGCCGTGCCGATGGACTAAGAGGGGTGAAGGGCAGAAGCGGGGCTCGGGCTGAGGGACCATGGGCGCCGGCGGAGTAGCTGTGGTGGCTAGTACTTGGCACCGGCGAGTGCGAGAAGACATGGAGGTAGACCGACTCGACCAAGTCAAGACGGTGGACGCGCGAGTCGAGCGGAGGCTCAGGGGAATCAAAGTCCCACTGGGCGAAGACAAGGTGGCTCGAGTCGAGTGGTTTGGTGGTTTGGGCCTCAAAACCATTCGAGGATGGTTTCCGAGTTTGGGCCTCAAAACTCGGGGTTCGATAGTTGAGCCCAAAGCTACCGGTGGCAGGTTTGCTAGGTTTGGGCCTCAAAACCAAGGCGGAGCTTCCGAGGAAGCGGGATGGCACGTGGCGGAATCCTGGAGGTTGCGTCGAGGCGATGGCAACTCCCGGCAGGAAGCGGGGCCATCCATTCAAAATGCGGGAGATATTTTCCGGAGCTTGGACTGCAATGCTTAGGCTAGGTAGTTCACTCAATGTATCTAGGGGGGTCTTCGGGAAATAGCCAAAGCCCGATAAGTAGGGGGTGAAGGGGTATCCCTCATCCCATCTCTTGAAACCTAATCACTTGTCTCTCTCTCCCTAGTTCATCAGATCCCTAGGTTGCTTCCACCAACCTTTGTAAGAACTTGAGTTTGTTGCGAGGAATTGGAGGCCGTAACCTCCGTAAGCTATGGTGGCTTCGATTTCGTGATTGTGTCCCCGTTTTGCTTGTGTTCTTCGCATTTTTCTTTTGCTCCCTACTTTTCCGAGATGATTTCTCTTTGTAGGGAGTAGCTCTTGCAATTCCGTTTGAACCAAGTTGTGCATAATCGTGAGGAGCTTCTTTGCACCAAAGGAATTCTCCTCAAACCTCACGAGTGCGTAGATCGGGTGTTTTCTTTGTTGCATTCTTTGTTTTCCTCTTTCTCTCCCAAATCTGAGTGTTCTCGTTTATTTTCTCCAAATTGAGCAATGATTTCTTTGGGATAGCTCCCCAACTACACAAGGATCATGCCTACAAAATTTGGTTGCAGCTGGAGTTCATTTGGTTGAGTTTTGGGAAGATTTGGAGGAGAGAAAACGATTTTCGCGTTTCTGTGCTCTGCTTGAGGGCACCGGACGCTCTGAGTTTTGGCGTCGGACGGTCTGTCGAGGCGTCGGACACAAAGATGTTCAGACGTCATCGTCTGTTGCATTCGTCAACGTGTGTGTTAGTTTAGCGTCGGACGTTGTCCATCGTCCGTCGCCCTGTGTCCGTTGCTTTGCTAGTTTGTCTGGATTTTCAGCGTTCACTGGAAGCCCGACGGACGCTCCCCTAAGTGTCCGTCGTGCAGCGTCCGACGCCAACGGACGCTCACCCAAGCGTCCGTCGCCTAGCGTCTGACGCCCTGCCTTCTGCTTCTCCTCTACAAGGCTTTCTGGAAGGCCGACGGACGATCTCTCAGCGTCCGACGCCTAGCGTCCGTCGCCCTGTTGTCCAGCGTCCGTCGCCTGTCTTTTGGGCTGTTTTGCTTGGGGTTTTTGCCTCTTTCTGGAGAACTCTATCTTGGGGGTTTCCGGTGGGTTTTCCTCCACTGTCGGTGAGCTTTCATTTCTCCGTTTTCATCTGAATCCCCGAACGCGTTGCTCGGAGGAGGTTGAGCACCCATCAACTAGGTTTGGTTTTTGGGAAGAGTGGCCAGAATATTTCGAGAGAAATTTGAGGCTCCCATTCACCCCCCCTCTGGTCGCCGTTCTCGGTCCTTCAATTGGTATCAGAGCCGATTAAGGATCAATCCACCTTACACGGTTCTTGATCCGCGAAGGCGACATGGAGCGAGGTGCTGGTAAGCCTCCTTACTTCGATGGAACCAACTTTGCCTATTGGAAGGTGCGCATGTCCGCTTACCTCCAAGGGCTTGATACAAAGTTTTGGGAGATTTGTGAGAATGAGAACTACGTGGTTCTTGGAGCTCCGATCACCGACCTCCAAATCTCAGAGCATGCGTCAAACGCAAGAGCCCGTAGCATTCTCTTCTCTTGTTTGTGTCTTCCGGAGTTTGAGCGGGTTTCAAGTCTCACTACGACATGGGAGATCTGGCAAACACTCTTGAGATATCATGAGGGCAACCCTCAGATCAAGTCCAGACTCTTCGACACGTACCGTAGAGAGTACGAGAAATTTGCTCAGTTGGTCGGCGAATCTATTGACGGGATGTTCACTCGCTTCCAATCTATCGTCAACAAGATGCGTGCTAATCGAGCCAACTTGCCTTATGATGATCATGAGATGGCTATCAAGCTTTTGCATGCTCTTGATCGGAAGGTGTGGGAGATGAAGGTGGCTGCCATTCAGGAGTCACCGGGCTATGATGCCCTGACCGTGGACGAGCTGTTCAGCAAGCTCAAGTCCTCGGAGATTGACTACCAGACCTGGGCCAAGCTCGAAAACCCATCGAAACCCTCTATGGCGTTGGTTTCTGGCCCCAACGGTGCGTTTTCTTCCTCCTCTAACCCTTCACACTCTTTGTTCGCTTTGTCTTTGATTTCTGTGATAGAGGATCAAGTGGAGGCTCTTGGAGATGATGAGCTGGCTTTGGTCATCACCAAGTTCTCACGGTTTCACAACAACCGTTTGAACCGTCGGCGTGGTGGCTTAGCCAAGGGTTGCTACCATTGCGGTGATGAGGATCACTTCATCGCAAACTGCCCCAAGAAAGCCGCGGGCGACTTCACTAAGCGCAAGGACAAGCGCGAGCACCACTTCGAGGACAAGCACAAGCCCAAGGGTGGCTACCACCGAAGGTCCTCCAAGAAGGTGATTGACAAGGTGAAGGCTAAGCACCGAGCCTTCCTCGCCTCCCTCAGCGACATCGATGCCTCCTCCGACAGAGGTGCTTCTTCGAGCGATGATGAGTCCAAGGGAAAGGTTGAGGACAAGCTCAATGGCCTGTGCTTCTACGCCAATGCCAAGCACGGTGGCTTTTGCACCATGGCGATTGAAGAAGGCAAGGTCGGGAAGCGCAAGGATGGCCTCGATTACGACCACGACTCCGACACACCCGAGGTACCACCCACCATCGCATCCCTCTCTCTCGAGATTGAGTCTTTAAACGACACCTTGATGAGTCAGGATGCTTTGCTCAAGCGTGTCGCGTGCAAGAGGAACGATTTCAAGGCTAAGTATCTCAGCACGCTGCATGAGCTAGAGTTTGCTAAGGCGTCAGTGGTGGTTACCGAGGAGGTAAAGTGTGATGCTTGTGCCATCCACATGTCTAGTATTGTCACTCTCCAGGACAAGTATGGCACTCTACTTGAGGAGGTCAGTGAGCTGAAGGCTAGGCCTAGCTTACTTGGTGCGTGCAAGTCTTGCTTAGGCTTGCGTTCTGAGCTAGCACAAAGAGATGCTAGGATTGCTGTGCTAGAGAAGGTCAGCTCAGATAGCACTAGAGAGTCGGATCGCTTTGAGGCTTTGGAGCTTGAGATCGCATCGTGCAAACATGACAAGATGCGTACCGAGGAAGAAAACACATACCTTCGGTCCATCTTGAGCTGGGTGTCTTGCCGAGAGCCGTAGTTGGGGATGATGCTTAGCCAATGCAAAAGGGCTGGCAGCACGGGGGTAGGCTTTGCTTTAGGTGGGAAGGACGATAGTATGTTCGGTAAGATCGGTGAGTGCAGTGGTTTGAGCAAGAATGAGAAACCCACCACAACTCCCAAGCCTACCAAGAGCACTCCACCTAATCCTACCAACCCCTCTGAGTTTCCTGTGAGAGATGGTGTGTTTGAAGAGCCACCCAAAACAACTCCATAGAAGCAAGTGTGGATTGCAAAACTGAACCATCTTCGCAACCCACTTGACACACTGCCAGACATCTCTAGTGATCCCCTTCCTAAGAAAGATAGAGCCACCCTATCCAACAAGAGAGTGCCTACCAAGAGTGCGGTGAGGTACCATTGTGAGTATTGTGAGCGGGATGGGCATTTGGGTGAGTTTTGATATAGGAGGAAGAGAGATGATCGGAGGCAGTTTGAGTTGAACAACAGGGACATGTTCCACCCACGAGTTGGGTTGCAAGAACCGGAAGTTTAGAGGCGCACTACTAGGCCTAGAGGTACAATTCCTCAAGGTTCTAGGCCTCAGGAGGTGAGACCACGCGGTGGTCATGCCCGACGAGGTACCAGTCGTGACCCATACGACTACGGACCTTGTGGTGGTGGTTTTACTCCACCCTTCTTTAGCGGACCACGTTTTTCCCATCGTGGTGATCGCTATCCTCCCATGGGACAGAAGATGTTTGGCTTTTCTCCTAACCCATTCTTTGGGCAAGTGGGACAACACTGGTATCCTTCACAGTTTACTAACCCCAGTGTTGGTCCGTTTGCTCACCCTATGTCTTTTTATTGATGTAGGAAGGAGGACTGGAGGAGACTTGGCTTGTGGATTCCGGATGCTCATGCCATATGACCGGAAGTGCCAAGTGGTTCTCCAGCCTCGACCCCGTGCACCACACCGAGTATATCACATTCGGGGATAAGAGTAAAGGTAAGGTTGTCTCCCGAGGGTCGATCCGAGTGAACTCTTCTTTTGTCCTCAAGGATGTTGCTTTGGTTGCGAATTTGCATTTTAATCTTATTTTGGTTTCACAACTCCTTGATGACGGTTTTGAAGTGAGTTTCAAGCCTAATCTCTCTCGGATTTTGGACTCTCGTGGTGAGCTTGTTTGCAGGATTTTACCCTTCGGGAAGGTTTTTCGTGCGGATTCTTCTATCTCTTCCGGACCTTCTCGTTGTCTTCTTGACGGTTCTTCTTCCAAGCTTTGGAAGTGGCATAGGAGATTGGGACATTTGAGTTTTTACTTGCTTGCAAGGCTTAGCTCAATGGACCTTATCCAAGGATTGCCAAAGCTAAAGTTCGAGACGGATTTGGTTTGCCATCCTTGCAGGCATGGCAAGATGGTTTCCGCTTCCCATCCTCGTGTGATTGAGGTCATGACCACTCGACCCGGCAAGCTCCTACACATGGACACAGTTGGTCCAGCTCGGGTCAGGTCGGAAGGATGGAAGTGGTATGTGGTTGTAGTCGTTGATGACTACTCGAGATACTCTTGGGTGTTCTTTTTGGAGAGTAAGGATGAGGCTTTTCTACTTGTTCGAGATCTGATTTTGAGATTGCAAAACGAGCTACCTAAGAATGCCATGAGACCTATCCGCAGTGACAATGGCACAGAATTTAAGAATGCTCACTTTGCAACTCTTTGCTCTTCTTTGAGTCTCGATCACCAGTTTTCCTCACCTCACACTCCCCGGCAGAACGGTATTGTTGAGCGCAAGAATCGGACCCTTGTTGAGATGGCCAGGAAGAAGCTCGATGAGCATAGGACTCCTAGGCAGTATTGGGCCAAAGCACTCAGTTCTGCTTGCTATGTTTCCAATCGCATTTTTCTCCGAGCTTTCAAGAAAAAGACCTCTAATGAGCTGCGATTTGGGAGACCACCCAAGGTAAGTCACCTACGGGTGTTTGGGTGCAGGTGTTTCATCCTCAAAAAGGGCGGTAAGTTGGATAAATTTGAATCACGGTCTTCTGACAGTATCTTTCTTGGTTATTCTACTCACTCTCATGCTTATCGTGCAATTAACCTTGAGACTAACCAAGTGATGGAGACTTGTGAGATTACCTTCGATGAGACTTTGCCCTATGATTCCACTGCTTTTGAGCTTGCAGGTGATGATGAGGTGAACACTAGCATCTTTGTGGAGGAGGAGCAGGATGATGCCGATTGGGGTGATCCTGAGCCAACTCCACTGGCTGCCCCTGTCGACCCTTCCTCTACATGGGGGCCGTTCGAGCAGCTTCCTCAGTCGGTGCCCGTTGCACCTGATGGAGCTCCAGCTGCTGTTGAGGGGAAGGCCACTTCGTCCAGGCAGGCTCCCCGGCACATCCAGCGAATCCACCCGCCGGAGAACATCATCGGCGACATTGATCGTCGAGTCATGCGGTCCAGGTCCTATCTCTCTCACTTTGCTCATTCGGCTTTTGCCGCTTCTTTTGAGCCCCGAGATGTTGGACACGCTTTGATGGATCCGAATTGGGTTAATGCCATGCTTGAGGAGTTAGAAAACTTTGAGCGAAACCGCGTTTGGGTCTTAGTTCCTCCACCACCTAGTTGCCACCCCATAGGTACCAAATGGGTTTTGAAAAATAAACAAAGTGAAGATGGGGTGGTAGTGCGCAACAAGGCTAGGTTGGTAGCTCAAGGCTTTTGTCAAAAGGAGGGAATAGACTATGAGGAAACCTTTGCTCCCGTAGCTCATTTAGAAGCCATTAGAATCCTTCTAGATTTTGCGGTTTCTAAGGGTTTTAAACTTTTTCAAATGGACGTTAAAAGTGCTTTCTTAAGCGGCTACATAGAGGAGGAAGTTTATGTTAAACAACCTCCCGGTTTCGGAAATCCCAAGTTTCCAAACCATGTTTTTAAACTTCACAAAGCTTTGTATGGTTTGAAACAAGCACCTAGAGCATGGTATGATAGGCTAAAAACATTTTTGCTTGCTAAGGGTTTTAAAATGGGATCGGTAGATAAGACGTTGTTTCTCCTTAAGCAAGGTAAAGACACTCTCCTTGTCTAAATATACGTGGATGATATCATCTTTGGTGGTTCTTCTCATGCTCTTGTTGCCATGTTTGCAGATCTTATGAGCAGGGAATTTGAGATGAGCATGATGGGAGACTTGACATTCTTTCTCGGGTTGCAAATCAAGCAAACCCTTGAAGGGACGTTTGTGCACCAAGGCAAGTACACAAAGGATATCTTGAACAAGTTTGACATGGGCGAGGCAAAGCCCCTCTCGACGCCTATGTCAGCTACTACTACCTTGGATGCAGACGAGGAAGGAGAGGCGGTGGACCAGACGGAGTACTGCAACATGATCGGGTCGCTTCTGTACATTACAGCGACCCGACCGGACATTCAGTTTGCCGTCTGCCTGTGTGCTCGCTTTCAGGCGTCCCCACGGACTTCGCACAAGCAGGCGGTGAAACACATCATGAGGTACTTGCGCTTCACTCCCCAATTTGGTCTTTGGTTTTCTACCTCTTCCTCTCTTGTGCTTTGTGGTTACTCTGACGCTGACTTTGCTGGATGCCGTCTTGATCGGAAGTCCACTTCTGGGACTGGCTAGTTTCTCGAGTCTTCTTTGGTTTCTTGGTCTTCTCGCAAGCAGTCTAGCGTGGCACAGTTGACGTGCGAGGCTGAGTACGTTGCCGCGGCTAGTTGTTGCTCTCAGTTGATTTGGATGATAGCCACTTTGAGAGATTTCGGTCTTGAGCAAGGTGCCTCTGCTTTGTGATAGCATGAGTGCAATTAGTGTGGCTAAAAATACCATGCTTCATTCGAAGACCAAGCACATTGAGGTCTGCTTTCACTTTTTGCGTGATCATTACGAGAAGGGCGACATTGACCTCTGGCATGTCGAGACCCAAAACCAGTTTGCGGATATTCTCACTAAGCCTTTGGATCATGCTGCGTTTTCTCGCCTTCGGGGCGAGTTGGGTGTTTGCTTTCCTTTTTAAAGGAGGAAAGTTTTGTGTATCATAAGTTCCTTTTGTTTCTTTTAGTCTTTTCTTTGTCCTTCTTCTCTTTTGGTGTCTTGTTAGTGTTAGTAGTGTCATTGCACTTTGCATCTCATTTGCATTTGTGACATCGTTCATTTTAAGCATCATATCTATAGCCAATATAATGAATCTATGATCTGTTTGAGGTGTTTTATGTATCTTTGGTGTTGTCTAACTTAGACTCTTTTTGATCTTTATGATATGCAATAGAGCTAAGTTAGAAAAGCTTTAAAACTGAATTTAAATTCCCCATGTCACCTCTGAAAAGCTCCCCTAGTGTTTATTTTGGAAGTCTGAGCTTTGAGAGCGGTGATTGGTATCTTGGACTTGCTAGCGGTGTTTAGCCCGTTTCTGCCTCTTCTTGAGGGCTAGCTTTGTTTCGCTTGGTTGCGCTCAGCCGCTGCCCATATGCTTTTGTTTGGCATCAGTAAGTGGCTTTGTCATGAGGTGTTTTGAAGGATGCTTTTAATTGGTATCATTTTTTGCCTCTCTTTTAATTGGTATCTGTTTGCTTCTCTCAAGTGACCCTGTTTTGGCTTTGGTAGCTTTTTGGTCATTTGGAGAGCTTTACCTTCTGGCTTAAATCTGAAATGCACTTGTGTTGACAATGCACTCATCAAGGGGAGATTGCGAACACATGGTGGATAAGTACCCATGGATGTTCAGCTTTGATGATGAGTGATTGACCAACACCTGAGTGTTTCAGTTTGAGTGGCTTACCCTAACCTCTGCGAAAGCAGAAATGTGTGCTTGTCTATCGGCTTGTGGTGTGCAGGTGCTATGCCTAGTGACAGTGGTCAATGGCGTGGAGAAGGTCGACTAGAGGCTTGTTGTGCCGATGGACTGAGAGCGGTGGAGGGCGGAAGCGAGGCTCGGACTGAGGGACCATGGGCACCGGCGGACTAGCTATGGTGGCTAGTACTTGGCACCGGCGAGTGCGAGAAGACATGGAGGTAGACCGACTCGAACGAGTCAAGATGGTGGACGCGCGAGTTGAGTGGAGGCTTAGTGGACTCGGAGTCCGACCGGGCAAAGACAAGGTGGCTCGAGTCGAGTGGTTTGGTGGTTTGGGCCTCAAAACCATCCGAGGACAGTTTCCGAGTTTGGGCCTCAAAACTCGGGGTTCGGTAGTTGAGCCCAAAGCTAATGGTGGCGGGTTTCCTGGGTTTGGGCCTCAAAACCTAGGCGGAGCTTCCGAGGAAGCGGGGATGGCACGTGGCGGAATCCTGGAGGTTGTGTCGAGGCGACGGCAACTCCCGGCAGGAAGCGAGGCCGTCCATTCAAAATGCAGGAGATATTTTCCGGAGCTTGGACTGCAATGCTTAGCCTAGGTAGTTCACTCAATGTATCTAGGGGGGTCTTTGGGAAATAGCCAAAGCCCGATAAGTAGGGGGTGAAGGGGTATCCCTCATCCCATCTCTTGAACCCTAATCACTTGTCTCTCTCTCCCTAGTTCATGAGATCCCTAGGTTTCTCCCACCAACCTTTGTAAGAACTTGAGTTTGTCACGAGGAATCGGAGGCCGTAACCTCCGTAAGCTATGGTGGCTTCGATTTCGTGATTGTGTCCCCGTTTTGCTTGTGTTCTTCGCATTTTTCTTTTGCTCCCTACTTTTCCGAGATGATTTCTCTTTGTAGGGAGTAGCTCTTGCAATTCCGTTTGAACCAAGTTGTGCGTAATCGTGAGGAGCTTCTTTGCACCAAAGGAATTCTCCTCAAACCTCACGAGTGCATAGATCGGGTGTTTTCTTTGTTGCATTCTTTGTTTTCCTCTTTCTCCCCCAAATCCGAGTGTTCTCGTTTATTTTCTCCAAATTGAGCAATGATTTATTCGGGATAGCTCCCCAACTGCACAAGGATCATGCCTGCAAAATTTGGTTGCAGTTGGAGTTCATTTGGTTGAGTTTTGGGAAGATTTGGAGGAGAGAAAATGATTTTCACGTTTTTGTGCTCTGCTCGAGGGCGCCGGACGCTCTGAGTTTTGGCATCGGATTCTCCGTCGAGGCGTCGGACACAAATATGTTCAGACGTCAGCGTCCGTCGTGTTCGTCCACGTGTGTGTGAGTTTGGCGCCGGACGCTGTCCATCGTCCGTCGCCCTACGTCCGTTGCTTTGCTAGTTTGTCTGGATTTTCAGCGTTCACTGGAAGCCCGACGGACGCTCCCCTAAGTGTCCGTCGTGCAGCGTCCGACGCCAACGGACGCTCACCCAAGCGTCCGTCGCCCAGCGTCTGACGCCCTGCCTTCTGCTTCTCCTCTGCAAGGCTTTCTGGAAGGCCGACGGACGACCTCTCAGTGTCCGACCCCTAGCCTCCGTCGCCCTGTTGTCCAGCGTCCATCGCCTGTCTTTTGGGCTGTTTTGCTTGGGGTTTTTGCCTCTTTCTCTTAGGGGTGGAGAACTCTATCTTGGGGTTTCCGGTTGGTTTTCCTCCACTGCCAGTGAGCTTTCATTTCTCCATTTTCGTCTGAATCCCCAAACGCGTTGCTCGGGGGAGGTTGAGTACCCATCAGCTAGGTTTGGTTTTTGGGAAGAGTGGCCCGAATATTTCGAGAGAAATTTGAGGCTCCCATTCACCCCCCCCCCCGGCTCTCTGGTCGCCATTCTCGGTCCTTCACCAATTGAGAAGAAGGACAAAGAAAAGACAAAAAGAACCAAAAAGAACTATGATAGACAAAACTTTCCTCCTCTAAAAAGGAAAGCAAAGACCCAACTCGCCCCGAAGGCGAGAAAACGCAGCTTGATCCAAAGGCTTCGTGAGAATATCCGCAAGCTGGTTTTGGGTCTCAACATGCCGGAGGTCAATGTCGCCCTTCTCGTAATGATCTCGCAAGAAATGAAAGCGGACCTCAATGTTCTTGGTATTTGAATGAAGCACAGGATTTTTAGCCACACTAATTGCACTTGTGCTATCGCAAAGTAGAGGCACCTTAGTATTCACCAGACTGAGGCACTTCTGTGGAAGCACAACTGCTTTTCAACTGAGCAGAGGGGCTGATGTTGACTTCCAGTACTGATGCAGTACTTCGCATTCGGCTCATTGCTAAATCCACTTGCCTTTTGATTTCCTCGCTCATTCTAGCTTCAAGTTTTTCTTCTCGCTCTTTTTCTTGAATAGATGCTTCGCGTGCTTCACTAAGCATTTGCTCCATGCTATATTTCATAAATTCCTCCTCTTTCTTCTTTCTCTGGCGGCTTTAATATGTATCTTTGTCTTGAGGGGAGTCACGCCATAACCTCTCGTTCGCCCTCCGTGTTCGGCAGTCCCCAGAGCATATGTCAGCTCATCCCTATCTCTATTTGGTAACCATACTCCTTGTTCTCTCAATAATTGAGCGTGAACCCGTCTCCATGCTGCTTCTATGAGTCCTTCGTCATAGGTTAATTTCCCGGTCTCAAGGTTAAGGCCTCCCCCGTGACCAAAAAACCACCACTTACCGCGCTCAGACCAGGTAACTGATTCTGGTTCGATTCCCTTATTTATAAGGTCATCTTCTAATTTATCCCACTTAGGAATGGCAGTAATGTAGCCACCTGATCCAAGCGATGGTGGTATTGCTTTTCTCGGGCATTCTATTGGTTCTTTATTGCTCATGCTACGCCCTCTTCGGATGTCTTGAAAGCTACAAAGTCATCCCAAAAGGGCCTCAACTTGACGTAGGTCTTATTGTTGAAATCTGGACTAAGGTTCTTCTTGATAAATTCGTTGTACAATTTCTTCTTCCAGACCTGGAACTGTGTTGCCATCTTCTTCATAGCCCAGTCCCTAACTTTCACCTTCAAAGCTTCATCTTCTGTATCGAGCGAGAAATGTTGAAGGACATCTTGCCAAATTAGTTCCTTGTCACGATCAGAGACAAAACTAACATGAGGAGCTTCTTTCCTTTGCCACCATTCACAAGCATTGATTGGAAGTCTGTCCCTTACAAGGTAACCACAGTGGTTGACAAATCTATGTGCTTGTTCCCCAAGTACTCTCCCTGTTTCCTCATCGAATTGTGAGACATTGTACCGACCCTCCAACGGCTTCTTCGGGCCTCGTAAATTTCTACTCTTCCTCGTAGTTGTCATTGATGCAGACGACTATGTATGTAGAAACACAAAAATTATAAATATAATTATACAAATGTAATTATTTTGATTTTCATGTATACACAAGAGATTGTAGACATAGACCTTGTCAACATTGTATTGCACGATATTTTCTTGCTCAACATCTTCGGCAAAGTACTGACTTAAGTCATCTACTTAATTGGCGCCGCCATCTACTGCTTCCTTGGTGCCATTGTTGATCATGGCAAACAAGAAATCCTCCATGTTCTCATTCGAGTCATTCATTTCTGCAACAATCATAAAAGGGTTTAGGGTTTAAGGAAGACACTTAGTGTGTGTGTGTGTGTGTTAGTGTGTGTAATAAAAGAGTTTAGGGTTTAGGGAAGACACTTAGTGTGTGTGTAAACCCTAAACAAGTGTGTGTGTGTGTGTGTGTGTTAGTGTGTGTAATAAAAGGGTTTAGGATTTAGGGAAGACACTTAGTGTGTGTGTGTGTGTGTAAACCCTAAACTTGTGTGTGTGTGTGTGTAAACCCTAAACTAGTGTGTGTGTGTGTGTGTGTTAGTGTGTGTAATAAAAGGGTTTAGGGTTTAGGAAAGACACTTAGTGTGTGTGTGTGTGTGTAAACCCTAAACTTGTGTGTGTGTGTGTGTGTGTGTGTGTTAGTGTGTGTAATAAAAGGGTTTAGGGTTTAGGGAAGACACTTAGTGTGTTTGTGTGTGTGTGTGTGTGTTAGTGTGTGTAATAGAAGGCTTTAGGGTTTAGGGAAGACACTTAGTGTGCGTGCGTGCGTGTGTGTGTGTAATAAAAGGGTTTAGGGTTTAGGGAAGACACTTAGTGTGTGTGTGTAAACCCTAAACAGGTGTGTGTGTGTAAACCTTAAACATGTGTGTAACACTTAGAGTAAACCAAAAGGGTAGACACTTTGGGTTTAAGAATAATGGACGGTGTAATAATGGAAAGTATATATATAAATACTAGCAATAATGGAAGGTGTAATAATGGAAAGTATATATATAATACTAACTCTCAAAAAAAAACAATATCTATATATATAATACTAGCAATAATGGTAGGTCTATATTTTGTAATTTTTTATACGCAAAATCTATTTCTAAAACTGAAATCTATTTCTATTTTATTACACACAATTCACCTTTTTCTTCTTCTTTCTTCTTCTTCTTCTTCTTCTTCTTCTTCTTCTCCCCGATCTCCTCTCCGCCTAGAAAAACATGTATAAATTAAATGTTAGTGTGTGAAAACAAGCAAGTGTTATCAATTTTCCTTTTTTCATTTAGAAATCCGTTAATTAAACTATACAATCAACTAATATCTTTTTCCTTTTAATTTTTCTAACAACTCCATTTACAAATTCAAAAAAAATGCATTTATAAAATCAACCTTATTTTCTTTTTTTCCCTCTTCCTTCTTCTCTCCTTCCTTCTTCCTTCTTCTCTCCTTCTTCTTCCTTCTCCTCTCCTTTCCTTCTTCTCTCTCCTTTTCTTTTCTTTCCGGCCGTACGTCGGCGGCGCGGCTGCAGACGGTAGGTCCGTGCGCGGGGTAGAGACGTGGCGGCAGCGGAGATTGATGGCGGTGGTGCGCGCTGTAGCGGCGCGCGCGACGCAACGACGAAGGTACGGCAGCGCGCGGCGGCGGCGGCACGCGGGCGAGTGGCCTGGGACGGGTGGGGCAGCGTGCGTGGTGCGGTGTGCAGGGGCGTTGGCGTTGGCGGGCGGTGGCGATGGCGGCGGCGTCACGACAACATCAACGGCGTTGGCGTCACGGCAATGGCGGCGGCGACCAATCGAAGTCGAGGAAACTGTGTCACAGTGGGCGATGAGGGAGGAGGAAGGAACGAGAGAGGCAGCCGAGGCTTATATAGGAAGTGAGCCCTTTAGCCCCGGTTGGTAAAACCAACCGGGATTAAAGGTTAGGCTTTAGCCCTGGTTGGTATTACCAACCGGGGCTAAAGGCTTCTTTAGGCCCCAAACGAAATTTTAGTGGGCTGTTTTAGATGTTTTGGTATTGTATATAGTTTAATATATGTATAAATTGTTGTAGTTCTTGTTAGTTCCATAATAAATTAAATACATGGCACAAAATTTGTTAAAAATAACCATTGCATTTCCTTTTGCTTTATTATACACTAGAAAAATGTATAACAAAAAATCTTTTACCTTTTTTATAGTATCAAATATAAATGTAACTAACCATTAGTATTTGGTTAATGCAAAAGTATATTTTTGAATTAAAAAACTAAAATGCTTGGTTAACAATAGGAAATTAGTTTCTGCATTATTTTAACGTTAATCTTATAATTTTTCACCATTCATTGTCCAATTATGCGACAAATACGTTAACCCTTAAATAGGAAATTATTAATGAGACACTAAATAACTTCATATGAAAAACTTTATGTACTTCATATTTCTATTAGTCACAAAATCATGAATCTCACATAGTGTCTATGAATCTTTATGAGAGACTTTACGAAAAATCATTAAGTTACAAAAGAAGTACTAGTAAACATTAGTCCAAAATACAAAATTGACCAAATACAAATGTAGATCTTCATTTATTTGAGCAAACTTAGGAAAAATGACTAATGCACATGTCACTTGACATCACTCCTAGCTACATCAAGCGGGCACAATAGTGAACTTCTTCTTGACATATGTCCCTTGGTTATGATCATGTCGTAACCATGGAGTGTCCTCGGCATTTAGAAGGATGCTTGGGTCTTTGATCACACTGAATGGCGCAATTCGGTCATCCCTTTCGTAAAGTTCTGACATGTCTGAGTTGTCCTCAATTCCCAAAATGTTTCTTTTCTCTGAAAGAACTATGTGACGCTTGGGCTCATTGATGCTTCATTTGTCATCGTTTTTTCCTTTCTTTGGTTTTGTAGACATGTCTTTTACATAGAACACCTAATTCACATTAGCAGCAAGGACGAATGGTTCGTCTTTGTACCCAATAGTGTCAAGATCCACTATTGTCATCCCATAATCCTTGTCAATTGTTACCCTGGCTCCGATCATCTTCACCCATTGGCACTTAAACAAAAGGGACTTTAAAATTAGATGCATAGTCTAGTTCCCAAATATCAATATGTGGCCATAATATGTTTGTCTATTCTCATTTGGGTCAATGGCATCTATGCGGACACCACTGTTTTGGTTGGTGCTCCTTTTATCTTGGGCTACCATGTAAAATGTATTTCCATTTATCTTGTACCCTTTGTACGTGAGGATGTGCCACGATGGTTGTCTAGCCAACAAATACAGTTGGCCATCAATACTCTCACCACCAAGACATTTTTTTCGCAACCAATCGCCGAAAGTTTCCATGTGTTCACACATAATACAAGCTTCATTCTTCCCTGAAAAATGGGATCTTAGGAACTTCTTGTGTACCTCGACATACGGCTCCACCACGGAGTTTTGAAGAACTGTGTAGTGTGCTTTGTTGAAATAATCATCCCCCGTATCGATATATGTTTTCTTCCCTAGTGTTCCTTTCCCACTAAATCTCCCATCGTGTCTTGATTCGAGAACACCAATCGGGTCAAGGTCGGGAATATAGTCAACACAGAACTCAATGACCTCCTCTGTCCCGTAGTCCTTGGCGATGCTTCCTTCTAGGCGAGCACGTTGGTGAACATATTTTTTCAGGGCTCTCATGAACCTTTCAAAGGGGAACATGTTGTGTGGGAACACAAGACCGAGAATACTAATCTCCTTGACCAGGTGAACTAGGAGGTGTTCCATGATATTAAAGAAGGATGGAGGGAAAACCAACTCAAAGATGACAAGGCACTGAACCACATCATTATGTAGAGTAGCTAGTTCCATTAGATCGATTGCCTTTTGAGAAATTGCATTGAGGAATGCACATAGATTCACAGTGGCTAGACGTATATGTGGAGGTAGAATTACTCTTAACACAACCAGAAACAATTCCGTCATAAGCACATGGTAGTCATGAGACTTTAAGTTTAGGAATTTCTTCTCTGACACATTTATTATATTCTTTATATTGGAGGAAAATCCATATGGGACCTTGATGCTTCTTAGACATTCAAACATGATTTTCTTCTCTTCTTTGCTAAGAGTGTAGCTAGCAGGCTTTAAATAATGGCGTCCATCTTCTATCTTCTCTAGATGCAGGTTGTCTCGTTCTTTCATGTCTTGCAAGTCTTTTCGTGCTTCAAGTGTATCCTTGGCTTTTCCATACACACCTATGAATCCTAGCAGGTTCACACAAAGATTCTTTGTCAAGTGCATCATGTCGATCGTGTGGCGGACCTCTAGGACATGCCAATAGGGTAGCTCCCAAAATATGGACTTCTTCTTCCACATGGGTGCGTGTCCATCAGCATCTTTTGGAACTGGTAGGGCCCTTGTCCCTTTCCAAAGACTACTTGCACATCCTTGACCATATCAAGTACATCCTCTCCAGTTCGGTTGCGAGGCTTGGTTTGTTTCACTTCTTATTTACAATGCTC
Source organism: Microstegium vimineum (assembly GCA_022036555.1). Classification (NCBI taxonomy): domain Eukaryota; kingdom Viridiplantae; phylum Streptophyta; class Magnoliopsida; order Poales; family Poaceae; genus Microstegium; species Microstegium vimineum. The sequence goes on along the minus strand of CM039120.1, from coordinate 21,459,100 downwards.
GCCTTTCTTTCTTACTTGGTGATTCTTAGGAAGAAAACGACGATGGCCAAGGTACACGACCTTTCGACATTTTTTTAGATATACCCAGTCAAGGTCATCAAAACAGTGTGTTGCATGCATTATATCCCTTGTTTGTCTGTCCTAAAATATTACTTAGGGCAGGTCAATATATCATTTATTGTTACGTACAACAATTCTCGTAGGTCGATGTGTCCCTGTTTGTACTCATCCCACACATGTACACCTGGTTTGCTCCATAAAAGCAAGAGTTCCTCAACTAAGGGCCTCATGAAGACATCGATGTCGTTGTCAGGTTAGCTCGGGCCTTGGATGAGCACTGGCATCATAATAAAGTTCCGCTTCATGCATAACCATGGAGGAAGGTACATAGAGTAACAGGCCAAGTGCTATGACTATTGCTCTGCTCCCCAAAAGGATTCATATCATCCGTGCTCAAACCGAACCTTAAGTTTCTTGCGTCTTCTGCAAACTCCGGGAATTCTTTTGTCAATTGCTCTCCACTGGGACCCATCAGCAGGGTGTCTCAACATGTTTTCTGCCTTATAGTCTTCTTTGTGCCATCACAACAACTTTGCATGGTCCTTGTTTCTAAATAGACGTTTCAGGCGTGGTATTAACGGAGCATACCACATAACTTTGGCAGGGATTTTCTTCCTAGGACGCTCTTCGCCCTCAACATCGCTAGGGTCATCTTGTCTGATCTTATACCGCGGCGCTTTACATATGGGGCATTCATCCAAATTCTCGTAGTCCTTGCCACGGTACAGGATGCAGTCATTAGACCATGCATGTATCTTTAGGATTTCTAATCCCAGAGGCCACGCGACCTATTTTGCTTCGTACGTAGTGGTAGGTAATTCGTTAGGCTTCGGAAGTATCTTTTTTTGGATCTTGAGTAATTGCCCAATTGCCTTGTCGGATATTCCATTTTTTGCCTTCCATTGTAGCAACTCAAGTGTTGTACCCAACTTATTTTGCCCATCTTCGGCGCTCGGGTATAGTAGTTTCTTATGATCCTCTAGCATGGAGTCAAACTTAGCTTTCTCTTTTCCACTTTCACAATCTCTTTGTGCATCATGAATGACTTCACCAAGACCATCATCTTCAGAGAGTGTGTCCTCTGCCCCTGCCTCTTCTTCTGCTTCCACCATTGCAGTATCATTGAAGTCACCATATTGAGCAATAATGTCGTCAGGGTCCAATTGCTCTTCTTCGTCATCTTCCATCATAATTCTGGTTTCTCCATGCTTGGTCCAACAAATATAGTTTGACATGAAACCCGACTTCAATAAGTGTGAGTGAAGAGTCCTTGAGCTACAATATTTCTTCAAATTCTTGCACAAGGAGCATGGACAACACATGAAATTACCATCCCGCTTGTTTGCCTCAACCACTCTTAAGAAACAATGCATGCCATCAATGAACTCTTTGGAGCGGCGATCTACATTGTACATCCAATGGCGTTTCATCGTCTGCATTATATGACCCAAAACATAATTAAATTTCTCATTTTGGTGAAAAATGATATTATAAAAATACCGAAAGGTCTGCATTAAAATAACATGCGATGGAACACCATCATGTGTCATTTCCGAGTCACACAAAGACTAATGTATGCTCTATGAAATCCTCGACATAACGTATGCTAAGACCACTAGCACTATACACAGAAAACCTAAAATACACTTCTGTAGCATAATGATCTCCCGACCAATCCCATCTAAAGCAGACAGATCATTATTCGTCTGTTCAACATTGACGAGCTTCTTGAGCTGGCTCGCTGCCTTATCAGCCTTCGTAGCCTCCGCCACATGTTTAACATAATCTTCCTCCCAGTACCAGCCGCGACATCCAGTGTCATCCCACTGAAAATAGAAATAAAAAAAATCAACACTTTAATAAAAAAATCATCAGTTATAATAGGTAGAAATTAACCATAACCATCAAATGAGACAAAATATATAACTCACATTAAGATCTGGACACTTATAGAAGATCCGACCGTTGTTGGGACCCACCTTCCTCACTCGGTACTCTTTCACAATCTTTTGCATACACTTGCCACAGATAATGAGAGGGAGGTCTGGCCTTAGTCGCTTTGGAACCCGATCAGAGGCCGAGTACCCCGAAGCAGTTGTCATCTACTCTCTATATACTCATTTTTCAAACTAGAAATTATAAATTCTTCATATTCTAAACAAAAAAATAAAACAACTATAATTTACATTTCTCTAAAATCATCAAATTTGCCATGTTTATATACAACTAAAGTATTCTAGGTACCTACCTTTTTTATCTAAATATATAATTATTTTGGCATATAAATCAAGAACAATCCACCATAAATTCCTCATATAATCCACAAATTAAATGAATTAATAATATCATAAAAATCTATATTTCTCAAACTACGCTAAATTAATCTTGAAATGTGGAACATATAATACCCTAAACTCTCTATTAGAAAAAATAAATCTATTTCTCTTTTTTCAACTAACTAAATTAAATAATACACTAAATCTCTATTTTCAACTAATTAAACCATAAAATGTGATAGACATAGTAGAAATGAAAGGTGTATACTTAGAATACTAGTTTTAGTTGTCTTGTTCAAAATATTCAAACAATGTCAAGTGAATGAAGCTTAAAATGGCAAAGAGATGAAATCATAAAAAAATCACACATAGACCAAGAAACAACATATGCTGCCGCTAAAACATGAGAGGTAGAAGATAGTAACCTTTCAACGAGTCGATGGAGGCGTTGAAGTGATCAAATGAAGCAATGGCCGAAGAGGAGAAGAAGAACAGTAAAGAACACAACAAGAACAACAGCAAGAACAGAGAGGAAGAAATGGAGCTCTTGGGCTCGGGCAGGGGAGGAAGAGAGTTCAAATAGGGGGCTTTAGTCCCGGTCCATAGAACCAGCCATGACTAAAGGCCTAGAAATAACCTCGCTTTGTGCCTTAAACCTTTAGTCCCGGTTGGTCCCCCTGACAATGTCTGACGCCCGTAGCCGTTGGAAGGGATTTTTAGTCCCGGTTGGTGTTACCAACCGGGACTAAAGGTAGGGTGCAATTTTTACCGGGACTAAATCTGATTTGGGAAATCGACGAAAGGTGTGTTCTGTAGTAGTGATGTTTCTTTTGAAAAGGAGAGTTAGGTTCTACATATAGGACAACTAATGATAAGCAACCGTGCGCCCGGATGCTACACACACATATAGCATGAGAAATGAGTAAAAGAAAAAAAGAATTGAAGATGAGCCATAGCAATCATGCAAAGGGAAACTGTGTGTTGGCTTGGCAATGTTAAGGTTTGTTACAAGTGTCAAACTGAAGTAGCTTGCATTGCATAGCATGCTCCAGCCTCCAAGTCTATGTGACCATGCATGGCCTCTGCAACAAGGAAGTTTCATATGCTTCATGCGTGCTTATTCATGCCTGACGCTCACACTGAGTCACTTTGCTGTCGACAAGATGCCTAACACAATAACGAACATTAGAGAGTGGGTAGTGACAGCAAACTAGCTAGTCATCAGGTATCAGTATTATTCTTGGCAGAAAATTATTATTTTCTCACCTATTTATTTTCTATTCTTGGACAGAGATTTGAATTCGACTAGAAAACTGCAGGTACAATAATAAATACATTTCCAACTTATATATTTGGCATGTAACTTTTTTTCTCAAAGTTTTGTCACTTTCATGACCAGTATATAGATGACGAGAACCATTTAGTCATTTAACTGTGAATAGTTAAGAAAAATCATCTTCCAAATAGACAAAACCTCGTGGTGATTGATGCCAAGTTACAATAATGTTAAGAGATGAAGTCACATATCAAATGCATCATCGGACATCAGTCGTCGCACTCTGAAGTCTGAACAACTTATATTGAAATCTTGAAACACAAGGAAGATAACAGAAATGAAAGCGACATGAAAGTCGAGTGATGAAATGACAGGCAAGATCGTTCTGTTAGGCTTTCCATTCATGGGAAATCTTCCAATTAGAAGCAACTAGCTTCAAGTATGGAATTAATCTTAATAAGCTTGTCATGCAAAGAATAATAGAGCTAGGGAATCAACAATTAAACAGCACAACAGTATGTATACCTGCAACGTCGTCAGGTTAAAGTCTTAAATGATATTTGAAACGTTTTCTCACTACCTGATGAAGCTCTAAATGGCGTCAGACATCTGTATATATAGTTTATCTGAATTAGTTCCAAGTTCCATGCATATCTCTATCTGAAAACTTGCAATTATTGTTTTGGTGACAAATCTGAAAACAGAACCACACTCATCCCTTAATATATACGTAATAGGTTGTTTTGAGGCTAAATGCTAGTATGTTACTAATTAATAACCTAGTGGCATAATGACAAATAAAAGCTAGCTCTTCACTTCTTTTGTCGTTCGTTATATAGATAGTATAGAATGGGGCTGAAACTTAAAGTTGCGTTATTAATTAGTACGTACTAAGCTGTAGATCCAATAAATTCTCGGTCTAATCTTATTAGCTAGCCTTTCCTTTCAGAGCGTAGAGAGGATTATTAGCTTAATTAATCTTTCTGGCAGATGGCAGAAACGCTAGGCAACAGCTATAGCTTCAATGTAATGAACCTACAATCATCATTTGGCAGTAAGTACCTCTAACAACTCATGTTATTGTGCTTGATCATCAGATGCCAAAAAACATATAGCGCACACACGATCAAGAATATGCCAAAAAGATGAGGCGTAACAATCATGCGTGCGTGCGAACAGAGAAGCGGTCTAGCTAGCTAGCTAGCTGGTGCCCTAGCAATGTTGAGGTTGTTACAGGCCTCAAGCTGAAGCAGGATCGGAGAGATAGCTTGCTCCATGGCCTTGCGCTGCTGCCTGCTGGAAGCTTCGTCTTCAAGATCGCTAGCTAGCTTCTTGCACCAGCGTACGTGTATACGGTAGCGTGTGATTTCGTTATTTTTCATTTCATAGGGGTCAGGTCGATTGACGTCAGGACTGAGAAGAAGTTTCAGTACCACCTCAAAGTTTGTTAGCCTGGTTCCCTTGATGGCTATGCCTCATCAGACGGTTGTTGGTAGGATAGATAGACAGACAGATAGGAATTAACAACACACGCACAAATTAGGCCGGGCCAGCTGCATGAGCATCACACACTCATCAGCTGATAGAGACGACGATGGTGTGTGTGCGTGCGTGGTGATCGACAAGCCTGATTCTGAGATAGAGTGTGCAGCTCCCCGTACGTAGTTGTTAGACAGCTACTGTATATTGAAAGCAGAAAGGATATGATCATATCATATATGCGTGGCTGGTGAAGTGGCACAGCACGGGTGAAAGCTCATCAGATCGTCGCTCACTCTGCACGCACTTTGGCTATAGCTACCTCTTATCTAGCAAGCTAAAGCTGATAGCTAGCTATATAGTAGTCCTTGCACACGCCGCATGCATTGTCATTGTGATACCTACTAGCAGCTCTATAAATTGGTGCAACTATTGGCTGCTGCTCCATACCACTTCTTGCAACCTCTGCATTGCATTGCGTTGCATTAATAGGGAGAGATGGCCAGAGAAATGGAGAAGCCAAGGAAGGCCACTTCTTCCCCCACTAAGGTTAGACAAAAGAAGCAGATCGAAAAGATGCATGCCTTGATCGATGATGTGTAGTATGCATCCATACTTGGATGATAGAGCTGCACTGCACGTATGCAAGATCCTTTAATTTCTGCGTATTTGCTTCGTCCAAATTAACCATGCAAGATCAAGCCACACTCCCATCCAAGATTATTTGAAATTTTGTAGAGAGTTTGTACACTTTTACCGTACCTTGCATGCATGCATGCATAAAGCTCTGTCTTTTACCGCCCTACACGAAAGCTTACATATGAGAGAAAGAAATATATATATATATTTAGTTTGAGTCACCTTTAGGCCAACAATGCATGTTGCTTCTTACGTACGTACGTGTGTCTGTTTGTTTTTATTTTTTTCATTTTGAAACATTACGTACCTTGATGAAGTTGAGTTGAAGAGTGGTATATGTGTTTATATTTATCTTGTTGCTTGGCCCTCATTTTACTTACATGCATGGCTTTTGTCGTCTTATATACATAAAGTTACTTTCAAGTTAGTTAAGAGCTTCCGAGACAATGAGTAATAAATAAATAAAAGAGTTTATTTTACATTAAGCAAGTGTCATTTTCTTTGCCTCCCTATTTCAGTGATGACGAGCTCTTTAATTTTTATACCTCTATCTCGTTGCCATCATTAAATAGAATTAACAAGAATAACGGGCTTAATGTATTAACTAAGAGCTCCATATATATTATCATCATTTGGATTGTTCAACCAAGTTTGTGGTTTTATTTACATGGCTAATGTATTTATTCAGAGCTCAATGATTAATAATGGTCTCAAGAGCTCGGTGAGGAATGGAGGAGGATCTCCCCCTCACAAGAAGAACACCACTACCGAGGTATGAACTAGTAATAATAAATAAATAAATAAATAAACACATCCATATATAATTATGATAATAAATACCAGAAGGATTTGGATTTGGATAATAATATAGAGATAAATGCACCCCTGAGTGGTATCCTTCACCCAAAATAAATTAGTGATCGAAGAGTGTTCTTTACAGTCCGAGCATGACATTCCCAAGACGATATATCATATAATAGTGTGTGTTTTAATTCATTTCTACAAAAAAAACTTTCAAACATGGCCCAAAATAGCAATAATGCGTCGATGTACTTTGATATATATTACTAAAAGATATTTTATCGCTAATATAATAGTGACTAGTGAAGAAACATATGAATGAATTACATACAGTACAAATGGTTGTACAATATGTTGTTTTCATGACACTATGTAAAATAAAGGAATAATCAATGGCACATAATATTATAATGGTGTCTTCACATTGAAATAATGTTAGCTCATCATATACATTCGTCACTATTTGTTGAACAAATATTTTTTTTAGAAATACTATAATTTTATTAGATGCTGTCCAAAAAAAAACTTATGGGGTGGGTACTTTTCAAGTGGCCACACACGCTACTTTTGTACCCAGATATGGTCAAACTGGGTAGGAACGGTTGATGGTGGGATGGGACAGATATCATGCTTTTAGCAGTTTCGTTATGGTCGTCCTTTTCTGTACAAATAACGCATGCATGGTCCACAGAATATAGGGGTGATTAATTGTTGGTGGAATATCCACATCATTATGATAAGATTCTTCTTCCATGAACAACTAACTATATATAATAATATTCGTCAAATATGTGAGAAGTACATATATATAGACGTATACAATCGATCATAACCTCAATACATATATATGTGCCTCTAGCTCTAGCAGCTAGATCTCTAGTTACAATTTACTTGTGCAATAATAATATTCAAAAAGCTAATTATAAAGTGGATAATTTTGTATAGCCACGTGGACGGAAAAATGAACAGCAAAACGTTCGAAAAGGAGGTCATCAAAACATGTTGTCTAATGATGAAGCCAAACGCCGTTCTTCATCAACTGCACAAACCTCACCCAAGGTTTTACCTTATTCATCAACTGATTTTAACTCCACATTCAGTTGTATGTATGTTGAAATTAATTTTAAAAGGTTACTCTCTCTTTGTTTTAGTCTCAGAGATCACCGAGACACGAACAACCGCTGAGCTACAACAGGCTTCACACTGAGGAGAGAGCAATAAGACGGGCTGGATACAATTATCAGGTTAAACTATAAAGATAATAATTGTTTATATATTCAAGATAATTATATACTAGGACACATCCAAATTTAAGTGAAATTAAGAAACTAACCTGTGATGGGGCATGCATGTTTTAATCTGCTTCCACAGGTTGCAAGCAAGATAAATACGCAGGAAATTATTCGCAGATTTGAAGAGAAACTTTCACAGGTACCTACAGTGTGTGTGTGTGTATATATATATATATATATATATATATATATATATATATGTATATATATATATATGCATGAGGAGTTTGCACATACACGGTTATCGTCTCTCCTTTTTTTCCACTGAAATGTTCATGCATGTATGCAGTTGATGGAGGAGCGTGAGATAAAGCTGATGAGGAAGGAGATGGTTCCCAAGGCCCAACTTATGCCAGCATTTGACAAGCCATTCCACCCACAAAGGCAATTATTATACTATACTAGTATATATGAGCACATATTATATGAACTCACATATTATTGAGCTTAGAAGATAGCTAGCTCTAGCTAGACGTATATCATCAATAATTAATTGGCCTCGTTCACCAGATCTTCATTAATTAATCAACTGAACCGATCGAATATGAGGAACAGGAAATTACGTGCAACAATTAATCAATACTAAAAGAGAAGACGGACATTACACAAGTTCTATCATATCGTCTACTGATACTAATAAAAAACTAAAGCACACTACTGTACCACAACTCTAAATAATAATATGCCGGGGATGCAGGGATCGGAGAGGGAACAAATATAATAACTATGCCTTTTTGGATGCATGGTAGTTGTTCTACTAGGTACACAACAAATTAATTAGAGAGTGACGACGATGCATTCAATATAATCCCATCTGAGGACAACAAATAAGATAAACACAAACTTCTTAAACTCTGCAATGATCATCAGGAATGATTTAGATAGTTTGAAGATGCCTTGTTAATTAATTAATTGAATATATATATATATATATATATATATATATATATATATATATATATATGAAACAATTAAAATTAGTCAAATTGTTGCATGCATCCAATTATTAATGCCTATATATATGTATGTAACTTTAGTTATTTTGTTTTACTGTATGGACATGCAGGTCGAGGAGGCCTCTGACGGTGCCAAAGGAGCCAAGTTTCCTGAGGCTGAAATGCTGCATCGGTGGAGAATTCCATCGCCATTTTTGCTACAATGGCGCCAATAATAAGGCCATCAAGTAGTAGTCCATATATATATACATGCAGAAATGCACCTTCAGTGTGCCTATAAACTACAATGATGAAGTAGTTTTGCCACAAACCCCAGCCTCTACGACGTACATGCATGCATATGTACGCACAAATGTTCACGTAGCACACATAGATGTGGTTGCTGATGATGTAAATTTCCCCACCCTCTGCAGCTGCACCCCTTTAACTTTCACTTTTTTTTGTTATCTTTATTAATTTTTGATCTTTCTCTTTTCGTTATTAGCTAGCTGCTTGTTCTGTAAATTTGGCCCGATGGATGGATCCACCACGTACTCCAGTGTCCAGTCTCTCCACACAAAAGCTAGCTAGCTAGGAAACAAAAATGGGTCATGAGAACGTTGCATGCGCCATGTATATGTCTGTTGGCAGAAATAAAGCAGCTTGCATATAGTAGAGTGCCATGATATGAACCTTGCCTTGCCTTATTGTTGCATATATATTGCCATTGTGGTGTGTGCACACATATGCACGTCACTTTCACATAAGAAATTTGTCGCCGTAGCTTGGATCTGGAAACAATTGAGATGATAGAACCGGTTCATGCATGCAGGCATGCATGGTTTCCGACCCGGTCGACCCATCAAAATAATGATGATGCAAGGTCGACGACATGCGGCCCGCTCAGGTTTCATTTGCATGCATGCATGCCGATCGGGGTCCGATCCTATAGCTATATAGTTCAAACAGTAAGTGAATGCATGATGATTTATATGCCGCATGCAGCTTCGGTCAATGACTATATATGCCGCATGCAGCTTCAGTGTAAAATTGCTAGTTGTTATATTGAAAAAGATTTAATATATTTAATTCAGTAGCCGCATATCACTATTATTCAGTATTTGTGCAGATGCAGTCGAGTCAGCGCCAACATGCACTCTGCAGATATGGCACGTTACAGTTACAGACTTATAAAGTGCAGGACGCGACTAATAATAATGGTTTCTGATCTGAATGATGAATGCCTGCGTACGTGCATCTTCATGCAATTAACTCTTTGTTCATGCGGCCCGGCATGCACGCCAAGCTAAGGTAGCCTCTGCTGGCATCATCGATCATTGTGTGTACGCGTGTCACATCCCTTTCACGACGAAAGCTTGTTATTATTCCAAATGTACCAAGGGGGTGAAACATGCTGACAGCGATTGGGGACGCGCAAAGCTCACCGAGCAAGCCGCATACTACTGTCCCTCCGTTCCGTTCCAAATTAAAGCTCACCGTGCATACTTTTTTATTATAAATTATTCTAAAATTTTTGGATAGTTAAACCTTTTTAAGTTCCACCAAAATTATAAATATTTATGATACCAACTAAATATATTATTAAAATATAATTAATAAAAAATCTAATAAATTTAGTTAGTACCATAAATATTATTATTTTATTATATAAATTTGGTAATATAGTTTGATTTTTTAAGATTTTTAGAATGATTTATAATTTAATATGGAGAGAGTGTATGTTTTGACGTACAAATCTCGTCGGGGGAACGTCTCATAATGTTAATTTGTTATCCATTTATTTAGGTCAAGGCCCACTGTACCACATTTCGAGTTTCTTACTACGACTTTCCATATCCCGAGTACCAACTATACCAATACACAAAGGGAGAAACCAAGGACCAACGATGGGCCCGCTCAGCCCATGAAACGGCCCAATAGAAGCTTACCATCTGGATATATACTATACTAAACTATCGTAGTGGTCTTCACTTCTTAAACTACAAAACTACTACACATCTTACCCCTTAAAATTCTCACCGACCAGATTACCTCCCTGCCATGGTTTAAAGTGGTCGTACTCTTTTTTGTTTTCAAAAAAAAAATCTATTAAATATTTGTTATGATTTTTAAATCGCGTAAACTGTCCTTAAAAAATAAAATAAAAACCTACAGAAAGATTGTGACACAACGATTCCAAATAAACTATATAAGACTCACGAAAGTATCTTGAGAAGCTTCAAAAAAATATTCAGTTCCAAGGGAAAGGGGAAACTGCCTCAAAAGATCTAGAAAATTCATGAGCGAGGCTCCTAATTTATGTATAAACATGTTCTAGAACCTTTTGACATGACAAATATGAGATGCGGCAACCACCAATGCAACATATATTAATGCTGAATGCATTAATGCTATATGTTTGCGCTAGCTGTTCATTAAGAATTTTGCTGCCAAAAGTGTTCAAAATGCATTTAAACATCAATTAGAATGTTTTTAGAACTTTTAGTTTTTTGAAGCATCTAGAGATATTTTCATGAGGTCTAAATATTTTATATGGATCCTTCTTATCCCAATATACATCTACCATTTTCAAAATAAAAAATACTTTAAAGACATTTTCTACAATTTATAAACCTAATCAAATATTTACCAATTTTTTAGAGATACTTTCTTGTGGTCTAAATCTTTAATTTGGATTCTTGTATCCCAATATTTATCTAGGATTTTTATTGGAAATTTTAGAAACTTGTTAGACTCATTTTTTATGATTTTAAAACCTTATAAAATATCTACCAAACTTTAAAGATACTTTCATGTGGTCTAAATATTTCATTTCAATTCCACATAACCCAATATACATCTCATATTTTCTTAGATGTTTTTAAAAACACATTGATACGTTTACAAGATCTAAAAGCCTTATCCAGTAATTAATAAATTTTTAGCAAAAGAAGACAAATGGCTTCGGACTAGGGGTATTGTTGACGGTAATTAACTACTATATTATATATGTCAATTAAACTATAAAAAGAGTATAAAAGCAATCACCAATATAGAATAGGGTTTGAACTAACAATATTCCACAGTTTTGATGAATTGTGACTTTGTAGGGATTAAAACAGAAAAACAACAGTTGGAATCAAGATACAACTACAACCGATCGGGATCTAACGTAACCGACAAGGAAACGTACATGGGAAGACTCCAGAAGGCTCCACGAGGCAGCGGGGGCCAAGAGCCCGCCAGGGGGCGGCCAGCCTGGCCCTAGGCCCGTTGAGGCCCATCTTCATAAGACTGCCCCTAACCGACATTAAGATGTAATCCAGTCCGTTTGTCAAGGTCGGTTTGATCCTAAGGCTACAGTTCATCCCACCGGAAGATATTAAGTGCAACGCATTAGTACCACATCAACTATTTAGGAGGCTCTATACCTTTCTTGGGCTATAAATAAATGGGTAGACCACCTCTGAGGCAATCAATAATATCATACAATCAATCAGTTCTAGTTAGGTCAAGAGGTGTCCCTTGAAACGATATCCTCATAGCTCCATCACCTTAGCATAGCTAGATTAGAATAGAATTAGAGGCGGCAAACATAGCTTGGATTCCGGATCAGTTACGAGAAGACTCGGTAAATCCTTGTAATCCTCTCTTGTAATACAATATTGTTCATCTCTGTTCTTCTAGTTCTTATTCTAATTTTTATTCCAGATCTAGTTGAATCTTATTGTCTAGATATGACTTCATACTTAGTTGTTTATACGTTCTTAGTTATAATACTTATCATCTACTTTGATTATATATCTAGCATAGATCGATTATACAAATGTCTTTATTCATGTTCGTATAGCGCTCATTCATTAGATCAATGGGTGGGTGATAATCATAGTGTAAGCATGGTTCTTAGACATTGTTTATCTGTGAATGTCCCCTATTTTCTGGGCCATGTGGTAGATCGCGGGTGTGATATTCCTGTTGAGTCCTCTGTAGCCCACTCCCCGAATTTAGGACTATGCATGACTGCTAAAGTCTTAGGTCACAGTTGTGCTATGTTCTCAGCCGGGTTTAGGGATGGTCGCTTAAGGTATGTTTCACAATTCATTTGTTACTATTGTTGGTATTCATAATCAATCATATATATACTAATACATTTTCTTTACTTTGATTCAAACTGAAGTCTGAATGGTTGGTAGAAAGGGTTCTAGGCTCGAACAAGAATGCAATCATCGAGACGATAACGGGATTTCTTTGGATGAAGTCATAAAACCCAATGAAGAGCATTACTATGACCCCAGGGAAAAACTCATGCCCAACCAAGATGAAAATTAATTTCTATTAAATGTTATCCAATCGAGGACATCTACGAGAGTGTATTTACATGTATATACTCCCTCCGTCCCATTGAAAGTGTCACTTTAGAATCTGTGCCATCTTTTTAAAACGTTCGTCTTATTAAATTTTTTTGTATAAATATTATCTATTTTTTCATGACTTGTTTTATCATCAGATATACTTTAATAATAATTTATTTATTTTATAATTTGCAAAAATATTTTGAATAAAATGAATGGTCAAACACGATGTCATAAAAGTTAAAAACGTCACTCTCTATGGGACGGAGGGAGTAAATTGTTAACTACTAACTAGCCCTGTAATTTATATATGTGCAATATTTACCTATAATATATATATAGTTTCATACTACAATTGTATTAGTTATGTATGGTCAAAATATATGCACGTAAATATATAGCAGCGTAGAATGCGCATTTGATAACCTATTTTAAAACCACAATATGTTATAAAATGAAATGAAATGAAACAAAAAGAAAAAACAAAAAAAAACAAAAACAAGAAAGACCTTCAGTCCAGGTTTCTAATAACAACCAGGACTAAAGGTGCTAGCATGATTGCTGGTGGGGAAACACCCTTTAGTCTCAATTGTTATTAAGAACCGGGACTAAAGGGTGTAACCTTTAGTCCTGGAATCTTGGTCCTGATTGGAAAACTAGGCCTAGAGGGGTTTTCCAACCAGTACTATAGCCATATTCTGCACTAGTGCCTTCAAGTTGGTGCCTTTGCCCCACCCGATGGGGTCCTTGACCTTGCACCTTTGCCACGCCCGACAGCAGGGGTCAACATCGTTGCACCTTTCCCTCGCCTGGCGTTGCGCATTGTGCGTATGTGTCGTGTTCCAGCCATGACGGCTGCAGAATATTGCCGCACACACGTGGGGTATATGGAGGCGACAATTTGGTTTCGGGGGAGGCGTGGCAAGAGTTTGGAGGAGAATAGGAGGTGAAGTGGACGAGGTTTGGGAGAGAAGAGGCGGAGTGGGTGTGGCTCGCTATCCAACCACCTCTACAATTAGCTCCACAAAGGCGACTAGAATTACCAGCTACCTTTTAAAAATATATGATTGCATTTTACGAGGCGATGGTGAAAGGTCCTATGCGATGGCTAGAGGGGGTGAATAGCCTAATTTGAAAATCTTCAAAGAAACTCAACAACAAGTTAGATGACTAAACGACGAAGCAAGTGTGCGCTATCCTAAGGGGTGATGCGAAGCCACCTATTCCACAATTTCTATCCTAATATGGTTCTAAACCACACAAAGCCTACATAGGCTACTCAAGACTAAGAACTACTACTAAGAGCTACACAACCTAGCACAAGCTACAAGCTAGAGCAACTAACACACCCTACTAGTTCTACTTGCGAGTATGAATAAAGTATTGCAAGAGTGAGTATAGGGTGACTATACCGTCGTGTAGAGGTGAAGTGAACCAATCAATAAGATGTCCGAGAATACCAATCAATCATAATGAGGAGACAAAGATTGACACTAATTTTTTTCCATGGTTCACTAGTTTGCCAACTAGCTATGTCCCCGTTATGTCGGCTTTCTCACTTGGAGGTTCACGTGCTAATAGGCATCACACACCTAACCCGTCTTCGGGTGCCGCACAACCAACACAAGATGAGAGTACTCAATGACACGCACAATCCAGTAGAGATACCTTTGCAATCTCCCGCAGGGAACACACAATAATCCCTCTCAAACACTTATAGTCGACGAAGCACAAGCACCAAGCTTCTTAAACTACCTCCGTTGCTCCAAACCGTCTAGGTGATGGAAATCACCAAGAGTAACAAGAAAACCGCAGCGAAAAACAACTCCCAAGTGCCACTAGATGAACTCACTTCATGCAAACCACTAGAGTCACTCAAATCTCTCAAATGGATGAACAATCAAGTTGGAGATGAATAGGATTGTGTGTCACAATCTCACAATGTGTATGCAATAGCCAAGTGTGCAAGAGAGTGAGCTTGAGTCGGCCAAACCCCTTAAATAGCCCCTCACAAGGAACTAGCCATTAAGCACTTGGGTCTGCCAGAAAACAGCCCGTCAGACCACTTTGCGGGACTGTCGGACCATACCCTATGGTCCGACGCTTTGGTCCGATGCCTTCACAGCGTGCCACACGTCCTGTCATTTTTGAAACTAGTCGTTGGCGCGCAAAACTGCCAACCGTCAGACACGTTTCAATGGTCCGGAGACCCCTTAGTTTGACGCTATGCCCTTGGTCCGACACAGTAAAGAGAGTTCCAACTCGTCGGATTTTGCGTCGGACTTTGTTCGGAGCTCACCCCTAGACTATGTCACAAAGTCCAGAGCTCTGTCGTCAACTGCTGAAAACCGAGTCAATGCAACCGAATCAATAGAGATTGGTCCGACACCCTTCTACAGCTCTAGTCCGGAGCTTCCACTGAAGTGGCCAAGTGCTGGGGTTAGCCGCCAGACCACCACCAATGGTCCGACAAGAGCTTAGCATCTGGTCCGAAGCCTCTAAGTAGTAGAGAATTCACTTCTATTTTCTTCCCTTGTTCATGTGTGCCAACACCAAGTGTTCCACTACTTGTGCTCGTGTGTTAGCATATTTTATCAAGTTTTACAAGGGTTGCTCATTAAGTCTATATGCAATGCATGATTTGATCAATCTAATGGCACTTGACAATTGTAACCACATACTACTTTCCCCTCTTAATAGTACGGTTACTTAGCCTAAATGTGATCACACCCACTTGGTGTCTTGATCACCAAAAGAAAAGCCCTACCTTATACCTTTGCCTTGATTAGCTTTAGGGTCTCTCCATTTGTCACTTTCTCCAAGTGTGAGAATTTTGGTTTGCCTCTTCCTAGCCTCCTTGATTGCTCCACCACTTGTCATCATCTTGGGTACTAATCCTACTCAATCACTTAGAGCTAGGTTAGTACTTAGGTTTCATCAATTAACCAAAACACTAGAGATCTTTCAATCTCCCCCTTTTTGGTAATTGATGACAACCCATATAAAAAGATATGAAATATGATTTTGATTTCAACTTGAAATGCTTGTCCAAGCAAGATACCAATGAAAGGAAAGCGGACAATCATTTCTAAGTGGGTTTGATAGTGTTAACTCCCTCTACATATGTGGACTTCTATGAATGAGAATCAAGTTTTGTAAATATGCTTAGATAGACCTTTTGGAGGGGTGAACAACTAGCAAACTATGACATGATGCTAAGGTTTTAAGAATGGACCTTTGAAGCGTGATACCAATCGAAGTGTGCCCTTCATAGTTCCCTTAGCAACATGGTTAGCTTGATACCAATTGGATACACAATAAACAAGAGAGGATATCTAGCTAACTTCCTATTCATGCTAGTATGGCTAGAGGATTACACAACCATTCAAGGATACCATATAGCATACACACACAAGAAAGTGAAACTACTTGAAAAAGAACTTCAATGCAAACAAGCATATGAGTGAATGCACATTCAAATGCAACAAATTGTTCATAGGCTTGCTCCCCCTACTTGTGTGCTCAAATTTTAATTTTTCACTTTTCAAAATCCTATTTCTTCCCCTTTCTACTTGCATTTCTCCCCCTTATTCTCCCTCTTTCTTTTCATTTTATATCACAATTTCTCCCCCTTTGTCACACATTACATCACTTGGAGATACTTAGGAAGATTTGTATCAAGTCAATTTAGAAAAGTGTGAAGTAGCTTATCCAAATTTGGTTCAATCTAGATCACTTGTCATATATACTTAACACGGTTTAAACCATGGACAAGCTTGTTCACACAACTTGCAATGGTTATCTTATCCATGTTGGTTAAATACAAGACCAAACATTCTAGACTAAACATGTGAGGTTGCAAGCTTATCAACATGTCTACCACTAGATCAAATAACTCATAGAAACAATAGTGGTACCATATGTACATATAAATCATTTGATTTTCATGAATGGGCCTAGCATGAATGATGTCTATATGTTCTACACAAGTCTAGCAAATGATGAATGCATATGTCAACCAATTGTACCTTGCTATGTTGGATTAGAGGCATGTCATAAGTGGGGTGCATCAACTCATGTTTGAGAAATCCAAGATGTTCAACTCATTCGTTAACTTGCAAAACCTCTTCTCATCAAGTGGCTTGGTGAAAATGTCGGCTAATTGATCATCGGTGCCCACATTATCAATTGCAATGTCACCCTTTTGTTGATGATCTCTTATGAAATGGTGTCTCACATCTATGTGCTTTGTCCTTGAGTGTTGGATGGGGTTGTTTTATAGGCTTCACCGCACTTTCATTGTCACATAGCAATGGGACTTTCTTGAAATTTATTCCATAGTCCTCCAAAGTGGCCTTCAACCACAATAATTGTGTACAACAACTCCCTGCACTAATGTATTCGGCTTCAGCAGTAGAGAGTGTCACACTATTTTTCTTCTTGGATGACCATGAGACTAGTGATCTTCCCAACATTTGACATGTTCCACTAGTGCTCTTTCTATCCACTTTGCATCCCGCATAGTTGGAGTCCGAATATCCAATCAATTCAAACATTGACCCCTTGGGAAACCATAATTCAACCTCTTGTGTCTGCTTTAAATATCTCAATATTCTCTTTGTGTCTGCTTGCACACATGCATACACTAAACATGACATCTGGCCTTGAAGCGGTCACATAGAGTAAGCTTCCAATCCTAGACCGATAGAGTGTTTGATCTACTATCATGCCACTTGTGTCACTATCCATGTGTCCATTAGTCCCCATAGGAGTACTAATGCCTTTTGCATCTTCCAATCCAAACTTCTTGATCATATATTTGATGTACTTGCCTTGACTCACAAATGTACCATTCTTGATTTCCTTGATTTGAAGTCCAAGGAAGTAACTAAGTTCACTAATCATTGAAATCTCAAATTCATTTGCCATCATCTCCCCAAACTCTTCACAAAAGTCTTGATTTGAAGAACCAAAGATAATCATCCACGTAGATTTGCAAGATGAACAAGTCATTTCCATTCTTCTTTGTGAATAGGGTGGTATCAACCAAACCCATCGAACCCTTTGGAGAGGAGAAAGCTTCTCAAACTCTCATACCATGCTCTAGGTGCTTGCTTCAATCCATAGAGAGCCTTCTTGTGCTTGAACACATGGTTGGGCTTCTTTGCATCTTCAAAACCAGGTGGTTGCTCAACATATACCTTCTGATTGATATACCCATTCAAGAATACACTCTTGACATCCATTTGGTATAACTTGATGTTGTGTGCACAATCATAGTGAAAGGACAATGATCCCTAACAAGGGGGGGGGTGAATTAGGTCACTTAAAAACTACTCTCTTAAGTATGGCCTCTATTTCAACCCCTAACAAAACCTATGCAATAAGATAAACTAACAAGGTGTGCAACTATGGTTTTGCTAGTGTTTTGCTATCTCTACCGCAAAAAGAGTTATGCAACCTAGTTTCCAAACCTACAAACTAGCCTATCAACTAAGCTAGGAAAGGTAAATAACACAAGGTAAACAAAGTAAGTGCAGAAGGTAAACAGCAAGGTAGAGATGCAAACACCTATTGACGACTCCAGTATTTTTATCGAGGTATCGAGAAGCACTCAATCTCCCCCTAGTCCTCGTTGGAGCCCCTCACGAGGAATCCCGCGCAAGGGCCAAGCTCCTAGTCGAGTAACTCCGTGGATACCCTCGGGCTCTCCCCATGCTCAAGTGGGTCTCCGATGTGCCTTCCGGCAAGCCTCTCCCGGATGCTCCCCGCCGTCTTCACTATCAAGCTTCTGGATGAATCGCCGTGGGCCTTGTTCCCTTCGGTACACGGAGGCGGCCACACCACAAACGCGGTTGGTGTGATCTCGCAAGACTACAAGCCCCACCAAGTACAACCTTGGTGCATGAAAGAACCTATGATTAAGAGGTATGCAAACCTCACTAAACACTAGGCCAACACCTAGAGCAAGTGCAAAGAGCAATGGTCTAACTAACCTAAGCACTTCGCAAAGCACCTATGCTAATCACCAAGTGTATCGCTGGGATCTATGCAACTGGAGAGCACTAGAATGGTGTACCAATCCCCTTTTATCTTTCCTCAAGTCTCTCACACCTCAAATGGCTGGTGTGGGGGTCTATTTATAAGCCCCATGATGAAACTAGCCGTTGGAACCAAAAGGAGCATCTCTGCGTAGCACAGGACCAGATTCTGGGAGGAGATCCGGACCATTCTCCCCTTGTCCGACACATATTTTTTTCTCCAACTTGATTTCCATATGTTCAGGGTTGTAGAGTATTTCATAAGCTTTCCAAAAAAGTCCAAGTTCACCCAAAACAGAGTTCGGAGCTAGGAGTTATGGCAAAAATACGAGCACAGGACCAGTCAGAGTCCATGTGGTCTGGGGCTCCCTGTCTGGTCCAGAGCTCCCTATTGCCTTCACTCTAAAGAGCATATGACCACTTGCAATGGTCAGGCGCTCACCTCCGGAACTGGTCCGGAGCTCCAGACCTCACTGGAACCTCTATGTTTAGCACAGGACCACTTGCAATGGTCTGATGCTCACCTCCGGAACTAGTCCGACGCCTCTAGACCTTACTGGAACCTCTCTGTTTAGCACAAGACCATTGGCATATGGTTCGGAGCCTCTTCGCAACTGGTCCGACGGTCCTCTGAAGCACTTTTAACTTCGTTTTCTGCGCGGTCTTTGCTTTCGTCTTGGTTCCATCCTTCATGCTTGGACTTTGCCTGATTTTGTAGGTCATTTTTCATGCTTCAAATGTCTTGCTTGATGTGTTGATTACTTGGATCACCATGTAGCCTTTGTCCAAATTATGTTTGCACCCTATTGGACTACAAAACAAACACTTGCAAACACGTTAGTCCAATTCGGTCATGTTGATCATCAAACACCAAAATATAAACTACATGGGCCATGGGTCCATGTTCCTTACAATCTCCCCCTTTTTGGTGCTTGATGACAACACGACCAAAGCAAATAATATAAGATGCTCAAATGAAAACATATCTACTTGCTAGGATGCAATGCAAAGTCAAGTTTTTTATTGATTTAAATGATATCAAATAGAAACACAATCTAATATCTTATCTTGCCCTTGCACATGTCCCCTTGTTATATTATGGATTTATACTCCCCCTAACTCCATAATCCACTTTCCTTCCTATCTTGGACCAATCCCAAATTTGATTAATGTGTTGGGCTTGCTTTTGGTCCTACAAATTCTCCCCCTTTGGAATCAAACACCGAAAAGGAAGACATTAGTAGCACAAGGGAGGGTCAAATTTTGTGATCCTTTGTATGTAGAATGTTGTTGATCACAAGACTTGACTCTCACATTACATAGACTAAAACTCCCCCTAAGTGTATGCATACATATAGTGGATGGCAAATCATATGCATAACCGACAATTTGCACAAAGGAGTTTAATCTATATAATGCATGGAGAAAGCATTCTAAAAATACCAAAATGAAATGAAATGATACTTTATTGAAGTTAATCCTTGCTTAGCTCTAGGGACTCCATGTTCCTTGTAATGAGACTACTACACACATGATAGACTTGAAAGAGGTGTTAGTCTCAAAGCTTCCAACTTGTAGATTAGCTCCCCCTAAAAGTGTGCATACAAGCATAGAATACTTGTTTGAGATATGCACATTGACTTTAAGGTCAAGATACCAAATGAAAGATAATGTCACATGAAGGTGAACATTACTTATGGTTGGTATTTGGGGTAAGCCATCTACAATTTGGTACTTTGGCACATATAATATAAATCAATTGAAAAGTGAGCTATGTGCCTTGCTCCTAAGCAAAATAAACCATGTACTCCAAGGGTAAGAGTGATACCGAGCAATCCTACCATATGATCTCCTAGTGTATGCATGACAAGAATTTAGATATGCAAATGCAATACCTAGGCATGAAGGGAACTAGATGCTAATGAAATTGCAAGTTAAAAATCTAGTTACCTAAACATGGGAAGGGGAACTTGGGTAAGTAGTGTTCACTAACTGCGAACACATGGTGGATAAATACCCATGTAGTTCAGTTTTGTGATGAGTAATTGCCCAACACTTGAGCGGTTCATTTTGAGTGGCTTGAACTAACCTCTTTGCGAAAGAAAATGTGTGACTGTCTATCGGCTTGTGGTGTGCAGTTGATATGCCTAGTGACAGTTGTCAATGGCGTGGAGAAGGTCGAGTAGAGGCTTGCCGTGCCGATGGACTGAGAGCGGTGAAGGGCGGAAGCGGGGCTCGGACTAAGGGACCATGGGCGCCGGCCGACTAGCTGTGGTGGCTAGTACTTGGCATTGGCGAGTACGAGAAGACATGGAGGTAGACCAAGTTAACCAAGTCAAGATGGCGGACGAGCGGGTCGAGCAGAGGCTCATGGGACTCGGAGTTCGACCAGGCGAGGACAAGGTGGCTCGAGTCGAGTGGTTTGGTGGTTTGGGCCTCAAAACCATCCGAGGACGGTTTCTGAGTTTGGGCCTCAAAACTCGGGGTTTGGTAGTTGAGCCCAAAGCTACCGGTGGCGGGTTTCGCGGGTTTGGGCCTCAAAACCCGGGCGGAGCTTCCGAGGAAGCAGGGATGGCACGTGGCGGAATCCTAGAGGTTGCGTCGAGGTGACGGCAACTCCCGGCAGGAATCGGGGTTGTCCATTCAAACGAGTGGCTGAGAGTTATCGACTTGGATTACAATGTCTTAGGGCTAGGTAATTGGGTCATGTATCTAGGGGGGTCTTTGGGATATAGCCAAAGCCCTGTTAAATAGGGGAGGAAGGGGTATCCTCATCCCATCTCTTGAACCCTAATCATTTTCCCCAACTCTCTCTCTCTCTACCCTCTCTCTTGTTCATGAGATCCCTAGGTTGATTTCACCAGCCTCTGTAAGAACTTGAGTTTGTTGCGAGGAATCAAAGGCCATAACCTCCGTAAGCCATGGTGGCTTCGATTTCTTGATCGTGTCCCCGTTTTTCTTGTGTTCTTTGCATTTTCCTTTTGCTCCCTCTTTGTTCCCGAGATGATTTCTCTTTGTAGGGAGTAGCTCTTGCAAATCCGTTTGAGCCAAGTTGTTCCTAATCGTGAGGAGCATCTTTGAACTAAAGGGTTTCTCCTCAAACCTCACGAGTATGTAGATCAGGTGATTCTCTTGCGGTGTTCTTCGTTCTTGCCCTTTTCTCCCCAAATCCTCGTTTCCCTCTAATCCTCACCAAATTGAGCGATGATTTCTTTGGGATAGCTCCTCTCAAGCACTAGAATCATGCCTACCAGGTTGGGTTGCTAGTGGAGAACATTTGGTCAAGATTTGGGAAGATTTGGCGGAGTAGAAACTGTTTTTTGTGGGGTAAAGTTTTTCTGCGTTGAAGCATCGGACCACCCTGTTGAGGCACCGGACCATCGTGTACTGGTCCGACGGTCTCGTCAAGGGAGTCGGTTGTGTTTCTCAATGCGTCGGACCACTCTCCTTAGTCCAACGGTGGTAGTCTGACGTGTAGTCTGGAGGTGGGTTACTTACTGCTTGTTTCTGGCTGGGCTAGGGAGAAGCGTCGGACCTCTGCTGCTTGGTCTGGAGCAGCGTCGGACTAGTCCGAAGCAACTAGTCCGGAGGTCAGTCGCTCACTGGGTTCTTTGGCAAGGCTAAGGGTGACCGTCGGACCAGTCTTCGGACTACCCTCCGTACCACTATCCATTGGTCCGGAGGTCCTGCCTGAACTGGTCCGGACCTCTGTATTGGTTGCTGTTTTGCTTTGTTTTGCCTAGGTTTTTGCCTCTTTTCCCTAGGGGTCGAGAACCTACATTTTGGGGTTTCCGGTGAGTTTTCCTCCATTGCCAGTGAGCTCTCATTTCTCCGATTTCGTCTGAATCCCCGCTCGCGTTGCTCGTGGGAGGTTGAGCACCCAACAACTGGGTTTGGTTTTTGAAGAGTGGCTCGAATATTTCGAGAGAAATTTGAGTCTCCCATTCACCCCCCCTCTGGTCGACATTCTTGGTCCTTCACTAACCCACTTGGCAATAATACTAATGATCATCATGATGCATCCCATGAAATGCACCCAATCTTTGCCAAGTCTCCAAATTCCCCAACGACCATTGAGCTCCTCACTTACCCTTTGGAATCCAAACCTTCTTGGTGCTCTTCATGTTGGAAATGATTTCCTTTGGCACCCAAAAGTGTTTGACTCCATTGTTGGCTTGCTTGATCACCTTGATGGCCACCACCTTGTCATTTTTCTTATTCTTCAAAAGATAAGGTGTGGAGGCCTTCTTGTCCACTTTGTTGGTGTAGGTGTTGGAGAACTTGCTTGTTGCCTTTTTGTTTTCCACTTTGTTCTTAGTTCCTCCCCCATTCTTCACCTTGCACATCTAGGACTTGAGACCTTCTTTATGACAAAGGTAGCAAACCACGGTTTCTCCCTCATCAAGCTTCTTCACTCCCTTGATGGTGTTATCTTGATGAGGTTGGGCTTGCTTCTCTTTGCCTTTGACTTGTGTCAAGTCCTTGGTGAGGGGGTCCACTTCTTGCCTAAGTAGCTCATTTTCCATTGCAACCTCTTATGTGCATGTTTCTAGAAACACATTCTCAAAGCAAGCTTGGTTGCACACGGGTGAATTTAATAAATAAATGCAAGAAGTAGAGGCATCCTTTTTGGGCATATCAAAGATTGAACATTTATTTTTAGGTGCCTTGGTGGGGGTTTTACCGGCTTCAATATTAGCAACTTTAGTTGTTAGCTCATCACAATGTTTGCATATGGTTTCCATTTTAACAAGCAAACAATTGTAAGCATCTTGTGTGCTAGCTAACTTTGGTTTCAATTTCTCATTTTCTTTACTAGTTGCTCACCATTGATTGTGCATTTATTAGTGCTCGCACTAGCCTATAGTAGCTCAATTTTAGTAGTTAGCTCAACATTGAGATTAGCACATGTTTCATATTTCTCAAGCATAACATTATAAGTATTTTGAGAGTTATCTACTTTAGCTTTTAGATCTTTGATTTTCTTTTGTTGACTAGTGCAAGCTTTAGCATATTGAAGGTTATTTTGCACAAGTTGCTCATAGAAAGGTAGATCATCATCACTATCATTCTCACTTGAGCTAGAACTTTTGTTACCTCGTGCCATAAGGAACACTTGTGAAGTGCTTGATGACGATCGCTTGCGGTCATGCCTCTTTTGTTGGACTTCATCATCACTTGATGAATCACTCAAACTCTTGATGGAGGTGAGAGCCTTGACCTTGCAACCCTTCTTTCTTGTCTTGGTGTTGACACAAAAGGTGACACACTATGTATCACACACAGCAAGTCGGAAAGCGTGACTTCAATCGGGTGCTTGGGTGTTTCGAGAACTGAAAACGTGCCAATCAGTTTGACCTAAAACTAACAAGGGATGAAAATCATTAGATATAAACTGTAACGTGCCGGATGAGACCAGACAGTTCCATATGTACGGCCCTGAAGCCACTTACGATGACATACAACTATAAAAGCTATCTGCCAATAGAGTATATAGATCATTCGGCTAAAACGAAGAGCACGTAGCACTTTGATTGCCGAATATGCATGCATGGGAAAGTACGTATGAATAAATCAATTGTCCAAAAAGTTAAAGCACTACCAAGCTCGGCAATCCGACCGAGTTGGGATCCATGATGAAGGAAACATGTAAGAAAAACACGATCAAACCAATCTAAGCTTGCACCTGCCACACGATACTTAGCTTTGTCAAAACTTGAACGTGAAATAGCATGCACGAACCCGCAACACGTAACAACCTAGATTGAACTGATTCGGCTATTATGAGACATAAGATCTGACTATGGAAACAACATGAAAGTATTGAGTTGTTAAAACATGATTAGATCTATGATAAAGAGAAGAGCCGAACCTCACCAATCTAGATTGGGCAAAAAAGTGTTTGTAACTATGTAAAACATATAAAGCATGTAACACGTTGTAACTTGATGAATCTATTAGATTTGGCCAACTCTAATAGAGCCGATAAATATCTTGCTTTTGCTAGGCATAACAAGCAAACACCTGCCGCACGACATCTACTTATAAATGAAACACAAGCAAAGACTTCTTGATTATTAAGCAAGGATCCGCCGCACGATCATTGAAAACAAACAAGACTACTTGCATCAATATCTAAATCCACCGCATGATACTAGACATGATAACAAGGTTGTCGGGACTTACGGAGGTCGACGGATCGATGATTCCTCTCGAAGAACTCGACGACACGACAGGAGGACTCGAAGTTGGCACGGGGCCGGTTGTATTGATTTGGTTGTGAACGTTTTTACAATGGCCAAGTGCGAACACATGGTGGATAAGTACCCATGCATGCTCAGCTTTGATGATGAGTGATCGTCCAACACGTGAGTGTTTCAGTTTGAGTGGCTTACTCTAACCTCTGCGAAAGCAGAAACATGTGCTTGTCTATCGGCCTTTGGTGTGCAGGTGCTATGCTTAGTGACAGTGGTCAATGGCATGGAGAAGGTCGAGTAGAGGCTTGCCGTGCTGATGGACTGAGAGCGGTGAAGGGCGGAAGCGGGGCTCGGACTGAGGGACCATGGGCACCGGTGGACTAGTTGTGGTGGCTAGTACTTGGCACCGGCAAGTGCGAGAAGACATGGAGGTAGACCAAGTTGACCAAGTCAAGACGGTGGACGCGCGAGTCGAGCGGAGGCTCAGGGGAATCGGAGTCCGACCGGGCGAAGACAAGGTGGCTCGCGTCGAGTGGTTTGGTCCTCAAAACAATCCACGTCGGTTTCCGAGTTTGGGCCGCACAACTCGGGGTTCGGTAGTTGAGCCCAAAGCTACCGGTGGCGGGTTTCCTGGGTTTGGGCCTCCAAACCTAGGCGGAGCTTCCAAGGAAGCGGGGATGGCATGTGGCAGAATCCTAGAGGTTGCGTCGAGGCGACGGCAACTCCCGGCAGGAAGTGGGGCCGTCCATTCAAATGAGTGGCTGAGAGTTACCGACTTGGATTACAATGTCTTAGGGCTAGGTAATTCGGTCATGTATCTAGGGGGGTTTTTGGGAAATAGCCAAAGCCTCGTTAAATAGAGGATAAAGGGGTATCCTCATCCTATCTCTTGAACCCTAATCACTCCCCCCCCTCTCTCTGTCCCTAGTTCATGAGATCCCTAGGTTGTTTCTACCAACCTTTGTAAGAACTTGGTTTTGCTGCGAGGAATCGGAGGCCGTAACCTCCGTAAGCCATGGTGGCTTCGATTTGTTGATCGTGTCCCCCGTTTTTCTTGTGTTCTTCGCGTTTTGCTTTTGCTCCCTCTTTTCCTGAGATGATTTCTCTTTGTAGGGAGTAGCTCTTGCAAATCCGTTTGAACCACGTTGTCCGTAATCGTGAGGAGCTTCTTTGCACCGAAGGAATTCTCCTCAAACCTCACGAGTGCGTAGATCAGGCATTTTCTTTGTGGAGTTCTTTGTTCTTGAGCTTTTCTCCAAATCTCTTCTCCTCTCTTTGCTCTAAGCCAAATTGAGCGATGATTTCTTTGGGATAGCTCCCCAACTGTACTAGGATCATGCCTACTAAGTTTGGTTGCAGTTGGTGATCATTTGGTAGAGTTTTGGGAAGATTTGGCGAAGTGGAAACGTTTTTCGCGGGCTTCACTTTTCTGAGCGTGAGCACCGGACTAACCTCCGGACCACTTTGACTAGGCTCTGGACCATAGGCCACTGGTCCGGTGGTCAATTCCAGGGAGACCATCTGACTGTTCAGAGCGTCGGACCAGAGCCATTTGTCCGACGGTGAGCGTCGGACGAGTTGTCCGAAGCCTGGTTGCTTACTGTTTTTGGAAAGGAGTTCTCTCAGTGAGCGTCGGACCAGGTGTGTTAGTCCGAAGGTGGGCGTCGGACCAGTTGTCCGGAGCTTGGGCACTTCCTGCATGGTTCCTGTGTGAGCGTCAGACCTTCCAAAGTGTGCGTCGGACTAGTCCGGAGGTGCCTTGGTGTGCACCGGACCAAAGGCTCCGGACCACTTCCATTGGTCCGGTGGTCTTGACAGAGTAGTCCGACAGTTGCTGTTTTCGCCTGTTTTGCCTAGGTTCTTGCCTCTTTTCCCTAGGGGTTGAGAACCTGTGTTTTGGGGTTTCCGGTGATTTTCCTCCACTGCCTGTGAGCTCTCATTTCTCCTTTTTCATCTGAATCCCCCGAGCTACGTGAGGTTGGGCACCCAGCAACTAGGTTTGGTTTTTGTGGAGTGTCCCGAACATTTCGAGAGAAATTTGAGGCTCCCATTCACCCCCCCTCTGGTCGCCGTTCTTGGTCCTTCACCAAGGGTTTATATTTATACCCCGGTCATGACACGAACACTTGCCGAATGCTCCGAATACTCCCTTGGCAATTTTACTGCGCGCTGGCCCATCTATCATCTTCTCAAGCATGCCAAAATCTAGTGTTAACACATGCCCCCTCAATTTCGAGATAAAAGTAGTTTTGTTCCGAAATTGACCACAGGCTTCCTCTTTCTTCTAGGTCAACACTGTTCATCATTGCAGCGCCGCTCAAGAAATCCAAGACCCAGAACACCTTTTGAATCTACCTTGATCCTCTAATGGCGACTCAGGACGAAATTCCAGAGGTAAATCCCCTTTACTTCCATACATTCGGCAATTCCTAATTGACTTTCTTGCTTCCTTTCCGATTCATCTGTTTTTCTTTCCGATACCATTACTTTTTGAAGGAATACAAGAATGAAATTTTGATCCCTTATGCGGCAAATCCTGATTCCTACTTCCTTGGTCCAATGGGTAACCCCGACCCAACCGATATCATCGAGAAAGAAACTATGAGAATCCCTTTTAAGTCTGGAGTTAACCCGCCAAACACTTTCAAGACCTGACCGTTTCCTCCAATTGCCGGATGGCGAAATTGGTACCGGAGGATGCTGGAAAAGGGTAGCAGTAACTGGGACAGCCAAGACATCAACCATTGTCTAGAATTATCCTTATCAGAAACGCTTAGAAACAAACCGCTCCTGATAGCAGCTTCTCACTTTTGGTCTAATGCTATCAATGCTTTTGTTTTCAGCCATGGCATGATGACCCTCACTTTGGCTGATGTATTCATGATTACTGGCCTAAACGTGTCAAAACCAGTATATCCCTACAAGTACAAGGGCAAAAGCCACCAGAAAGCTGTCAAATCTGGAGGTGGAGGGGTTGGATACATTCATACTTACATGGAAGCATCTGGTTCTGTTTCTGACAAGGAAGGCATGGCCTTTATGAACATGTGGTTGTGCAGGTTCATCTTCTGTGGAAAATCTAATGAACCAACCCTAAATCACATGTTGATGGATGAGGATTTAGCTGAAGGCATACTAGTTCCTCTGGGTAAATACCTTTTAGGAGTTGTTTACCATATGATGCATCAGATCACTGTTCATATGTACCATGGTAAAGACATCTCTTATGTGAGTGGCCCTTGGTGGTTTATTCAAATGTGGTTGCAACTTCATATGCATCAGATAATATCTGTCCCTCTCCACAATTTGAGTTTCCCTTCAGTTAATTATGCTGAAGGCAGGACAACAAAAACTAAGAGCTGTCAAACCTATGGAGAAGCAGCATCATCCATTAGCATCGACATGGATATTGGTCACCTCTTCAAGTTGTTCTTCAAAGGCTTCAACAAAGTGCTCTGGCTTCCCTATAGAGAAAATGATAACTTGACCTTCCCTTGCAAATTCAGCTATGAATCTGGCTGTTCTGATAAGGTGTCCACAGAAATTTTCAACTCTTTCATCAAGCCATGCATCCTGCCAGCTGAATTTCATCATGGGAGAATGGTGAATCCCACATATGAATTCTACAACCCCAACATCACATCTAGGCAATTAGGATGTGGACAGCTGCCCCCAAGACCTTTCTTCTCAGCAATCATAAGATACAGGGAGCTGATCACCAATGAAACAAAAGCCAGAAAAGTCTTTGAACTTGGACAAGATTTGCTAATATATGAACCTTCTCCATTTGGATTAGTGGATGCTGCCCACCCCATTTTTTCTTCATGGTGGCAGGAGTGACACAATCACATTTTCAATATACCAGTGCATCCTTTATGTCAAGATTTATATCCTCAATTTGCTTCTGCTAGCAAGGTAATTGTACCGCACTTGTCATTTCCTGTTTCTGAACTTATCTTCCATTCTTAAAATCCAACCATGCATAGGATTTCGAGCCCACTCCTCCTACTAAAGTAGTAGATTACTATAAAACCGGGCCTAAACCTGCATTGGGCTTCAATGCTCCTACTCTGGAAACTTTCATGAAGACTCCTACAGTTACAACCACTGTACCTTTAGGAGAAAAAGGTAAAAGGAAGAGAATTGAGGGTATTCATGTGACTAAAAAGGTAAGGTCCAAGAAAGTCAAGAGGTCTCCTAAGGTATGAGTCTTTATTCAGTAATAAATCTCACTCATCACCAACTTTGACTGCCTTCATACTAACCAGCCCTTGTTGCAGCCACATGTTGAAATTCCTAGATCAAGCAATTTCCCAACAAGAGCAGATATCCCTTTTGAAGCCCCTACTGAGGATGAAACCGAAAGTACAGATGCCCACGAAGCCTTCAAACACATTGGTACTATTCGACTAATTACCTCCTTCTCTTTCATGAGGCATTTATTTTCTGTTCTCACACTCTATCACCTACATTGTTGGAAACAGATAAGATTCTAGACGATCTAGCAGGAGAACATTCCTCTGGTCCAGCTCCAGGTTCACCATCTCCAGGTATCCAATCAAGTCTTTAACTAGATCAAGACATAGTCTATCCTGAGGATCGATCAACACAACATGTATTATATTATCTTACTATTCTCTTAGCACATTTTACCCAGTCGGTTAACTCAGGAACACTCTTTCCTTCCTTAAGAACACTACTAAATGAATCACCAGTTACTCCTTCACCGTCGAAGATTTCATCAGTGAAAAAGGGGAAGAGGCCACATCCCAGCATATTCTATCAGGGGAAAATCAAGCCCGGCTGCAAGATATAGCTAATCTGCTAAATAAGGACACCAACATTTTGGTCCAAGACTTAGACCAGATAAAGGATATCCTTGAGCTCATCAATCAAGATCTTCCATCTGCCCTCAAGGCCTCCTTGGAGTCTGCAACCAAACTTGACGATTATTTTGCTGTGGTGAAAAGAGCAAACAAAAATATAGCTTCTAGGACTGCCTTGTAGGATAATAGGTCCCTGAAGAAACAAGAAGCTAAAACTTTACACTCCAATCTTCAAGCTGCTAAAGATTCACTGGTGACTCTGGAGTCTGAGCTGAAAATCATGAACGAAGAGAAACTCAGATTAAAAGTTCAACTATCTAAACTGAATGCCAAAATTCAATCCCATGAAGCCAAGATGATAGCTATGTCGAATTCTATAGAAAAAACTTCTTCAAAAATGTCAATCATTTTGAAAGAGGACCAACAACTTAAAGCAAAGCTATCCAGCATCCAGAGCTCTGAAAATGAAGATCAGAAAGTGTTGGATAATGTTAGTCGAATTAGGATTGAGGCCCTAGATGCCATCAACCAGCTTCTGAGCCGGTAGAGATACGACTTGTAATAGATTAAGTGTAGCACACTTTGTTCCTGCACAATTGAATGTCCCTACTGTTTATCCCTTATATACTTCTGTTTGTATAACAACATAGTCGGCTCATGTCGTTTTTCCCGACTAAAGTATAGCTGATTCATCTCTGGCTTTCAGATAACCGACCGTATCTCTAATTTAGGGATACAGCTGAGCGACTTTCGGCTTATCTGGACCTGGCCCAGGCTAGCAACGGCCCACCCGAACGGGAAAACCCCTAACTCGTCGTTTGGTATTCCCATTCGGCTTACAAATAAACCTTTTCTTTCTTGGCCTTCATCATCGCCTTCAGTCACGTCTTCTCGTCTCCCCACCTTCTCTATTCAAACCAATCAAGAGAAAAACCTAACCGCTATAGTAGCAATAGTGAGAGGCGACAATTGCGGCAAGCGCCCTGCTGAGGGAGAAGCCGAAGGAAGCCGAGCATGGCGTAACCGACAACGCGGGTAAGAACCTCTGCCCCCTTGCAGTTCCACCGTTGTTCATCACCATAGCCTTGACTCACTCTTGTTGTTCACCAGGATAATGGTCATCTCCACTGGCCAAAGCATTCCCCTTCCCACGGCAGCAGCGGCTCAACCAGGGACTCCTTCACCCGACCCCTCTGATTCTTCAAACTCCTACCACTTCAATCCTTGGGGCTCAGCTTCGGATGCAGACGTCCCTTATACCCATGAGGAGGTGGTTATGTTCAGACGCGAGAGGGATGAATCCCGGGGAGAGTTGGAGAAAATCTCCAAGAAATATGGCATCGACCAGCTTGAGTGGGAGGATCGGTGGAAGCAGCTCTGTGATGCCATCACCGGTCAGCAAAATAACCACGCTCGTATTTCCCTTTTCTTAGTCTATTTGTTCACCCGATTTGTATTTTCTCATTTAGCACTCTCTACAGAGAACGAGCGTCTGAAGACCATGGCAAACAAGGTTGCTGACAAGGTCAACGCCCAAGGAGAAACCGCCGACGCACGTCTTGAGAATGTGGAAGGCCGCATCGATCAGGTCGCCATTCACGGCGTGCACCGCGGCATGACTCTGGGGTTGACGGCAATGACTACCCAACGTGATGAAGATTTCTCCGTCCAGCCAACCAGCTTTCGTGGTCATGTGCCTCCAGAGAGTATTGAAGACATCGACGATATTCTAGAGAGCTACGAAGACCATACGACCGCCCTTGCCGAGGTTACAGATGCCCAGACTGTCCTCAATAAGTTTTTCGAAGAGTAACATGTAATTAGGAGTCTTATGTAAAACTTCGTTCTGTGAAATATTTATAACTCCTACTGGTTTTCTTCCTTTGAATTTGTTCGAGAATAGCTTGATCTGAAGAATGCTTGCACGATGTGTTTAATTTTTTGCTCTAAAGGCGACACATACTGTGTCGGCTATTTTCTGCGCTCCTCAGAGTATTTTTCGGCTAAAGGCGATACATCCATATCGGCTATTTGTATAAAACTGCTTAAGTCTGTTTATGCTCTAACCTCAACACTGGGATAAAATCTTCCATTAATAGCTCTAGCAAACTCCTCTCCCAGTAGAGTCTTCAAAATATACGCATTGCCAGGCACACATCTCTCTATCCGAAAAGGCCCTTCCCAATTTGGTGACCACTTGCCGAATGTTCTATCCTTTGTACCAATCGGCAATATAACCTTCCAAACTAGATCTCCCTCTGCAAACTGTTTCTCTTTGACCTTTTTGTTGTAATACCTGACAACACGTAATTTGTTCTTCTCAATATTTTCCAACGCCCTTAGACGAACTACATGCAAATCCTCTAATTCATCCATCATTAGGTCCTTATAACCATCTTTCTTCAAATCATTTTGCAATGTAACCCGTCTAGATCCCGATTGCAATTCCTATGGCAACACAACATGATGCCCATAAACCAACTCATAGGGAGACGCTTGAGTAGATCCATGACAAGCCATTCGGTAAGCCCACAAAGCCTCGTTAAGAACCGAATGCCAGTTCTTCGCCTTTTCATCAATCTTTTTCTGAATAATTTTGATCATGATCTTATTTGATGCTTCAGCTTGGCCATTGGCTTGTGCATAATAAGGAGAAGAGTTGTACAATTTGATTCCCATTTCCTCGGCAAAATCACAAAACTCAGATGAAGTAAACTGAGTCCCCCGATCTGTTGTTATAGTTTGAGAAATCCCAAATCTGTGAATTATATGCTCCTTAACAAAATTGACCATGTTCTCTGATGTAACCTTTTTTAAGGGGATAACTTCAACCCACTTTGTAAAATAATCTGTAACCAACAGCACAAACTTATGTCCTTTGCTAGGAGGATGAATTTGACCGATCAAGTATATGCCACATCCTCTGAATGGCTAAGGCTTGACAACTGGGTTCAAAGCCGACGCTGGAGCTCTCTGAATATTACAAAATCTCTGACAGTCTTGACACCCCTTGTAATATTCAAAACAATCTTCAAGCATGGTTGGCCAAAAATAACCGGTTCTCCTAATTATCCATTTCATCCGGTGAGCTGTAACACCCTAAAATTTTCATTTGACAAAATAGAGTTTAAATGATTTATTTATTAATTTTGTGCTGATGTAAATGTAGGAAAATAAAAACCTTTTCACCAATTAAAAGTTTTTGGAGGGTAGCAACATGTTTGCTCATTCATGCCATGCATTTTTGGAGTTTTGTTTGAGTGGTTTTGTTTCAAAATTTTAAACTTGAACTTCAAAGTGTGTTTGGGAAACTTAGCTTCAAAGCAAAAGGAAATAAAAAAAAGAAAAGAAAAACCCTCCCTCGCCCTCTCTCTGCTTTTGGCCCAGTTCCCTCCCCCTCGGCCTTTACCTCTGCTCTCACCCGCTGGCCCAAGGGGGCACCACCCAGTTTCCCCTCTCCCTTTCTCCTTATTGAGAGCAGGCCCAGCAGGCTGGCCCGGCTTCACACCCACGCAGGAGCACCCCGCCTGAACCTCCATCTTCGCTGGCAGGTGGGCCCGCATCATCAGCCGCGTTGCCTTCTTCTTCCTCTGGATGGAAACCGCGTCACTGCTTCCCTTTTTCTCCCTGCCGAATCCGAACTGGGATCCTCACCTTCCATCGTTGGCAAGGCCTCAGGGCTATAAAATCTGGCAACCCGCACACCACCGCCTCCATTTCGCCCTCTCCGAGCACCACAGAACCACCCAGCCGCCACCACAACCCTAGTCCGCCGCCGCCGTCGACGTCCCAACGCAACCGAGCCGCATCACCGCTCCAAACTCCCCACCGAGCTTCGGGTTAGGGTAAGGAGAGCCACAGGAGCTCGTTTTCCCTCTCTTTCCTCTCTGGTTCGCTCGCGCGCCTTCTCTCCACGTCCGCAGTACATCCCGAGCCGCAGGGGCAAGCACACCGCCCCCTCTGTCACCTATCGGCTTCAACCGATAATACCATCGAGTTCGTCGTCTCTCCCTCTCTCTCTCCCGTTCCTTTTAGCGTTGAGAATCATGGAATGTAGCCTAGGATTTGAATCACGTCGCCCGTCTCCAGCCATGACGCTGCCGTGCGCGAGTCCTGCTCCGGCCAGGAACCACCGCCCCCCTGGCCGATCTAATCATGCCCACTCATCCTCGATCGGACGGCTCTCAGAGCCCTGTACCGGTTCAGCCGGAATTTTTGCAAATGAAGCCCTGAATGTTTTTAAGTATGAACCAGCCATCCCTTGGCGTATTCCAAATCCCCGTTTTCCCTGCTGCAAAGTGTAATTTCTTTCAGATCTGTTTATTTCGAATAAAAATGAAAATACAGTAACTACCAAATTGCCACTAGATTTCTTTTACTTCTAAAATTCTTGTTTCAACTCCGTTTTGATCCATTCAAATTTATTTAGATTCGTAGCGATAAGATCTACATGATGAAACCCTAATCACTTATGTTTTTCAACTTTGAAAATAAAGATTTATTTAATGTCTTTTAAAATCCAAGTTTAATCTCTAAATCTCGTTTTCTCCGTAACTTCTCCGTTTTAGATCCGTTTCATCTCGTTCAAGTTGCGTTGGTTTCGTATCGGCATAAACTTTTATTCAATGACCTTTAATACCATGTTAATAGCTCTATAATTTCATGTTTAACTCCTAGCTTGATTAATAACTATGCAACTTGTTTTAAATATAAAATATGATTAGTTCTACTTTTGTTTCGAGATCTAAGTATAACTTTGA
Source organism: Microstegium vimineum (assembly GCA_022036555.1). Classification (NCBI taxonomy): domain Eukaryota; kingdom Viridiplantae; phylum Streptophyta; class Magnoliopsida; order Poales; family Poaceae; genus Microstegium; species Microstegium vimineum. The sequence goes on along the minus strand of CM039120.1, from coordinate 21,424,166 downwards.
CTTAATATAACTTGGGTATTTCTCTGAAATACCTTATCCATTATTTTATATAGTTAAAACTAATAAAGCTCATAGTTCTCTTTTATAAAAGCAAATCTTCCGTTAGTCGTATCTTTCTAATCGTAGCATCGATTAGCGTGATCTTCGCGTTTGTGTGATCGTAGGTTTCTTTTTAAATCCTTTCCACTGATTGGTGTATTGTTCTCATTTATCCATGTTTGTATGCTTTGTATGTTTATTCATATGCTTATGTGGTGTATGTGATATTGTCCAATCGGTGAGTTTACGTTGGAGATCAAGAAGAAGTTGGTTTTCTAGAAGATCTTTTGAAGACTAGAACTAGAAGAAGGATTTGTTTTTAAGGCAAGTATTCATGGGATCATCCTTGTTGTCCTAATCACATTAAACATTAATTCATATTATGCATGTGTTTCCTTGATATCCTATATAGTTTTACCATAGATTTGTACCTTACACCTTGTTAACCAGGATTTATGAATTGGGTAGATTGAGCTAGTGCTTCTGAAAAATAACTATGATCATGTAACATTGACTAATGACTTATGCAACAAACAGTAAAAGATGCTTTTTAGCAACATGGATTAAGGCAATCTAGAGCACAGTTTTTGAGATGCTCTAGAACCTCCGTAAGCGATCACCCGGGATTTACAGTACAACCATGAGAGCTACATGGCTCTGGCTTTAGTTCAGTATTAGGGTCACTCTCTCGAATGTGGCAGTTCATGAAATTTGCCATTGCCGAGCGGTTGCGGGGTATGGACGGAGTGGCTACCGCTGCGCATGTGTACCATCGAGGAGACCTCGTATACCCCTTACCCGTGGATCCGTAATTTCTATTGTTTGTCAGCGAGCCCCTTTGAAAGACTTCATAGTGTACCCTGCCATCTTACCTTGGAAGTGCTTTGGGACTAGCTATCCCTGGCATATGGGCAACACGACTCATGGGTAAAGTTGTACAACCTCTGCAGAGTGTCTTAAAATTAATATATTAGCCATGCTCACGGTTAGGAGCGGCCTGGAATTCTTATGGAACAGAATGACTTTAATCTACCATTTACTCGTTTGCTTTTCATTATACGTGTTTACTTGATCATATGGTTATTGGGCTTTTTGATTATATTGATGCTATCCTTATGCTAAAATTGTGACAACATAAAAGTTGATACAGTTAAACCAGTGTCATACTTTTTGAGCTCATGAACCCCATGTTTACTTGTTGAGTACGAAAGTACTTACGCTTGTTTATTCTTTTCAATATTTAAATAAAAATCCCGGATGGGTACCAGATTACAAGAGTCTCGAGCAGTTAGGCTTGTGATCAACCAGTCAGTTGATCCCTGTGGAGTGGAGTCTTCGCTTGAAGATCGGAGTGTCTTTCCGTTGTTTCCTCTCTTAAGGTTATTTCTTTGACCTTATATGTTATGTATTTAAGTATTGTCTTTTGATATTACCTTCTTCTGTGGCTATATGTGAGAATTGACTTCCTGGGCTCACATATAGTGTATATCTAGTTTTGTCCTTAAAACCGGGTGTGACAGATTGGTATCAGAGCAATGCTGACTGTAGGACGCAAGCCTAGATAGAACTGATCGTTTTAGCAAGCTCGTAACCTCATCTAGTTCTTTCTTTCTCTCTAACCTTGATATTTGTTTAAAGTTATGCTCACACTATCCCTATTCTATTGTAAAAACTTTGTCTCAATTCTAACTCTTATCTCTCCGTTTAATAGATGAATAATAATGATAAGCTTGTTGACCCAGAAATGATCACGTTTGACAAGAAGAAACCATCAACCAAGCAGAACCCAGATCTAGAAGGAATGACTCAACGACAGGACTTACCACAAGAACATGTTGACATACAAAGGACCCATAAGAAGAAAGGGAAAGGAAGCAAAGTAAAGAGGAACTACATCCAAGGAAGGTTGAAGCATGTGATATGAATATCCTTCATGAAGCTAAGAAGGTCATGTATGGGTTGATTTCTGTAAGCTCAACAAAGGCCATGGTACTATTTGACCCTAGTGCATCGCATTCATTCATCTCGACCAAGTATGTAGAGGAACAAAAGTTAATGAAGCTGCCAATAAGGAAACCCTTGATAGTTCATTCCCTAGTAGGAGAAATGAAGGCAAACTACATCTGCCCAAAAGTTACCTTGGATATAAAAGGTGTTAACTTTAAGGTGAACCTTATTATTTTGGAGATTTCAGAGATCGATATTATCCTAGGAAGGGGATGGTTCTCTGCTTGTAAAGGAGTGATCGAGTATGCCCAACATTCAGTACTTATAACAGGACTGTCAGGAGAAAGGATTGAATATGAGGGTATACGACCTTTACCTAAGGAATATGAAGCTAGCACATTGGACGGCAGTAAGATACATGAGATTTAGGATCAATGCCAGTGTTGTAAGCATTATGGAGTTGTTTGTCTTCAAAACAACTCCCGTAAAGGGGAAGTCAAGATGAGTTCGAACTATGAAGGCAATGATGAAAAGAAGAGGACGGTAAGCTCACTGCAGCCACTTTTGGAAAGCAGTCAACAGTTGAGTTCTACTACATTGCCACATTTAGCTCGGATTCCTAGTCACATAGATCCAAATGGGAAAAAGTTAGAAGTACCTCAAGCTCAATCTATTTTTGGTGGGGTATGCATAGATGGATGAACAATCACTTGTACGGAGTTTCAACCTCGAAGGGTCAAGAAAGCTAAGAAGCAAGTCAAAGGGATGAAGGTGAACCCCCAGAGGCAACAAGTGAATAACTCACCAAGAAATACTTCCATGGGGCAAGAAATCATAAAAGATCCAACTAAGAGGAAATGTTTTCATTGCCAACAGGAAGGACACTATATTAAATCCTATCCACAGAAGAACCCGCAGCTGAACTCTAGAGGCAATCAAAGTCAGTAGCATGCTATATGGAGGATGCTCTTTATGACCGTCAACCAACTAGGAGTTTATGTTCCTTGTAATAAATACGTTAGTAGTGAAAGTCGAGTCTGTGTGCCTTGTGGACATTTAGTGTTTGATTGGTTTGTCTTAATGCTTATGTTTGAGTTGCATCTTTGTAATGATTGCAATGATCTTGTGAGGTTTTTCCCACAATTTCATTTAGTTTTTAGGCTTAAGGTTTCATGAAATAAATAGTTGGGTTTGGTTTCTATAATGTGTTTCTTTATCCTATCTTTCCAAAGCAATCAATCTTTATTAGTTCACATCTCTGTTTCTTGGAAGAAAAAAAATCATGGAGAACTTTTAGACAACAGTAGACTTATCTATCTTTATCTCACCATAAGAATCACCTCGAGAACAGTTATGGTTTGTGAGTTATGAAAATCACAAGGAGATGAACAATACTTATTCTTGCCTATGCACATGAGTGTTTTGGAATAGCGGGAGAATATAAGGACAGTTGACTTACTCAGAAGGAGATGGAAGCTCCCCTTTGGTTTCCCTCAGTTTATCTTTCTTAAGGGGGGTAGCCAAGCTAAAGAAGTTTGAAGATAAAGTTACAAACATACTAGTGTTCATAGGGAAGAATTAGTTACCTCTATGGTGAAGAAGTCATTATCAAGCACAAGTGTCATTTTCTCAAGATTGTTAACTTGTATCATACACAAGAAGATATAGTACCCATTAAGATTAGGAAATACTTGAAGCTATCACCAACTAGGAATTCAACGTTCAACATACTCAAGACAAGTCATCATTTATGGCATAAGAAGAAGATGTTGTATGTCTATGAGTTGGTTTTATGAAGGTTCAAAAGACCTCAATATTGCACCGAGCATAGAAATAAAGTTTGGATCGAATGTAGTATCTCAATAAGGTTTTGGTTGTGATCTATACAAGGTATAGTCGGGATCGTTGTTAAAAGGTACTACTCAAGGAAGCAAAGAATACCCAAAGACATAATATCTTTATCTCTCTAATCACCGTCTTCCGAATCTAGAGGACGAGATTCATCTTAAGGGGGTAGAATTGTAACACCCTAAAATTTTGCATTTGAGAAAATAGAGTTTAAATGATTAATTTATTAATTTTGTGCTGATATAAATGTAGGAAAATAAAAACCTTTTCACCAATTAAAAGTTTTTGGAGGGTAGCAACATGTTTGCTCATTCATGCCATGCATTTTTGGAGTTTTGTTTGAGTGGTTTTGTTTCAAAATTTTAAACTTGAACTTCAAAGTGTGTTTGGGAAACATAGCTTCAAAGAAAAAGGAAATAAAAAAAAGAAAAGAAAAACCCTCCCTCACCCTCTCTCTGCTTTTGGCCCAGTCCCCTCCCCCTCGGCATTTACCTCTACTCTCACCCGCGGGCCCAAGGGGCACCACCCAGTTTCCCCTCTCCCTTTCTCCTTATTGCGAGCAGGCCCACCAGGCCGGCCCGGCTTCACACCCACGCGGGAGCACCCCGCCTCAACCTCCATCTTCGCTGGCAGGTGGGCCCGCATCGTCAGCCGCGTCGCCTTCTTCTTCCTCTGGATGGAAACCGCGCCGCCGCCTTCCCTTTTCTCCCCGCCGAATCCGAACTCGGATCCTCACCTTCCATCATTGGCAAGGCCTCAGGGCTATAAAATCTGGCAACCCGCACACCTCCGCCTCCATTTCGCCCTCTCCGAGCACCGCAGAACCACCCAGTCGCCACCACAACCCTAGTCCGCCGCCGCCGTCCCAACGCAACTGAGCCACATCACCGCTCCAAACTCCCCACCGAGCTTCGGTTAGGGTAAGGAGAGCCACAGGGGCTCGTTTTCCCTCTCTTTCCTCTCTGGTTTGCTCGCGCGACTTCTCTCCACGTCCGCAGTACATTCCGAGCCACAGGGGCAAACACACCGCCCCCTCTGTCACCTATCGGCTTCAACCGATAATACCATCGAGTTTGTCGTCTCTCCCTCTCTCTCCCGGTCCTTTTAGCGTCGAGAATCATGGACCATAGCCTTTCAACTAGAAGCACATTGCTAATGCTTAGATAATTGGAGATAGCAATCTTTCCTAACCCTTTCACATTGCCTTTTCCATTGTCACCAAATGTGATACTATCAAATCCTTGGTTGTTATCTTGGTTGATTGAGTTGAACATCCTTCCTCACCGGTCATGTGTTGAGTGCACCCACTATCAAGTACCCAATGTCTCCCTCCGGCTTTGTAATTGACCTACAAGAGAGATCAATTCTTTTTAGGTACCCAAACTTTCTTGGGTCCTCCAAGGTTAGTTACCAAGGATTTTGGTACCCAAATGGACTTCTTGGAAGCCATCCATGGTGCACCAACAAACTTAGCATGAAATCCATTAGTACCCTTGGAAAGGACATAGAATGAATCAACTCTAATGGAGGATACATCTCACTTAGCCTTCTTGTTCATGCATTGTTGCTCATTGTGACGAACTTGCTTGCAACTCTTGCAATACCAACTAGTGTCCTTCACAAAATGAGTCTTGTGAGGGGCAAAAGCGGCCTTGCCTTTCTTGGGGGTATAGCCCAATCCGTCTTTGTAGAGAGATGCTCTTTGGCTACCCAAGCACATAAGCAAGCGGTCCTCACCTTCATAAGCCTTAGCTAAGGAGTGATTGAGCTTTGTAACCTCCATAAGCCTTAGCTAAGGAGGGAGGAATGAGCTCTTTCAAGCTTAGTGTGAGACTTCACTAGCTTCTCATGGGCTTCCATTAGCCTCTCCTGAGATGCTACAGCCTCATCAAGGTTTTGCTCAAGAGCCTCATTGGTCTTGTGCAATTCCTTGCATTCCTTCCTCTTCTTGTCAATGTATTCCTTAGCTTGTTTAAGCATGTCCATGAGTTCCTCCTTAGAGGGATCCTCACTATCACTCTTACTCTCACTCTCACTCTCATCATGAGAAAGTACCGTAGTGGACTTAGCCATGAAGCATGATGATGGAGTGTCAAATAGAGAGATCTTGTCCCTCATTGCAATGCTTGCAAAGGCCTTCTTCTTGGTAGTGGTCTTCTTGTCATGATCACTATCATCACCACTTGAAGAAGCATCACTATCCCAAGTCAGAATATGAGAGTAGCCCTTCTTCTTGTCAAATGTGGGCTTATTCTCCTTCTTGCCTCTCTTCTTGTGATCATCATCATCCTTGTCACTATTGTATGGAGAATGAGCAATGAGGTGATCAAAGCTTCCACACTTGAAGCACTTTGTTGGTTCATCATAGTTCTTGGAGGAAGTCCTCTTTCTTCTTGCACCATAGCCCTTCTTATTCATGAATCTTCCAAATTTCTTTACAAAGAGAGCCATTTCTTCTTCATCAACATCACTAGCACTTTGGTCTTCACTTTTACTAGATTCTTCAATCTTGCTCTTGCCCTTGATCTTGTGTGATGAAGTAGCTTTGAATGCTACACTCTTCTTCTTCTTCTCATCCTTCTTCTCTTCTTTCTTCTTATCTTCCATCCTGTTGTCCCAGTATGTGTCGGTCATCACATCTCCCAAGACTTGATTGGGTGTCATGGTGTTCAAACCACTCCTCAATCTCAAGGTCAAAAGAGTGTCAAACCGGGGAGGAACACACCTCAAGAACTTGTGAGAGAAGTCCTTGTCCTCTACCTTCTCACCAAGAGTCGTGAGGTCATTGACAATGAATTGGAGCCTATGGAACATCTCTGACACATTTTCATCATCCTTCATTTTGAAGCTTGCAAACTTTTCTTTGAGAATATATGCTTTGGCCCCCTTGATGACTTGTGTGCCCTCAAATGACTCCTCAAGCTTCTTCCAAGCCTCATGGGCACTCTCTAGAGCCTCATGGATAGCACTAAGAGCAATGTCATTGTGTTGCAACTTCTCTTCTTCTTGTGGGATGGGAACATCCACATTCACAACCTCAAACTTCTTGTCCACCACAAGCCATACCTTCCGGCTAATTGACTTGATCTGAGCGGTCATCTTGACTTTCCAATAGCCATAATTGGAACCATCAAATCTTGGTGGTTTCTTCATGTTGTTGATATGAGCCATTTTCACACCGTAGGTTGTTAAGCCTCAAATTAACGGTGTACTAGCTCTGATACCACTTGAAAGGTCCTATGCGATGGCTAGAGGGGGTGAATAGCCTAATTTGAAAATTTTCAAAGAAACTCAACAACAAGTTAGATGACTAAATGACGAAGCAAGTGTTGCGCTAGCCTAAGTGGTCATGCGAAGCCACCTATTCAACAATTTCTATCCTAATATGGTTCTAAACCACACAAATCCTACACAGGATACTCAAGACTAAGAACTACTACTAAGAGCTACACAACCTAGCAAAAGCTACAAGCTAGAGAAACTAACACACCCTACTAGTTCTACTTATGAGTATGAACAAAGTATTGCAAGAGTGAGGATAGGGTGAGTATACCGCCGTGTAGAGGTGAAGCGAACCGATCAATAAGATGTCCGAGAATACTAATCAATCACAATGAGGAGACAAATATTGACACCATTTTTTCTCCGAGGTTCACTAGTTTTCCAACTAGTTACGTCCCCGTTGTGTCAGCTTTCTCACTTAGAGGTTCACACGCTAATAGGAATCACACGCCTAACCCGTCTTTGGGTGCCGCACAACTAACACAAGGTGAGAGTGCTCAATGACACACACAATCCACTAGAGTTACCTTTGCGATCTCCCGCGGGGAAGGCACAAGAACCGCTCACAAACACTTGTAGTCGATGAAACACAAGCACCAAGCTTCTCGAACTACCTCCGCTGCTCCAAACTGTCTAGGTGATGGCAATCACCAAGAGTAACAAGAAAACCGCAGCGAGAAACAACTCCCAAGTGCCACTAGATGAACTCACTTCATGCAAAGCACTAGAGTCACACAAATGTCTCAAATGGATGAACAATCAAGTTGGAGATGAGTGAGAGTGTGTGTCACAAGCTCACAATGTGTATGCAATAGCCAAGTATGCAAGAGAGTGAGCTTGAGCCGGCCAAACCCCTTAAATAGCCCATCACAAGGAACTAGCCGTTATGCACTTGGGTCTGCCAGAAAATAGCCCGTCGGACCACTCTGCGGGACCGTCGAATGATACCCTCTAGTCCAACGCTTTGGTCCGATGCCTTCACAGCGTGCCACGCGTCCTGTCATTTTTGAAACTAGCCATTGGCGCGCAAAACTGCCAACCGTCGGACTCCTTTCAATGGTCCGGAGACACCTTAGTCCGACACTACGCCCTTGGTCCCACGCAGTACAGAGAGTTCCAACTCCTCGGATTTTGCGTCGGACTTCGTTCAGAGCCCACCTCCGGACTATGTCACAAAATCTGGAGCTCTGTCGTCAACTGCTGAAAACCGAGTCAACAGAGATTGGTCTAACGCCCTTCTGCAGCTCTGGTCCGGAGCTTCCAGTGAAGCGGCCAAGTGCTAGGGTTAGCCGCTGGACCACAACCAATGGTCCGACGAGAGCTTAGAATCTGGTCTCGAGCCTCTAAACAGTAGAGAATTCACTTCTATTTTCTTCCCTTGTTCTCATGTGCCAACACCAAGGTTAGCATATTTTATCAAGTTTTACAAGGGTTGCTCATTAAGTCTATATGCAATGCATGATTTGATCAATCTAATGGCACTTGACAATTGAAACCACATACTATTTTCCCATCTTAATAGTACGGTTACTTAGGGCCTGTTTGGATCCTCCCCTCTAAACTTTAGATCTCTAAACTTTAGAGCTAAACCTCCAAACAGGTGGTCTAAAATTAGACCTAAACTTTAGTCCATCTCACAATAGAGCTTTAGAGATAAAAAGTGAACTAAAGTGCTCTAAAGTTTATAATGGATCCAAACAGACCCTTAGCCTAAACGTGATCACACCCACTTGGTGTCTTGATCACCAAAAGAAAAGCCCTAGCTTATACCTTTGCCTTGATTAGCTTTAGGGTCTCTCCATTTGTCACTTTCTCCAAGTGTGAGCATTTTGGCTTGCTTCCTCCTAGCCTCCTTGCTTGCTCCACCAATTGTCATCATCTTGGGTACTAAGCCTACTCAATCACTTAGAGCTAGGTTAGTACTTAGGTTTCATCAATTAACCAAAACACTAGAGATCTTTTAGGTGGGTAACTCCAGCAGCCTCTATAGAGTCAATGGTAGAGGCAACTAGATAGCGAGCCATCTTTGATGATGCATCTGCAAAGACTGCTTGATTTACAAAGAACTATATAAAGGTGGCTCTTGATTGAGCCACCTCTATAATAAAATGGTCATGTTGCTAAAAATATTTTTATAGTGTTTGTAAACATCGAGCACATGAAATAATAGATCTACTGATGTAGGATATGTGTACATGAACTAGTATACGTTTGTAGCCCTTGTGCTATTAATTCTCTATATGTCATTTGTTGATCTTTGTATACAGACCTAATCCATCTGACACTCTTATGCCTCCAATAAATAAGAATAGGGTTAACACTACCACAAAATCAAATAGCCTTGGGGCCAGCAATTTCCTTGAGGGGCAAAATGGAACCCCAAGGATATATCATTAACTTGGGGTGATATGAAACCCTCAAGGAAATTCATATTCTTGAGTGCTAACATAAACCGCTAAGTTAATTCCATATTTGCTTGAGTGCTAGTCAAAACCGCCAAGGTAATTCAAATTTTCTTAAGTGTTATTTGAAACTGCCAAGGTAATTCAATTTTTCTTGGGTGTAACTAGAAACTGCCAAAAAGTCCAAGTTTGCTTGGGTGCAAACCCTCAAGAAAATTATTGTAGCCATCAAGGAAAAAACAATTTATAGTCATATTCTTTTTAAACACCGATATAAAAAGCTTTATTGACATGTTTTTTAAATGAAAAACATTTTTTTCTTACTATATTAATCCAGCAAAAGGTATAATTTTGTGTACTCTTACACGAGAGAATGCTTACTGACACTTAGCTCGAGATATCTAGTTAGTTTTAAAGATAACATGCAACATAATTAATATGGTATGAAGGCAAAGTTTATACCAAAGTTGTAAAGCCTAGAAGAGATATACAACTTAGTAGTTGATGACTTTTTCATTTGAAATCTCTTGATGTACACAAACTGTTTGTTATAAATTTTTAGAGTTTTGAACTACAAATTTTTTGAATCTTTCAAATGAACCCAAATGGAGATACAACATAAACCAAAGTTGTAGTACTCGACGAGATATAAAACTTTCTAGTTCAAACTTTTTTTCATTTGAAATGGTTTAGGCTTTCTAACGTTCATTACAAGATCTTCTGAAGTGAAAACAAAAAAGAAAGAAACATTCACTTAGTCACAAAAGACTTCGTGGTGTAGTGGTAAGTGAGTTTGATACATGAAAATTAGGTGCAAGTTAGGTGTTGAGTTCGATTCCTACCAACAAGAAGCGCTAGCATGCAAATATTTCTCTTTTTTCATTTACATTTCCTCGAGGGTCATTGGACCCTCAAGAAAATTTATTGGCACTAAAGGAACAGACATCCTTGAAGGGTGATATATTTCCTTCAGTGTCATCGGCACACTCAAGGAAACATATATTCTTGTGTGTTGTTACATTTTCTTGACAATGTTAAAAATCTGACCACTTGTTTATTTTCTTGGTGGCTCAACCTTCAAGGAATTAATTTGTGGTGGTCGTCCCTCAAGGTAATAGGTATTTCCTGACTCCCTATCCTTAACGGTATTTCTTGAGTGCTGACTATCATGAGTGATTTCATTGGCGGTTTTGCACCTTTCCTTGAGGGTTTTCGACCCTAAGGGTATTCCATTCACTACTACAGAACCTGCAATCAGTGTCGGTTCAAAACCCCCTACAGTGGTGGTTTTTGAACCGGCACTGGCACTTCGGCAGTGATGAGCCCATGCCATCACTGCCGGTTATGCCAAACCGGTAGTGATGGCTCAAGCATCACTGCCAGTTGGTAACACGAACCGGCAGTGATGCTTGAGCCATCACTGCCGGTTTGTTCCACCAACCAACAGTGATGCTTGAGCTGTCACTGTCGGTTTTAATTGAACTGGCAGTGATATTATTTTTTAAAATTGCATTTTATTAATTGTTTTATTTTCATTTGGGGTTTAGGGTAGAGGTGGTGGGGTGGGAGATCGTGGAGGTGTTTGCTATCGAACCATTTGATATCGATGTGAATTGAAGGTGGTTGTGGACTAGCGACAATACAAACCCATCACACATTTATAATAATTATTACAAAACATCCAAACAAAACTTAAAGTATCGAATTAAATGTCGCATTACAATAGCCTTTTGAGGCAGTCTTTTCCGTAGATCTTCTTGAAGTCCTTACTCTGCACAATGGACAAATATCCTTTTCTATACACTATCTCGTCCAGAATAAGAGCTGCTATCTCCTCTTGAAATCCTCTTATCTCAAAATCTAGCAACCTATTGTGGCCTTGATCTTTGCGCTGTAAATTGATACAAGATGATATTGAGATGCACATACGTAAGACAAAACAATAGAATTAAAATGAGACGCGTACGTACCATGGCATCTCCTAATCCTAGTTTTGCGCCAAAGTAGCAAAGCATTGCCCACATCACATAGAACCCGCATTCGTTGTTCCCCATTGGTTGATCTAGGGTGTTGACCTTCTTCATATACTCCACTCTGAATGGGGCTCTCCATTTCTTTTGCATCTTAGGCTCCACATTTCTCCAATCAGGTAACGCCTTCATCCTATGTGACAATGTAAATAAAGTGTGAAGGTTGAGGACATTAATTACAATATCATATGTGATTGAAAAGTGTGGTGATATTGGGTTCACTTACATATTTAGCACTTTGACTAGGGGTTCGATAAGTTTAAGTGGCTTCTTTTTTGAGTCCCACACCTCGATAGTTGAATTTTTAAGACTTATATCTACGAGGACGTAATGGTTGCTGCAATCACAAATCTCATGTTATTGAATGATATATCAAGAAAAAAACACTTAAGTAAGGGTCGAGAACACATACTCGCAATTGTAGGTTAGCAGTGCATTTGTTTTGCCGACTGAGAACATTCTTTCAAACTCTATCTTCAAACTTGCTGAGACATATGAATCTTTGAGACCGGCTTTGCATGTTGTCTCATTTACCAAGATGGGGTCCAAGAAGTCAAAATTGCTATTTCGTTTTTGGAGGCAAAATTTTGCTATGGACCTGCAAAATAAACATGCATGGATATATTCAAATGCAGATCACGTAGTTTATTATAACGTTGTTAGGGTATGGTACTTACAGAGTCCATAACATCATAATCTGCACATCCAGCGAGTGTCGTTGAAAGAGTTGAAAGAGGTCTTCATAATGAATAGTATGCACAACTTCTTCAGGATGATTAAAATGTAAACAGGAAGGGATGCATACTTCAAATGTTCCTATCTTGTCTTCGCTGCTATTACTGTCTATGATGTAATAATCATGCAATTGTCGCATGTTTGTTAGCAATTTTCTATACTCTTCTTCGCTGGCGACCATAGGCTTGCCTAGTTCAAACTTGTATACAGCTTTGGCGTTTTCAAATTCGGTTTTTCCAAATTAGAGATTCTCGGCATCCTTCATGCTTATGTTCAGGTCCGCGGCCAAGGTTTGTATCTCTAGCTGCTGAAAGGTATATAAGCCAATCGTGCATACAAGGCAAGTTTGGCGGCCTTTTCTGCAATATGAGCCAATCGTGCATACAAGGCAAGTTTGGCGGCCTTTCTTGATTACTTGGATTTTTGCTTTGCCTTTCAAATTTTCTCTGTTTCTCAGGTATATAAGCCAATCGTGCATACAAGGCAAGTTTGGCGGCCTTTTCTGCAATATGAGCTCGTAGAATTTCGTCCTCAGTCGGCGCTCGCTTCTGCCTTTTACTAGTCATCTTGGGATCTTTACCAATCGAAGCTGATGACCTCCTCTGTTGCGAAGTCGAACCTGATCTAGAGCTAGGCCATCGAGATTCCAGTCCGGAGGACTTTGAAGTTGGTGGATGTGGAGGAGGAGGAGTCTTCTCCTTTGGCGGTGGAGAAGGAGTCTTCTCCTTTGGTGGTGGAGAAGGAGTCTTCTCCTTTTGCGGTGGAGAAGGAGTCTTGTCCTTTGGTGGTGAAGGAGGAGGTGTCAGTGGATCTTGACGAGGAGAGAAACCTCTTGGCGGAGGCGACCGAGATGACTCACTGTCATCCTCATCATCCGAAGATGGTTGCTCGTCTAGCTTGATGAAGCGTTTGCGCTAGGAGACATGAGTGCCCAAGTTGTGAACTAGACGCGGCCTTTCTTCATCCACTGGGAAATCAATATGTATCTTATTGTACTTCTTGTCGAAGATCTTATCAATGCTGACCCTGTCATACCCGAGTGGCACTAGCTTGCCACACGTTCTATCCTCTATGATATGCTTGCCTGACCGCCACCTTGTCTTTGGTCCACTGCTGACGGATGTACAACCTGACATTCACAGGTTCTATGATGTCGTCCACCGGATGAGGAGCATTGACCTCTTCGTCGTCAGGCATAGGGGTTGAGCCACAGCTACTGCGGCCCTTGCCGGGCACTGGGCTATTCAAAGTCGGGATTGCATGCGACCCTTGACTCGAACACATGGATTGCATAGCGCTCGCCACTTGAGCAGCTATCCGTGCTTCCATGCTCTGTTCTAGCTCCTCTTGCATCCTTTGGAACTCCTCTTCTCTTTGCGTTCTAGCCCTCACCTGGCTCCTATAGGAAGCGGATTCACCTTCAAATGCTTTCTCCCAATGAATTACCCCGGCTCCTCTAGTGCGACCGGGTGCTCCTTGGTTCCAAGTGCTTGTGTGAGCACGTCATTTTATCTATCAGACTTGCGGGCCCCTCTATGCACTTCCTCAGTGATCGTGGAAATCTTCTGGAGGAGATCGGTGACGGGTTCTGCGCTGGCGGAAAGGCTCCCGTCAAGATTGTATCGTGCCCCCCTTGCGAGTAGGTAGTTCACTGATCTGGGCTGTCAATTGCTTGTCTGAGGCGTAACGCCGCTCCGCTCTAGTGCTTCGACTTGGGCATCCCAATCCGGAATCTTCCTTACGTACCCATGCGATCCTAGGCGGTGAGGATTATTTGACCTAAGCGAGATTGCTTTGTTTCTGTCGCTTGATGTCTTGGCCTCTTCGGATAGCTTGTAAGCCTTGAACTCCTCCTAGAAGTCCTTTGCTTGCTGAGTTCACCTCCCGCAAAATCCGGTTCTTTTTCCTCCTTGATTAGCTTGTGCAACTTTCACTTGAAATTCTTGAAGGAGTGACCCATGATTTCCTTGGCCCTCTTCTTGACAGTCGCTTCATCACAATCATTAGGGAAAGTGAAATACCCTCTGAGCTTGTTCCAAACTAGTTCCTTCTCAACTTCTGGAACCCTCCACGGGTCTTGCTCACTGCCATTCCACTTTTTGTATTTGATCGGGATGAAGTCCCTTACAAGTGCCCCGATGGTACTCTTGTATGGACCCAATGCTTTAAGTGACTCCACCGACTCCCCTAGTTGATCGAACTAAGAGATGTGCCAGTGTCTAGTTGTCTGAGGGAGCTTTGTTGCACCACTCTTAGTCCTTCTGGAACTCTCACCAGTACTTGGACCTTTCGGCGGAACCTGCTTCAAAATTTATGAATAAGTCCCCATAAAACTTTTCTGGCTATATCTACCGTGTTTTTAGGTATGACCTAAGTTATTACCTCATCTCCTTGGCCCTCTTCTAGGTTTAGCATATGGCTAGGGCTCCAAGGTCTTTGATCCCCTTGCTGGTTGTCACCACTAGTTCCTTGGTCATCGGCTTCGGTCGCAGGGCGACGGGTGGTGAATCAACGCTTAATTGTCATGTTTCTGGACATGAATTTCGATTATATAGATAAGTATATGGATAAGTCATGCATATATCTTTCTCTATACAAGCATAAGTGTATCATATATACAAGCATAAGTGAACCATATATACAAGCATAGGATGACATAATCTTTCTCTATCTCTCAAAATCAATATATAGCATAGGATGACATATATATCTCTTTCTATCTCTATCTATCTAATCTCTAATCTATCTCTAACTCTCTAATGTCTAATCTCTCTATATCTCTAAGTCTCTAAAGCCATGTAGTATATATGATATTAAATTTGCCATCTAACTCTCTATCTCTCTATATATCTCTCTCTCTATCTCTCAAGCATAGAATCATCATATATACAAGCATAAGTGAATCATATATACAAGCATAAGAAAGATATATAGCTCTCTCTCTCTCTTTCTCTCTATATTGATCTAAGCTATTTTCTCTATATATCTCTATATCTATATAGACAAGAAAAACAAGATTAGTCATGAAATTTCCATATCTCTCTATCTCTCTAATCTTTATCTCTCTATCTATCTTACTATACATCTCTCTATCTCTCCCTATCTCTCCCTCCTATCCTCTTCTATCTCTCTCTATCTCTCCGTCCTTGCCTTTCTCTCCCTCCATCCTCTCCCTCCTTCCCTTTCTCACCCTCTACACTCTACTGATCTATCTCCATGCCAAGCAAGCAAGAAAAAACACTCTAAATCCATTTTGACATTTCGTCGAACACCTTTGGTGCGTAGACATGGAGCTCACGACTTGGAGGTTCGGGCTAGATTCCGAGCTCCTCCACGTGTGCTCCTGCGCTCTGGGCGGCGTGTGCTCCTGCTCCTGTGCTCTCATGCGGCGTGGATGTAGCGGCTGGCGATGTCGTGGCGCGGCCGGCGTCGAGCGGAGGCATCGGGCAGTGGTGAGCGTCGGGCTTGTGGCGGTCGGCGATGTCGTGGGTGCGGAGCTCCTGCTGCGGCCGGCTGGAGCGGCGGCGAGCTCGCGCTGCGGCAGGCTAGAGCACCGGCGGGATGGAGCAACGGCGGGGAGAGCCTCCTGCGGCGTCGAGCGGCGGCGGCGGGCAGTGGGGAGAGTCTGAAATGGTTAAGTGTGGAAGGGCACAAGTCTGAAAATTTCAGACCGCGACCTTTCCTTATATAGTCTGCCTCATCACTGCCGGTTCCAATTACAAACCCTCAGTGATGTCCCCTATCACTGCCGGTTTCTACTAGGAACCGGCAGTGATGAGGGCACATCAGTGTCGGTTTCTGTAAACCGGCAATGATTGGGGAGGCATCACTGCCGGTTGGTAGATAGAACCGGCAGTGATAGATGCACATCACTGCCGGTTCCTCTATAACCGGTAGTAATGTGTGTATTTTTTTTAAATCTGCCTTTTGCTTTAGAATTCAAATTACTTATGATTTTTTACTAGAACTTGAAAAACTCCAAACATAGAAGTTGCATAATTTTTAATTCTCTACAACTTTTGCTGAAGAAGCATATTCAAATTCTTTCTAGTTTTTGAATTCCATTTTGAATTTGAATAAGGGTTTAAAATTCAATTACCCCCTTTGTAATTACTCCAAAAATTTGAATAGAAGTTGAAAATCTTCCAACATAGCTTTTGCTAGTTTTGAGGAGCTCTACATTATTTCTTATACACTCAAGGTCTAATTCTTTATAGTTTTTGAGTTCCATTTTGAATTTGAATAAGGGTTTAAAATTCAATTACCCCCTTTGTAATTACTCCAAAAATTTGAATAGAAGTTGAAAATCTTCCAACATAGCTTTTGCTACTTTTGAGGAGCTCTACATTAATGCTTATACACTCAAGATCTAATTCTTTATAGTTTTTGAATTCCTTTTGACATGGCATACATCAATCAACAACGTGGTACAACTCATCAATCTACAACTTCATATGATCTCAAATTCGATGCAAATTACCAAAACAACATTTCATTAAGGATTACATAGTTTATGATACTCTAACAATTCACGGTGTAGGCACGATGATGGCCTCATCGTGATCACTCCGGAGGTAAGCAGGTTCGTCACCCTCTTCAAGGACATGTAGGGTAACGTCTGCCCCAAAAGGAGCCATTTCTTCATAACCTTTGTAGTCTTCTTCGTCTGTCACTCGGTCGACACCGACAATCTTCCTTTTGCCTTGCAATACTACATGTCGTCTTCCATTTGTATTGTTATCCCTTGCATAGAAGATTTGCAAAACATCCTCTGCAAGGACGAAGGGGTCATCTCTGTATGCGGTATTGGATAGATCCACGGTAGTGAACCCATCCTTGTCGGTGTTGATTTCATTCAGCCGGACCCACAGAAAATGGAAAAGAGCAACTTTCAACTGATGTCCATAGTCTAGCTCCCATATCTCATCTATGAAACCATAGTATGTTGCCACCATCGTGTCATACTCATCGTGGGCGTCGAAACGAACACCACTATTTTGGTTGGTGCTCTTTCCGTCCTATTTTTGTGTAAAATATAAAACCATTTATTTGATATCCTTGGTACATCATTAGCGTAGTCGAAGGTCTGGGGGCTAATAGATCTAGCTGACATCCTGTCACCATTCCTAGCCTTTGGCGTCAAAACTAGTCACCGAATTCCTCCTTATGTTTTTTCTCAAGCCAAGTCTGTGACCTACCGATGTGCTTCCTTTGCAGTAACTGTTTGTGCTCATCAATGTATGCCATCACACTGTCGGCCTGTTGGAGAACATCTAAGTGTGCTTGTCTGAAGGAGACCACTTTGTCTATTTTGACAGCTTTCTCACCTATTGTTCTTTTGCCCCCTAGTCTTCCATCATGATGAGATACTGAAACTCCGACCCGCTTGATGTCCAGATAATATGTGGAGAACTCAATAGCCTCCTTCTACCATGCTCCCTTCCGGTCTGAATTTATTCCTAACATACCACCTAAAAACTTTCATGAGCCTCTCGAAAGGAAACATCTGGTGTGGGTACATTGGGCCAAGGGCTTTTATCTGATCCACAAGATGAACAAGTAGATGCACTGAAATGTCGAAGTAAGTTGGTGGGAAATGCATCTCAAGCCTGCATATAATCTCGGTTATCTCCTGCTTCCAGCGGTCTAGCCTGTCCACTTCAATGACCTTTTCAGAGATCGCGTTGAAGAACGAATACAACTTTATGATTGGAGCGCAGACCTTGTCAGGGAGGATACCTCGCAGGGCAACTGGGAGCAGCTGAGTCATTATGACATGACATTCATGGGCCTTCATAGAACCATAGTTAAACTTAAGTTCTCTCATGTTAACTAGCCTCTTCGGGTTCCCACAGTAGCCACTCGGTACTTTGAGATCGTTGAAGAAAGAAATAAGCATTTCTTTTTCCTCATTTTTCAGTGTCCATGATGCCACCAGAAGTTTCAAGTGGCCATTCTCAAGAGTTACTGGGTGCAACTCCTTCTTGAGGCCAAGGTGTTGCATGTCCAAGCGTGTCGTGAGAGAATCCTTGCTTGTTCCCCCGGTGTTCATCAACGTGTTAAGTGTGTTACCGCACACGTTTTTAGTTATGTGCATTGGATCAAGACAGTGACGTACACTCAAAAGTGGCCAGTAAGGTAGTTTCCAGAAGATTGATTTTTTCTTCTAGATACTATCGGTTGGCGCTGCTACTGCCCCGTCTCTCTTCCCAAGGACAACATTTGTGAGTTTTCTTAATTGTTGAAGCATCTATTTCCCGTCTCGATACTTTGGAGGTCCATGTTTCTTAGTAGTCTCATTAAAATCTTTTGTATTCCTATGGTAAGGGTGATCACGACTTAGGAACCTACGGTGTCCCATGTAGACCATCTTCCTGTTTTCTGGTAGATGTGTAGCATTAGTCTCGTCCAAGCACTCGACACACCCAGTATATCCTTTTGTCTTCTCTCCAGACAAGGAACCTCGCCCTGGTAGGTCGGTGATTGTAGCGATAAGTACAGCCTTTATCATGACATGTTCTTTTTTGTACTCATCCCAGACATCCTTCACACCCGTCTCCCGCATCTGTAGTAGTTCATCGATCACTGGTTCTAGAAGCACATCAATATCATTACCAGGTTGTCTTGGTCCTTGGATTAGTAATGGCATCTGGACGTATGACCGTTTCATACAGAGCCAGGGTGGAAGGTTGTGTATACATAGCGTCACTAGCCAAGTGCTATGATTGGTTCTCACCTGGTCAAACGAGTTCATCCCATCCGTGCTCAAAGCTAACCACAGATGCCTTACCTCTCCACCGATGTTCTTATAGAACATAGTGTTGATAGTCCTCCAGTCCGACCCATCGACGGGGTGTCTCATCATTGAATCTTTCTTTCGCTCTTCGCCGTGCCAACGCAACAGCTTGGCTGACTTCTCATTTGCAAACAACCTATGCACTCGTGCAGGTATAGGAAAATACCAGACGGACTTTACTAGCCCTCCTCTGGTCTTGCTTCCATCGTTTGATGACCCTTTCTTGTATCGGGGAGTTTTACACTTTTGGGACATGCATCCAAGTCTTTGTATTTCTCTCCACGGTACAATATGCAGTCGTTGAAACACGCGTGGATTTTCTCAACCTCGGGGCCAATTGGGCAAATCATTTGCTTTGCAAGGTAAGTCTTTTCTGCTAACTCGGTACCCTCCGGGAATAGTTTATGTAGTATAACTAAAAAGTTATCGAAGCCTTTATCACTCAACCCATTCGTTGATTTGAACTCCAATAGCATGATGTTGGCTTCTAGTTTGCTTATTGGGCAGCCTGGATACAATGGTGTTTTTGCATCCTTTCTCATCATCTCCAGTTTTTTCAACTGTGAAACACTAAGGAATCCCCCATGCACATCATGTAGAAGCTGTGAAATGCCATCATTTTCCTCAGTGTCGTTAGCTAATGTATTCATAAACACATCATCATTGGTAGGCACATGTTCTGTGTACTCATGAATAGACAATAATGCATTCAGAGATACACTAGGCATGGGCACATCATCATTAACATTTTGACCAACCTCCCCATGCAAAGTCCAAATTGTATAGTTTCTCATGAGCCCCCTTGTGATCAAGTGCAAACGTATATGCTCCACGTCGCCCCATTTTCTCGTATTCTTGCAGTTTTTGCATGGATAGAATACAAGATGTGAGTCCCCAGCATTGGCTCTAGCTCACTTGATGAAATCGTCGATGCCCGTCAAGTACCGTGGGTCTGTATGTGACAGATCGTACATCCACCCTCGAGCCATGTCTACACTGATAAAATGGGCAGAACAGAGAAAACATGGGAACATATTAATAGGAGCATTTTTAAACAATATTCTTCGATATTATTTGAATTTGGTCGCGCTATAAAAAGTGAGACAACAAATAGATAACAATGGATGCATGGAGTATTAAATGCATGCATGGAGTATTAAATATAAGTAATAAATATAACTAATTAATCAATGATTGAACAATAATTACCCAATAAAAACAAAGTGCTACAAATTTTCTAAATAATTTTAGATCTAAAAGCTAAAAAAATAGACACAAATTGCAACATTCCTCTTCTTGATCATGAAATGAAGTATAGCTCTAAACTATGAATTTACACACAAAAGCAATGTAAACCTACAATTCTATAGAAATATGCTTGTTACTAACAAAGAGATAGAAGATGTGAGCATCCAAGAGTGAAGAGGAGCCAACAATGGAGTTCAAGAAATCCACCAGCCGCAACAATGGAGAGAGGAGCTCCTGTTCACGTACTGTTGGGGCAGAGGAGGGAGAGAAGATCAAAGCTTTATACTGTACACAACATCACTGTCGGTTCCAGCCACGAACCGGCAGTGAAACACCACATCACTGCCGGTTCAAGCCACGAACCGACAGTGATGTGGGGTTTCACTGCCGGTTCAGCCCCTGCCAATAATAATTGAGGGTCTGTCAGAGCCTGAACCGGCAGTGAAGAGGCATCACTACCGGCCCAAACAAAACCGGCAGTGATTGCCGTTTCTTTAGTAGTGATTTTATGGTATAATTAGCTATAGTATGTTCCAAACAAATGTGGTAGATAACTTGTTAAGTTATTATCTGCTATCCATGACAATCCCAATTCCCAAATAACTGCATGTCTCATTTTTAAGGACTCAATTATTTTAATTAATGTTTGACTAAATATATACAAATTTGTTTTTAAAAAAAATTAGTTAACTCCTCAGAAAATGAAAAATGTTAAATTATTTTGTGATGGAGTATCCGTACCCTCAACACACACTGATCTGATGATAAGAAAGAACAAATACTGAAATATGACGTAGTACCTACCTTTAGGGATGCAAGAGTCATCGAATGTGCAGACCGGTCCTGCCATCTCAGCGGGTGCAGCAGCACCACCAGACACGGAACGACACTGATCGTCCGGAGGGACCTTAAGCTACGGCATACCCACACTAGTACACAACTGCGTTTTAGTCCCGGTCTGAAAGGGCCTTTAGTCTCGGTACCTGAACCGGGGCTAAGGATTCGAGACTAAATGTCTTTCCTTTAGGCCCGGTTTGCAGATCCGGGGCTAAAGCTCGACATTTAGCCCCGGTTGGTAATACCAACCTGGGCTAAAGGGTGCGCTAGGTGACGCAGGCGGACCACTTGTGGCAGCACCCTTTAGTCCCGGTTGGTAAACGGGGCTAAAGACCATTTTTTTTATTTTGGTATTTCTTATTTTGGTTTTTCAATTAGATTAGGTATTTACATGTGTGTATTCTTCACTTCTAATACATGTATTCACTTCTAATACATGTATTCACGCACTTATAAGTTAGTTTCAAACATTAAACACAATTCGGAATTTTACCGAAATTCATAAAAATGTCAATCTTATTGTACAATACAATAGTTCAACGATTTAGTACTACCAATTCGGAGAAGTGTAAGTCACCTATCTTGTAACCACTAATCTCATCGATGAACAATAACGTATTAAATAGTGCACTCTCAGTAGCTTCACACTTACGAGCACATGGTGTACTAACAACGTTTAACGGTGGTCGAGTAGTTGGAGGGTCTCCCTTCTTAGTCGCAACCAACTTTGCTTGAAATTCTGCAGTAGTTAGTGTTGACTCTTCATCAGTATATTGGCAGTCATAACCCAATGCATCCATTACTTGTTCAGAATGGCTTCAAAACTACACCCTGCGTAGGTCATGTCATACTCCTCTACCTATAAGTATAGGGTTAATTATGAGAGCAATATTGACAACATATAACAACAAATCTAGGTATAAGTTATGAGTCTTAAACTTAACTTTGTCGAGTTCTGAGCTATTCGTGCACATAAACCCCGAATATTAGGATACATGTTGCGATTAATAGCTTCAATCTTCACTGAAGACAGAGTAGGAAGTGTGATCCCATTTCTTGAGAGCGTGATAGCACAAGCATAAACGACATAATTAATAGCAACACCATGTTGGCTTATCTGTATTCCCACCTCTGAGATTTGTAACATATTGCGCCCGCCAACACCACCGCAGCCACGACCACTACCACGACCACGACCATGACCATAACCCATCCTAACGGCAATTGAAAATGAAATACAACATTGGAATTCTGGACCATTGTTTACATGATTAATCTGAAAATCCACATTGTCAACCAAAAATAAGCGAGTGTTGATTTAAACCAAACAACTGGATTAATCATCTACATTATATATAAGACATGTTAATTAACTTGGATGATCTAGTCATACATATGAAACATATATTGATTATTAACTTATTATGTTCGAATAATTCCACGGTACTACCGGAAATACCGGATCGAAACCCATCCAAGTACAATAACCATTCCAACCAATTTCTTCCGGTGGTGGTAGATTACGACGTCTAGTCATCTATATATTAAATCACATATACTCAGATTATATTTCATATATATTTCAGTATCCATCTATCTCTTTATCTATATAGCAATAATGGAAGATACATATATATATATCAAATCATATATAGAAATAATGGAAGGTCTATATTTCTCTAACAAATCCATATATATATCAAATTTATCTATATAGCAATAATGGAAGATACATATATATATATATATATATCAAATCATATATAGAAATAATGGAAGGTCTATAATGGAAGGTCTATATTTCTCTAACAAATCCATATATATATATATATATATATATATATATATATATCAAAAGCATGAATGTGGTACACATAATACATTACTAAAACTAAATCATTTTCCTAAAACTAAATTATATTACTAACATCAATCAATTTCATAAAACTAGAATATATTACCAACATAAATAAATTTCCTAAATCAATTTAATAAAACTAGAATATATTACTTCTTCCTTCTTTCTCCTTCTTCTTTCTCCTTTACACACCTTTAGCCCTACAAAATCATTTGGACAAATGTTAGATTAATTTGTGAAAAAAGCAACATAAATACAGTTGAGTCAATTTCTATATTTCTTTTGTAAACACCTTTTCTCCTCTCCTTCTCCCCCCTCCTTTTTTCCTCTCCTTTTTCCTCTTCTTTCTCTTCTATTCTTCTTCTTTTTTTCTTCTTCTCTCTCCTTTTCTTCTCTGATCTCTCGATCTCTCTCCGGTGGCTGCTGATCGACCGGCCCGACCTAGCTCTCTCGGACGGCGGGCCCGCGAGGTGGAGGCGCGGCGGCGGCAGAGAGGTAGATGGCGGCGGTGCACGCGGCAGCGGCGGCATGCGCGGCTTGCGCGGCGGCGGCGCAGTAGGTGTGCGGCAGCGGCTCTCGGACGGCAAGCTCCTCTGACGGCGTGGCTCGGATGGCAACGGGCTCCTCCAATGGCGCTCGGACGGCGGCAGGCTCGTCCGACGGCGCGGCGGCGGTTGTGCTGTGTCGAGGAAGAAGGCCGGTCGTGCGTGAGATCTAAGACAGAGGGGAGGAGGAAGACAGGAGATCGGCCGCGGCTTATATAGGAAGGCCACCTTTAGCTCCGGTTGGTATTGCCTACCGAGGCTAAAGGCCTGTTTAGGCGCCAAACGAAATTTCCAGGGGGCTAAAGGCCTGTTTAGGCGCCAAACGAAATTTCCTTTTCTAGGGGGATAATGAAGATCTACATGCCACCAATTTTTTTTAAAAAATAACCATTAAATTTCCTTTTACTTTATTATACACTAGAAAATGTATAACATACAATCTTTTACTTTTTTTTATAATATCAAATATAAATGTAACTAACCATTAGAATTTAGTTAATGCAAAAGTATATTGTTCAATTAAAAAAATGCTTGGTTACAAAGGTTAAACTATTTGTGTTTCACCATTCATTGTCCAATTATGCGACCTTTAAGTGTACCCTTAAATAGAAAATTGTTAATGAAACACTAAATGACCCTATATATATGAAAAACTTTTGAATACAAAGGTTTTATAACTCATCAAGATCATTCATTTTAGAAATAAACTTTTTCACTGACAAACTTATTTGACCATCATCTTCAGAGAGTCCTTTAAGTGTACCCTTAAATAGAAAATTGTTAATGAGACACTAAATGACCCTATATATATGAAAAACTTTTGAATACAAAGGTTTTATAACTCATCAAGATCATTCATTTTAGAACTAAACTTTTTCACTGACAAACTTATTTGACCATCATCTTCAGAGAGTGTGTCCTCTACCCCTGCCCCTGCCTCTTCTTCTTCTGTTTCCACCATTGCAGTATCATTGAAGTCACCATATTGAGCAATAATGTCGTCAGGTTCCAATTTCTCTTCTTCTCCTTCCATCATAATTCCGGTTTCTCCATGCTTGGTCCAACAAATATAGTGTGACATGAAACCCGACTTCAATATAGTTCGAGATGGAACACCATCATGTGTCATTTCCGAGTCATACAAATACTAATGTATGCTCTATGAAAGCCTCGAGTGTCACCAAATGTGTCATTTCTGAGTCATTCCCACGCCCTTTCACCTTGCCTTTGCCATAGTCACCAAATGTGATACTATCGAATCCTTGGGTGTTATCTTGGTTGATTGAGTTGAACAACCTTCCATCGCTTTTCAACTCTCATGGAGGATATATATTGTTTGGCCTTCTTATTCTTGACCGAAGAGGAGATGAAGAACAATGAAGAACACACCAAGAACAAGAGCAAGAAATTAAACAGAGAGGAAGAAATGAGCTCTCGTGCTCGGCCAGGGGGAGGAAGAGAGTTCAATATAGGGGGGACCTTTAGTCCCGGTCCATAGAACCAGCAGGGACTAAAGGCCCAAAATTCGCCCGGTTTTTGCCTTAAACCGGGGCTAAAGGTCACCTTTAGCCCCGGTTGGTAACAGCAACCGGGGCTCTCGTGCTCGGCCAGGGGGAGGAAGAGAGTTCAATATAGGGGGGACCTTTAGTCCCGGTCCATAGAACCAGCAGGGACTAAAGGCCCAAAATTCGCCCCGGTTTTTGCCTTAAACCGGGGCTAAAGGTCACCTTTAGCCCCGGTTGGTAACAGCAACCGGGGCTAAAAGTCCCCCCTGACAATGTCTAACCAGTGTGCTGTTGGGATGGGAGGACTAAAAGTCCCTTTAGCCCCGGTCCCTGACAATGTCTAACCAGTGTGCCGTTGGGATGGTTGGACTAAAAGTCCCTTTATCCCGAGGTGCAATTTCCACCGGTGCTAAAGCCGATTTTGGAAATCGCCGAAAGGTGTGTTCTGTAGTAGTGCCACACATACACATGTACTTCCCAGAAAAGAAGTGCATGAAATGCAAGCAGCTGATGTAGGTTGGGACTAAGCATGCGGGACTAAAGGGGAGGACCAACCGGGACTAAAGGTCCTCCCAGCAAAAAAGAAATAAATCCTCCCACCATTGTGCCTTGCGAGAATCGAACCCAAGACCTCCAGCATAGCCTCGCATGAAGCTTACCACTCCACCTACCCAATGCATCTGACAATGAATGAGACATTTTCCTTTTGAATCAACTCAGCAAGAGACCTTTAGTCCCGGTTGGTAATACCAACCCGGACTGAAGGAGACCCTTTAGTCCCAGTTGGTGTTACGAACCGGGACTAAAGGTCCTGGTACCTTTAGTCCCAGTTTTTAACTCCAACCGGGACTAAAGGTGGGATTAAAGTGCCCCACCTGTAAAAGGCTGTTGTACTGGCCATTGAGCAAGGGGCTTTAGTCCCGGTTCGTATTACCAACTGGGACTAAAGGTCTCTTTAGTCCCGGCCGCAAAAAATGTCGAGACTAAAGCCAAATTGGCATATCGTTTAAAGGTTTGTTCTCTACTAGTGATACACACATTGATATATACAACGGACAGTGCTTGTACCGTAGCGTTTTGTCCAGAGTTACAAGGACGAAGCTCGGTTGATACGGGACAAACGCTAGGTGCCCGGTGGATGTGAGCGGCGCCAGAGTTCGCAAGGGATCAGAGGAGAGCAACAGGAGCAAGCCGACAAGTGTTCCTGCTAGCCGAAGTTAGCTGCGCGCACGGCTTCACTACTGTAGACGCCATGAACAGAAAAATGTGCATGTGTGTCTTGGAATTTATTGGCCAGGCTGTGGCAGATCGATTCTGGTTGGCACAAATTCAGTTTTTAGCATGTGAGAGTGAGAGCAGAAAGCAGATCAGTATTGACGAGGAAGACTTTCACATAAAGTTTCAGGTTAGAAACAAAGGGAATGGTTTTCTCTGGGTGATTATTGCAGTTTATGGATCTGCACAAGTGGAACACTAGAAGACTTCTCATAATGAATTGATTCAAACTTGTGTAAAAAGAATTCAATCATGTTCTTGTGGGTGGTGATTTTATATCATTACAAACCCTAGAAAAAAGAATAATGACTGATATATATGGTGACCAGTGGTTGTTATTATTAATAGTTTGGATTTACGGGAGCTTGAGCTCTCTAATAGGAAATTTACCTGGGTCAATTCTAGGGAAACTCCCACCCATGAAAGATTTGACCAGATATTAATAAGCACTGAGAGAGGGAATCTAAATCTCCACTTGTGGTTTCTCCCTTCTTCCTCCCAACCAGCAATGTTTCCTCCCGACCAACAATGTTTCTCGCCGCCACCTTTCATTGGAGGCGATTTTGGAGGTCTAGATTTATCAAAATACAAGGGGGAAGGTTTTGATCTTCATTTCTTCGAAGGAGATTGCTAACAAAGGTTAGTTTATGTCCCTTTTGGCTCATTTTCCTTATTTTTGCTCAATTTGAGCCACTTTTTGGAACTAGAGTTTCACCATGAGAGAGAAGAATACCTAGGTTATTTCCTTTATTTTTTCAAGTGAGGTTGCTTAATATGGTTATATAAGATCTCTCCTCTCTCCATTTTCATGTTTGCTTTTCAATTTAGTTTATGCTAGATATATTTCCTTGTTTCCATGAATCAATGGTGTGTTAAAGAGAATTTATGTATAGAAGGAAGTGTAGGTTTCTTTATTAGTTTTTTTAATTATTCTACTTAGGTTTTTTTATTATACTTTTTATTTCTCAATTTATTTCATCACTATGTATTTATGTTTCATGAATGGTGTGTTTTTAACAATGATACTTAGGTTTTTTTTAATTATGCTACTTAGTTTTTTTAGTTTAAACCCTACATAAACCCTAAACCCTAGCTAAATCCTAAATCCCTAGCTAATAATCTATAGCTAAATAATCCCTAGACCCTAGCTAATAATCCCTAGCTAAACCCTAAACCCTAGCTAATAATCCCTAGCTAAATCCTCTCTAAACCCTAGCTAAATCCTAAATCCTAGCTAATATAATCCCTAGATACGGTTACTTGTTTTACATTCATTACAATCAATTCATTTACACATACGGGAGTTAAGTCAACTGCTAGTGATATATTCTGTATAAATACCCCATCTTCCTCCTTGACCAACATTTTTTCTTGCCGCCACCTTCCATTGGAGGTGATTCTGGAGGTCCACATTTGTCAAAATACAAGGGGGAGGTTTTGATCTTCATTTCTTGGAACGAGAATTCTAAGAAAGGTTAGTTTTTGTCCATTTGGCCTCATTTTGCTCATTTTTGCTCAATTTGAACCACTTTTTGGATCTAGGGTTTCACCATGAGTGAGAGAGAAGAATATCTAGGTTATTTTCTTTATTTCTTCAAGTTAGGTTGCTTAAGATGGTTATATAATATTTGCCTTCTCTCCCTTTTCATGTTTGCTTTTTAATTTAGTTTATGCTAGATATATTTCCTTATTTCCATGCATCAATGTTCTTTATTTCTCTTTATGTTTCATGAATGGTGTGTTTTTATGGTTACTTGTTTTACATTAATTACAATCAATTCATTGTATCTTTTTACAGGTAATGATGGAGAGGTCATTCTGGATGTATAAGTTATCAAGGCTAAATCCATCATACATACCTGAGGTCCATAGGTTTATTGATGCTGCTAAGAACAATGCTTGGAGAACAAAGAAGATGCACATAAATTGTCCATGCATGGGCTGCAGGAATGTTGTTGTATTTGATGACCATCAATAAATCCTTTATCATGTGGTCCACCGAGAATTTATGAAGTATTACTTGATTTGGACGAAGCATGGAGAGGGTAGCTCTACACCTTATACAACTGGAAGCCTTGCGGACATCGACACCATTGGTCTAGATATTCTTGTTGACGGCGGCTTTTAGTTCATACATGAGACACAACAACCTAACACCGATGGTCCTAATCATGGTTTCACTAGAGGAATTGAAGGTGTCAGAACTCATGTGATGCAAAATAATATGGCTACGGAAGATGTAGAATTCCTAGAGGCAATGTTGTGTCGTCATGCAGAAGATCCATCAATGTTCTTCAAGAAATGTATGGATGCCCTGATGAAGGCAGCAGAAGAGCCTTTGTACGATGAGTCTAAGGGTTGCACCAAAGAGTTCACGACGTTGCGTTCTGTGCTAAAGTTGTTGGTATGCAAAGCTAGGTATGGTCTTTCTGATGCTGGCTTCGATGCATTCTTAAGTATTATCGCGGACATGCTTCCAAAGGAAAACAAAGTGCCTACTAACACGTACTATGCAAAGAAGATAATCAGTGCACCGACGATGGGTGCTGAGAAGATCCATGCTTGTAGAAATCAATGTATCCTATATCGAGGTGATGATTATAAGGACTTGGGGAGTGTTGGCACAAGTTATGACCCACTTTTATATAACTAAAATGATGCCAATAACTCAGAATCAAGGAAGAAGCAATCATTGCATGAACATTCTTTATTAAATAACGAGTTCCACATGTCCATGAATATTTTAATGCAGATATAAAGAAATGGGACAAAAGACAAAGATATCAACATGACAAACACTTCAGAACGAACAACCACTTCACATGATAGGTGGGACCAGCACCAGGATGGACGAGGTGGGCTAGGGGCCCAAAGGGCCATTCGGCCGAACCACTCCTGGGCCCATCTGGCCCCCCATTCAGACCCTGACCAATGGGCTACACCCACAAGGCCAAGGAATGGCCCACTGGCCATAGGACCATTCGGCCGAACCACCACTTTGGTCGGTTGGGTCCCTCTCAACCGCCACAACAAAGCACACATGTTGGAAATCTAATCCATCCATTCTAGGCGGTTGTATGGCAGTTTGATCCAAGGAAGGAGGATTGAAGCTCCCTGGATCGATGATGTGGCGCTGGAGTAGCCCCTACTCCACCTCCCACTATAAATAGAGGCCTAGACCTCCCTCTCTAATCATGATGTAATCCATACAAGCCATTGTTGCTATCAAGTGGAGATTAGTCTAGTGGTGTTCTCTAGTGTGGGAGTTAGAGTTGAGTTGAGCTTTGCTCGGGCTTTCTGGAGTTGTCTTCCCAGAGGATCTGGTATAAGCTCTTGTATCTTTTCCCTTTTGTAAGACTTTACTTATTCAATATAATATTCCTTCCTTACTTTACTTAGTCTTTACTTTGTGCAATATTATACTTGTTATAGTATTGTTGTGGATTATCTTGTCAATTAGTTGTTATAAACTAGATTGAGATCCTTGTGGCCTTTCCTGTATGCGATCATCGCCTGTCATAAGGTGTTCTAGTTGTAGTACACAATGAGAGTAGTGAGAATAGGTGTAAGCATGGTGCTTATACTTAATCTTACCTTTGGTTATCGCTTGTTGCACGGATTGTTTGTGGTAGCTAGCAAGAGGTGACAGCCTTATCTAGTCGTTGTATTCCACCATGTGTTTATAGGCAAGTTCTTAAAAGATAAGGCCCCCGTAAGAAGAGGGTGCGGTCCGGTAGGAGTTTTGTCCTCCTACTGATCTATCCCCTCACCTAGAATAATTGTATTGAGGAATCAATTGATGTTTGTCTCAGCTGAGTGCCATAGTTAAATCCACAAAGGTAGAGTTGGAATCATAGGAGTCCTTTACTCTCTCATTGTCCTCCCACATAGTTATACTCACTAGTCATCTCTTACTTATCTTTACCGGTTTGTTACATCATCACCTTCCCATCATCACCTTCCTATCATTATATCGACTACCCCCTTACACTAGTTGGTACTAAATTGAGGTGATCTCTAGGATCTCTCTTTTATTATCATTTCTAGCTTTGCTTTCCTCTGGGAGAATAAATACGATACCCCGGAATACTCCGAGGTAAAGTGCTACAACGGTATAATCTGTGCGCTTGCGGATTTATCCAATAGTCATAAGAAATACCAACAAGCATTTCTAGCGCCGTTGCCGGGGAAAGCATAGCCTAGAAATTTTAATAGAATTGAATCCAGAGTTTACTATCAAATTAGCTATCAAATAGTTGTAGGGGTTTACCCCTTGCCTTTGTCTTTCTTAATTGTGAAGCAAGGCATTGTATGAGTGAGTTCCAGTTTCGAGTAACCACATTTGAAAATCCTAACAGTTTTTGAAGAAACTCTAGACATCGTCTAGTGTCTCCTCGAAGGCCCGACATGAACTCAGATCCACTCAAGGAAGGAGGTTCCACTTCGTCTATCAAGCAAGCTATGGCTCAAGAGGCTATTTCCGACTTCTCGGCTCCTTCAGTCACTCACGTGGCCCAAGGACCAGACGTTAATACAGGGGGTGCTACCTTCGAGCTGCAGCCAGCATTCATCAACTTAGTGCAAACCAATCCTTTTTGCGGGAAGTCCCATGAGGATGCTAATGCATATCTCCAGCACTTCTTGGAGGTAAGTGGCACCATTTCCATTAAGAATGTGGCAACAAATATCATTCGTCTCCGCCTTTTTCCGTTCTCATTACTCGGAAAGGCGAAGCAATGGTTATATGCTCATTCTGAGGAGGTTGCCCCTTGGGAGAAGTGTACTAATGCATTTCTCAAGAAGTTCTTCCCGATCGGTAAAACCACCGCCCTTCGTGGAAGAATTTCAAGTTTCCAACAACAAGCGGACGAGACTATTCCCGAAGCATGGGAACGTCTCCAGGAGTACATTCGGGAATGCCCTCATCATGGAATTCAAGATTGGCTCCTGATTCAAGGTTTCTACTATGGGTTAACATCAATGACCCGTAGTCACCTTGATGCAGCCGCAAGAGGAGCATTCACTTCACTCAATGTCACACATGCCAAAGATCTCATAGAAAAGATAGTGACAAATCAAGGGTGGAAGGATGAAAGGCTCCTAGTTAAAAAGAAGGGTGCAGAAACCATTCATGAAGTCAGTGCACTCTCCACCAGTATGGATCTCTTAATGAAGAAACTTGAAGAAAGAGCCAACTTCAAGAAGGATAGAGAAGCCATCCAACACTATGCCTCCATACGAGCCAACAAGACAAAACAATGGTGTGAGGTATGTGGTGGAAATAATTCGGGGAACAATTGCCCCGAAACAAACGAAGGCGTGAGCTTCATCAACAACAATGAGAATCGACCTCATCAAACTGGATCGAAGCCTCAACCCTCCTATCAAGGTAATGAAGGTAAAAGCTTTAATAATTTTAATCAACCTTCATTCAAAGATCTTGTCTTAAGCCAAGCTAGGATTAATGAAAGTTTAAACAATAAACTAGCTGCTAATGATAAGACCCTTGAAACTTTAAACAATAAAATGAATGACTTAGCTTATGTTGTAAAGAGTCAATCAAACTTCAATAACATGATAGAAAGAAAATTGTCTCAATTGATATCTTCTGCTCCTTATCTTGGTAAATCCGAAAAGGTCTCTAGTATAAATGCGGTAACCACGAGAGGGGGTAAGACCACTCGCGATCCACCGCACCCTAACACTTCAGGCAAAACAACAAAAGAAAAAGAAGTTGAAACGGAAGAACAACAGGAGGAAGAAGAAGAAGAACTTGCACCACTTCAGGACTCTATCAAGTTTCATGGGAAAACTGCCCCACATGAGTATTACAACACAAACGTACTACTACCATTTCCACGCAAGCCAAAAAGACAATCTTCAGATGATCGCTTCAGGAAATTTGTTGAGGTAATTCGTAAATTATATGTCCATATACCCCTACTTGATGAAATGCAGGTCCCTACCTATGCCAAGTATTTGCGGGACATCCTCAACAACAAAAGACCGTTACCCACTACCGAAGTCATCAAATTAACGGAGGAATGCAGCGCAGCTATACTCAACCAGCTGCCCTTGAAGAAAAAGGACCCAGGATGTCCTACCATTGATTGCTCCATCGGGACTCAACAATTTGAGCATGCTCTCTACGAATTGGGAGCAAGCGTCAGCGTCATGCCAAAGGTAGTTTTTGATAAATTAACTCACACTACCTTGTCCCCTACACCAATGTGCTTGCAGTTAGCGGATCAATCAATTCGCTACCCTGCGGGGATCACTGAAAATATTCCCGTCAAGATACGAGAATTTTTCATCCCCGTGGATTTCGTGGTGTTGGACATGGAGGTAGATAAAAATACCCCACTCATCCTAGGAAGACCGTTCCTCAGCACCGCCAATGCACACATCGATGTAGGAGCCGGAAAAATTCAGTTCAACATCAATGGAACTAAGGAGACATTTCACTTCAAGCCAAAAGTCGAGCAATGCTCCAAAGTCAAGGTATTTGAATGCGACCCATGTGTCAATTATACTTACCTGGAAAAATTGAAGCAACAACCTCGGGCGAAACCCAAACGGGTATGACGGAAGAAGGTAATCAAGCCATGCACCACTCCACCTCAAGAACCTCAAAAGCAAATTCAACGGGCAAATGAGGAGGATGACCCTACTTCATATAATTGAAAGTGTGAACACTTAGTGGATAAGTACCCATGTATGTTCACCTTTGATGATGAGTGATCGTCCAACACGTGAGTGTTTCAGTTTGAGTGGCTTACCCTAACCTCTGCGAAAGCAGAAATGTGTGCTTGTCTATCGGCTTGTGGTGTGCAAGTGCTATGCCTAGTGACAGTGGTCAATGGCGTGGAGAAGGTCGAGTAGAGGCTTGCTATGCCGATGGACTGAGAGCGGTGAAGGGCGGAAGCGGGGCTTGGACTGAGGGACCATGGGCGTCGACGGACTAGCTGTGGTGGCTAGTACTTGGCACCGGCGAGTGCGAGAAGACATGGAGGTAGACCGAGTCGGCCGAGTGAAGACGGTGGACGCGTGAGTCGAGCGGAGGCTCAGGGGACTCGGAGTCCGACCAGGCGAAGACAAGGTGGCTCGCGTCGAGTGGTTTGGTGGTTTGGGCCTCAAAACCATCCGCGTCGGTTTCCGAGCTTGGGCCGCAAAAATCGGGGTTCTGTAGTTGAGCCCAAAGCTACCGGTGCCGGGTTTCCTGGGTTTGGGCCTCAAAACCTAGGCGGAGCTTCCGAGGAAGCGGGGATGGCACGTGGCGGAATCCTGGAGGTTGCGTCAAGGCGACGACAACTCCAGACAGGAAGCGGGGTCGTCCATTATAAATGCGGGAGATATTTTCCGGAGCTTGGACTGCAATGCTTAGGCTAGGTAGTTCACTCAATGTATCTAGGGGGGTCTTTGGGAAATAGCCAAAGCCCGATAAGTAGGGGGTGAAGGGGTATCCCTCATCCTATCTCTTGAACCCTAATCATTTGCCCCCACTCTCTCTCTCTCTAGTTCATGAGATCCCTAGGTTGCTTCCACCAACCTTTGTAAGAACTTGAGTTTGTTGCGAGGAATCGGAGGCCGTAACCTCCGTAAGCCATGGTGGCTTTGATTTCGTGATTGTGTCCCCGTTTTGCTTGTGTTCTTCGCGTTTTGCTTTTTCTCTCTATTTTTCCCGAGATGATTTCTCTTTGTTGAGAGAAGATTTGCAAAATCCGCTTGAACCAAGTTGTTAGCAATCATGAGGAGCTTCTTTGCACCAAAGGAATTCCTCTCAAACCTCACGAGTGCATAGATCGGGCGATTTCTTTGTGGTGTTCTTCGTTTTGCTCTCTTCTCCCCCAAATCCGAGTGTTCTCGTTTATCCTCTCCAAATTGAGCGATGATTTCTTCAGGATAGCTCCACAACTGCACTAGGATCATGCCTACAAAGTTTGGTTGCAGTTGGTGATCATTTGGTTGAGTTTTGGGAAGATTTGGTGGAGAGAAGTTCGTTTTCACGGGGAACAATTTTCTGTCTGTGAGCGTCAGACCAAACTGCCTGTGAGCACCGGACCATTGCAAGTAGTCTGGTGGCTCTGCTGAGGGTTTCACTCACGCGTCAGACCAGGCCCGTTAGTCCGACGGTGAGCGTCGGACAAGGTGTCCGGAGGTAGGGGGCTTGTTGTGGTTTTTGCTCTGTGGCAAGTGTGTGCACCAGACCACTTCCTATAGTCCGATGGTGAGCGTTGGACTAGGTGTCCGGAGCCTAGGCACTTACTGCATGTGTTTGAGTTGAGCTCCGGACTTTCCAAAGTAGGCGTCGGACTAGTCCGGTGGTGTCCTGGTGTGCACCGGACCAATTCCATTGGTCCGGTGGTCTTGACCAAGGTAGTCCGGAGCCTCCTGTGTTTTGCTGTTTTCTCCCGTTTTGCCTAGGTTCTTGCCTCTTTTCTCTAGGAGTTGAAAACCTATGTTTTGGGGTTTCCAGTGATTTTTCTCCACTGCCGGTGAGCTTTCTTTTCTCCGTTTTCGACTGGGTTTGGTTTTTGGGAAGAGTGGCCCGAACATTTCAAAAGAAATTTGAGGCTCCCATTCACCCCCTCTCTGGTCGCCGTTCTCGGTTCTTCAATTGGTATGAGAGCCGGTTAAGGATCAATCCACCTTACACGGTTCTTGATCCGCGAAGGCGACATGGAGCGAGGTGCTGGTAAACCTCCCTACTTCGATGGAACCAACTTTGCCTATTGGAAGGTGCGCATGTCGGCTTACCTCCAAGGACTTGACACAAAGTTTTGGGAGATTTGTGAGAATGAGAACTATGTGGTTCTTGAGGCTCGGATCACCGATGCCCAGGTTACGCAGCATGCATCTAATGCAAGAGCCCGTAGCATTCTCTTCTCTTGTTGGTCTCTTCTAGAGTTTGAGCGAGTTTCGAGTCTCACTATGGCATGGGAGATTTGGAAACACTTTTGAGATATCATGAGGGCAACCCTTAGATCAAGTCCAGAATCTTTGACACGTACCGTAGAGAGTACGAGAACTTTGCTCAGTTGGGCGGCGAATCTGTTGATGGGATGTTCACTCGCTTCCAATCTATTGTCAACAAGATGCGTGTCAATCGAGCCAACTTGCCTTATGATGATCATGAGATGGCAATCAAGATTTTGCATGCTCTTGATCGGAAGGTATGGGAGATGAAGGTGGCTGCCATCCAGGAATCACTGGCTATGATGCCCTGACCATGGACGAGCTGTTCAGCAAGCTCAAGTCCTCGGAGATTGACTACCAGACCCGGGCCAAGCTTGAAAACCCATCGAAACCTTCTATGGCGTTGGTTTCTGGCCCCGACGGTACGTCTGCTTCCTCCTCTGACCCTTCACACTCCTTGTTTGCTTTGTCTTTGATTTCTATGACAGAGGAGCAAGTGGAGGCTCTTGGAGATGATGAGCTGGCTTTGGTCCTCACCAAGTTCTCACGGTTTCCCAACAACCGTTTGAACCGTCAGCGTGGTGGCTCAGCCAAGGGGTGCTACCATTGCGGTGATGAGGATCACTTCATCCCAAACTGCACCAAGAAAGCTGCTGGCGACTTCACCAAGTGCAAGGACAAGCGCGAGCACCACTTCGAGGACAAGCACAAGCCCAAGGGTGGCTACCACCGAAGGTCCTCCAAGAAGGTGATTGACAAGGTGAAGGCCAAGCACGGAGCCTTCCTCACCTCCCTCAGTGACATCGATGCCTCCTCCGATGGAGATGCTTCTTCGAGCGATGATGAGTCCAAGGGAAAGGTTGAGGACAAGCTCAACGGCCTATGCTTCTACGCCGACGCCAAGCGCGGTGGTTTTTGCACCAAGGCAATTGAAGAAGGCAAGGTCGGCAAGCGCAAGGATGGCCCCGACTACGACTACGACTCCGACACACCCGAGGTACCACCCACCGTCGAGTCCCTCTCTCTTAAGATTGAGTCTCTGAATGACGCCTTGATGAGTCAAGATGCGTTGCTCAAGCGTGCTGCTATCGAGAGGAACGACTTTAAGGCGAAGTACCTTAGCGCGCTTC
Source organism: Microstegium vimineum (assembly GCA_022036555.1). Lineage (NCBI taxonomy): Eukaryota > Viridiplantae > Streptophyta > Magnoliopsida > Poales > Poaceae > Microstegium > Microstegium vimineum. Next base: position 21,387,773 of record CM039120.1, on the reverse strand, counting down.
ATGAGCTAGATTTTGCTAAGGCGTCAGTGGTGGTTACTGAGGAGGTAGATTGTGATGCTTACGCCATTCACATGTCTGATCTTGTCACTCTCCAGGACAAGTATGGCACTCTACTTGAGGAGGTCAGTGACCTGAAGGCTAGGCCTAGCTTACTTGGTGCGTGCAAGTCTTGATTAGGCTTGCGTTCTGAGCTGGCACAGAAGGATGCTAGGATCGCTGTGTTAGAGAAGGTCAGCTCAGATAGCACTAGAGAGTCGGATCGCTTTGAGGCTTTGGAGCTTGAGATCGCGTCGTGCAGACACGACAAGATGCGAACCGAGGAAGAAAACACATACCTTCGGTCCATCTTGAGCTGGGTGTCTTGCCGAGAGCCGCAGTTGGGGATGATGCTTAGCCAATGCAAAAGGGTTGGCAGCACGGGAGTAGGCTTTGCTATAGGTGGGAAGGACGATAGCATGTTCGGTAAGATCGGTGAGTGCAGTGGTTTGAGCAAGAATGAGAAACCCACCACAACTCCCAAGCTTACCAAGATCACTCCACCTAAGCCTACCAACCCCTCTGAGTTTCCTGTGAGAGATGGTGTGTTTGAAGAGCCACCCAAAACCACTCCACAGAAGCAAGTGTGGATTGCAAAACCGAACCATCTTCGCAACCCACTTGACACACTGCCAGACATCTCTAGTGATCCCCTTCCTAGGAATGCTAGAGCCACCCAACCCAACAAGAGAGTGCCTACCAAGAGTGTGATGAGGTACCCTTGTGAGTATTGTGAGCGGGATGGGCACTTGGCTGAGTTTTGCTTTAGGAGGAAGAGAGATGATCGGAGGCAGGTTGAGTTGAACAACCAGGACATGTACCACCCACGAGTTGGGGTGTGTGAATCGGAAGTTCGGAGGCGCACTACTAGGCCTAGAGCTACAATGCCTCAAGGTGCTAGGCCCCAGGAGGCGAGACCACGTGGTGGTCGTGCCCGGCGAGGTACCGGTCGTGACCCATACGACTATGGGCCTCGTGGTGGTGGCGTTACTCCACCCTTCGTTAGCGGACCACGTTTTCCCTATCGTGGTGATCGCTATCCCTCCGTGGGGCAGGAGATGTTTGGTTTTTCCCCTAACCCTTTCTTTGGGCAAGTGGGACAACACTGGTATCCTTCACAGTTTACTAACCCCAGTGTTGGTCCATTTGCTCACCCTATGTCTTTTTATTGGTGTAGGAAGGAGGACTGGAGGAGACTTGGCTTGTGGATTCCGGATGTTCACGCCATATGACCGGAAGTGCCAAGTGGTTCTCCAGCCTCGACCCCGTGTGCCACACTGAGTACATTACATTCGGGGACAAGAGTAAAGGTAAGGTTGTCTCCCGAGGGTCCATCCGAGTGAACTCTTCTTTTGTCCTCAAGGATGTTGCTTTGGTTGCGAATTTGCATTTTAACCTTCTTTCGGTTTCGCAACTCCTTGATGATGGTTTTGAAGTGAGTTTCAAGCCTAATCTCTCTCGGATTTTGGACTCTCATGGTGAGCTTGTTTGTCAGATTTTACCCTTTGGGAAGGTTTTTTGTGCGGATTTTTCTATCTCTTCCGGACCTTCTCGTCGTCTTCTTGCTGGTTCTTCTTCCGAGCTTTGGAAGTGGCATAGGAGATTGGGACATTTGAGTTTTGACTTTCTTGCAAGGCTTAGTTCAATGGACCTTATCCAAGGATTGCCAAAGCTAAAGTTCGAGAAGGATTTGGTTTGCCATCCTTGCAGGCATGGCAAGATGGTTGCCGCTTCCCATCTTCCTGTGACTGAGGTCATCACCACTCGACCCGGCGAGCTCTTACACATGGACACAGTTGGTCTAGCTCGGGTTAGGTCAGAGGGAGGGAAGTGGTATGTGGATGTAGTCATTGATGACTACTCGAGGTACTCTTGGTTGTTCTTTTTGGAGAGTAAGGATGAGGCCTTTCCACTTGTTCGAGATCTGATTCTGAGATTGAAAAATGAGCTACCTAAGAATGCCATGAGAGCTATCCGCAGTGACAATGGCACAAAATTTAAGAATGCTCACTTTGCAACTCTTTGCTCTTCTTTGGTTCTCGATCACCAGCTTTCCTCACCTCACACTCCCCAGCAGAACGGTGTTGTTGAGCGCAAGAATCGGACCCTTGTTGAGATGGCGAAGACGATGCTCGATGAGCATAGGACTCCTAGGTGGTATTGGGCCGAGGCACTCAGTTCTGCTTGCTATGTTTCCAATCGCATTTTCCTCTGAGCTTTCAAGAAGAAGACTTCTTATGAGTTGCGATTTGGGAGACCACCCAAGGTAAGTCACCTACGGGTGTTTGGGTGCAGGTGCTTCATCCTCAAAAAGGGCGGTAAGTTGGATAAATTTGAATCATGGTCTTCTGACGGTATCTTTCTTGGTTATTCTACTCACTCTCGTGCTTATCGTGCACTTAACCTTGAAACTAACCGAGTGATGGAGACTTGTGAGATTACCTTCGATGAAACTATGCCCTGTGTTTCCACTACTTTTGAGCTCGCAGGTGATGATGAAGTGAACACCAGCATCTTTGTGGAGGAGGAGCAGGACAACGCCGACTGGGGTGATCCCGAGCCGATTCCACCGGCTGCCCCCGTCGACCCTACGATGTCCACTTCGGCTTGTGGTTTCGATCCGACTACTTCCTCTACATGGGGGTTGTTCGAGCAACTTCCTTAGTCTGTGCCCGTTGCACCTGAGGGAGCTCCAGCTGCTGTCGAGGGAGAGGCCACTTCATCCAGGCAGGCTCCCCGCCACATCCAACGGCAGCACCCGCCGGAGAACATCATCGACGACATTGACCGTCGAGTCACGCAGTCCAGGTCCTATATATCTCACTTTGCTCATTCAGCTTTTGTTGCTTCTTTTGATCCCCGAGATGTTGGACACGCTTTGATGGATCCGGATTGGGTTAATGCCATGCATGAGGAGTTAGAAAACTTTGAGCGAAACCGTGTTTGGGTCTTAGTTCCTCCACCACCTAGTTGCCACCCTATAGGTATGAAATGGGTTTTCAAAAACAAACAAAGTGAGGATGGGGTGGTAGTGCGCAACAAGGCTAGGTTGGTAGCTCAAGGCTTTTATCAAGAGGAGGGAATAGACTATGAGGAAACCTTTGCTCCCGTAGCTCGTTTGGAAGCCATTAGAATCCTTCTAGCTTTTGCGGCTTCTAAGGGTTTTAAACTTTTTGAAATGGACGTTAAAAGTGCTTTCTTAAACGGCTACATAGAAGAGGAAGTTTATGTTAAACAACCTCTCGGTTTCGAAAATCCCAAGTTTCCAAACCATGTTTTTAAACTTCACAAAGCCTTGTATGGTTTGAAAGAAGCACCTAGAGCATGGTATGATAGGCTAAAAACCTTTTTGCTTGCTAAGGGCTTTAAAATGGGATCGTTAGATAAGACGTTGTTTCTCCTCAAGCAAGGCAAAGATACTCTCCTTGTCCAAATATACGTTGATGATATCATATTTGGTGGTTCTTCTCATGCTCTTGTTGCCAAGTTTGAAGATCTTATGTGCAGGGAATTTGAGATGAGCATGATGGGAGAGTTGACTTTCTTTCTCGGGTTGCAAATCAAGCAAACCCGGGAAGGGACGTTCGTGCACCAAGGCAAGTACACGAAGGATATCTTGAAGAAGTTTGACATGGGTGAGGCAAAGCCTCTTTCAACGCCCATGTCGACTACGACTACCTTGGATGCAAACGAGGAAGGAGAGGCAGTGGACCAGACCGAGTACCGAAGCATGATCGGGTCGCTTCTGTACCTGACGGCGACCTGGCCGGACATTCAGTTCGCCGTCTGCCTGTGTGCTCGCTTTCAGGCGTCTCCACGGACTTCACACAAGGAGGCGGTGAAACGCATCATGAGGTACTTGCGCTTCACTCCCGAATTTGGTCTTTGGTTTTCCACCTCTTCCTCTATTGTGCTTTGTGGTTATTCTGACGCCGACTTTGCCGGTTGCCGATTTGATCGGAAGTCCACTTCTAGGACTTGCCAGTTTCTCGGGTCTTCTTTGGTTTCTTGGTCTTCTCGCAAGCAATCTAGCGTGGCACAATCGACGTGCGAAGCCGAGTACGTTGCTGCAGCTAATTTTTGCTCTCAGTTGATTTGGATGATTGCCACTTTGAGAGATTTCGGTCTTGAGCTTACTAAGGTGCCTCTGCTTTGTGATAGCACGAGTGCAATTAGTGTGGCTAAAAATCCAGTGCTTCATTCGAAGACCAAGCACATTGAGGTCCGCTTTCACTTTTTGCGTGATCACTACGAGAAGGGCGACATTGACCTTCGGCATGTCGAGACCCAAAACCAGCTTGCAGATATTCTCACTAAGCCTTTGGATCAAGCTGCGTTTTCTCGCCTTCGGGGCGAGTTGGGTGTTTGCTTTCCTTTTTAGAGGAGAAAAGTTTTGTGCATCATAGTTCTTTTTGGTTATTTTTGTCTTTTCTTTGTCTTTCTTCTCAATTGGTGTCTTGTTAGTGTTTAGTTGGTGTCAATGCATTTTACATCTCATTTGCATTTGTCACATAGTTCATTTTAAGCTTTATACTTATAGCCAATATAATGAATCTATGCTCAGTTTGAAGTGCTTTATGTGTCTATGGTGTTGCCTAACTTAGACTCTTTTTGATCTATATGATATGCAATAGAGCAAAGTTAGAAAAGCTTTAAAACTGAATTTAAATTCCCCATGTCACCTCTGAAATGGAACTAGCATGTGTAGGCTTTTGAAGATCCTTCTTGGTTGTCTTGTATATAGCTTGTAACTATGGCTCTTATTTATTTCATTCACTACCTTTGAGCACCATGATTGATATCTAAAATGAAATTGCTCTCTGTTTTGTGAATTGGAAAGATCGAGCTAGGTCTGCATTGTGAGCACTTCACCGTGTGTTCGAGACTGCTTCCCATATGGGTCGATACTTGAGCGGTGTCGTGTATGACCAAAACCGGTGTGTCAAGTTCTTTGACTTCGCCCGGTTGGTAAGCAGTGGCATTACTTTGCTGACAACCATTCACATACAACTTAAATGTGCCTAAAACTGAATATTGGCTGCAAAACTCTGAAATTTGGAAAACTCATTCAGTTGGGTCATTGGCTTGTTGTATGAACTTTGCTAAGGGATAGTTTTACTTGCTATACATGAGATTGCTTTGAGATAGATCCTATCTTGTTTATCTTGTCTAGCTATCTCTAGGAGGTGATACCCTTTCTTTGCTCTCTAAAATAGCTTCTAAAGTGATCTTCAGCTCAACTTGAGTCTTTGTTGGGCACATAGAGCTTTTCCTATTCTCACAGGATCACATCACTTAGAGCATCTATTCATTGTATTAGCTCTAAGTATGAAGCTTTTTGCACTCATTTTGCACTTCATGGCATTTGTTGCCGGATCTTGAGTTGTTGGTGTTTGATGAGCTACATGTGTCAACAAGGGGGAGAGATGTGCATTTCATTCCATTTTTCAGCCATCTACTTCCAAGGGGGAGCAAATGTGCTTTTTGAGCTTAATTGGTATCTTTTTGATTTGGCTCTTTTCACCCTTTCTTGGATCTGGAGAGTGCTTCTCTTAGTTTTCCAATTGGTATCTTGCTCAGGGGGAGCTTTTGCTAGATGTGTTGAGTCTTTGCCTCTTCTAGAGGGTCTAGCTTGCTTTGTTGGCTCTGACAGGTTTCGATTGTTTCTTGAGCATTAAGGGACATAAATGGTTTCAATTGGTATCTTTTGAGCTCCCTTAGTGCTTAAATTGGTTTTCTGAGCTTTGAGAGTTTGTGATTGGTATCTTGGACTTGCTAGCGGTGTTGAGCCCGTTTCTGCCTCTTCTTGAGGGCTAGCTTTGTATTACCCATATGCTTTTGTTTGGCATTAGTAAGTGTCTTTGTCATGAGGTGTTTTGAAGGATGCTTTTAATTGGTATCATTTTTTTGCCTCTCTTTTAATTGGTATCGTGCTTTGAAGTCATCTCTATTGGTATCACTTTGCTTCTCTCAAGTGACCCCGTTTTGGCTTTCTTAGCTTTTTGGTCATTTGGAGAGCTTTACCTTGTCGCTCAAATCTGAAATGCACTTGTGTTGACAATGCACTCATCAAGGGGGAGATTGCGAACACATGGTGGATAAGTACCCATGTATGTTCAGCTTTGATGATGAGTGATCATCCAACACGTGAGTGTTTCAGTTTGAGTGGCTTACCCTAACCTCTGCGAAAGCATAAATGTGTGCCTGTCTATCGGTTTGTGGTGTGCAGGTGCTATGCTTAGTGATAGTGGTCAATGGCGTGGAGAAGGTCGATTAGAGGCTTGCCGTGCCGATGGACTGAGAGCGGTGAAGGGCGGAAGCGGGGCTCGGACTGAGGGACCATGGGTGCCGGCGTACTAGCTGTAGTGGCTAGTACTTGGCACCGGCGAGTGCGAGAAGACATGGAGGTAGACCGAGTCGGCCGAGTGAAGATGGTGGACGCGCGAGTCGAGTGGAGGCTCAGGGGACTCGGAGTCCGACCGGGCGAAGACAAGGTGGCTCGCATCGAGTGGTTTGGTGGTTTGGGCCTCAAAACCATCCGCGTCGGTTTCCGAGTTTGGGCTGCAAAACTCGGGGTTCGGTAGTTGAGCCCAAAGCTACCGGTGGCGGGTTTCCTGGGTTTGGGCCTCAAAACCTAGGCGGAGCTTCCGAGGAAGCGGGGATGGCACATGGCGGAATCCTGGAGGTTGCGTGGAGGCGACGGCAACTCCCGGCAGGAAGCGGGGCCGTCCATTCTAAATGTGAGAGATATTTTCCGGAGCTTGGACTGCAATGCTTAATCTAGGTAGTTCACTCAATGTATCTAGGGGGGTCTTTGGGAAATAGCCAAAGCCCAATAAGTAGGGGGTGAAGGGGTATCCCTCATCCTATCTCTTGTACCCTAATCAGTTGCCCCCACTCTCTCTCTCTCTCTAGTTCATGAGATCCCTAGGTTGCTTCCACCAACCTTTGTAAGAACTTGTGTTGGTTGCGAGGAATCGGAGGCCGTAACCTCCGTAAGCCATGGTGGCTTCGATTTCGTGATTGTGTCCCCGTTTTGCTTGTGTTCTTCGCATTTTTCTTTTGCTCTCTCTTTTGCCCAAGATGATTTCTCTTTGTTGAGAGTAGCTTTGCAAAATCCGCTTGAACCAAGTTGTTAGCAATCGTGAGGAGCTTCTTTGCACCGAAGGAATTCCTCTCAAACCTCACGAGTGCATAGATCGGGCGATTTCTTTGTGGCGTTCTTCGTTTTGCTCTCTTCTCCCCCAAATCCGAGTGTTCCTGTTTATCCTCTCCAAATTGAGCGATGATTTCTTCGGGATAGCTCCCCAACTACACTAGGATCCTGCCTACAAAGTTTGGTTGCAGTTGGTGATCATTTGGTTGAGTTTTGGGAAGATTTGGTGGAGAGAAGTTCATTTTCGCGGGGAACAGTTTTCTGTCTGTGGGCGTCGGACCAAACTGCCTGTGAGCACCGGACCATTGCAAGTAGTCCGGTGGCTCTGCTGAGGGTTTCACTCACGCGTCGGACCAGGCCCGTTAGTCCGACGGTGAGCGTCGGACGAGGTGTCCAGAGGTAGGGGGCTTGTTGTGGTTTTTGCTATGTGGCAAGTGTGTGCACCGGACCACTTCCTATAGTCCGACGGTGAGCGTCGGACTAGGTGTCCGGAGCCTAGGCACTTACTGCATGTGTTTGGGTTGAGCTCCGGATTTTCCAAAGTAGGCGTCGGACTAGTCCGGTGGTGTCCTGGTGTGCACTGGACCAAGGCACCGGACCACTTCGATTGGTCCGGTGGTCTTGACCAAGGTAGTACGGAGCCTCCTGTGCTTTGCTGTTTTCTCTCGTTTTGCCTAGGTTCTTGCCTCTTTTCTCTAGGAGTTGAGAACCTGTGTTTTGGGGTTTCCAGTGATTTTCCTCCACTGCCGGTGAGCTTTCTTTTCTCCATTTTCGACTGGGTTTTGTTTTTGGGAAGAGTGGCCCGAACATTTCGAAAGAAATTTGAGGCTCCCATTCAACCCCCTCCCCCTCTGGTCGCCGTTCTCGGTCCTTCAGAAAGCATGGCTTCATAAAAAGGTAAGTTTCCTCTCTTTATTTCTCTTTAATTTCTGAAATCTTTCTATAGTATAATCATATCTTTTAATCCCACAAAATAATCATGCTTAGCTATCATAAAATTTGAAAATGCAACACTAATAATAAAATTTTGAACTTTTCTTGTCCACAACATTTTTGCATTGTGTCTAATTAAGCATAGGAGGCCTAGCATCCTTACACTAAGTCCATTAGAGGACTTAGTGGTTCGGCCGAATGGGCCCACAGGCCCACTACCTGTGCCCTTGCTCACATTGGGATTCTCTGCCTTGGAGCAAAAATCCAAGCTTCTCTGACCTCTATAGGATTTGGCCGAATCCTCCTTCCCTCCTCTCCTCTCCACCTTTCTCCACCTCGAGATGCTTCATGTTTGACTCCCAAACAAATGAAGCTAGGAGCCAAGGAGGACATGTTTTGACTCTTTCCATCACCTCCTTGCCCCACTCCATCCTTCTCTCTCTCCATGCCATGCACAATTCTTATCCTTTGCATTTTCACTCCACTGTGAAGCATCTTGGCAAGAGAGATTTGCTAATCCCTACAATCCAAACTACCACTCATCTTTGCCACAAATAAGAAGATTGACATCACCATACCTTAATCAGTTTAACTCTTTTCATCTCTTATCTCAAGAAGTGTGTCACTATTTATTGGAGCTTAAAACACTCCTATCATCACAAAAGACTTGTTGATCATGACACATTAGCAAATGACCATGCCATTCTCTCCAACCACTCAAAACCAAAAGGGAGAGCATCTCTGGTCATTTTTCAGGCAGAGCAACATGACCCATGTCCTCTCCCTACTCTCCAGTTCTTTCACTTTGGCATGGTGCACCAAAGCAACCAAGGATGCATTCGGCCGAATCTAGGGGAGGTCCCCTCCTCCTAAATTTTGTCGAGCATCTCTGCCACACCACTATCTTGCAAAATAGGGACTCTGAGGCCATGTGTGGTGTTCGGCCGAATGGACCCACACCCCCATTTGCTCTCCCCTCTCTTCTGCTATATGAACACAAGTAGAGCCACTACCTCAGACACACACTCTCGAATATAGCAGCTCACAATGCCAAAAATCCCTGGCCATCTCTTCGGTTAGCTTCAACGCTACTCAAGCAAAGGATTCTAGCTTAGTTAGCTAGAGTGATACAATGAAGTCTATTAAGAAAGCAATCCAAAAGGCTCGCAACTCGGTTAGTGGGAGTACATCCAGAAACTCCCAGAGAGAAAGCTCTTCCCAAGGCACCGGTATCATCGGTGCTAGGGAGAAAGAAGCAGTGCCTGAAGAGGTACCTCATTTGGAGGCACTCATGATGACCACAATGAGGGCCTATGATCAACAAAGTGATCTTTGGTTCGACCAACTAGAGCATCAACGATATCTATCTCTTCGGAATCAATCTTTTGAGCATACAAGAATAATGGATCCGAGTCTTCTCTCCAACGTAGGTATGACCACCGAGTTCGAAGCTATCTTCTCTACTCTTGGTTGGTCTAGCTTTTGGCAAATAGAAGAGTTTGGGATTGAATTGCTCACCATAGAATTTGTATGCTCTCTCCAAACCTCTAAGATTGGAACTACTTTTTGCATGTTTAATCAAAGCTATAGTTTAACTTGGAGTCATCTAAGTGCTGCTCTTGGTTTTGATAATTCATGTTTGATAGACTTAGAATCTGCCTTGCGTAGTTTCAACAAAAGGAAATTTTGGTTCTCTATTTCTGCTCTAAAAGATTGCTCAAATCCTAAACCCGAGGAAATTCACAATCCAACCCTTCGGTTCATATATCTTTGGATAAAATGACTTTGTTTCCTGAAAGTAATGCTAACTTGATAAATGACATGGAATTAAAATTACTCTGTGTCATGGTCAACAAAATTCAAATCTCTCCTGTTAAATACTTAGTAGAGTTTTGGCAAAGTTCAATTGAGAGTAATGAGCCTATTCAATTCACATCTTTAATTACTCGTCTTGCCGAATCAATGAACCTACTAAATGGCACACATCCTTTCGTTTACATCTCTGCTCCGTTAGCTATGATTTCTGAAGAATATCTTAAGCATGCTCATGTTCAAATGCTAAAAAGAGATGCCAATGGTGACTTAAAAATGATTTGCAATGGCCATACAATTGAGGTGCCTCTTCCAAATAGGCAACTTCAATTGTATAGGACCCAAAAGCTAACCCTTAATTTAGATCAAGGAATTGGGCAAAGAGATTTTGCAGGCTCAAACAGGAGAACTCAGGAGGGGCAACACTTTGTTCATCTTGAGCAAGGTGGTCCTTCCCGAGGAGCTGTTGGCGAGGAGGAAGACGATGCATCTTCCGATCCTATGCACACTTCCAGTGGCATGCCTCCTCGCCCATCACGCCCGCAACAACCACGAGCATCCACACAAGAAAGGAGGCATCGTGGGCTGTGGCAAGAATTCGATCACCTCACCAACAACCTTGGTGAGTTGCGTGTTGAGCACGATGAAACAGCGCGCATCGTCCAGCAAACCACCGAGAACATTCAAGCAATGCAAGAAGAACAACGGCGGTATTGGGACTTCTGGTGGCAACAACATCCACATCCGCCGAATTATTAAGCAAAAGACAAGCTTGGGGGAAATTCTCTCCCCCACTAAGGTAAGTTTTCAATTCAGTATTTTAATTATGCAAGTTAAATTTCATAATTTTAATTCCAGCATTTTATCTCTGCGAAAAAATATATGAAAACTAAAAAAAAGAAATTTTCCTCCATAAATTAATTAAGTTTTATTTCCCTTAAAATAAAATTGTTTCATAGTATCTACCTTTCATATGGAAATGATGAATAGTTGCTCTGCCAAATACTTCTCTAGTATTTAGTTTACAGCTTGATATTTCTCTAAGTATGAATTACTTGGCTTAAAAGAAACCATCATGAGCTCCAAACTGTTGTGGGTTGCAAATGTTGTAACTAAGTCTAAGTTGTTGTGAGACATGATATGACAAGATGAGAGCTGCTATAATATTTTTCTAAGAAAGAATGATTATCGGAGTTTTATTTATTAAAATGATAAAACAACTTCTTGTTCCTCAATGGTGAAAATTCCCACCAAAGCCATACATGATCTTTCATGATATAAGCTTTCTACATAAGCTGCTTACTTTGTGTTAAGTTTGGTCAAGTTTTGTGACCCTTGTTGAGAGATTTATCATGCTCCCAAGATCAAGATCATGTACATGCCACATATACATGCTGCTTCTACACTGGAAGTACGCAGAAACATGCCTTACATTCCCACATAGTTCATACTCCATGCTCTAAGTAGAAGAACTCTCTCTAGTTTATTGTTAGAAAATAAGACATAGACTATGCAAAATTTCAAGGACATTTTGTAGTCCTAATCTTTTTATGAGCTGTCCAAAGCTCCTCGAAAAAAAATGAAGATGATGAGCATTTCCAAAGCTCAGAGAAAACTCAGAGAATAGCTATGTCTCAAAATAATTTTAGGAAAGAGAGATTATCCACAAATAGGAGTATTGATCATTCACCATATTTCCACACACTTGCACATATTGAGTATGACATTTCTCTCCTTGGGTCCGGGATTTGACTTTGAATATATGCAAGGTAAGTTTGCTACTTCTTTGGTCCCTACCTACAACTCTACATAAGCTTTTAGAGATAAGATAAAAGAAGGCAAACTTTTGATATATACCTTGGTGAGGAAACATACACCTGTTGAGCGACTCGAGAGTACCATCTGAGGAACATTAAGTTTTCTTTTACAAAACATTGCAAAACCTCCGATATGAAACTTGTGAAAGAATAAGAAAACTAGCGCTCAAATCAAGTTATTCTATATCTCAATCGCCCAAGACAAAGGAAAAAGCTATAAGCCCCATGGAGGACTAAGGTAATATGGGTGAATCTTTATTGCTGAATTTTTCAGACAAAAGAGAAGTATGATTGTTGTAAATTTAACACTCTTGAAATATGAAGCATTTCAGCAACTCGTGGTCCACCATGCTAAGTTTAACTATTTGCTCGGGACGAGCAAAGGTTCAGCTTGGGGGATCTTGTTGGCACAAGTTATGACCCACTTTTATATAACTAAAATGATGCCAATAACTCAGAATCAAGGAAGAAGCAATCATTGCATGAACATTCTTTATTAAATAACGAGTTCCACATGTCCATGAATATTTTAATGCAGATATGAAGAAATGGGACAAAAGACAAAGAGATCAACATGACAAACACTTCAGAACGATAAACCACTTCACATGACAGGTGGGACCAGCACCAGGATGGACGAGGTGGGCCAGGGGCCCATAGGACCATTCGGGCGAACCACTCCTGGGCCCATCTGGCCCCTCATTCAGACCCTGACCAATGGGCTACACCCACAAGGCCAGGGAATGGCCCACTGGCCATAGGACCATTGGGCCGAACCACCACTTTGGTCGGTTGGGTCCCTCTCAACCGCCACAACAAAGCACACATGTTGGAAATCCAATCCGTCCATTCTAGGCGGTTGTCTGGCGGTTTGATCCAAGGGAGAAGGATTGAAGCTCCCTGGATCGATGACGTGGCGCTGGAGTAGACCCTACTCCACCTCCCACTATAAATAGAGGCCTAGACCTCCCTCTCTAATCATGATGTAATCCATACAAGCCATTGTTGCTATCAAGTAGAGATTAGTCTAGTGGTGTTCTCTAGTGTGGGAGTTAGAGTTGAGTTGAGCTTTGCTCGGGCTTTCCGGAGTTGTCTTCCCGGAGGATCTGGTATAAGCTCTCGTATCTTTTCCCTTTTGTAAGACATTACTTATTCAATATAATATTCCTTCCTTACTTTACTTAGCCTTTACTTTGTGCAATATTATACTTGTTATAGTATTGTTGTGGATTATCTTGTCAATTAGTTATTATAAACTAGATTGAGATCCTTGTGGCCTTTCCTGTATGCGATCATCGCCTATCATAAGGTGTTCTAGTTGTAGTACACAATTAGAGTAGTGAGAATAGGTGTAAGCGTGGTGCTTATACTTAATCTTACCTTTGGTTATCGCTTGTTGCACGGATTGTTTGTGGTAGCTAGCAAGAGGTGACAGCCTTGTCTAGTCGTTGTATTCCACCACGTGTTTATAGGCAAGTTCTTAAAAGATAAGGCCCCCGTAAGAAGAGGGCGCGGTCCAGTAGGAGTTTTGTCCTCCTACTGATCTATCCCCTCGCCTAGCATACTTGTATTGAGGAATCAATTGATGTTTGTCTCAGCTGTGTGCCATAGTTAAATCCACAAAGGTAGAGTTGGAATCACATGAGTCCTTTACTCTCTCGTTGTCCTCCCGCATAGTTATACTCACTAGTCATCTCTTATTTATCTTTACCGGTTTGTTACATCATCACCTTCCCATCATCACCTTCCTATCATTATATCGACTACCCCTTACACTAGTTGGTACTAAATTGAGGTGATCTCTAGGATCTCTCTTTTATTATCATTTCTAGCTTTGCTTTCCTTTGGGAGAATAAATACGATGCCCCGGAATACTCCGAGGTGAAGTTCTACAACGGTATAATCTGTGCGCTTGCGGATTTATCCAATAGTCATAAGAAATACCAACAGAGAGTTGTCCAAAGTGTAATGCAAGTAGGTACAAAACGAATAAATACTATAGAGAGGAATAGTGAGCTGCCTCGATGTGTAAAGGAAAGAAGCAAAAAAGACTCAATAGAGATCAAAACCCACAAGCAAAGAAAAATACAAAGTCGTAGACTATTATGCGCAGAAAAATATTCCTACTTTGGTGATGTGGTACATATCTATGGTCGATCAACTGACGTGTTTGTTTGCTAACCCAGAGGATCCCAAACTTATGAGCTGGCATGCTTCTGATGAGCACAAAGACAATGGGAAGCTTCGACACCCAGCAGATGGTCAGCAGTGAAAAGATTTCAATGAAAACCACAAGGATTTTGCAAAGAAACCAAGAAATGTTAGGTTCACACTGAGTACTGACGGAATGAATCCATTTGCTGAGAGGAGCAACACGCACAGCACATGGTCGGTGATCCTCACCATCTACAACCTTCCTCCATGGTTGATGCAGAAGCGAAAGTACCTCTTGCTAACCATCCTTATCTCTGGACCTACACAGCCTGGAGTTGACATGGATGTTTTCTTGGAGCCCTTAATGGAAGACATGAAGATATTATGGGAAACAGGTGTTAAAATGTTGGACGAGTACTGCAAAGAATGATTCATGTTGAGAGCAATTATCTTTGTTACAATAATGTTGAACTATATAGTCTACTGCCCCATCAGGTAACAGTAAAGGCAAAAGAGTTTCCAACATAGTCAGCAACCTCAAATTTGTTTTCGCAAAGAAGACAATAGATACAAAACCAAGAAAGGATGTCAAACCAACTCCAGAGGCTACATTCAAGAAGAAGTCTAATTTTTATAGTATTTATCATATTGTCCAGAGTTAGACATCCACCATGCGATCGATGGTATGCACGTTCAGAAGAACATGTTTGAAAGCCTAAATGGAACCTTGTTAGAAATGTAGGGCAAGACAAAGGAAGAACTAAATTCACGCATGGACATGGTATAGTTAGACATAAAAAAAAGAACTTCACCCTATTCTTCAAGAAAATTGGAAGTACCACCTCCCGGCAGCAAGCTACAACCTCAATAATGATAATAAACATGTTATGTGTGTGTGGCTGAAGAATTCGAAAGTCCCATTTGGATTCTGCTCTAGCATACAAAGTATTATGTCAATGAAAGACCTTACACTCACCAACTACAACTCACATGATTGTCATGTCATGCTAGCTACATTAATCCATATTGCCATCAGGGCTATAAATCCAATGTGGATAATGGTTGTAGTCACACGTTTGTGCTACTTCTTCAATAGGATCTCATATAAGGTGATTGAATGTGATGAGTTGTCATCTCTTAAGGAATTTGCAGTGGAGATAGTGTCACAGTTTGAGATGTGTTTTCCTCTAGTATTCTTCGATATTATGGTTCACCTTGTGGTGCACCTGGTTCCACAGACAGAGGCACTGGGTCCCATGTATTTGCATGAGATATGGACGTATGAACATTTCATGTCAAAACTAAATAGTTATGCATCAACTCATGCTTGTCCTAAGGCTTCCATGGTAGAGGATACTTAACCGAAGAGGCAATTGAGTCTGGAGGTCCTAAAAGACCATGTTGCAATAGGTTTGCCTCCATCACGACATGAGGGTAGAACTAAATGTATGTATTAATTTGTGTCTATCCTTTATAAATAATAATATTTTATTTTAATGTATGTAATGATGTGATTATTAATATATGCTATATTTCCGCGATGAGTTCTCCATGCAAGGACTAAGCACAAGGGTCCGTTCACACAGAACAAGCCCCAGGGTCCGACCCCACCGAGAAAGTACAAGATACCCATAAAACGGGCCAAGCCCTAGGGTCATCCGACCCCACGGAGCAAGTATAAGAAAACCAAGCATAAAGGGTCTCTTCTCTAGATATGAAAGCATTAGCGACGACATGAAGCCTCCCGAAGTGAGGAAGGATCGTCGTGAATTGCAACATGACCCTGATTATAATCTAGAAGTCGATGAGGTAATTATTTCATGTTTTCATGTTAGTATGTAATTATCCCAAAGTGATGTCCCCTAAATTTATAATCCCTCCCTCTTTATATTCATAATATCTATATTCAGAGGGTATTGTCTCAGATGCAAGAGCTGATTTTGCAACATGAAGTGGCACATGCCAAACACGCACCAGAACCGACCGCGATGATGAGCACTGAGAGATCAAGGAAAAGGAAGAGGAGCGGTTTTAAACGAGGCGAGAGAGGATTGAACAGGTTTCCAGACGACATATATGTCATCTTAGAAGTCAGCCCAATCGGACAACCCCTAGCTTAAGAGGAGGCCATACCAAAGTACTGGAACATAATTGGTTTCTGTTTTAGGGACATTCTTGACATCACTATTCGGCAGTGGTTCAGTGTGTCAGATGATGACAAGACAAGAATTTGGTATAAAATGAAGACGAGATTCTAGTTTCCTCGAAACATACCAGAGGCACTGATAAAGGAATTTACAATGAAGCGGTGTGCGATCAGTTTCCGAAATTGGAGGTCCGAGAAGAATACCAAGTTTGTGAAGAGAGGGTTGGACCCTACAACAAGATATAAGATTTCTAAAGGGTGGTGGACAATCTTTCTAGAGCAGAGGAGAGAGACAAACTTCTTAACTATAAGTGAAGCCAACTCTGCTCTTGCTAAGAAGAATAAGTACCACCACCATCTAGGCACAGGTGGTTATTAGCGTCAGGTTCCCAAATGGCGGCAAGAAGAGGCTGCAAAGAAGAGATAGGGTTGTCGGTGCTGTCCGAGCAAGTTGGTGAAAGGTCCGCGAATTCGATTCATACGCGAAAACCAAAGTAAACCGAGAGCAGTGTGTCCTTTGATGACCCAATGGTTGAAGAAGTAGCAAAGAGCAACTTTGCGGTGGCAGCCAAGAAGCAGGAAGATAAATTCAAGCCATAAAGGGAGAGGGACATCCTTAGTAAGGGTCTGGGTAACCCTGAGCATCCTGGCCATGTTTGAGGCTTCTCATCCAAAGAAGGATGAAAGGATGGATTCAGCCCTCAGTGGCAAGGTGAGTACAAGAAGCATGATCGATACTAGGAGGAAATGGCAAGTTATTGAAAGGAGGAGGCTAAGAAAGAGTTTATGCAAAAATTGCTACAAGATCCTCCTCTTGGGTTGATCCAGAAACTGGTAAGTGTGGTGTCAAATCAACAAATGAGCGCTCAGGCACCACAGATGCTCCCAGTGGTGTCACAATGTCCAACCGACATTCCAAGCAATGTCGCATCTATAGCGAACAAGGTTCAATATCCAGTTGATGACATTGTTACTCCTATACCCTAGACATAAGATATGGTATTAACAATCACGTACAAGGGAAGTAGCCATGGGCAAAGCGATCCCAGGATGCAAATACCATGGTGCTAACATTCCTGAAGATTACTGTAGAGTAAAAGTATCGATCGTGGTCCAAGGATATGAGGACGAGATTTTAGACATCCCTAGTCCCGAGGACATTGAGAAACTCGGGCAGGCTATAAACAATTTCTTCTTTTGGCCTCGGCAGGACGTCTAGCTGAGGAAGCCACCACCATCACCAGCAGTTGAGGAGTCATCAGCACCTACTGATCCTCTTCCAAACCCACCACCATCACCTCTCCATTCTCTTATGACCCTCAATCATCACTTCCACATTCTCTTCCTGACCCACCACCATCACCTCTGCATTCTCTTCCTCACCCACCACCATCACCTCCCCATTCTCTTCCCAACCCTCAATCACCACCTATACATTCTCTTCCTGACCCGCCACCATCACCTATGCATTCTCTTCCTAACCCACCACCATCACCTCCCGATTCTATTCCCGACCCTCAATCACCACCTCTATCACCTCTGCCACAGTTAGCACCATCTTTGCCATCTTCTATCTTCTCATCGAGGGTCTTCGGATTTGTAGTTGAAGGCTGGACTTGCTTTCTCACTCCCCCAGTTTACTTATTGGGCAGCCCAAATACAATGGTGTTTGTGCATCATTTCTCATTATATCACTAGCTTTTTCAATTGTATAGCACTAAGGAATCTGCCTTGCACATCATGTAGTAGCTGAGAAAAATGTCATCATTTTCCTTTGTGTCGTCATCTAACGTATTTCTAAACACATCATCATTAGTAGGCACAAGTTCTGTGTAATCTATAGCCACAACCTTGCTAGACATGGTCACATCATCATTGTATTTTTGTGAAACATTTTGACCAACCTCCCTATACATAGTCCAAATCATGTAGTATCTCATGAACCACCTGATAATCAAGACAATTGTATACTCCATGTCACCTCATTTTCTTGTATTCTTGCAATCTTTATATGGGTAGAATAAAGGCCGATTTGAGTCCCCAGCATTGGCTCCGGTCAGCCTGGGCTTTTTTTTAACCGCAAACCGCAAACCGAACCGCACCGAGCCGAATTGTCGGTTTTTTCGGTTTTCAGTTCGTTGTTCGGTTTCTGTGTTTGCACTGTTCGGTGTTCAGCTTCGGCTTCGGTTTTATACTAAAACCGAACCGATTAACCGATTAGAAACTCTCTGTACGCACTACGCAGTTACGCACACACACATGTCGCTCCCCACCCCAAACCCCAGCCCAGCAACGGAGCAGCCCACCACACGGTCCATCCTGGGCTCCTGCCTTAGTGCCTCCTCGTCAGTGGTGAATCGAGTCAATCGACAGACTCGTCCTCTCCCCTCCGGACTCCCGACTCCCGACCTCCCTAAACCGCGTCGCGCTGCCGCAGCCCGCAGAGCGCAGACCTCGCTGCGGCGCTGCCTGCCTGCCTCGCCGGCTCGCCCCAAGCCCCCAACCATACCTCGCTGAGACGCGGACAGGCGCACCGCAGCAGGCCGCAGGCGGACGCCGGGACGCGGACAACCCCAGCCCCCAGATGCGGACGACCGGAGCAGGTCGCGGCGAGTGCTGGCGGTCGGGACGCGGACGCCGGCACCGCGGCAGAGCCCCGCGGCGGGCGACCGGAGCAGGTCGCGGCGAGTCAGGCCCGCAGTCGGGCGTCGGCAGTCGGCACCTGGGTTGTCACTGCTGCATGCTCGAAGAATATTTTGGGTTATTCGGTGAAAACTGAAAACCGAAATTTATAAACCGAAACCGAATTTTGCGGTTTTCAGTTTTCTGCAGAACCGAACGGGTGATGCAGCCTAAAAACCGAAGTTTTTATAACCGAATATACCGAACCGAATTATCGATTAAAACCGAACGCCCAGGCTGAGGCTCGGGCGAGCTTGATGAAGTCATCGATGCTTGTCAAGTATAGTCGGTCAGTAAATGGCTAATCATACATCCACCCTCGATCCATGTCTACATAGAGAAAATGGGTAGGGTAAGTATAGGAAAGTTAAAATTCCTAATGCCTATGATTCTACACAAATATTTAAACAAAAATAAAATTTTGTAGCCCCATAAAAATTAAAACTGCTAAAATAATTATTTTACAACATGGCACATAAAAATAGAGACATAAATTCTAAAAAAAATTGAGTCTTGATTGTAAACAACATTTTTGTAGCTCATGAGTACAATTAATTCTACCATAATTGAAATTGGTCACCCTATTTCAAATGCTAATGATTCTACACAAATAATTAAATGAAAATTAAATTGGTAGCCCCATAAAAAATGAAATTGCTAAAATCATTATTCTACAACATGCACATAAAAATGGAGACACAAACTCTAAAAAATGAGGCTTAGTCATGAACAACAATGTAGCTCCAAAAAATAGATTGGTATGTCTCACATGGATTTTCTCACATCAAAATCGAATATGGTAGGTGCCATGTAGCAATCGTATACACTAACATTCTCATAGGTGTATTCACCACAATGTTCATGCTTTGCTCAAGATCAAATTGAAATGTGCTCTTTAAAATGGAGAAATTAAACAACTACAATAAGAATCAATCTCCAAAAGCCAAAGCATTGTATCCAAAGGAAAGTATGCTTGTTACTAAACTTAAAGTTAGAAGATGATGCTAGTGTTTGAAAATCCCAGAGTTTTCTTGAAAATTTTGGTGAAGAGCTGCCGCAACAATGGAGGGGAGGGGAGAAAACACGTCGAGCTATTTTGTGCTGCTCGGACAGAGGAGGGATGAGAGGTCGCGCTTATGTATTGTGGTCTGTGGCCGTACCTCAATCATTATTGCTTTCGTCAAAATATGAACCGGCAATAAAGATGCATCACTGTCGGCCGCACATAATCCGGCAATGATGGACCGACAGTGATGTTTGAATCTGTAGTAGTGTAAGCTTATCTTCCTGAGTAATCCCTTTCAATGAAATAAAGATCATAACCTTTCTCTTGTATTTTATAAATTTTAGACCTCCAAAGACTCCAACTGCTCGGGATGGAAAGATAATGTTCAAGGAAGATGGGTATATATTGTTGCAAAGGAGAGATTACTGGAAACAATTCCTATATATACTAGTGTAACCTGCCTAATTAAGGAAACCTATGAATCCCACCTCTGGAAACTATAATATAGTAATACTTCATCCCAAAATAAGTGTCATTCTTAGAATTCAAACTTTTTAACTGTGGCCAAATATATACATAAAATTATTAATATTTTTTATGCATAATAAATATTATTAGATTAATTGTTGAATGTATTTTTTATAACAAACTTATTTGAAATTAAAAATGTTGCTAATATTTTTCATAAATTTACTAAAACTAGAAAAGATTTACATGAATGGTTTTTAGGTGACGCATGGGTATACAGCCCATATATAAAAAAACAAATGATAGCACGTGGGACATGCTACTCCTTGTTCAGAGCTATATATATATATATATATATATATATATATATATATATATATATATATATATATAAAGAAATTTTTAACTATGACCTGCGCTATGTTAGAAATAATTTTCAAATGCGTAATCAATTTTTTTACCAGATACAGCTCTATAAAGAAAACTATATCTAAAAATCGATCGGATACTCATCTCTAAAAATATCTAGAGACACATGAACCTATACATAATAAATAGTTCTGACCGAGACTCTACGAATCATTAGTACAGTAATGCGGCGATCGAGCAGAGGATACACTAGAATTTTTTTGGTTTTATATCCGGCCGGATACGTATATTGGTTATTACTCGTTGGTTCCCTCCGGGTGCCCGAACGTAACATGGTAATTTCTGCTAGGACGTACTAGTACGGTGCGGAGCGAAATAATGCAGTGCAGGCAGGAAAAAAGGGGAGGTGAAACATTGAAAAAGAAAAGCATCTGCGAGCTGCCGTGCCGATGCCGACTGCATGCCGAGCGGCAAGCGAGAGATGCCGTACTACGTCCCTCGGGAGTCGTGTGCGCGTGTGGGGCCCAACCCAACCCAACTGAGGACTGAGGTGAGGGACGGCACGCAGACGCAGGTGGTCCCATGCATGTGTGTGTGGTGCCCCCTCCTAGACTCTACCGCTCTAGTGTGTATATGCCGGTCCATTGTCCCCTCCTGCCCTAATGCCTCCAACGCCTACCTCCTGCAAAATTACCGCTACACCTCAGGCGCCTGCAGGGCCCCCTTTTCCTTGTTGTGTTGTGTCAACCACACGTACTATGTACTCATCCTTTGGTTACAAGTGTCATAAACAAGCATACTACTAGCTACCTCCATTCTGCAAAATTCTTCTTCATGGGAGAACATGCATTAATTGTGGAGAGTCTAGGGCCATCAGAAGCAATTAATAGTGTGAGAGAGATCAAAGAGTCATAAATTAGGGGGTGTGGAATGAGCATTGAGCCAATGAATGACATGTATAGAGGTACATATATGTTTCATGATGTAACAATGAACAATGATTAATTGTCACATACATGCACCCCAGGTTCCCAATTTTTTATAAAACCAGCAGTGGCAGGTGCATGCAGGTGTGCACTCACAAACTATTCTAGGTCCACAACCCTCTCTCTCATTTGTCTTTTTATGTATGAAATATTGAGATTTCCTTTAAACTCGGCATCACCCAAAACTACCTAGTCACTAAAGTAAAAAAATCAACTGAACTACTCCCTTTATCCTAATTAGTGAGGGCAATGTGGTCTTATTATTTTGTCTAAAAACACATGGAAACCTCATATTTCAGAATGGAGGGAGTAGCACATGTACAATGAAAAAACTAAATTTATCTCATTATGCACATAGGTATCTAGGGATCCATTGCATAAGAAAAAGAGGAGTTGTTATATTTCAATTGCCTGAATTTCTAAGGGGATGTTTGGAAGGCTGAAACATTTTTCATTCTTGCCTAGAACCCAAGAATATGTGTCAAACGGTTAAGAAAGTGAAACATTTCTAGTAGAAAAAAATTCCAAGCAATCCAAGTTTTCTACCTACAAATATAAATCGGTGAAAACAAGATTTTGTAGTGATTCTGATTCTCCAGCCAAATTAATGGTCTACTAATTCTGATTCACAATCCAAAATGTTTCTGAAAAGAATCTAAATCTGAAATGTTTATACGAGAAACTAGATCCCTACCAAATGGGCCCTACAATATATCAAAAGGACAACTCACAAGAGACAATTCTCAAATTTTTCTGTATAATCAAACAATGGCAAAGGTGCATGTCCTATGAACAATAACAAAAAACTACGACACTTATAATATAGGAGAAGTGGACAAGTAAACTAAAACGGTCATCCAAAAGAATAAATTTTGTTGCAACC
Source organism: Microstegium vimineum (assembly GCA_022036555.1). NCBI lineage: Eukaryota > Viridiplantae > Streptophyta > Magnoliopsida > Poales > Poaceae > Microstegium > Microstegium vimineum. The sequence continues at coordinate 21,365,325 of CM039120.1, read as the reverse complement.
TCTATATACATACGATTACTTTTATGGAAGAGAGAGTCGGCTGTTTCATGGGTATATACAAACAAGAAGCTGATTCTAACTCCATATGCATGTATCACAAAGCTGGAAAGCTAATAACTCTAGATGTATGGTAGGGTATGTACTTAACGTACCTATGTCGTTGCACGTGCAAGCCCCTCCTACGGCCTCACCCCCACTACTACACTACCAATCATTCAGAACACCCTCTCTCTGGCCGGCCTCTTTAGCTAGCTAGCTATATAAAGCAAGCAGAGCCTAGCGCTCTGTATCTCTCCCCCATCAGCAGACCAGCACCACCACCAATCACACCAGCTCCCTCTAGAGCTAGCCCTCTCTTCCTCCAACACTTGTTGCTCCCCTCCCATCCCCTCAAGCCTTGTTCACTGAATTTCTGGTCGTCATGCACAGCTACAGAGCCATGCACCCGTACACTCATCACCCGTACCAGCTGAACCACACCGCCGCCGCCGTTGCGCCCACCAAGCACGGCAACCACGGCCATGGCCATGGCGAGGAGGAGGACGACCAGTCCATGCTGCTCCTCTCGCTCTGGCCTCCCGGCCACCACCACGGCATCGCCGCCGCCGCCGCCACTTCGTCGGCGTGCTCGTCTCCCCCCATCTGCGCCACCACTGCCACCGCCGCCACCTCCATGGCCTCTGCCGCTTCTTGTTACCCTTGGCTCGCCCACCACCAAAGCCATTACAATGGCGTCGTCTGCGGCGGAGGGAGCAGCAGCAGCAGCAGCTTCCTGTTCCACGAGCAGCAGCAGCAGCAGCAGCAGCAGGAGCCCGATGTGAGCATCTCACTGTCCATAGCCCCTCCCTGCAGCAACAACGCGGCTGCTTCCAGTGGTGGTGCCGGCGGTGGCTTCGCTGCGCCGGCGGCACCGTCGACGGTGACGACGACCGTAACCCCGGCGGGCGGGAGCCAGCAGGTGCCCAGCCAGTACTGGATCCCCTCCGCCACCGAGATCCTGGTCGGATCCACGCAGTTCTCCTGCGCCGTATGCAACAAGACCTTCAACCGCTTCAACAACATGCAGGTAACTAACTAACTAACTATATATATGACGAGACCCCGTACGTTGCCCTAATTAATTAATGGCTGTTATATATATATATATATATATATATATGGCTGCTGCATCAACAAATGTAATGAACACAACAAAACAACCAAGCAGATGCACATGTGGGGCCACGGTTCGCAGTACCGCAAGGGTTCCGAGTCCCTGCGCGGCGCCATCACGGTGGGCACGGCGCCGCCGGCGTCTCTGATGCGTCTTCCCTGCTACTGCTGCGCGGAGGGTTGCCGGAACAACATCGAGCACCCACGGGCGCGGCCGCTCAAGGACTTCCGCACGCTACAGACGCACTACCGGCGCAAGCACGGCGCGCGGCCGTACGCGTGCCGCCGCTGCGGCAAGCGCTTCGCCGTGCGCGGTGACTGGCGCACGCACGAGAAGAACTGCGGCAAGCTCTGGTTCTGCGTCTGCGGATCCGACTTCAAGCACAAGAGGTCTCTCAAGGACCACGTCCGCTCCTTCGGCGGAGGCCACGCGCCGCACATCGTCGAGTCTGTCACCGTCGAGGACAACGAGGAGGACGATGACGACAACGACGACGCCGATCTGCACACTTTTGAAGACAACGGCAACGGCAATGGCAACGGCGGCGCCGGAGAACCCAGCGACATGGTGGTCGTCTAGGCTTTTGCTTCTTCATTCGATATGACGATGGAACTACTACTACTCCACTGATGTGTCGTTGTTCGTTCTCTGCTGCTGCTTGTTACTCGTAATTAATTAAGTTATTAGCTAGCTACCTTATTAATGCTCATCTCTTACTCTTAGCCACCGTACATACGTCTTAATTTTTAGCTATATATATAGATTTCAGTAGCCATATACTAGTAGTTCCTTTTAATTAATTAGCTGGTGATGCAATATTCATGAGTCGTCGTCGACGTATATATATGTGATGCGCTTTGCTTTTGCAATTTTTGCATAGCAATATATGCATTACTACTATATATATGGTCGACGTACGTACGTACAAGTAGACTAGCAGTTTTTTTTTATTTGACCTTGTTGGTTATCATATATAATCGCATGTGTCAAAGCTAGCTAGCTAGCTAAGGGAGGCGGGGTCCCTCGTACTATACCTTGATACCACCACGCCGGCCGGCGGCACTGCATGCAGATAGGTGTCGATCGATCGAGTTGGTACGGTACGGTGTGTGATGGTCATTTCTTGTACCTGTGCATGTCGTGTGGTCTTTATCTGTGCCCAAAGCTCTACCACTGTTTCATAGTGTCTCGTGCATGCATGTTAAGAGAGAGATGAGTGAAAAAAAGAGCTGGAGAGAGAGACACTGTCGAACTATCGTATGTAGTAGTCTCTCTCATGTCTCCCTGTGTCTCGATCTGTCTGAGGAGTAACGTAGTAGGAGAGGAGTACGAGAGTACGTGTACCAGCAGGCCGGCATCAGCTGCTAGCAGCAGTGTCTGGCTACTCCTCGTGACTTACTGTTGCTATCTTTCGCCGCTGAGTTTATTTTGCTGCATGCATGCTACGAGCAGCAGCAAGCAGCGAGTGAGAGAGTGTGCTACGCCACCTGCGTGGTTCGCAGCTAGTAGCATTGTGTTACCACAACGATGCCTCGTCAACCTCTCGGATGCTTCTCTTTTGTGCTTTCCCTCGCCGGCGACTAGTCATGTCGCCCCGGAGCTATCTAGAGGTCATCTCAGGCCTGCCGCGCGCTGCCCATGCATCGTCGTCGTCGATCGCCTCTCGCTCATGATCTTTTCCTCGTCGTCACCTCTCGCGCAGCCAGCAGGGCCTTTTTCCTGCATGTCTTTTCACCCACATCTGTAGTAAAAACCAAAACTACGTACTCATCGCCAAGGGCATGCATGTGGTAAAAAAGAATCCAGCATGCACCGGACCTCTTTCTTTCTCTCTTTCTTTCTTTCTTTCTTTCTTTCTTTCTTTCTTTCTTTCCCTACGACTCTGCCTGCGAGCTAAGCCTGCAACTTGCGATCACTTTGTGTCAGCTGCCAAGGTATACAGACACTCAACTTTACACTCCACAGGGATACTACATCAGATAAAGCCCGGGGAATTACATGCCTACGGTCTACAAAGCTAGCTAGCTCTACCACACACATAAATATATGCATGTTACCCTGCTTTTTAACTCGATCGTCTACACTTACAAAAAGTAGGATTCATGAGAAAGGCCGGGGGATCGATGCAAACCCTTATATATATATATTGCATGTACAATTTACACTAGCATATTCATATGACAATAAAATTAAGTGCTGTTTCAAGAGTAACTAAAGTCAGATTAATTAGGCCAATTCTTCAGTGCCAGTGCCATGTTTGCAACTAGCTAGTGTAGGATCGAGTGACTACCCTGAACTTCAGTTTTTAGCATTCCGTTTAAAACCTTCACTCGTTGGAGACTCTAACCGTCAGTTTTCAAGTCAATCTATTTTCCATCTAACTTTTTTCAAAGTGGGAAGTTATAAGAAGCACCACCCTCCAAATTAAAGTGCACAAATATATGGCCTTTTTACTATGTCATCATGTTGTCTTCAAAAGCTGTCTTGTTAGCATTTTTATATTTAAAACATGTTGGTAGAAACTAAAAGAGTTTATTGTAATAACAATGTATGGTTTCGATAATGTTGACGATGATTAATTAGGGTGGTCAATATGAAATAGTACCATGGTAATTAAGATACCAGTGTAAAAATTATAAGGGTTGATTGATTGTATAACTTGTGTTGTTTTTGGAGCACACAGATGTTCCCTAACTAACCTAGATTTAGGGGTTGTCTGCTTGAAAGCCTCCCAAGCAGCTTATGTCCTAAGCATGTACTCCAGTCCCTGTATCCAAAATTGGATGCATGGGATATGCCTACATGTTCCTAGCAAGATTGCTTGACAGGAACTAAAAAGGGAACATCTCTACCAGATATCCCAATCCAATCACCTAACTTAATGAATAGTAATTTATAAGATGCCTCTCATCTCCGGAACCTATAATTATTAAGAGATCTCCTAAAACAAACATCATTTCTCCTAGTTCAAGGAGATGAACACATCTCCCCTATCCCTAAAGAATATATGAGATGAGTTTGGGGTAATCCGCTACAATAGTACTCTCTTATACCCTAAATTGATACTTGAAAAGTAGTATTTTGGAAGATGAAGGTTGAGAGTCCCCATGTGTTTTAGTTTTGAGTAATTGATGGAACCCACCTAAGTACTAACCTTGATCTTTAAGTGTGAATCATGAGATAGGTTGTTACATACCATGTGATGGAGTTAGGTGAATCAAGTGTGGATGGCACAAGCTCTAGCAAGGTGGTGGAAAGGAAAATGGTGTGAAGGCAAAGGTGAATGCTAGGAACCATTTTCAGTTTGGTGATCAAGACATCATAGAGGATGTGATCACATTTAGGATAGATAGCCGTACTATCAAGGAGGGAGCTCTTAAGTATGATTACGGTTATCATATGCCACTAGGTTCATATGCATTGCATTAAAATCAATTGAACTAGTGGAAACAACCAACTAAATCCAAGATAATTGTGAACTAAAAGCTAACACACGTGCACAAGTGTTGGGATCACTTAGTGTTGGCTCTTGCAAGCTTGGAGAAGTTGGAGAAGTGTTGGGCAGCTCAAAAGGGCTTCGGACTGAGGTCCGGACGCTAGGGTTTGAATGTGTCCGGACCATCGCGTGTGCGTCCGGACACACACCCTAGGTCGGCTCTGCTGTAGACAAAGGTCCGGACGCATTCTATGGTCCGGAGGCTCAGCTCCGGACGCTGCGTCCGGAGTTTGGAGCTCTCTGTAAACGCCCTGGTGAATGGACCGAACGTTGTTGTTGGTCCGGTTGGAGGAACCGGACGCGCGTCCGGAGGAAAGCGCTCTCTGGAGTGCTCCCTACCTGGCATCCGGACGCTACTGTTGCAGGGACCGGACCGCACTATTGCGTGGTCCGGAGCCACGTGGAGCTCGCTGGTGCGCGTGGGAAAGAGCCGTTTGAATCGGCATGCGACCGGACACTGGCGCGTTGGTCCGGACCGCGCGGTGTGCGCGACCGGATGCCGCGTCCAGAGTGTAGAACAGAGGAGGCTTCTCTTCTGTGTGGGGGCATTCGGACGCTGTTGATGGTCCGGACCCCACACTATTCCTTGCGTCCGGAGGTGGAACAAGAAGTGTTTTTTAGTAGGAAAATGGCTAGTTGTGAGTGTGGGCTATATAGGGTGATATGGCCGGCCCTTTGGGCTATCTCTTGCACATTCTACTCACTCACACATTTGTGCTTGCTTGAGAAGCTTCCACCACTCATCCTCTAAACATATTTGACATATTCTAGAGAGATAGAGTGAATCCAAGTTGAAGAATCATGGCCCTAGTTGGTTTCGGTGATTAACGACAATTAGAGGTTATTATGGCTAACGTGTGTTTTGCAGAGGCTATGCGCGGGATTGAGGGGGAGCTATACCTTGCGAGGTGCTCCAACGAGGACTAGGGGGGAGTGTCGACTCCTCGATACCTCGACAAAACATCGCCGTGTCAAGCATCTCTTTCCCTAGCTCTTTATTACCGCATTACTTTCCGCACTTGTCTTTCAATTCTTACTAGAATTGTGTAGGAAGTTTTCGCTTTCCATTGCCTTGTTACCGCTTTCTAGCTAGGACACACAAGCGGTAGGCACTAGGGGGTTAATTGGCTCTTTATAGGTTTAATTTTAATTGGCTCTTTATAGGTTTAATTATTGTTTAGAAATTAAAAAGAGCCCAATTCACCCCCCCCCCGCTTGGGCATCTTGATCCTTTCAATTGGTATCAGAGCAAGGTTGCTCTAAATTAGGCTTCACCGCCTAGAGCAAGATGTCCCATGGGGATGGACCACCTCCCATGTTCGATGGAGACGACTTTCCTTATTGGAAAGTTCGTATGGAGGCCTATTTAGAGGCCGTTGACGTGGGCATGCTCAAAGCCACCACAAAGGGAGGTACTCTCTTCGCGGAGGACCTCAACTTTGAGAAGCACAATGCCAAGGCAAAGAACATACTCTTTCATGGCATTAGCAAGGATGTCTTCAACCGAGTGCGTAATGCCAAAGACGCATTTGAGTTGTGGACCACTATTTGTGCACTTCACGAAGGCACAAAGAGTGAGCGTGAAGAACACTATCACTTTGTTATGGCTAAGCTCAATTCTTTCTCTATGCATGCAAATGAAAATGCAAATGAAATGTACTCACGTCTCAACATTATTGTAGAGGAATTGAATGGGCTCGGTCACAACCAAATGGAACCGGCCGATGTGGTACGCAAGATTCTTTGTGTCTTGCCCATTGAGAAGTATGGCCACATCGTCACGGTGCTTCACCAAGGAGATCTCTCCGCCGCTACACCAACACAAATTTTGGGCAAGATCAATGCCCATGAGATGTACATGAAGATTGGTGATGGTGGCTCATCTTCTTCCTCCAAGAAGAAAGAAAAAGAGAAGGAAGAAAAGAAGGACTTGGCACTCAAGGCATCTTCCTCGGAGAAGCACAAGATGCAAGTCATGTATGAGAGCACAAGCGATGATGATGATGATGATCTCGCTCTCATGGTGAAGAAAACAACCAAGATGTTGAAGAAGCTAAGCAAGAATGGAGTCAAGTTTGATTCAAAGAAGAAGAAATTCTTCACAAGCTCTTCAAGAAAGCCCCTCTCCAAGATGGATTGCTACAATTGTGGCAAACTTGGACACTTGGCTCATGCTTGCCCGAAGAAAAGAAAGACAAGTACAAGAACAAGAAAGCTAACAACAAGTTCAAGTACAACAAGGGCAACAAGGTTGAGTCAAGTGATGAGGAGAAGAAGGATGACAAGCCATTCAAGAAGAAGAAGAACTTCAACTTCCACAAGAAGAAGAAGAATGGCAAAGCCTACATTGTTGGTGATTGGCTCACCGACATTGAAGACTCAAGTGACTCATCCGGAGATGAAAGTGAAGAAGAGAAGGTGGCCGCCTTGGTGATTGGTTCATCTATTCCACCGCCACCCCCTCCATCATCTCCGGGCTCATCCTCTACACACCTATGCCTCATGGCTAAAGGTGACAAAAAGGTACAAAAAGAGGATAGTGATGATGAGGCTAGCTCTAGTGATGATAGTGATGATGAGTTTGAGGCACCTTCCTATGATGAGCTAATTGAAATTTGCAACAAATACACTAAGCTCATTAGGAAGTATAAAGGCAAAAGTGAATCACTAGAGAAAGCCAATAGTAACTTGCATGCTAAGCTTGATGACTTGACTAGTGCTAATGATGAATTGAAGCTTGAGAACAAATCTCTCTCATCTAGCACTAGGGAGCTCAAAGCCTCACTCAAGCAAGCAAATGAGAAACATGATAAGCTTGAGAGGTCAACACAAGAGCTCCAATCAAGATACAACTTGCTAAAAGATGACTACAACCAAGTTAAAAATGAACATGGCACACTTGTGATAGCTAATGAATTGCTTTCAAATGATCTTGCTACACATGTTGCTATTAACCCGGTTGTTAAGTGTGATATAGCTACTTCTTGTGAGGACTTGCTTGATGAAGTTGCTAGTGAGCAAAATGCAAAGTGTAAGGGCAAGAAGGTAGTTGAGGCCGACAAGCATGATGACTATGTGAAAATGAGGCAAGAAAACTCCAAGCTCAAGGAAGAGCTAATCAACCTCAAGGCAAGCAAGCCACTCACTATCAAGTCAGCCAAACAAGATGACAAAGATGCAATGACCTTGATCAAGTCTCTCAAAGAGGAAAATGCAAAGCTCAAGGTTGAGAAGATCAAGCTTACAAGTGGATTGGAGAAGTTCACCAAGGGCCACAATCTTCAAAGTGAGCTCTTGATGAACACTATCATGAAGACCGACAAGACCGGCATTGGGTTCAAGGAGAACCAAATCATGAAGGCCAAGGTCAAAATAGAAGCCAAGAACTATTACAAGAACAAGTCTATGAGAAGCAACTATGACACACCAAAGCCCAAACCCAAGAAGTGCTTTGGATGTGGTCAAGAGGGTCATCTTCAATCCCAATGCAAGACTCCACCTCCCAAGACCTTGCCCAAGCACATAAGGCCTTTCGCTCATGATGCACACTTCATCATCAACAAGGACTCCAAGGGTAGACCTCAAGTTGTATTTCTCGGTCCAAAGATGAAGAATAAGCCCAAAGTGCTATGGGTTGCTAAGGAGTTGGTGGACAAGGCTATGGGACCTCGCCAAGTGTGGGTTCCCAAACAACAAGCTTAACTCCAAGTTGCTTGTGTGTAGGTGAACTACAAGACCGGTGGAAGTCATTGGGTGATTGATAGTGGATGCACTCAACATATGACCAGTGACTCCCGGATGTTCACTACACTTGAGGAAGATTGTGAAGGGCAAGACAAGATTACCTTTGGGGACAATTCAAAAGGCAAAGTGCAAGGTCTAGGCAAAGTGGTAATCTCAAATGATCAATCAATATCAAATGTCTTGTTAGTACAATCTTTGAGCTTCAACTTGCTATCGGTGGGACAACTATGTGATCTTGGTTTCCAATGTCTCTTCACTCCAAATGAGGTAGTTGTGTCCAAGATTGAAGATTCATCATTGATATTCAAAGGGTTTAGGCACAACAATCTCTACCTAGTGGACTTCACCTCAAATGAAGCTAGTTTGCAAACATGTCTTTTCTCCAAGAGTTCTTTGGGTTGGCTATGGCATAGAAGATTAGCACATGTGGGAATGTCAACTTTGAAGAAGCTTGTCAAGAAGGAATTGGTTAGAGGTGTGAAGGATGTGGTGTTTGAGAAAGACAAACTTTGTAGTGCATGTCAAGCCGGCAAGCAAGTAGCAAACACTCATCCAACCAAAGCTTTCATGTCAACCTCAAAAGTTCTAGAGCTACTCCACATGGATCTCTTTGGACCTACCACCTATGCTAGTCTTGGCGGCAATCTCTTTTGTTTGGTGGTATTTGATGACTACTCTAGATACACTTGGGTGTTCTTTCTTCAAGACAAGGGAGAAACTCAATCAATATTCAAGAAATTTGCAACTAGAGCCCAAAATGAGTTTGATGTGAAGATCAAGAAGATAAGAAGTGACAATGGGACCGAGTTTGTGAACACAAAGATTGAAGAATATTGTGATGAAGTTGGGATCAAGCATGAAGTATCCGCCACCTATACTCCTCAACAAAATGGTGTAGTAGAGAGGAAGAACCGGACACTTATCACTCTTGCAAGATCAAAGCTTGATGAATACAACCCCCGAGAAGTTTTGGGCCGAAGCAATCAAGACCGCATGTTATGCGGCCAACCGGCTATTTGTCCAAAGGCTTCTCAAGAAGACCCCCTATGAGCTTGTGAATGGAAAGAAACTGGATATATCCTTTTTCCGAGTGTTTGGTTACAAAGTGTACATCTACAAGAAGCGCCAACACTTGGGCAAGTTCCAAAGAAGATGTGACATTGGTTTCTTAGTTGGGTATTCACTTAAATCCAAGGCATACCGTGTATTTAACAAAGCCACCGGCTTAGTTGAAGAAACGTATGACTTGGAGTTTGATGAAACTAATGGCTCTCAAGAAGAGCATGAAAATCTTAATGATGTAGGTGATGAACCCTTGAGGGAGGCAATGAAGAACATGCCAATTGGTGCTATCAACCCACAAGAGGTGGAAGAAGTTGAAGATGAAGCAAATCAAGATCCTTCTCCACCTCACACGCCTCAAGTTGATGAAGGAGATCAAGTGAGGGAAGCTCAAGAAGACACTCACATCCCTCAAGACCAAGCCGAGGCCGAAGCAAGCAATGTTGAAGCACCGCAACCTCCTCCCCAAGTGATCAATAGAAGATCTACACCTATGCTTCAAGCACATCCTCAAGACCTCATCATAGGGAGTCCATCAAGGGGGGTAACAACACGATCTAAACTTGCTTCTTATGTTGAAAATCACTCCTTTGTTTCCTTTGTTGAGCCTTCTAGTGTGGAGGATGCACTTGTGGATCCGGATTGGGTGAACGCCATGCACGAAGAGTTGAACAACTTCACCCAGAACGAAGTGTCGACACTAGTAGAAAAGCCCAAAGGAGCAAGAATCATTGGCACCAAGTGGGTGTTTAGGAACAAGCAAGATGATCAAGGCGTGGTTGTGAGAAACAAGGCAAGATTGGTGGCAAAGGGGTTCTCCCAAGTTGAAGGCTTGGATTTTGGGGAGACCTTTGCACCGGTTGCAAGACTAGAAGCCATTCGTATCCTTTTGGCATATGCTTCACACCATAAAATGAAACTTTTTCAAATGGATGTGAAGAGTGCCTTTCTTAATGGTTTCATTAATGAACTTGTTTTTGTCTCACAACCTCCCGGGTTTGAAGACCCAAATTGTCCTAATCATGTGTATAGGTTGTCCAAGGCACTCTATGGATTGAAGCAAGCTCCAAGAGCTTGGTATGAGAGGCTAAGGGACTTCCTACTCAAGAAGGGCTTCAAGATCGGGAAAGTGGATACCACACTCTTCACCAAGGTGCTAGATGGAGAGATCTTTGTTTGCCAAGTATATGTCGATGACAGTATATTTGGATCAACAAACCAAGGTCATAGCAAGGAATTTGGTGCATTGATGTCCAAGGAGTTCGAGATGTCGATGATTGGCGAGCTAACCTTCTTCCTAGGCTTCCAAGTGAAGCAATTGAGGGAGGGCACCTTCATATCTCAAGAGAAGTACACTTATGATGTGCTCAAGAAATTCAAGATGGAGGATTGCAAGCCAATCAAGACCCCAATGGCTACCAATGGGCATCTCGATCTCGATGAGGGAGGTAAACCGATCGACCAAACTATCTATCGTTCTATGATCGGTAGTTTACTTTACGTCACCGCTTCTAGGCCGGATATCATGTTTAGTGTGTGTATGTGTGCTAGGTTTCAAGCAAACCCTAAGGAGTCGCATCTTTGTGCGGTTAATAGAATCCTTAGGTACTTAAGGCACACCCCTAGCATGGGTCTTTGGTATCCCAAAGGAGCTCCCTTCCAACTAGTTGGCTATTCCGATTCGGATTACGCGGGTGTAAGGTTGATAGGAAGAGTACCTCCGGCGGGTGCCACATGCTAGGAAGATCACTCGTTTCTTGGTCCTCAAAGAAGCAAAATAGTGTGGCATTGTCAACCGCCGAGGCGGAATACATTGCCATGGGAGCAAGTTGTGCACAAATCTTATATATGACCCAAACACTCTTTGATTACGGCGTGTTTTTAAAAGAAGTTCCACTTTTGTGTGATAATGAAAGCGCCGTAAAACTTGCAAACAACCCGGTTCAACACTCTCGCACCAAGCACATAGATATTCGCCATCACTTTCTTAGAGATCATGTGGCTAGGAAAGACATAACACTAGTTGGAGTTAAGAGCGAAGAGCAATTGGCGGATATCTTCACTAAACCACTCGATGAAACAACCTTTTGTAGGTTGAGAAGCGAGTTAAATGTGCTTGATCACTCTAATTTCACTAAAAGATGAGCTTGTGTGAACCATGCATTCATATGTAATATAACATGTTTAATATGGTAATGCACATAGGCTTGGCTAACGCGATTAAGATAACCGCCCTCAAAGCGTGTGACAAAGCTTAACCGCGGTTTAAACTTGCAAGCAACCTAGATTCACTTTTTGTATTGCATTAGCATATGCATGTGTGTTGTTTGCCCTTTTCTCTTCGGTTAAGTTTCTTGAGCATCCTCTATGATAGTCCACTTAGGGGGAGCATTCCAAGCTCAAGTCACTCAAATACCCCTATTGTGGCCATATGATGTCTCCTTGGCGTTTCCATTCGAATATTTTGAGCTAAAAACTAAATTTAAGCCTACGGCAAACTATTTGAAAATGAGTGTTTGAGAGATGGTTCTCATATCAAGTTCAATCAAGTGTTATTTGGATCTTATTGGGATTGGAACTTGGTTGGGAGAGAGACGCAAAAAGAAAATTTGAAAAATTCTATTTTTAAGGCGTCGGACGCTGCCAATGGACGCTCGGTGTCAATTGCCTCAGCGTCCGTCGCGATCGTCCGGAGATTAAAGTTGCCCGCTAAAAGGGCGACGGACGCTCTCCCAAGCGTCCGTCGCGGTCAATGCGATTGGGCGTTTCAAATCGGCTCTGGAAGCCCGACGGACGATGCCGTCGGACGCTCCCCGAGCGTCCGTCGCATACCGATGGAGCGTCCGTCGCGAACTTAACAGCGAAATTTTTTAGAAATAAACCCTGTTCTCCTCTGTTTCTCCTGTCCGATTCAGTTCGCCGCCGCGCCGCTGCTCAAACCCTAGCCGCCGGTTTTTGTCGCCGTTGAGCAACCAAGCGCCGCCTCCTGCCCTGCGCTGCCGTGGATCTCCTCCCTGCGCCGCCGGGCTCCTTCCCCAGCGCCACCCGCACCTGCGCCGCCACCGTTTGTGCCGCCACTCGCCTCCACTGCGCCGCTGCTCCTTTCCTGCACTACCCTGCGCCGCTGAGGCCTTTCCTGCGCCCTTGCTCGATCCCTCTAGGCTCCACTGCCGCGCCAGGATCTCTCCCACTGCCACCCAAGGTAGTGCATCCCTTTTGGCCGAGGAGCTCTCATTCTTGGAAGGGTTTCGATTTCATAGGTGAATTTCACTTTCAATCCCTGTGAATCTCACTCCGTTTTGCAAATCACCTTGCCAAACCCTAAACCCCTCTCCCTGCCTTGATTAGAGTACGGTTTGCGGAGTACGGATTGCGGATTGTGGTTGAACGACTGAGGATCTTTTCTCTTCTCCCTTTTTGGTCAGAGGCTCGAGGTATGGCAGTTGGACCTTTCGCGATCCTTTCTTTCCTAATTTCATGCTTCTAATAGATCCTTACCTCTAGTTAATTGCTTATGGTTTATATATCTTTGTCTATCTCTAACGAGCAGGGTCAGTTGGTCAGTTGATCAGAGGATCAGATAGTGGGCAGTGTCAGTAAACTCGGGGCAAAGCCCGCGAGTACGGATCGAGGCAAAGCCTCGCGAGGACAGTCCAGGGCCGGCGTGCCACTCTTTCAGCTGCTTGGTTCTGAGGATTGTCAGTGGTTTCAGTGACAGTGTTTGCTTGGCAGTGGGGTTGTGGTTTGATTGTTGAGGTTTCCTGTCAGTGAGTTGATTGCAGACTTGAGAAATGGCAAGGACGAAGAATGCAAGTCCCGTCCCCGGTAGTGGTGGTGACCCTCCACCTCCACCGCGTCCACCCACTGACCGCGGGAAGGGCAAGCAGAAGGTAATTTCTCGAAAGCGCAAGAGGCCAGCAATGGATCCGGATTCGGTAGTCGCGCTTGCAGTAGTAGAGGCAGCTGAGTTAGCGGAGCGAGGAGGACGTCGCGCCGGCTTGAGGCTCTCGCCTCGCCGTGGAGCGCGTCGTGAGTCCCCTCCACCTCCAGTGTCAGAGCCCGTCGAGGCTTCAGAGGCACCAGCGACTGAGCCGATAGAGGCAGCGGGCCATTCTACTATTGGAGAGCTGATGAGCCATCGAGTTACTCGTTCCCGAGGCTCAGGTGCACCACCTAGCCCTCCAGGACCCAGACTCCCAGACCCAGTGAGGCACCAGGTCAGGACACTTACAGCAAAGCAAGTCCAGCTGCTTCGATTCGTTGACTTCCAGTCCTGGTTCCCACCTCAGAGGGACCCCGTGCCGGACGAGAGTTCTATACCATAGTGCACGAAGACTTCTACAGAGCATACGTTGACACCGATGCTCCTCTTAGGGCCCACAGGGTGTGCCCATCTACTCAGATTGAGGGGGTCGGTGGTCCCGAGATCCTGCAGCATCTCCAGTACATTCAGGGTTTGACAGACTTGATGGGACGCTCAGGGGCATATCAGAAGGAGTGGGTTTACCAGTTCTATGCCTCTCTGTGGATCTCACCTGATCACGAGTTCCTCCACTTCGCATATCAGGGACGTGACTTCAGGGTTACAGCTGCCAGGTTCTGAGAGCTCTTTCACCTCGGATCTTCACCTACCAGGATCCACAGTCTCTGCTATGGGGATCAGGAGGCTCCTCGCCGACCTCACGATGGCATAGTGCCATCCACAGACTTTGTCAGTCCGTGCTTTCAGCAGCCGTTCACTAAGGGTTCGAGCCGTACACCACGTGACCTCACTCCTCTGGCTCGGATCCTCCACGAGGTTCTCAGACGGACTATTCTACCCAGGATTGGAGCTAGGGATACTATCACTCGTCTTCAACTTTGGCTCCTAGCTCAAATTGTTCGGAAAGAGCAGTTCGACCTCTGGGATTTGATAGTGAGCGAGCTCGAGGATATCATAGCTGCTGGGTTCAGAGGTCATTGGCAGCTACAGTTCGCACATTGGATCTCATACTTGATAGTTGCCAAGACTGGGTCAGGAGTTATGAGAGTCACCCTCACGAGGTCAGCCACAGAGTTTCCTGTCTACTCGATGAGCCAGCTTGTGGCCCATGGACAGTTGCCTCGCCCCAGCAGAGCCTACAGACCAAGCACGAGGCAGGCCGGAGTGCCACCACAGTCGGTCGAGGTCACCGATGCGACAGTTGAGCAGATTGCTCAGGCAGAGCTAGCTGATTTGGACGCCGAGATCGATATAGCTGCAGAGATAGTATTTAGAGAGGATCTCGACTCTGACAGCTCTGACGAGAACTACCAGCCCGTGCGTGAGTATGCACCGATGACACATGACCACGAGGCAGGTGGGTCCGGCACAGCCGCAGTAGCTCCAGCTCCAGGCTCCAATTCTTCAGAGGCTATCCTGCTCACTATACTCTCGAGGATGTAGGAGGAGCAGTCTCGTCAGGCAGAGGAGCAGAGACGACAGGCTGCAGATCTACGGAGGCTCACTGAGCAGCAGCTGGCAGCTCAGGCTCAGACACAGGCTAGGCAGGATGAGTTCCAGCACTAGTTCCTAGCCTATCAGCTGCAGCAGGCAGAGATCCAGAAGACTCAGACTCTTCTACTTGAGCGTCTTCTGGCCTCTAGCTCCGGGCAGATCTCCACGCCACACCTTCAGTTGCCCGCCGTCTCTCAGCAGCAGCAGTTCACCTCTCCTCTGCAGCCGCCTCTAGTAGTAGTGGTGCCAACTCCAGCGTTACCGTCCAGAGGACAGCAGAGTCAGGCACCAGCTACACCTCCGTTCCAGCCGGCAGCTTCTCCAGAGTACCAGACTCCGAGGACCCAGGTGTCCTCTTGGATAGCTACACCCGGAGAGTTCCAGACGGGATTCACTCCTACCCAGGGAACTACACTAGCAGAGGCCTCGAGAGATCTGTCCGCTTCATACCTTGAGATCACGGGAGAAGACTCACCAGGAGCACCTCAGCAGGTCACACCAGCTCCAGCGACTGCAGTGGATCTTCCGGCGACAGGCACTCACTAGTCCTCGGTTGCATCGTCGGAGATCGCACCTGAGCAGTCGGCACAGACAGTCACCACACCTCCAGCTGTCGTTCAAACGGATGCCATATCCCTAGCAGATGAGGTTACAGTGGCAATGTCCTCTCCTGGTCAGACTCAGCCTGCAGAGGTTGCAGCAGCAGTGTCCCTAGTGGCACTAGCAGTGACACTGTCCCCCTCGCCTCGAGTTTTCACTCGTCGGGCTCCCAGGCCCGCTACCACTGAGGCAGGACCGTCAGAGGCACCAGCAGAGCCTCAGCGAGAGTCAGTTGAGACCGCAGCTACAGAGGTGCCAGTGACAGCTCCAGAGACCACCCCAGTTGCACCTACACCAGCAGAGACCATGTCAGATGAGTCAGACGAGTCCGACCTTCAGGACTTCATCATGCTGGATCGCCGACCTGCCGCTACTTCGCCTTCTTCTCCAGCCCCAGACTCTTAGCTTTTTGGTGCTAGACGCCAAAGGGGGAGAGAGGGTCGAGTATAGAGATAGGGGGAGGGATTTGGATCTTTGTATGTTTTATTTCCCCGTACTCTTTCATCATGTCTACTTTTATGCATTTGTCTATATGTGTGATGTGATGATGGTTGATGTATATATGGTTGCATGTGACAAACTCTTGTTTTTCTCTAATACATCTTATGAGTTGTCTCATGTTCATGATATATCTCATTGCTTAACGATATTTGAGCTTCCGCGCTTTTTCCGATACATCCTTTGAGAATATCATGAGGTACTGCTTTTTAATTCATATTCTTAAGTACCATGTTTTGTGACTTGATTTGGATGAGCAAGTATGCTTCATTACAATTTTACTAACCCTTGCTCAACCATTCCAAGTCACCATTGAATCTTAACCAAAACTCTTATCCATACTCGAGGTTCTATTGTGGTGCACACTTGACTTCCTTAGCTCTAAGCAAGCCAATGGTGACCGTAAGATAGCCTAGAACAACTTCCATATTCATCGCGACGAAAAACGGAGTTGTTAAAAGAGTTTTCTGGGCGTTGGACGCTCCTGGCAGGGGCGCCGGACGCTGTCCGTCGCGTCGGACAAAGGCGTCGGACGCTCCTGGCAGGGGCGCCGGACGCTGTCCGTCGCGTCGGACAAAGGCGTCGGACGCTGGGTGGTTGAGTCCACAGCGTCCGTCGGCCTTCCAGAGAGGTTGTTTTCTGGCTAAGTTTTTCAGGGTGCGTCGGACGCTGCGAAGAGCGTCCGTCGACCTTCCAGAGAGGGTGTTTTTCAAACCCTAGCCAGAGCTCAGCGTCGGACGCTATGGCTGAGCGTCCGTCGCCCAGTGACGTAGCGTCCGTCGCTGGGAACAGTGTGTCAGAACTAGCCGTTAAACAGAGGCGTCGGACCGTCCGTCGCCTAGGCGTCAGAGCGTCCGTCGCCTCAATTTTGAACAGAAACTAGCCGTTGGGCATGCGACGGACCGTTCGTCGCCTAGTCGACGGAGCGTCCGTCGCCAACTTAAAATGCCAGCCCGAGGCAGTTTTCAGAGGGTCTATTTATAGCCCCTCCCACTTCTCTCCCGCCTCGCCTTTGCTCATTTGAGTTGCTGAGTTTGTTGAGAAGGTTGGGAAGAGAGCAAGAGCCCTAGAGAGAGAGAGTGATTCGCGAATCCATCCATCCTCTCTCTAGTTCATCCAAGAGTTCAAGTGTGCATCCTCTAGTTGTGAAGCTTGAGTGAGTCAAGCGAAGGTCGAGGCTTGTTACTCTTGGTGATCGACATCACCTAGACGGTCCGGTGGTGTTCGGAGGAAGGTGACCCGCGAAAGATTGTCGGTGGCCCTTCTCCATCAACGTTTGTGATCGGTTGTGGGCGATTCACCGAGCCGGAGTGGCGAAGAATCAGCCCGTAGAGAGCACTCATCCCTTGCGCGGGATTGAGGGGGAGCTATACCTTGTGAGGTGCTCCAACGAGGACTAGGGGGGAGTGTCGACTCCTCGATACCTCGGCAAAACATCGCCGTGTCAAGCATCTCTTTCCCTAGCTCTTTATTACCGCATTACTTTCCGCACTTGTCTTTCAATTCTTACTAGAATTGTGTAGGAAGTTTTCGCTTTCCACTGCCTTGTTACCGCTTTCTAGCTAGGACACACAAGCGGTAGGCACTAGGGGGTTAATTGGCTCTTTATAGGTTTAATTCTTGTTTAGAAATTAAAAAGAGCCCAATTCACCCCCCCCCCTCTTGGGCATCTTGATCCTTTCACAAGTGCATTGCTTTGTTGATTGCATACTAGTGGCACTTGGTGATCGTCGTCATCGTGGAGCTCTTGTTATTCTTGGAGATTGCCATCTCCTAGACGGCTTGGTGCGACGAGGATCGTTGAGCGGAGGAAGGTGATTGTCTCCGGCTCCGATCGGTGGATTGTAATGGGTTCTTGAACCTACCCCGCGGGAGTTCGTGAAAGGTATCTCTAGTGGATTGCTCGTAGCTCGGGGATCCCCATCTTGTGTTGGTTGTGTGGCACCCTTGAACGGGTTTGGCTTTGATTGCCAATTAGCGCGTGAATCTCCAAGTGGGTGTATCGCTACAACGAGGACTAGCTTGTTGGCAAACAAGTGAACCTCGGTAAAAAATATTGTGTCTCATTGTCTCTCCACCGAGGATTCATCTTGTGATTGATTGGTTATCAATTGGATTATCTCTTCACGTTGGTATAACCATTCTATCTCTAGCTTTGCATTACATTCCTTACATTCTTGCAAACTAGAGCCTCTAGCTTAGCTTGTGTAGCTTAATAGTATATCTCTAAACTCTCTAGCTCATGTGTGTGACATAGAACATATCTTACTAGTAGCTAGAATTGGTAGGTGGCTTGCCTAGCCTTAGTGCTAGTGCAAACTTGCTTATAGCCGTGTTTTATTCTAACAAGTTTGCTAAGTGTTGTTGTAGAATTTTTAATTAGGCTATTCACCCCCCTCTAGCCATACCTAGACCTTTCAAGTGGTATCGGAGCTAGTACACCATACTCAAAGGCTTAACATCCCACGGTGTTAAATTGGCTCAAATCAACAACACCAAGAGGGCACCTAAGTTTGATGGCAACAATTATAGCTATTGGAAGGCCTTGATGACCACCTATCTAAAATCAATCAACCAAAAGATATGGTTGGTGGTCGACAAGAAGTTTGAGGTGGTAAATGAAGAGGCACCCGTCCCGGCCGAAGAGGAGAAGCTCCAAAACAATGATATTGCTTTGAGTGCAATACATGAGGAAATCTCCAAGGAAGTCTTTGAGCAAATAAAAAACTTGGAGAGTGCTCATGAGGCTTGGAAGAAGATAGAAGAGTCATATGAAGGGACTCAATCCATGAAGGGAGCAAAGGCCTATATCTTGAAGGAGAAGTTTGCTAGCATCAAGATGAAGGAAGATGAGAACGTGCCCGAGATGTTCAATAGGCTTGAGGTTCTTTTCAATGACCTTAAGTAACTTGGAGAGAAGGTGGAGAACAAAGACTTCTCATTCAAGTTCCTAAGAAGTCTTCCCTCAAGATTTGAGATGCTAGTCACTCTATTAGTGAGAAGTGGATTGGACACAACCACACCAAACCAAATTCTTGGTGAGGTGATGACCGATGACACCTTTAGAGAAGGCAAAGACAAGATTAGAGAGAACAAGGAAAAGAAGGATGACAAGAAAGAAGACAAGAAGAAGAGTGTGACATTCAAAGCCACATCATCATCTAAGGGCAAAGCAAAGTGTGATGAATCAAGAAATGATGAATGCTCAAGCAATGATGATAGTGATGATGAAGAACAAATGGCCCTCTTTGTCAAGAAATTTGGCAAGTTCATGAAGAAGAAGGGCTATAGAGCTAGAAGGAAGAAGAACTCCTTCAAGAGCAAGAACAATGACAAGAGGTGTTTCAAGTGCAATAGCAAGGATCACTTCATTTCAGATTGCCCACATCATAGTGATGATGAAGATGAGAAAAGGGCAAGAAGAAATAAAAGAAAGAGAGCAAGATGTTTCTCAAGAAGAGCAAGAAGGGAGGCTCATACGTTGTCACATGGGATAGTGATTCAAGTGAAGATGATGACTCAAGTGATGATGAGAAGAGATCAAGCAAGAAGAAGGCTCTTGCTAGCATTGCTATGAAGAAAAAGATATCTCTCTTTGACACTCCCTCTACATGCTTCATGGCTCGGCCCACTAAGGTACAATCCGATGATGAAAGTGAATCTAGTGATGATGATGATGATGAACCCACTAAAGATGAACTAATTGCAATGTTGGAAGATGCTAAGACTCACTTTTTCCTCACAAGAAAGGAGTGCAAAGCATTGCGAAAAGAGAATCATTCTCTCAAGCAATCCTTTGATGAGCTCAATCTTACTCATGAGAGGCAAACACATGCCCATGAGAAGCTTGGCAAAGCTCACTCTAAGCTTGAAAAAACTCACTCTAAGCTTGAAAAGGCTCATTCACTTCTTGTTGAGCAAAATGAGAAAGAGCATGTTCAAACAAGTAACATGGGTGTAACTTGTGATATAATTGATGAATCATTCTATCAACCCATCATCATCACCCCAACTAACCCTTCTAGTAGCACTTCTAACTCTATCTCTTCTACTAGTGATGTTGTCACTTGTGATGCTTCACTAACGGTTGAGAATGAGAACCTTAAGAAGGAGGTTGGTAATCTCACTCTAGCATTAGGCAATGCCTATGGTGGAGACGCCCGCTTGCTTAAGTGCTTGGGTAGCCAAAGGTTCTCCCTTTGCAAAGAGGGACTTGGCTATACCCCCAAGAAAGACAAGGCGGCCTTTGCAACTCCAAAGCCTCGCTTTGTGAAGAGCAATGGTCGGTTTTGCACTAGTTGCAAGCAAGTAGGGCATGATGAGCAATATTGCAAACTAAACCAAAGCAAGATAAACTTTACACATGCATCTATTCTCTTTGATTCTAGTTATATGCTTACCAAAGGCAAGAAAGGTGTGATAGCTAAGTACATGGGTACACCCAATGAGAGCTCAAAGAAGAAATCCATTTGGGTACCTAAGTCCTTAGTCACTAACTTTGGAGGACCCAAGCAAGTATGGGTACCTAAGATGAACTAAATTGTTTTGTAGGTCAATTATAAAGCCGAAGGGAGGCATTGGGTGCTTGATAGTGGGTGCACTCAACATATGACCAGAGATTCAAGAATGTTCAACTCTATCAAACAAAATGATTACAATGGGATTGAATCTATCACATTTGGTGATAATGGCAAAAGGCAAAGTCAAAGGGCTTGGTAAGATTGCTATATCCAATGATATGAGCATATCAAATGTGTTGCTAGTAGAGAGCTTGAACTTCAACTTGCTATCCGTAGCTCAACTTTATGATCTAGGCTTTAAGTGCATCTTTGGAGTTGATGATGTAGAGATCATAAGTGTAGATGGCTCTAACTTAATATTCAAAGGATTTAGATATGAGAATCTATACTTAGTTGATTTCAATGCCAAAGAAACTTAATTGTCAACTTGCTTGCTATCCAAATCTAGCATGGGTTGGTTATGGCATAGAAGGCTTGGTCATGTTGGAATGAGGCAATTGAACAAACTAGTCAAGCATGATCTAGTTAGAGGCTTGAAAGATGTGGTCTTTGAAAAAGATAAGCTATGTAGTTCTTGTCAAGCCGGCAAACAAATTGGAAATACTCACCCTAGTAAGAGTATGATGAGTACTTGCAAACCATTTAAGCTCTTGCACATTGACTTGTTTGGACCAACCGCCTACACTAGCATTGGTGGAAACAAATATGGCTTTGTATTAGTTGATGATTTCACTAGATATACATGGGTATTCTTCTTGAGTGATAAGAGTGAAACATTTGATACATTCAAGATCTTTGTCAAGAGATGCCAAAATGAATTTGAAATAACTATCAAGAGAGTAAGAAGTGACACTGGTAGTGAGTTCAAGAATACAAGAGTTGATGAACTATGTGGTGAATATGGAATCAAACATCAATTCTCGGCCAAGTACACACCTCAATCAAATGGGCTTGTTGAGAGGAAAAATAGGACACTCATTGATATGAAAAGATCTATGCTTAGTGAATACAATGTGAGTGATTCCTTTTGGGCTGAAGCTATCAACACGGCTTGCTATTATATCAACCGACTCTATTGCCACAACATGCTTGAGAAGACACCTTATGAGCTATTGAATGGAAGAAAGCCAAATATTGCATACTTTAGAGTATTTGGATGCAAGTGCTATATCTTGAAGAAAGCAGCAAGATTGAGCAAATTTGAGAAGAAATGTGATGAAGGCTTCCTACTTGGCTACTCAACTACAAGCAAAGCTTATAGAGTATGGAATCTTACTCATGGCATAGTTGAGGTACATGATGTGGAGTTTGATGAAACAAATGGATCTCAAGATGAGAATGCTAACCATGATGATGTGAGGGGTGAACCATTGGCCAATGCAATGAAGAATATGGATATTGGGGACATTCGGCCAAGGCAAGTGGATGATGAGCAAGATATTGAAGATCAAGTGAATCCTTCATCAAATGTGCAACTCAATTACAATCAAGCTAGTTCATCCTCTCCAACTCAAGATCAAGAAGATAGTTCATCTACTCTACTCAATGATCAACCAAGTACAAGCAATCAACTTCCAATACTCCAACCTACATCTATTGCAAGGGATCATCCTTTGGATTATATCATTGGAGATATCACTAGTGGTGTACAAACAAGATCAAGATTGGCTTCATTTTGTGAACACTATTCTTTTGTATCATCTATTGAGCCAACCAAGATTGAATAAACTTTGCAAGATATTGATTGGGTGAATGCTATGCATGAATAACTCAACAACTTCACTAGAAATCATGTTTGGGAGCTAGTAGAGAGACCAAAGAACCACAATGTCATTGACACTAGATGGGTCTTTCGCAATAAGCAAGATCAAGATGGAATAGTGGTGAGAAACAAAGCAAGACTAGTTGCACAAGGCTACACTCAAGTAGAGGGTCTTGACTTTGGATAAATATATGCACCAGTGGCAAGGCTAGAAGCAATAAGGATTCTATTGGCTTATGCTTGTGCTCACAACATCAAGCTCTATCAAATGGATATGAAGAGTGGATTTCTCAATGGATACATCAATGAATTAGTATTTGTGGAGCAACCACCCGGCTTTGAAGATGACAAGAAACCCAATCATGTGTACAAGCTAAGGAATGCACTATATGTCTTGAAGCAAGCTCCAAGAGCATGGTATGAGAGGTTAAGAGATTTCCTCCTCTCTAAGGGATTCATTATGGGCAAGGTTGATACTACCCTATTCACCAAGAAGATTGGGAAGGACTTGTTTGTGTTGCAAATCTACGTGGATGACATTATATTTGGGTCAACCAATCAAGAGTTTTGTGAAAAGTTTGGCAATATGATGGCAAATGAATTTGAGATGTCTATGCTTGGAGAGCTTAGTTACTTCCTTGGTCTTCAAATCAAACAATTGAAGAATGGGACTTTTGTTAGTCAAGGCAAGTACATCAAGGACATGCTCAAGAAGTTCAATCTAGATGAAGCAAAATCTATTAGTACACCCATGGGAACAAATGGAAATTTGGATGGTGATGCTAGTGGAAACATGGTAGATCAAAAGCTATATAGATCAATGATTGGTAGCTTGCTCTATGTGACCGCATCAAGACCGAATGCCATGTTTAGTGTATGCATGTGTGCAAGGTTTCAAGCTTCTCCTAGAGAGAGTCATTTGAAAGCCACAAACAGGATATTGAGATATTTGAAGCATACACCTAATGTTGTGTTGTGGTATCCTAAAGGATCAAAATTTGAGTTACTTGGATACTCCAACTCGGACTATGCGGGTTGCAAGATAGAAAGGAAAAGCACATCTGGCACTTGTCAATTGCTTGGAAGATCACTAGTCTCATGGTCATCAAAGAAGCAAAATAGTGTGGCACTCTCTACCTCCGAAGCCGAGTATATTAGTGCGAGGAGTTGTTGTGCACAAATACTTTGGATGAGAGCTACTTTGAATGACTTTGGAGTCAAATTCAAGCAAGTGCCTTTGCTATGCGACAATGAAAGTGCAATCAAGCTCACCAACAATCCGGTTCAACACTCATGAACAAAGCATATTGATGTCCGCCATCATTTCATTAGAGATCATCAATTGAAAGGGGACATTTCTATCACTAGTGTTGGCACTGAAGATCAATTGGCCGATATCTTTACCAAGCCACTAGATGAGAAAAGGTTTTGCAAGCTAAGGAATGAGTTGAACATACTTGACTTCTCTAACATGAGTTGATGCACCCCCCCACTTATATGACATGCCTCTACTCTGACAATGCAAGGTAAAAGTTGATTTGAGAAGCATTCATGAATATCTTATTAGGACTTATGTAGAGCATTTAGACATAACTCATGCTTTCAGGCTCATTCATAAAAACTAAAATGTCTTTGATGCTTATATGGTGCCACTATAGCTTCTATGAGTTGATATGATCTAGTGGTGGCATATGACATGTTGATGTGCTTGCAATCCTAGTGTTTGCTCTATGTCTATGAACTCAAAGTGTTTAATTCAACATAGACAAGATAACCATCTTAGCATGTGTGAACAAGCTTGTCTATGGTTTAAACCGAATTAAATATCTTGGGCACGTAGCTTAGTTCAAACCAAAGTTGAAAAACAATCTTTCACCCTATCTCACACTTAGGGGGGCTAAAACTTGAATATCTATAATTGGTCCCACCTTTTTGTATCAATTGGATGACAAAGGGGGAGAAGTTAGAAAAGATCATCATGGGGGAGAAAAGATCAAGGGGGATAAGTTGAAAAGATATAACATGGGAGAAAAATGAAAAATCAATTTTCAAAAGAGAACATACAAATAGGGGAGCAAGCTCATGAACACTATTGTTGCATTTGAATATTTGCATCCTCATATGTATTGTTGCACAAGCACTTCAAATTCAAATACATGCTTGTGTGATGCTTGCTAGTGATACAAATTGAATGTTGTTTGATCAACTAGCATGCATAGGTTGATTAGCTTTGACCCTTGTAGTTTCAAGCTTTCTCTAGAAACCTTGCACTTAATGTTGATCTCACAAGGTTATCTAGTTGTTGTTGCAAGTGGTGTCTAGCTAATCATGGTGCTAAGGGTGATTCTAAATTCCGCACTCCGATGGTATCATGCTTCAAAGGTCGAACTCTTACACCTTAGCATCATTTCGTAGCTATTTACTCTCCCACAATGCCTATCTATACATATGTGCAAAACTTGAACCAAACTCATGAAACACATATGTAGGGGGAGCTAATAACTATCAAATCTGAATTTGTGTAACTTGTCCAAATCTTGAATCTTTGATTAAAATGATTGGACAAGCAACTCAAGTTCAAAAATGATTATTTTTCATATCTTTATGGAAGGGTTGTCATCAATTACCAAAAAGGGGGAGATTGAGAGTCCCCATGTGTTTTGGTTTTGAGTAATTGATGGAACCCACCTAAGTACTAACATTGATCTCTAAGTGTGAATCATGAGATAGGTTGGTACATACCATGTGATGGAGTTAGGTGAATCAAGTGTGGATGGCACAAGCTCTAGCATGGTGGTGGAAAGGAAAATGGTGTGAAGGCAAAGGTGATTGGTAGGAACCATTTTCGGTTTGGTGATCAAGACATCATAGAGGATGTGATCACATTTAGGATAAATAGCCCTACTATCAAGGAGGGAGCTCTTAAGTATGATTACGGTTATCATGTGCCACTAGGTTCATATGCATTGCATTAAAATCAATTGAACTAGTGGAAACAACCAACTAAATCCAAGATAATTGTGAACTAAAAGCTAACACACGTGCACAAGTGTTGGGATCACTTAGTGTTGGCTCTTGGAAGCTTGGAGAAGTTGGAGAAGTGTTGGGCAGCTCAAAAGGGCATCGGACTGAGGTTCGGACGCTAGGGTTTGAATGTGTCCGGACCATCGCGTGTGCGTCCGGACACACACCCTAGGTCGGCTCTGCTGTGGACAGAGGTCCGGACGCTCAGCTCCGGACGCTGCGTCCGGAGTTTGGAGCTCTCTGTAAACGCCCTAGTAAATGGACCGGACGCTGTTGTTGGTCCGGTTGAAGGAATCGGACGCGCGTCCGGAGGAAAGCGCTCTCTGGAGTGCTCCCTACGTGGCATCCGGACGCTACTGTTGCAGGGACCGGACCGCACTGTTGCGTGGTCCGGAGCCACGTGGAGCTCGCTGGTGCGCGCGGGAAAGAGCCGTTTGAATCGGCATGCGACCGGACACTGGCGCGTTGTTCCGGACCGCGCGGTGTGCGCGACCGGATGCCGCGTCCGGAGTGTAGAACAGAGGAGGCTTCTCTTCTGTGTGGGGGCATCCGGACGCTGTTGATGGTCCGGACCCCACACTATTCCTTGCGTCCGGAGGTGGAACAAGAAGTGTTTTTCAGTAGGAAAACGGCTAGTTGTGAGTGTGGGCTATATAGGGTGATATGGCCGGCCCTTTGGGCTATCTCTTGCACATTCTACTCACTCACACATTTGTGCTTGCTTGAGAAGCTTCCACCACTCATCCTCTAAACATATTTGACATATTCTAGAGAGATAGAGTGAATCCAAGTGCATTGCTTTGTTGATTGCATACTAGTGGCACTTGGTGATCGTCGTCATCGTGGAGCTCTTGTTATTCTTGGAGATTGCCATCTCCTATACGGCTTGGTGCGACGAGGATCGTTGAGCGGAGGAAGGTGATTGTCTCCGGCTCCCATCGGTGGATTGTAAGGGGTTCTTGAACATACCCCGCGGGAGTTCGCGAAAGGTATCTCTAGTGGATTGCTCGTAGCTCGGGGATCCCCATCTTGTGTTGGTTGTGCGGCACCCTTGAACGGGTTTGGCTTTGATTGCCAATTAGCGCGTGAATCTCCAAGTGGGTGTATCGCTACAACGAGGACTAGCTTGTTGGCAAATAAGTGAACCTCGGTAAAAAATATTGTGTCTCATTTTCTCTCCACCGAGGATTCATCTTGTGATTGATTGGTTATCAATTGGATTATCTCTTCACGTTGGTATAACCATTCTATCTCTAGCTTTGCATTACATTCCTTACATTCTTGCAAAGTAAAGCCTCTAGCTTAGCTCGTGTAGCTTAATAGTATATCTCTAAGTCTCTAGCTCTTGTGTGTGACATAGAACATATCTTACTAGTAACTAGAATTGGTAGGTGGCTTGCCTAACCTTAGTGCTAGTGCAAACTTGCTTATAGCCGTGTTTTATTCTAACAAGTTTGCTAAGTGTTGTTGTAGAATTTTTAATTAGGCTATTCACCCCCCCCCTCTAGCCATACCTAGACCTTTCAAAGGTGTGATATATATCATATCTCACATCGCATCTCCTAGACCTATATAGTTTTTAAGAGATCTCATAAAACAAATAAACATCATTTCTCCTATATAAAGGAGATAAACCCACCTCTCCTATCCCTAAAGAAATATAGAAGAAAATTAAGTTTTAGGTAATCTGCTACAATAGTAGTATCCTATATCCTAAATTGATTTTATGGTACTATCCTAAAAGAACTTTTGAGAGATGCAATATAGGAGATCTGGTGGATCCACCTACAATCTCAACTAATTAGGTGCATCGCCTCTCTAGATATAATCCAAAGTAATTTCAATAAAAATTAGCAGCTGCTTCCCCTGATCCATTAATTGCTCTTAAAAGACAGTTATTATATGATAAGTTTATATATATCCTGCTATATTTAATTATACAACTAGTTTAATAGATTTTTTTTAAAAAAAATACAACCAATGTTGTATGTGCAGGATCCTATTTGTATGTGTAAGGAGAGTTTTATTGAAACCAACTAAAGATGTAGTGTTTCTTGTCCACAAAAACATCCTATGAAAGTGGTCACTCGAAACATGAAATATTACACGCATTAATTATTATTATAATGAATGGATAAAATTTCTCATATAGCTTAACAAGATTAAATGTTTGGGCAAACAGTATCCATCAAGATGGAAATACAAATATTCATGTAAAGAAGGAAAGAATGCATACAAAGTGTCTATATATCTTCGAATTTTTGCATATCTATATACCTATACCTACACATATGTGTGTATAGGATCTAGGTCTCGATCTCTCTTGTTCTTTATTATTATTATTATTATTTTGTAGTACATGCTGCATGCATATGTGTGAAGATGATACCGGCGGATCGAGGGCCGGCCGGGGTTGATGGAGTGGAAGGAGCCAAAGTCTTGAGTTTGAGACTGCAGAGAGAGTGGTGGCATGCAGGCCGGGGTGGGAGCTAGGAGAGGCTACACGTACTACGCAGATACTAGCTAGAGGTAGGGAGTAGCAGCTAGCAGAGGAGGCTAGGCATATACATGGACATGGCACAGAGTAGAGCGTCAGTACGTATTCATCAGTACAGTGGTTCGTCCATGGGCATCATGCAGTGCAATCAGCTTTTGGCTGCGG